>CM062257.1:8690253-9290253 GCA_031216405.1 Syzygium malaccense
ACCAGAAACAAAGACACAAAACAAGCCCAACCACTAATTATCTATATAAAATCCAGAACAAATAAGGAATTGATGATATATATATATATACTGCGTATAGTGGATATACTACCCAATTAAATGTCATTTTTTATCATTTGTAATTACCGTTGGACGTGTTTAACATCCATGGATAATAATAAACAAATATTTATAATTATATATAATTTTGTTGTCAAGTCCTTAAGCTTATATAAATTTTCTAATGAGGTCCTTCCGACTGGTCAATTCGCATTGAGATGACCGTTAGATAATGTCGGAATATGACGTGAAAAATACCTTTTTTTTTCCTTGATGCCTTGTACGCTGTTTACACCTAAATGTTGGTTACCATATTTAATTTTTTATTGCATAAGAAAATTAGGAATCGACTTGATCCTTAGACAAAAATACAATTTGCAATAGTTTGCATTTCATTTAGGCCACACATCGCACATGCCACTTGCATGACAATTCCATATCGCGGATGAGCGCACGTGGCATTTCCTTCCCATATAGTCGGCCATGATAAGGATTAATATCGGACTTTGTGGATTAGAGTTTCAAATTGGGGGACGAGGACGGCCAAATATATTTTCGAGATAGGATGATCCACAGTGGTACATCCTTGATTAGTCTTGGTTCAAATTTGAATTCAAAGTGATGCCAAGATCAATTCCACATTGGACTAGATAAAGGTTGCTGGCAGAGTCCAGAAGATTGAGCTTGTGAGATCGAAAATGAACAACAAACCGAGTTCAATTCGGTTTGGAAAAGAGAACCAACCCAAAGGATCGTGAAGATTTTGGTGGAGAATATAAGCTGGCTCGCTCAAAAGATCATATAGAAAAAACACCTTCGAAATGGGGGCAAATGATTTTAGGAAATGCGCTTCTCCCGTCCTCCACCTTCCTCTTCTCACGTGCTTGCTCCTCACCTCTCCGCCTCCAAGAGCTACTATTCGTCGTTTCTCCACCTCTACGCTTTCTCCTTCTCCCCCGCCTTCTTGCTCCTCATTTGCAGTGTCGAGCAATGGACGGCTTTCGGACGAGCAGTGATCCACCGATCTGCAACAAGCGGTCTTCTCTGGTCGTGCACACGAGCGAAATTGATTGATCTTCGTTCTGCAGATAGTCGTCTTCTTCGGTCCACGTGATCTCTGGAGATAGATGAGTCCTCGAGAGGCGAAGGGGCTTAGTCTGTTCGTTCCTTCTTCGCGCATATCTCTCCATCCCGTGTTTCTTTTCCACATTTGAAGTTCTGCTTTACACTCTGTTTGATCGCTCATATCAAGTGGGAATTGGATTGGCTTTTGGCGCGTCGTATCGGGAATCTTTGAATTGCAATGGAGAAGCCTCTTTGCCACGGTATAATTATCTCATTCTTCTTCCTTCTCTCCTTTTTTGCTTCTTATGAAATTGGATGCTACTATTTGGGCGAACAATAGATTATGAATTATGTCAATATCAGTGCTGGATCAGCCACTTATGAAATTGAATGTAATCGTGTCTCGTAAGCCTTATTATAGTCTCTCTGTTTTGATTCCCTTCCAACTTTTGTATTCTGAGCTGTCAGTCATCATGGTTTTGATCGTGCATATGTGATGGCTGGCAATTGACGATGGGAATACTGTGGTGGCCGGAGATGTGGAGTAAAACATTTGTACGCTATTCTGAGTATGAAGGGCGCATATACGGTTCTAACGCACGTGCGCTCCGGTGTTCAATTCATGTAAATACGTACAAAGTTTTTGGTTGGTATCAGAATACGTGATGATATGTGTAGTGCGCTCGAGAGTGTTGAGTTTCAGTCCGAAGCTTTGCTTAGTTTTGGTTTGGAGTGCTCAAGTGTACATGGAAAACAATGGAATGAGCCAAGGAACATGTTTCCTCTACCAAATAACGGAAAGTGTTTTCCGGTTCATTTTCAGGTTTCGGCCAAATACCGGAAAATATTCATGAAAAACATTTTCTAGAAATGTCACATGCTTCATTGCTGGTCGCCACAATGTCCCATCTGTACTGACCGTGAATCACCACCTGTGCTGTTGCAATTCTAGTCCGCGACGTCCCTACTCCTGTTGGCCGTATCTCTGTTCCTGTCACTAGCGGCCGGTCTCTGCTCGTTGCTGATTTTCTTGGTGCAGTTCCTGGAGCACACCATTGCCGCTCGTTGCCCAGGCCTTGCTGATTGCTCTTGCTCCACATGGTGGTCTCTGTTGTCTCGCTGCTGTTGCTCCTGTTGCCAGACGGAAGAGTTGTGGCCAGTTTGACATAGCTGCATTTGTCCATGATCTTTGTTGCCAATCGCGTATAACCAGTCCCCGTCGCAGGTTGTGGCGTGATTCTTCTCGCGGCCGCTCTTGAATCTTATTTCTTTTTTGGCTGAAAGCTCTTGAATCTTACTTGTGCAGGTTTTTCCGGCGACTTACAAAACTTCCCGGTGACGTCCGAGTTGTCACCAACACCTTTGCTGGGCCACCTTCAGCGAGCAGCTACCAATTCACCGGAGTCCTTACTGCTGCAACGCCAGTGCTGCCTTGTCCATGCCGTGTCTCCAACATTAGTCCGGCAAACCATAGCCAAGCCCAAGTCTCTTGCACCGTCATGGGATTCCTTCGTGAACTTGTTCTCCCCGTCACCGGTCACCGCTTGAGTTGGATTCATAATCTAGGTAATTTCCTAATTCGATTGAATATTCAAATTGCCTAAGATGATTGGTTTTATTCTAACCATGATTTGTTTAAGATTTTAGGCATAATTCCAATTAGGAAATTTTCCCATCTCGAGTCGTGATAATCGATCTTTGAAACTTACGATCAGATCCCTGATAATGATTTCTTGCTTTGAATTTAACAGATATTTCGTTATAGGTTTATTATGTTTAATGTCTTTAATTGAGTAAACTTTTCCTATTTAAAAACAAAAATTGGCCAGTCGACCATTGTCATGGACCGGTCCTATTAAGTCATTATGCTTATTGCTTTATTATTCCACTACCTAGGTGACATTGTTGCATAACAAATGGATCTTCAATGGCATGAACAAGTAAATTGCAAGTGTCCAAAATCAAGTTGACGAGTTGCGTGCTACTGTAGCTCATCTCAGTAAGCAAAAGCGCCGCGACAACGTGGATGCTTCATTTAAGTGGGAACCTCCAACCTGAAGGGTGGAGACAAGATGTCCTCCGAACAATCTAGTTTACTTGAAATAATAAAGTTCGATGCTACACTGAAAAGACTGGTGGTGTATCCAAAAGGGTAGATAATTGACCAAAACATTGCAAGTTCGTTTCGCCTTGGCAAGGTTAAAGTTCCTGATAGATTTAAGGTCCTGACTTCTACAAATATGATGGCACAACCTCCACGAAGGCGCATCTACAATATTACAATATCAAGATGGTACAATATGCTGATCAAGCACAGCTGATGATTCAAACCTTTCAAGAGAATGTCACTGGACTTGCATTACAATGGTTCTTTGAAAAGAAGACAAATCTGATGAAGAGTTAAAGGGAGATATCTTATGTGTTAAAATATATCTCGAGTTTGAGTCCGAAAGACAAAACCTGATCCAACATTAATTATTATTTATGAAAATTTAAATATTTCGAGTTAGATATTTTGCGAACGTCCAAAATCGAGCGATACATAATACGAAAATTACTTTCGTGGTGAAGTCGTGATCAAGAACGGAAGTTGTTCCGTGCTGCAGTAGGCCATGCTGATCCCAATCGGCATGAGCTTCTTTCGTTGACTGACACGGGACTTCTTCAAGTAGTGAATTGCTTTATTACGCGTTGACTTCGTTGACCGCGCGTGTATATATACGTATGCGCTCACGATCAGGGGATGTTCTTTTCTTAGCGAAGAGATTGTTGAAGCGCCGTTTACGAGTGCTTGGCAGTGGGCAATCTTGTGGCTTTTGTTGCGAAAGCAAGCGGTCGAACAATAAAATAAATTAGATACTAAATTTACGTGATTCGACCGTAATGACTTACGTTCACGGGAATATCAGCATCAAATTTCACTATAGATCAAACTATATAATGGAAATTACAACCACATTCGAATAACTCAAACACTATCAGTATTTCCTAAATCTCAATTATACCCAATAACTCACGCAGTGTTTAGCCTCACAATTTCTCATGAAATAATATCTTAATCTCACGTAGGAATTATACATAAATTTTATCATAAAATTTAATCGCTACAAACACTTCTATTCTTGATGTGATTCCGCGGACAAAACCCACAAGAGTAACCCATGCCAAGCACTCGCTTAAAATATCTTCACGTCAACCGCGGTGCTTCATCAATACTTCGCGTATTCATCAACAACGGCTTAAGGAAATCCACGATCCAATATTATATATAGCCAAAGAATAAAGACGCGCTCAGTTGCCGCTCAAGAAGTCCCCTGGTCGGTCAAAGTTGACAGAGTCAAAATAAGAAATAAAATCCAATTGGACTCTCTTTCCTTTCTTCTTTTTATTTTATTTCTTCCTTTTCTTTCTCTGATGAAATTTTGGCAACGACGGACTTTCCTCTTCTTGGAGTCTTGTTTTCACGGTCGACACAAGTCCAACTGGACTTTCCACTTTTGACTTCTTTGTAGTCAAACAGGAAATAGAGATTTTCACGGTGAACATCCATAAATATTCAACTTTCAAATTTTTCTTTAATTTATCTTGGATTGAATTTCGTTCGCAGATTCAAATTCGAGATATATTTTAACAGATTTTATTCGTGGAATTACACAAAGAGTTTAAGTATTTGTAGCGAGTTATTGAATGTAATTGAGGCTTGAAAAATATTTATAGTGTTTGAGTGACTCAAGTATGATTGTAATATCCGTTATATCACTTAATCTATAGTGAAATTCGTTTCTTCTCTTCCCGCGGACGTAGGTTACTACAGCCGAACCACGTAAATCTGATGTCCGATTTATTTTATTATTCTATCAATTTTATTGTTCGATCGTTTGCCTTTCGCAACTTTATGCATTCCTTCAGCTATACCATTTTATCATAGAAACTATGTTATCCCGTAAGGATTTGGCCCGCACTAAAAAGTAGCCAACGGAGTCTTAAAAAGCATATGTGGAGAAATGGGAAACTCAGGCTGTTGAAGTTATTCCTCAGCTAACTGAAATGGAAATGATGAAGCTGTTCATTCGCCTCCGAATGCAAGGAATGCACTTCAATTCCTTCAACAAAATTGGTCCTCACATGCGAACATAATGAATTCCTCCACTTTTTATAATGACTTGGAATGAATGGGGCCATGGTAAATTGCAATGCCCCCTTTTCATGTACCTTTTTGTTTCGCTTCTTTCCAATGTCGTCAGGATCGGAAGTGGATCATCATCCACCGAAAGAAAAGGTCTTTTCCGAATTCTCATAGATCATTAACTATTTCCTTAGTAATTCCTACTTCTAAATACAAGTTTGTGAGTTCAGATTCAATCCATCTCACTCGTGTCATTAATTGGCGCGAATGGTACCCTTTTATCTCTCTCCTTTTTACTTATTTTTTGTCATTCTTATTAAAAGAATTGACACGAATATAATCAATTTTTTTTATCGATCTAACCCCCACACTTTCTAGGCATGGGACGAGGATGGACATGGGGACTTCCATGGGCCCTGCTCACTCCTCTACTTGTTCCAATATTATCCTTCTAATTATGTTCAATTGTAGAAAGTTCTGTTGAAATTGTTATTTTGCTAGATTTCATGTTCACATTTATACTAGTTAAACTAAATCACTCATCAAATTATATGCTCTTTAAGCTAACAATTTTACATTTAACTAAAGGCGGATAGCTCTATGAAAACAACTTAAGGCGCTTTCTACCTACAAACCATGAAGATTTCACGCCAATCTCCTCGGTTTCCATGGACGACAAAACTTTCTACGTCATCCTCGACCATGTATAATAATTGGCTTCTCATTAGTATCCACTTATCTCAATTACGTCTCTAAATCGTAGTATCTACAACCTTTCAAATAAAAAATGGATAGATAAGCCAGGTCCTAGGTCAAATCCTCTATATCCGCGAAAGTCATTTGGCTAGTACTATTACAGCAATACATTATGAGATTGCTGATGTATAAATGGACAGAGATGTTCTCTAAGAACCCAAAGAACTAACTTTCACGAGCAACAAAACAACGTCTCCATAATAGTATACTGAACCATGCAAACAAACATAGATTAGAATCTTCAGACATGCACGTATAACTGTACTAAACAAACAACTTATTAGATACAGGGCATTAAGTACCTAGCTGCATATTTTCTTGTCCGCTAGAGCTTATCTCACCTTTTACATCCTTTTGCCATTCTCTTGGAGTAGTGCAAGAACCACCTACTCTTCTCGTCAATGATCAAGTTCCCTAGCACAACACCAACCAAAAACCCAACTCCAGTGCCAGCCAGCACGATTTTCCAATCCAAGTCAAATAGAGACTCTTCTTCATTATCTACGTTGAAAGACGATAGTGGTGGTGCAGTGCTTTCACCAATTGTGCATTTATTTGGCAGAGGACCTCCACGCAGCCCGTCATTCATCGCAAATGAATTGCTCCCGAATGTGCCGAACTGTGTTCCACGTGGTATCGGTCCCGATAGTTGATTGTGAGAGACATCGAAAACCTCGAGAAATGTGAGGCTGGCTAGTTGTTGAGGAATCTCTCCTGTGAGATTGTTCAAAGAAAGATCCAGTGATTCGAGCACTGTCAGGTTGGCCAAGGAAGGAGGGATGCTACCATTGAGGAAGTTGTTTGAAAGGTTGAGCATACAAAGTGACTTCAGATCTCCAATGAGTTCAGGAATGGATCCTTCGAACTTGTTATTGGAGAAGTCAATCGCCATGAGGACATCCGAAATCTTCGCATATTCCCTTTTCATGCCCTTACTCATTAATGTCATAGCATAAGTCAACCTTTCGGCGTATGAAACATGAGACATATTAAGCAAATTATAAAGACTCAAATATGCCAACTTTTCTTGACCATCGATAAACTTCATGGCATGGCAACTCTTCAACAACTTCGAAGGAAGTTCACCACTGAAGCTATTGTTGGATAGGTCCAGGATGTGTAAACTGGTGAAGTTAAGCTGGCTTAGATTATCTTCTATGGGTCCATGGAACATATTGGACTGCAAGTCAATAACTTTTAGGTAGGCCAATTCCGATAGCCAAAATGGGAATGTATCATTAATTTGGTTGTAACCGAGATTCAAATACTCCAGCATTCCACAATTTCCTAAAGATCTCGGAACAATCCCTCTTAGTCGGTTTTCTCTTAGGTCGATCATCCTCAATGAACAACCATATGGGTAAATGCGAGGAATCATGCCCTCAAATTTATTTCTCGCGAGATTCAATATAATCAAAGGACCAATACTACCCAAACAAGGAGGAAGTGTGCCATTCAGAGAATTGTTGGACAAATCAAGCACGGCAAGAGAGCTCACTTCACAAATGGATGTTGGAACTTCCCCATATAGGAAATTGTTTGAGATGTTGTATATCACGACCAAGGGAGGTGGGACAGGGAGGGTTGTTTCTAGCAAGTTAGAACTCACGTCAAGATACTTCAATTTCGACAAAGGAAGATCGGTCCGGTTGATTTCGAAGCCGGTTAAAAGATTGTCAGAAAGATCTATATACTCGAGAGATTCTTTGCTGTTGTTCCACATCCATCTAGGAACGGTCCCTCGGATTATGTTGTGTTGTAGGTATAAGATCTCCAATTCGCTTAAGTAGCCTATAAACAGTGGGAACTCAGTCAAGTTGCACGAATCCAAGGACAAGTAGGCAAGCTTCGATGTAGTGGCATTGATGAATGACTTGGTGAACGATATATTGTTGAAGGACAAATCTAAATCTCTCAAGTTCTTGAATTTGAATAGATCATTTGCATCAAGAACGCCATTGAGATTAATCGACCTCAGGTAAAGCAATTCAAGATCCTTCAGATTCCACAATGTGCCCAGAATATCACCGCCCAAGTCGTTGTGGGAAAGGTCGAGAAAATTCAACTGCTTCAGGTTCGCAAACGAAGATGGAAGTCCACCGCTTAGCCGATTATCTACCAAACAGAAAGAAAAAAAAAAGACACAAGACAAGAGGAGCGTCAGTTACACCATGGGACTAACCGCAATTGAGAATATTAGGAGCAAATGTGACGCCACGTCATCTATGCACCAGCCCACTCAGTGGATGAAAAGTGGCACCGTGGGTCCCACCTCCAGAAAAATTGGAAAAGTCTCTCTCCCTCTCCTCCTCTCTGCCGGTTCGGGTCGCATCTCTTTCCCCTTCTCTCTCTCTCTGCAACTCCATGGAACCACCGATCTCTCGAGCTCCACCGCCGCTCCCTCCCTCCCCGACCACCACCGATACCCTCGCCGCGACGGCCACAAACAAAACCACCATCGCTGCCTCAAGAGCTTCGAGTCCAGCGACAGGCCTGAGCCGGAAGGCCTTCCGGCTCGGCAAGTTCAGCCAAGTCCTGAACCAAGGACAGCTTCTTCATCATCAACTTCTTCTCCCACAACTTCCTCAACTTCAACTCTTCCTCCTCTCAATTGATCCCCCTCGACGTCGCGATCTCGATGCTCGACTCGACGCACGTCTCGTCCTCCCGCAACCTCCTCAAATCCCTAATTTTCAGATTCACGCTCCCATTGTACCCGACGAGCTCCGCCCACGCGCTGATCTTCGACAGAACACGCGAGTGGCGGCCATCGATGGAGGGGGTAGGGTTTCGGACAGGAGGGACGAGGAGAGGATGATCTTCGTGGCGTCTCGCTTGGCGAGATAAGCCTTGAGGTGGAGGAGGAAGTCCCTGTCTCTGGTTTTGGTTGTGGCCGTCGCGGCGGGGGTTTTGGAGGTGGTCGGGAAGGGAGCAAGCGAGATCGGTGGTTCCATGAAGTTGCAGACAGAGAAGGAAAGATATCCGACCGAACCGGCAGAGAGGAAGAAACTATTACCTGAAATCTCCAATTCGGTAAGTTTTGTCAAGTTGACCACCCACTCCAAAGTATCACCACTCAAGTTATTGGAAGAGAGCCATAGCTCCGATAGCTGGGTAAGATCAGCAAAGGAAACAGGGATTTGACCTTGCAAGTTATTTTCGGTAAGGTATAGTCTAGTGAGATGAGAAAGATTACCCAATGAAGAGGGAAGTGATCCCGAAAAATGGCACTCCCAAGCTTCTAAATCATTCAAGAGACTAAGATTGCCGATCGAAGCAGGTATTTCTCCCGAGAAGTTGGTATGGTAAAGGTATATGGATTTGAATGGAGAACCCCAATGCGATTTGGGAAAAAAACCAGAAAGGTTGGAATTACTAGATATGTCAAGGATTTCCAAGTTTGGCAGCTGAAAAATGTTGACCGGAAAGTCTCCATTCAATCCACAGTCTCCAAGCGCAAGCGATGTCAAGGAAGAGAAATTCGCTAGCACAGGAGGGATAGGTGATAACAAGCTTACAGCAGAAAGATGGAGTTCTTTTAGCCCAGTCAAATTATGAACAAGGCCGCCCATGTTGGGCAAATGAAGATTCGCGTCCCAAGAAGTGGACAAATCGAGAGAAACTAACCGGGATAGCTGTGAGATATCGTGAGGGATTTCACCGGAAAAATCCGAGTAGGAGAGATTAAGGTATTGTAACCTTGAAAGATTGCTGAAGCCGTATGGGATTGGGGATAAGTTGAAGCTGTTGTAAGCAAGATTGAGTGACTCCACGTGAACGAGTCGAAAGAGAGTGGTGTTGGGACTCATGGTGCCCGAGAGACAGCTGCTACTGAGGTTGAAGGCAATCACTCGACCAGTGACCTCATCACATTCGATGCCGTCCCACGAACAACAATCTCCACTTCCATCCAGAGACCAAGAGTGGACCTTTGGATAAACGCATCGCGAATCTATCGTGTTGGTTCTGAAACTTCTCTTGAATTCCATTAAGGCAGAGCTCTCATCCGCATGACATGATACCTCAGCAAGCCTAGTACGAAAGAGAGAGAGTAGGAACATCCAAGCAAGCAGCAGATATAATGATAAGGCTGGCATATTTTTCTGCTTTTGTGTTTTGTTCTTTTGGTTACTGAAGTGAGTTTTCGTGGGAGAGTGCAACGGAGAAGCTTTTTATAGGCAGTGTCGCGACCTAAAAAAAATAAATCCTCTCAGGCTAATGGATTATTAGGACTAAACCTAACTCGAGCCCTCTCAAGCCCTACCAATTCGCAACTTAGGGTTTAAGTTTTTAACATGCAAATGTTTTCATGCTTGGAGTCGCCACTAATCTATTTGTGGTAGGTCGATTAGAAACCTAAATAAAACATAGGGAGGTATGTTTTATTCCTACGAACCAGAGATTCTAAGCCCGGGGACTTGATTACGCTAGACCTAGTCTAACGCCCTTTCGGTACCTTTTCTTTTCAAAAAAAAATGTTTTGGCAGACAGTTTGGATCCATTTTAACTTAGTCATTAACATGTGAGGTGTTCATGCGGGTGCGCAAACCACCAATTTAACACCCAAGAAAGCATTAAATAAATTGCAGGTTGGAAGAATTACTTACCTCGAAGCAACGTAAGCATCTGCATTGTTAGCTAGAAAATCACATCAACAACCTAATATGATTTCTAATTAACAAGCAGTTCACTCAATATTTTTAGGATTTTCACTTATTTAAATGAAACCTAATCTACATGCAATGACGTGCAATAAATGACATGCAAGACCTAACATACAAACTATATGTCATGCGACGACGTGACCTAATTCTGATGACAGGCAAACGATTTATTTTTGGTATTTTCAAATGAAATTCGGAATAAAAATATGTCTAAATTAACATGCGACCTATGATAACTTAACATATCCTAACATGACTTATTTTTGAGGTTTTTGTTAAAATTCGAAATAATAAATTGCTTAAATTAAGAATGCAATCTATCCTAATCTACCATAAAACAATTCATTCTTTTTTTGGATTTTCATGAAAATTCGAAATAAAAATAACCTAAATAATCTATTAAGATTAGAATATTACTTAATTTAAACTAGGAAATAGATTATCTCAAGTCCTAATTTAAATTAAATAATCACTCCATCGTCTAGATATATTTAGGGTTCCTAAACATGCAAAATTCAAATTCAAATCCTGACTAATATTTTTTTGAATTTTATTTTTATTTGAAAAGGGAAAAATAATTTAAACAGAGATATTATCCACATTTAAAACAGCCACGCAATCCACAAGATTCGTTTCAAACTCGGATTAGGCACAAAAATCGAACTATCAGTCATATCTATAGGGTTATAGATATTGACGGAAAATCGATCGTTCAAATTTGGAAAGCAGATGAAAATCATCATCGTACCCAAGTGATTACGGATAGGATAATGATTTTCCGTATCGCCGCGTATCGTACCTTAGGGGATAAGGTCGGATAGTCGTCCAGATACGTTGCTGAATTAGAAAAGTTTCCTAATTTTGAATATTTTAAAAATATTGCAGATATCAGATAATTATCCTGACATATCTAATATTCCACACGATATTCACGCAATATTCAAACACACAAATTAGTAAATTAAATATTCTGAAAAATATCAGATAATGTTCAATTACCTAATTTGCAGATAATTCCCAAATTCGAACTTGCGGATCGGGATGAGCGGCGAACGGTGGACCGGCGACACGGTGTCGGGAGCGACGGCGGCAGCGGGCGCGGCAGCAGGCGCGGCAAGGAGTGGCGGCAGCAGGCGCCCGGGAGGCGCGGCAGCAGCAAACAGTGGCGCGTGACGGGAGGAGCAGCAGCAGCGGGTCGGCGTGTGACGGAACAGCAGAGGCGCCGGCGTGCGACGGCTCCGGCAGCGGCAGTGCACAGCGACAAAGGGCAGCAGCGACGTCGGCGGGAAGCAGCGGCGGCACGGCAGGGAGCAGCAGCGTCGCAGCAGCGTGCGGCGGCGTCGGCGGCACGGCAAGGAGCAGCGGCAGCAGCCGCGGTGGGGAGCGGCGGCAGGAGGCTCAACAGGGAGCGGCGGCAGCAGCAGCGTCGGCGTGAGGCGCGGCGTCGGCGAGAGAGGCGGCAGCAGGAAGCAGCAGCAGCGACGTCGCACGGCAGCAGCGGCGTCGGCGAGAGGCGGCAGCGGCAGGCGCGGCGGCAGCAGTAGGCGCGGTGGCGGCGGGAGGCGCGGCGTCGGCGGCAGCAGCAGCGTCGGCGTGAGGCGCGGCGTCGGCGGGAGAGGCGGCAGCACGCGGCAGCAGGAAGCAGCAGCAGCGACGTCGCACGGCAGCAGCGGCGTCGGCGAGAGGCGGCAGCGGCAGGCGCGGCGGCAGCAGCAGGCGCGGTGGCGGCGGGAGGCGCGGCGTCGGCGGGAGCCGGTCTCCCTCTCTCCCTCTCTTACTCTTTCTCTCGCTCACGTGTGTCTCTCGTGCCCTCAAAAATTCTGTTCTCTGAAAATTGTGTGTCCCCCCCAAAATTCTGACCTAATGAAGTATATATAACCCTAATCTAGGTCAATTAGATGGGCTTTCTAGTCCTAATGGGCTTAGGCTTGGGCTTTAATTTAAATGGGCTGAATTAATTAATGATAATAGGCTGAATTAATTAATGATAATGGGCTGAATTAATTAATGATTAAAACGACCGAGCCCGTTTGACTTGTAATTCCCGGCCCTTGTATTTCAAGCGAGTCGAGTCCCATTCAATGAAATTTAAGCTCGTTCGTCACCGTCAGTCCGATGCAAAATGTAATTAATCTAAAATGAATTTAAACTATATGTTATGCAATTTAAATATTTTTTGTTTAGGGGTTAAAAATTTAATCCCTAATTTTCTATGCAAATTACACTAAGTGATGTGCCAAAATTTAGGTGTCAACAGCTGCCCCTCTTTGAAGGTGAGCTCGTAGAGGTTGCATTCAAAGACTAAATGATACCTAAATTTCAACCATGCAAATGCAATGGATGTTATTTTTGTCGGGATTATGAATCCCATTTTACAATGCATGCTGACTTGAGTAGAAAACATACCTGGAATTACTTACCTGACAGGAGCGAGATAATACAATTCGAGGCACAACTTCAACTTGTATGTTGTTTTGGCAAATGCATGGGCTTAGTCCCATAGGTCTTGCCTGATATACGTTGATGAACTTCGGTGATCTGCAGTTAAGTCAAAACACACGAAGAAAGCTCGACGTATCCAATCATCATTTGGATTCGTGAGAATAGTTCCGATCCTTACGAACTACCTATACATCTCTCTAGGTATTTGCAAAGATTTGGTCGCTTCACTTATACCTGCTCATAAGTGAATTGCGAGGGAAACTTTTGAAATCAAGAGGATATTCTGACCTTTACATATACCTGCTCATATGCAAAGATTTGGCCGCCTCACTTATACCTGCTCATAAGTGAACTGCGGGGGAACACCTGGGGTTGAGAGAATATTCCGACCTTTACATATACCTGCTCATATGCAAAGATTTGGCCGCTTTACCTATACCTGCTCATAGGTGAGTAGCGGGGGAACATCTGAGATAATGAGAGAATATTCCGACCTTTACATATACCTGCTCATATGTAAAGATTTGGCCGCTTCACCTATACCTGCTCATAGGTGAATAGCGGGGGAACATCTGAGATAATGAGAGTATTCCGAACTTTACATATACCTGCTCATATGCAAAGATTTGGCCGCTTCACCTATACCTGCTCATAGGTGAGTAGCGGGGGAATACCTGATATTTGGGAAGAATATTCCGACCTTTACATATACCTGCTCATATGTAAAGATTTGGCCGCCATGCCTATACCTGCTCATAGTCATGTAACGGGGGAATCTTCTCAAGATTGTATGAAAATCTGTGATTTGATGAACAAAAGGGGCTAGCCCAAGTGTTCAAGAGTTCCTTGACAAAGTACCTGGATATCATCAGAAGTACCTGAAAAGGTTTGATCAATAGACACATGTTCATCATCAAAGGCATCTAGAGATCGCAAAAATGATCAAATGTGGGACCTGACAATTGCTTGAACAGGTCAGGGATACCTAGATAATCATAGACATCTTAGGGATAGAGATATACTTACCTGGTGACATCTCCAACTCTGAAGGTGTGTCTCCTGTTAGACACGATTTTAAGTAACATGTAATATGCATTCGCACACTGTCAAGAATACATATACACACGAACTATGATTTTAACTGATTTTCATGCACGATGGTTTTGTCAAATCAGCATTATAAACTTCGCTGGGGAAAAATCATGACAAGACAATCCGAACTCATAAGCGGATATCTTGAAAATGTCGAATGAGGGACTTCCGGTCCAAAAGGGCTTTCTCTCATTCTCATCGAAAAGGCTGATTTATGGAAAATCGCTCTATCTCACCATCATCATGTAGACAAGGGTCTGAGTATTCTCGCAAGCAGTACGACTTTACCAATCTGAGAGGTCTTTGTTAGGACCGTAACATGGGCTTGGTCAATGGCTTAGCAAAAGAGACTCTTCGAGTCGAGGCTATTGAAAGAAAATACTCTGCAATTGTCTCCGGGTTTACAAGTCAAGAACCTGCAAAATGAGATAGAAATGGACTTGCTCGCACTTCTTCGAGCTAAGCTTATAAACATCAGAAACTCTACGTTAGTTCAAGTGCCCTAATCTGAAGAGACTTTGTAAGGGACGTAACGTAGGCTAGGCTCATGGGTTGAGAAATGAATGGATCATAAGGCTCAAAATGTGTATAATTGGGGTGAGAGTTGGTGATCATCTCGGCATTATCACCAGTCTTCTTCTTCACCAGGGATTGTCTTCTCGGTAAATGCTCCATTGGCTTCGAGAATTCATCACTTGATTCCTTAAGACTCTGGATATTTTTGTGACTTTGACACATCTCAACATTTTCTAATCCAAAGTCGTCACTTTTCTCCATTTTTTTTCTTCTTTTCTTTTCTTTCACGGGCATTGGCCTTGCTTTTACCAGGCACACTGCTTTTTCATGCCCTCTAGTTTTTTTTTTTGACACACACTGTCTACAATGCATATATTGGCCAGTCACACTTTGGCTTGTTTTGACTGAATGACTAACATTTGGACTCTCAGGGTCTTCGTCTTTTATCAGCGCTCCGGATATGCTGCTTGAACAATGATGACTTTTGCCTTGCCCCAGTGTGGGGGATGATCACCAACTGGGTTTAAGAAATGAATTTGCAGGCTCAATTGGGCTTAGCAAAGGATAAAGTGTGTATAGGATAGAGAAAGAAATGCTCTTCGTCATCCTAAGGCACTTGAACTTCACGTGAATTCATCTGAAAAAGCAACACTCGAAGATTGATGCAAGTGAGAGCATGAAAATTTCTACTCATTTTTCACCTTATGACGCTGACTTACCTCCAGTTTGCCCCGATATGGGGTGGTTCTTGACAGGGGTAATTTGAATGAATTTCTCCAAGTGTTTAGGCTCAAAGTGGCGAAATAATGGATAACCTGTAGTGTTTGGGATAGAGAAATGAACCGCCTTTCGTCATTTCAGTTGCCGTACCTTTTGCGAGATAACCCTTTGCCTTGCAGACATGGAATTTTTCCACTCAACTCACTGGGGATTAGTGCATGGGACTGTGTATAGGATATGGCTTGCCTTTCATCATCCCGATGTACCTCATTCGACACATTCAATTCACTCCACATGAGTTATCATAATTGTCATGATTGTCTAAATAGATTCCCCCTTTGAGGTCAATGATACAGGTTGACAAATAACCATGCAGAAATTAAAGCCAATGCAAACATCTTAACTTGAAATTGATTGAAACCATTTATTCATAAATGCAATGTTTGCAATTCAGAGTATAAAACCAAACTTTTGAAAACTTTTGCTGCAAAATGTTAAATTCCATCAGGGATAATAGATCTTCACAGCATCAGAATTAACAGGAGTGGAGAACTCACGACCATCCATTTCTGCGAGGATCAGGGCACCTCCGGGAAGCACTTTTTTAACCACATACGGACCAATGTAGTTTGGGGCAAATTTTCCTCCAGGAACAGGAAAGACTGGCAGTACCTTCCTTAGGACTAGATCATTTACCTCGAAGTGTCTTGGACGCACCTTTTGATTGAAGGATCTAGCTATCCTCTGCTGATAGGTTTGACCGTGGCAAATGGCTCTCAATCGCTTCTCATCAATTAGGTTCAACTGCTCATGCCTTTGTCGCATCCATTCCGCCTCGGACAACTCCACTCGAGACAAGACTCGCAAGGAAGGGATCTCTACTTCGACGGGTAGGACTGCTTCCATACCATACACCAAGGAAAAAGGAGTTGCTCCGACAGAGGTTCGGATCGAAGTTCGATACGCCATTAGTGCAAATGGCAACCTTTCATGCCAGTCACGATAGTTTTCAGCCGTTTTGGCCAAGATCTTCTTGATGTTCTTGTTAGCAGCTTCAACTGCTCCATTCATCTGTGGACGATAAGGAGACGAATTCAGGTGCCGGATTTTGAACTCGTTGAACAACTGATCAATGAACTTATTGTTCAAATTTGTCCCATTGTCAGTGACGATAGCCTCAGGGACACCATAACGAGCAACTATGTCTCGTCTGATGAATTTTACAACATTCTTCGCGGTGACGTTTGCATAAGATGACGCCTCGATCCACTTAGAGAAATAGTCAATCGCGACCAGGATAAATCGGTGTCCATTCGACGCCTTAGGATTAATTGGGCCAATCACATCGATGCCCCACATTGAAAAGGGCCATGGCTCAGACTGCTGATGTAATTCCGTCGGGGGAACATTTATTTTATCCCCATGAACTTGACAGCGATGACATCTTCGAACATGTTGGATGCAGTCACTCTCAAGACTGAGCCAGTAATAACCCAACCTCATAATCTTCTTAGCTAACATGTGGCCATTCATGTGTGGACCACATATCCCTTCGTGTACTTCTTGCATGATTCTGGTAGCTTCAGCCGCATCCACACACCTTAATAGGATCGAATCATATGATCTTTTGTACAGCTTTTCACCACTAACAAAGAATTTTGAAGCCATTTTCATTATGTATTTCCTGTCAGCCGGGGTGCTTCCCTCAGGAAATTCTTGTCTCTGGATGTAACTCATGATATCGTAATACCATGGCTTTTCATCAGGTTCTCCAGTCACAACCATACAGTAGGCCGGTTTTGTCAGGACTTCGATCTTCAAGGGTTCTACCTCTAACCCATCAATCACTTGCAACATGGATGATAACGTAGCCAGCGCATCAGCAAACTGATTATGAGACCTCGATAAGTACTCAAAAGAGATATTGTCGAATTCCTCTATGATTTCTTCGAGATATTCATGGTACGGCACTAGTTTGGTATCTCTCGTCTTCCACTCTCCCACAGTTTGGAGAATAATCAAAGCAGAATCACCAAACACTTTCAACTTGGTTATCCCCATTTCCACTGCGGCTTGGAGTCCGAGGATGCAAGCTTCGTACTCGGCTATGTTGTTGGTACAGGGGAACACCAACTTTGCTGCTACTGGATAATGTTGCCCATCTGGGGATATTAAAACTGCCCCAGTGCCGGAACCGGCCAAGTTTACAGCTCCATCGAAAAACATGGTCCATGTGTCTTCCTTTATTACCAAAATACGATCTTCTGGAAAATATCTATCATCATCAGGGACTCCAGGATTTTCGGCTAACACATCAGCAATTACTCGACCTTTAACTGACTTCTGTGGCTTCATCTGGATATCAAACTCTGAAATTAAAATCTGCCACTTGGCTAACTTCCCTACCAAAGCTGGCTGATCAAGTAAATACTTAATGGGATCGTTCTCAGTCACAAGCAAAGTCTGGTGATGCAGTGTATATTGTCGCAGCCTATGGAGCACCCATACTAGCGCAGTGCAAGTCTTCTCGGCTTCAGAATAATTCAACTCCGAGACGGTGAACTTCTTGCTTAGGTAATAAATGGCTCGCTCTTTTCCATCTTCAGGACTTTTCTGGGCTAGCATCGCACCTAAAGACTCACTATAAATCGTGAGGTAAAGGATCAAAGGCTGGCCTGGCATTGGTGGGACTAGCACTGGTGGTTCCATCAGGTACCGTTTTAATTCATTAAACGCTTCCCGACAATCATCGTCCCATTCCACTTGAGCATTCTTCCTTAGAAGTTTGAAGAATGGCTTAGCAGTTGCTGAGAGCTGAGAAATAAAACGGGCTATGTAGTTCAATCTACCCAGGAGGCTCCGCACTTCTTTTACGGTCGACGGGGGTTGTAACTCACATATAGCCTTCACTTTGGAGGGGTCAATTTCAATGCCTTTACTGCTTACTATGAACCCAAGTAATTTACCCGAGGTTGCTCCGAATACGCACTTTGCTGGATTGAGACGGAGCTTAAACTCACGGAGCCTCTCGAATAATTTCTTCAAAGTATCGACGTGACTCTTCCCAGGTCGAGACTTGGCGATCATGTCATCGACATAAACCTCAATCTCCTTATGCATCATATCATGGAAGAGCGTCACCATTGCCCGTTGATATGTTGCCCCGGCATTTTTAAGGCCGAAGGGCATGACCTTATAGTGGAATGTCCCCCAAGGAGTGATGAACGCCGTTTTCTCCTTATCATCGTCCTTCATTTTTATCTGATTATAACTCGAGAAACCATCCATGAAGGAAAACAGCTCGAACCCTGCAGTACTGTCCACCAAAACATCTATATGTGGCAATGGGAAATCGTCTTTAGGACTAGCCTTGTTTAAATCGCGATAGTCGATGCAAACCCGAACTCGACCATCCTTCTTCATGACTGGCACAATATTAGCCACCCAGCTGGGGTATTGGGTGACTTCGATGAATCCCACTTTCAAGAGCTTCATGACCTCCTCCTCTATTTTCTTGGAAAGTTCAGGCTTGGTCCTTCGCAACTTCTGTTTCTTGGGCGGCATGTCCGGATTAATAGGTAGACTATGCTCCACAATAGAAGGGTCTAAACCCGGCATATCGACATACGACCAGGCAAAGATATCCCGGTAATCCTTCAGCAGTTGGACCAGGCATTTAGCTTCACCTTCGGGAAGGGTTGCCCCTATCTTCACCTCTTTGGGTTCTCCGGAATCACTCAAGTTGACAGTGATAGTTTGGTCTACCGTTAGGACTTTAGGTCTTTCATGATGCTCTAGATCACGCCGAAGGTCCGAGGAATCTTCGAGTTCATTGGTGTCATCGAGATCAGGTTCGGTGGCACATAATTCATCAGATTGGACCGTTCCCATACCCTTACGTGTCACAAAATTGCCCCTGAAACATAAAGTAGGGGGTTCAGTAGGACAAACAGGGCTAAACAGTGTATTTTTATTTTCTTTTGATTTTTTATTTATTTTGAAATTCTTTTCAAAAAGGTTTTAACACGAGGAAGCATGAAGAAGCCCAGGCCTCAGAATTCTCCTTGGACTATATTTTTCTTTTATCGGTTGGATATCATCACCGGGCTGGTTTGATGTACCTCAACATGCCCTCAAAACGAAAATAACTTGTAATTTCATTGATTATCACCAAATGAATTACATTTATTGGAATGGAAATTGCAACAATCAAATCCTAGAAATGAAAAGTACTAAAAAGCAGCTCCCGAGACGGGGCGAGTCCTAAAAAGCAGTAAAAATTCCCGCGTAGGGGAGTGTGCGAAAAAGGTAAATGTGTTACTCTTGCGGGCCAATGCCCATTCCCTTCAACGGTCCTTCCTCGATGGCTCCAACTAAGAAATTATCGAACAGGGCAGTGATTCCCTCCATTGCATCATCAGAATCTTCTGTCAGTAGAGGTGTTGAATCATCCATACCTCCCCATCCATCCGGGACAATGTCACGGGGGTCGACATAGAAGCTCGGGGGTGCTGAGTATTTCACATAATAATCGAACTTGCCGCTTGGTTGCCCCAGAGTGTCGATCACCTCCTTCTCTTCATGCATCATTCTTGCAGGGCCCGGGAATGTGGTGCGGATGTGTGGAAGCAACCTACCACGCCCACGTTCTTTGCCATTCGGCTCTTCTTCGGATCGCGATCTGTCTTGTCCATTTCCTCGACCTCGACCTCGACCTCGACCACGTCCACGTCCACGTCCCCCATTATTTGGCTCACTTGACCCCAGGTATCCCAACCCAGTAATGCGGGGTCTCTGAGAAACTTCCACCGGTTGACGGATACCTTGACCATTTCTACCAAGGCCTTCACCCGGAGTAAAGCCATGAGAGACCATTACTCTTCCAACCATGACTGCAGCATTTGACACCTCGGGAATAGGCGGTGATGATCCTCTAGACGCATGTATGGTTGATACGAGCTCGAGCGACTGGTAGCTCGATTCTATTTTGCAATCAGGCTCAACATAGGGGATAGCCGTTGCGTGGTAAATCGGGTGCTCTTCTTCACCGTGAACTGTAATTAACTTTCTCTCCACGATGAACTTCACCATCTGATGTAGACTGGATGGCACAGCTCCGGCTGTATGAATCCATGGACGACCCAACAGAAAATTGAATGCAGTGGGAATGTCCATAACTTGAAATAGGACATTGAACATCGTTGGTCCTATCTGTATATCAAGGTGGATTTCTCCCATCACTTCTTTCTTCGTTCCGTCAAAGGCTCGAACGGAGGTCTTCGCAGAATTCATCTTAGAAGGATCTATCTTGAGCCGGTGTAAAGTTGCCAGAGGACAGATGTTCAAGGCTGATCCATTATCGATGAGTACCCGAGCTACATGCGAGGCCTTGTATTTGACAGAAATGTAGAGTGCTTTGGTATGCCCCCTCCCTTCTAGAGGGAACTCTTCATCTGAAAAGGCTATGAGGTCCTTGAGGAGTATAGAACCCACAAATTCCTCTAATTTATCATGATCGATCGTCTCTGGCACGTGGACTTCACTTAACACCTTCATTAAGGCCTTCTGATGCTTGACAGATGTCTGGAGCAGCTCAAGCAGAGAGATTTGCGCGGGCAGCTTGCGCAATTGTTCAACTATGTTGTATTCGCTAGCCTTAATCACAGCTAGAAATTCCTTGGCTTCTTCATCAGTAACAGGTTTTGCAGGTTGAGCATTAGCTTGGCCGTAGGAACGCCCAGATCTGGTAACTAAGTCGACATCGAGACTGTAGGACCAAGGAACTGCCTTATTATCACTGTACTCATACGGTTGAGGTATCTCGATCACTATCCCTTCATCAGTTGTAGGCGTGCTTACAATGATCTCCTCATTATCGGACGCGTCTTCAAGCGGAGGCATGTCTTCAAGCAGAGGGTCGCCCTCGTCGCTCCCGGTGTTCAACGAAGCAAACTCCTCCTCCCAATTAATAACCACTTCAGAGATAGTAGAAACGATGCCAGTGTGGTCAGCATAAACGATCATCCCAGCTTCTACCATTCTTGAGATTCTTTCTCTCATGATGGCAAGGGGAAGGTCTTCATTACTCGGGTAACAACCGGCTTTCACTAACTCACCGTAGACGTCAGTAGTATACACCTTAACATTCTTGATTCGACCAGCGTCGAAGCTAAATATGGCATTCACATTGCCTGCATGATCAGGGAGTGGGTTGCTCTGAACATTCGGCTTAGCAGGTTGAAATGAGAAAGCCTTCGTATCTAGGAGGTTTTGGACTCGGTGCTTGAGGGCATAGCAATCATCGGTTGAGTGTCCCAGCTCACCCATGTGATAATCACATTTCTTTGAAGGGTCGAAGTTATAGAACCGCTCAGGATTGGGCCGCTTTGGCTCAGTAGTAAGCAAGCCTTTCTTCTGGAGCACTGTCAGTACTTGAGACAACGATCCGGGGAGGGGGGTGAATTGCCTCCTGTTGTTCCTCCTCTGAAAAGGTTGACGACCCGAGTTTTGTTGCTGAGCTTCTACTACTTGGATTGCTGGGGCGGAGTTAGCATTCCGTCGGCTCGGCTGGTTATAAGCCATATTCACTTCAGCTGCCGGTTCTTTCTCTTTTCTTGCACCAAATCTTCTGGTCGAGGAGGACGGCTCGACAAACCATCCATCTTTCAGCCCTATTTCAATTTGTTCGCCCATGGGGATGAGTTGGTTGAAGTTGTCAGCCGGAATGGCAACCATCCGATTACGGTATTCGAACGGGAGAGTTTTCACGAACATCCTCTTTAACTCACTGTCTATGGGTTCTGGGACAACCTGAGCAGCTAAATTCCTCCATCTGATAGCATAGTCTTTGAAGGACTCAGTCTTTTTCATCTGAGCACGTTCGAGATCATCACGGGTAGGAATGATGTCCGTTATGAACCTGTACTGCTTCAAGAATGCTTCACTGGCTTCTTTCCAAGTTTTGAGGCCATTTATCTTCTTCATGAGATACCAGCTCAAAGCAGGACCCGTCAAACTTGCTTGAAAGGCATGGATCATCAGGAGTTCGTTATCAACGTACGAAGTCATTTGTACGTGATAGAGCTGTAGGTGGGCTTTTGGACATGTGGTGCCATTGTACTTGTCGAAATCCGGCATTTTGAACTTCTTTGGGATTTTGATCTGTGAGTACAGGGACAGATCGATCGAAGGTGAATCCTGCGAACCTTCCAGCTGCTTCACTCTTTCTTCAAGTTTATTGACCCGTTCATCAGGTTTGTCTTTGTTGACGATGATCTGGACGGGGTCATCTTCTAAATCAGGAATATCGTCATCTCCGTCAACATCGACACTTTTTCTGATTTTCTGCTTCGGGACTGACGCTTCGAGGGGTGCCGAAACAGGAACCGACCGGAGAGCTTTGATCTCAGCGGACATTTGTTGCATTGCGATGACAAGTTGCTTTATCTGGTCTTCCACACCAACAACACGCTCTTGCAAGTCGGTTTGATCGGCCATTCTGGCTCTCGACCGTGTACGAATGGGCGATCGTGATCGGTCCGTAGCTACCTAATTTTGGAACGAAACAGGCATACATGAGTGTTAAGCAAAATCATACGCCAATCCATGACATTGGTCTAACCGCTTTGAATTGAAAGGACCCCTTTATTGAAATGGCGAAAATTTTTACACCAATTAATGACTTGAAATTGCACTGAATATAAAGACAAATGACTCAATTCCTAGACAAATTTTAAAAACTGAAACTGAAATGAGAAAAGAACTTCAAGCTTTTTATTTAGCTTGATCTATAGACATATGGGAGGCGACTTCCTTCTTCAATTGCTCATAAGCTCGAGCTATCTTGGATGCCTTTTCTTCAGCTTCTTCGGCCTTCCTTTTGAGGCGATTGTTCTCTGAGCGATTGGCGGACTTGAGAGGCACCTTGGGTATCTTCGGGAGCAAATCCCGCGGGATTCTGTGCCGACGAATGTACTGGGTCGTCGCGAAATAGGACTTCTGCTCTCCCTTTAGTTCTCCTTCGGGTCGGGCTATCTTTAACACACGGCACTTCCTCCACATCTTATTGAGCTGAGCTACGGTCGCTTCGTGGTCTTTATCGTCGTCGGCGAAGTCAACTTGGAGGAGTTCTGGTTGTAGCGCTGGAGGGAGCCCTTGGAGAATCTGATACTGACGAGACACTCTGGCGGGGTAGTATTCAATTGCTCCGGTGAAACCCAATAATGGAACCGGCCCAATACCATTACATGTAAGCCGAGCTTCCTCGACCTTGAACCAGTTAGCATGCCATTGGAAACCTTGGGGTCTAGCGTTTTTCATGAAAATGATCCATTCAGAGTAATGATAATCGGGTGCACCCCCTTGTTTTTCTTTATACCTCAAGACGGGATGGCTAGAATCACTAAGCTCGGATATTGTGAGTAAATCGCCACACCCTTTTATGTGAGACAAAAACCAGATTTGCAAAAGTTCGAGGGGGGCATGAAAAGTTTTGTCAACATGTTGCTTAAATTTAGTGAGGGAAATGAAAGTCTCGGCTAAAATGATGTTGATAAAATTCTTTTCAAGACAGACCTGTTGGACCAACCATGCGATTGACGGATTACATGCATTCTTACAGTAAGGAAAAATCACGAATCCGAAAAACGCTAGCAAAAAGATTCTGCCCTTTTGAAAAGATGTGGCTTTTTCAAAACACTGACTCAGGAATGAAAAAGGACATGTGCCACGATTTGCTTTTAAAACTTTTCCCAATTCATCTTTTCCGACATTCAAAAATTCAGCCAACATTAAAGTAGAATCAATTCCCAAAGGTGGTGTGACTAACTCCGACTCCAATGGTTTTCCAATGAGCACGCTATATTCTTCCAAGGTCGGGGTGAGCTCGTGCTTACCGAATATAAAGGTAGAAGTCTCAGGACACCAGAAGTGCGCTAATGCTCGAACGAGGCCGGTACGGACTTTGACCTCCAGTAGGGGGAGCAGCCTCCCGATGTGGCCCTCAACTAGCTTGCGGTTGGTCGGACTGAGTAGATTCCACCAGGCACGGAGCTCGTCCTTAGGAGCATCAAGAATCCGGATGTCTGCCCCTCCCATAGTGTATAGACCAAGACTCACGACCGACCTAATGTCATGGACCGACCAAAGAAAAAGACGAAACATAAATAAATTGCGAGTTAAAGGTTCAGAAATCTTACTTCACCCGGCAGAATGATGGCAATCACATAGACATGCGCATGAAACGTGAGGTTCGATTTCTACCTAGACTCTGGCTTGCAAAATGGAGACATGAGGATTATCGAGCTAAACCAGTCATGGTGGTGGTTAGGCTGGGATTCCCCTGACTCCGGCTTAGTCAAAGAGCCGACCCGGGTTGCAAAGGGTGCAACCGTGGTAGGTATTCAATGACACCATGAAAGAACTTTCGGGACCAAGAAAGGCGACCCATGCCACGCGGGTGTGGTCGGGGTGTCCGTTTTCTCAGTACCATCCTAAACCTGTGCCGCCCAGGTCCGGCAGCGGGAAGTGTGTGCGGTGTAGTGTAAATGCAAGGCATGCACAACAAGTTATATCATACAGCGCTTCGTGCATAAAATAAACCATTCATTCAAACACCTCCCTGCAAAACAAGGGTTAACAATCACGCCTCCCCTTATACCTCCCATTCTGCAAAAACATTTAACACCTAAAATGTTAGGGACGTACCTGGGATCCTTGCTGCCAAGCAAAAATATTTTTTAAAAGAAAAACTGGCCTAAGTCCACTAAGAGTTTAGTTTAACTCAATTCCCCAGCGGAGTCGCCAAGCTGTCGCGACCTAAAAAATAATTCCTCTCAGGCTAATGGATTATTAGGACTAAACCTAACTCGAGCCCTCCCAAGCTCTACCAATTCGCAACTTAGGGTTTAAGTTTTTAACATGCAAATGTTTTCATGCTTGGAGTCGCCACTAATCTATTTGTGGTAGGTCGATTAGAAACCTAAATAAAACATAGGGAGGTATGTTTTATTCCTACGAACCAGAGATTCTAAGCCCGGGGACTTGATTACGCTAGACCTAGTCTAACGCCCTTTCGGTACCTTTTCTTTTCAAAAAAAAATGTTTTGGCAAACAGTTTGGATCCATTTTAACTTAGTCATTAACATGTGAGGTGTTCATGCGGGTGCGCAAACCACCAATTTAACACCCAAGAAAGCATTAAATAAATTGCAAGTTGGAAGAATTACTTACCTCGAAGCAACGTAAGCATCTGCATTGTTAGCTAGAAAATCACATCAACAACCTAATATGATTTCTAATTAACAAGCAGTTCACTCAATATTTTTAGGATTTTCACTTATTTAAATGAAACCTAATCTACATGCAATGACGTGTGTCGCGACCTAAAAATTTCTTCCTCTCAGGCTAATGGATTATTAGGACTAAACCTAACTCGAGCCCTCCCAAGCCCTACCAATTCGCAACTTTGGGTTTAAGTTTTTAACATGCAAATGTTTTTATGCTTGGAGTCGCCACTAATCAATTTGTGGTAGGTCGATTAGAAACCTAAATAAAACATAGGGAGATATGTTTTATTCCTACGAACCAGAGATTCTAAGCCCGGGGACTTGATTACGCTAGATCTAGTCTAACGCCCTTTCGGTACCTTTTCTTTTCAAAAATATTTTGGCAAGCAGTTTGGATCCATTTTAACTTAGTCACTAACATGTGAGGTGTTCATGCGGGTACGCAAACCACCAATTTAACACTCAAGAAAGCATTAAATAAATTGCAAGATTAGGAGAATTACTTACCTCGAAGCAACGTAAGCATCTGCATGGTTAGCTAGAAAATCACATCAACAACCTAATATGATTTCTAATTAACAAGCAATTCATTCCACATTTTTTGATTTTCACTTATTTAAATGAAAGCTAACCTACGTGCAATGACGTACAAGAATTGACATGCGAACAATGCAACCTAACATGCAAACTATATGTCATGCGACGACGTGACCTGATTCTGATGACGGGCAAATGATTTATTTTTGGTATTTTCTGGTGAAATTCGGAATAAAAATATGCCTAAATTAACATGCAACCCATAATGACTTAACATATCCTAACACGACTTATTTTTGGGATTTTTGTTAAAATTCGGAATAATAAATTACTTAAATTAAGAATGCAATTTATCCTAATCTACCATAAAACAATTCATTTTTTAGGGTTTTCTTGGAAATTCGGAATAAAAAATAACCTAAATAATCTATTAAGATTAGAAAATTATTTAATGTAAACTAGGAAATAGATTATCTCAAATCCTAATTTGAATTAAATAATTACTCTATCGTCTAGATACATTTAGGATTCCTAAACATGCAAAATTCAAATTCAAATCCTAACTGATATTTTTTGAATTTTCTTTTTTATTTGAAAAGGAAAGATAATTTAAACAAAGATAGCATCCACATTTAAAATAGCCACGCAATCCACAAGATTCGTTTCAAATTCGGATTAGGCACAGAAATCGAATTACCGGTCATATCTACAGGGTTATAGATATTAATGGAAAGTCGATCGTTCAAATTTGGAAAGCAGATAAAAATCATTATCGTATCCAAGGGATTAGGGATAGGATAATGATCTTCCGTATCGCCACGTATCATACCTTAGGGATAAGGTCGGATAATTGTCCAGATACGTTGCTGAATTAGGAAAGATTCCTAATTTTGAATATTTTAAAAATATTGCAGATATCAGATAATTATCCCAACATATCTAATATTCTACACGATATTCACGCAATATTCAAAAGCACAAATTAGTAAATTAAATATTCTGAAAAATATCAGATAATATCTAATTACCTAATTTGCAGATAGTTTCCAAATTCGAACTTGCGGATCAGGATGAACGACGAACGGCGGGCCGGCGGCGCGGCGTCGGGGGAAACGGCAGCAGCGACGTCGAGGCGGCGGCAGCGGCAGGCGGTGTGGAGCACGGCAGCAACGGCGTCGGCAGGAAGCGGACGCGGCGTCACCGCGTCGCGCGGCAGAGGGCAGCAGCAGCGGCAGACGGGAAGCAGCGGCAGCAGCAAGCAACAGCGGCGTCGGCGTCGCGCGGCAGGGAGCAGCAGGTACGGCGTCGGCGTCGGCGTGGGGGGAAGCGGCAGCAGCAAGCAGCAGCGGCGTCGAGGCGGCGGCAGCAGCAAGCAACAGCGGCGTCGGCGTCGCGCGTGAGGGGCAGCACCGGCGAGAGAGGCGGCAGCAGCAGGTGTAGCGGCGGCAGCAGGTGCAGCAGCGGCGTCGAGGCGGCGGCAGCAGCAAGCAACAGCGGCGTCGGCGTCGCGCGTGAGGGGCAGCACCGGCGAGAGAGGCGGCAGCAGCAGGTGTAGCGGCGGCAGCAGGTGCAGCAGCGGCGGCAGCAGGTGCAGCGAGGGACGGCAGCACGCGGTGATGCTCGGAGGGAAGCGGCGCGCGGCAGGCGGCGGGGATGTTCCACGCGGCGGGAAGCGGTGCGCGGCAGACGGCGGGAGTGGTGCACGGCGACGGAGGGCTGCAGCGGCGGCGCACAGCGACGGGCGGCGGCAGGGCGGCGGCGCAAAGCACGGCGACGTGGGGGGCTCCGGCGGCGGCGCGAAGGGCACGGCGCCGTAGGGTGGCTCCGGCTTCTTTCTCTCTCTCTCTCTCTTTCTCAACTCTCACACTTTCTCGAAAATTCAGATCTGAAAAATTGTGTCCCCCTCTAAAAATCTGACCTCATGATGAATATATAGTATTAACCTAGGTCAATTAGATGGGCTTTTAGTCCCAATGGGCTTAGGCTTGGGCTTTAATTTAAATGGGCTGAATTAATGGGCCGAATTGATTAATGATAATGGGCTGAATTAAATTCAAATTAAAACAACCGAGCCCGTTTGACTTATAATTCCCGGCCTTTGCATTTCAAGCGAGCCGAGTCCCATTCGATGAAATTTAAGCTCGTTCATTCACCGCCGGTCCGATGCAAAAAAATGCAATGAATTTAAACTATATGTTATGCCATTTAAATATTTTTTGTTTAGGGGTTAACAATTTAATCCCTAATTTTCTATGCAAATTACACTGAATGGTTGCCAAAATTTAGGTGTCAACAGCTGCCCCTCTTTGAAGGTGAGCTCGCAGAGGTTGCATTCAAAGACTAAATGATACCTAAATTTCACTTATGCAAATGCAGTGAATGTTGTTTTTGTCGGGATTATGAGTCCCATTTTACGATGCATTAAGAAATGATGCAATGCTGACCTGAATAGAGAACATACCTGGAATTACTTACCTGACGATAGCGCAATTCGAGGCACAACCTTAACTTGTATGTTGTTTTGGCAAATGTATGGGCTCAGTTCCCATCGGTATTGCCTGATATATGTTGATGAACTTCGGTGATCTGCAGTCAAGTCAAAACACACGAAGAAAGCTCGACGTATCCAATCATCATCTGGATTCGTGAGAACAGTTCCGATCTTTACGAACTACCTATATATCTCCATAGGTGTTTGCAAAGATTTGGCCGCTTCACTTATACCTGTTCATAAGTGAATTGCGGGGGAAACTTTTGAAATCAAGAGGATATTCCGACCTTTACATATACCTGTTCATATGCAAAGGTTTGGCCGCCGCACTTATACCTGTTCATAAGTGAACTGCGGGGGAACACCTGGGGTGGATAGAATATTCCGACCTTTACATATACCTGTTCATATGCAAAGATTTGGCCGCTTCACCTATACCTGTTCATAGGTGAGTAGCGGGGGAACATCTGAGATAATGAGAGTATTCCGATCTTTACATATACCTGTTCATATGCAAAGATTTGGCCGCTTCACCTATATCTGTTCATAGGTGAGTAGCGGGGGAATACCTGAAATTTGGGAGAATATTCCGATCTTTACATATATCTGTTCATATGTAAAGATTTGGCCGCTTCACCTATACCTGTTCATAGGTGAGTAGCGGGGGAATACCTGAAATTTGGGAGAATATTCCGATCTTTACATATATCTGTTCATATGTAAAGATTTGGCCGCTTCACCTATACCTGCTCATAGGTGAGTAGCGGGGGAATACCTGAAATTTGGGAGAATATTCCGATCTTTACATATATCTGTTCATATGTAAAGATTTGGCCGCCATGCCTATATCTGCTCATAGTCATGTAACGGGGGAATCTTCTCGAGATTGTATGAAAATCTGTGATTTGATGAACAAAGGGGCTAGCCCAAGTGTTCAAGAGTTCCTTGACAAAGTACCTGGGTATCATCAGAAGTACCTGAAAAGGTTTGATCAATAGACACCTGAACACAATCAAAGGCATCTAGAGATTGCAAAAATGATCAAATGTGGGACCTGACAATTGCTTGAACAGGTTAGGGATACCTAGATAGTCATAGATATCCTAGGGATAGAGACATACTTACCTGGTGACATCTCCAACTCTGAAGGTGTGTCTCCTGTTAGACACGATTTTAAGTAACATGTAATATGCATTCGCACACTGTTAAGAACACATATACACATGAACTATGATTTCAACTGATTTTCATGCACGATGGTTTTGTCAAATCGGCATTACAAACTTCGCTGGGGAAAAATCATGACAAGACAACCCGAACTCAAGCGGATATCTTGAAAATGTCGAATGAGGGACTTTCGGTCCAAAAGGGCTTTCTCTCATCCTCATCGAAAGGCTGATTTATGGAGAATCGCTCCATCTCACCGTCATCATGTTGACAAGGGTCCGAGTATTCTCGCAAGCAGTACGACTTTACCAATCTGAGAGGTCTTTGTTAGGACTGTAACATAGGGCTTGGTCAATGGCTTAGCAAAAGAGACTCTTCGAGTCGAGGCTATTGAAAGAAAATACTCTGCAATTGTCTCCGGGTTTACAAGTCAAGAACCTGCAAAATGAGATAGAAATGGACTTGCTCGCACTTCTTCGAGCTAAGCTTATAAACATCCGAATCCTACGTTAGTTCAAGTGCTTTAATCTGAAGAGACTTTGTAGAGGACGTAACGTAGGCTAGGCTCATGGGTTGAGAAATGAATGGATCATAAGGCTCAAAATGTGTATAATTGGGGTGAGAGTTGGTGATCATCTCGGCATTGTCACCGGTCTTCTTCTTCATCAGGGATTGTCTTCTCAGTAGATGCTCCATTGGTTTCGAGAGTTCATCACTTGACTCATCACTTGACTCCTCAAGACTTTGGATACTTTTGTGACTTCGAGACAACTAAACATTTTCTAAAGTCGTCACTTTTCTCCATTTTTTCCTTTTTCACGGGCATCGGCCTTGCTTTTACCAGGCACACTGCTTTTTCATGCCCTCTATAATTTTTTTTTTTTTTTGACTCACACTGTCTACAATGCATACATTGGCCAGTCACACTTTGGCTTGCTTTGACCGAATGACTAACATTTGGGCTCTCAGGGTCTTCGTCTTTTGTTGGCGCTCTGGATATGCTGCTTGAACAAAGATGACTTTTGCCTTGCCCCAGTGTGGGGGATGATCACCAACTGGGTTTAAGAAATGAATTTGCAGGCTCAATTGGGCTTAGCAAAGGATAAAGTGTGTATAGGATAGAGAAAGAAATGCTCTTCGTCATCCTAAGGCACTTGAACTTCACGTGAGTTCATCTGAAAAAGCAACACTCGAAGATTGATGCAAGTGAGAGCATGAAAATTTCTACTCATTTTTTACCTTATGACGCTGACTTACCTCCAGTTTGCCCCGATGTGGGGTGGTTCTTGACAGGGGTAATTTGAATGAATTTCTCCAAGTGTTTAGGCTCAAAGTGGCGAAACAATGGATAACCTGTAGTATTTGGGATAGAGAAATGAACCGCCTCTCGTCATTTCGGTTGCCGTACCTTTTGCGAGATAACCCTTTACCTTGCAGACATGGAATCTTTCCACTCAACTCACTGGGGATTAGTGCATGGGACTGTGTATAGGATATGGCTTGCCTTTCATCATCCCGATGTACCTCATTCAACACATTCAATTCATTCCACATGAGTTATCATATTGTCTAAATAGATTCCCCTTTTGAAATCGATAATGTAGACTAACAAAATGATCAGGCACAATTTTAAGCCAAGGCAGACATTCCATCTTTAAATTGATTGAACTCATTTATTCATGAGTGAAATGTTTGCAATTCGGAATATAAAACCAAACACTTGAAAACTTTCACCGCAAAAATGTTAGATCTTATCAAGGATAATATATCTTCACAGCATCAGAATTAACAGGAGTGGAAAACTCACGACCATCCATTTCTGCGAGAATCAGGGCACCTCTAGGAAGCACCTTTTTAACCACATACGGACCAATGTAGTTTGGGGCAAATTTTCCTCCAGGAACAGGAAAGACTGGCAGCACCTTCCTTAGGACTAGATCATTTACCTCGAAGTGTCTTGGACGCACCTTTTGATTGAAGGATCTAGCTATCCTCTGCTGATAGGTTTGACCGTGGCAAATGGCTCTCAATCGCTTCTCATCAATTAGGTTTAACTGCTCATGCCTTTGTCGCATCCATTCCGCCTCGGACAACTCCACTTGAGACAATACTCGTAAGGAAGGGATCTCTACTTCGACGGGTAGGACTGCTTCCATGCCATATACCAATGAAAAAGGGGTTGCTCCGACAGAGGTTCGGATCGAAGTTCGATACGCCATTAGCGCAAATGGCAACCTTTCATGCCAGTCACGATAGTTTTCAGCCGTTTTGGCCAAAATCTTCTTGATGTTCTTGTTGGCGGCTTCAACTGCTCCATTCATCTGTGGACGATAGGGAGATGAATTCAGGTGCCGGATTTTGAACTCGTTGAACAACTGATCAATGAACTTGTTGTTCAAATTTGTCCCATTGTCAGTGACAATAGCCTCAGGGACACCATAGCGAGCGACTATGTCCCGCCTGATGAATTTTACAACATTCTTTGCGGTGACGTTTGCATAAGATGACGCTTCAATCCACTTAGAGAAATAGTCAATCGCGACCAAGATAAATCGATGTCCATTTGATGCCTTGGGATTAATCGGGCCAATCACATCGATGCCCCACATTGAAAAGGGCCATGGCTCAGACTGTTGATGTAATTCCGTCGGGGGAACATTTATCTTATCCCCATGAACCTGACAGCGATGACATCTTCGAACATGTTGGATGCAGTCACTCTCAAGACTGAGCCAATAATAACCCAATCTCATAATCTTCTTAGCTAACATGTGGCCATTCATGTGTGGACCACATACCCCTTCGTGTACTTCTTGCATGATTCTGGTAGCTTCAGCCGCATCCACACACCTTAATAGGATTGAATCATACGATCTTTTGTACAGCTTTTCACCACTAACAAAGAATTTTGAAGCCATTTTCATTATGTACTTCCTGTCAGCCGGGGTGCTTCCCTCAGGAAATTCTTGTTTCTGGATGTAACTCATGATATCGTAATACCATGGCTTTTCGTCAGGCTCCCCGGTCACAACCATACAGTAGGCTGGCTTTGTCAGGACCTCAATCTTCAAGGGTTCTACCTCTAACCCATCAATCACTTGCAACATGGATGATAACGTAGCTAGCGCATCAGCAAACTGATTATGAGACCTCGATAAGTACTCAAAAGAGATATTTTCGAATTCCTCTATGATTTCTTCGAGGTATTCATGGTATGGCACTAGTTTGGTGTCTCTCGTCTTCCACTCTCCCACAGTTTGGAGAATAATCAAAGCAGAATCACCAAACACTTTTAACTTGGTTATCCTCATTTCCACTGCGGCTTGGAGTCCGAGGATGCAAGCTTCGTACTCGGCTATGTTGTTGGTACAGGGGAACACCAACTTTGCTGCCACAGGATAATGTTGCCCATCTGGGGATATTAAAACTGCCCCAGTGCCGGAACCAGCCAGGTTTACAGCTCCATCGAAAAACATGGTCCATGTATCTTCCTTTATTACCAAAATGCGATCTTCTGGGGAATATCTATCATCATCAAGGACTCCAGGATTTTCAGCTAACACATCAGCAATTACTCGACCTTTAATTGACTTCTGTGGCTTCATCTGGATATCAAACTCTGAGATTAAAATCTGCCACTTGGCTAACTTCCCTACCAAAGCTGGCTGATCAAGTAAATACTTAATGGGATCGTTCTCTGTCACAAGCAAAGTCTGGTGATGCAGTGTATATTGTCGCAGCCTATGGAGCACCCATACTAGCGCAGCGCAAGTCTTCTCGGCTTCAGAATAATTCAACTCCGAGACAGTGAACTTCTTGCTTAGGTAATAAATGGCTCGCTCTTTCCCATCTTCAGGACTTTCTTGGGCTAGCATCGCACCTAAAGATTCACTATGAATCGTGAGGTAAAGGATCAAAGGCTGGCCCGGCATTGGTGGGACTAGCACTGGTGGTTTCATCAGGTATTGCTTTAGTTCGTTAAACGCTTCCCGACAATCATCATCCCATTTCACTTGAGCATTCTTCCTTAGAAGTTTGAAGAATGGCTTAGCAGTTGCTGAGAGCTGAGAAATAAAACGGGCTATGTAGTTCAATCTTCCCAGGAGACTCCGCACTTCTTTTACGGTCGACGGGGGCTGTAACTCACATATAGCCTTCACTTTGGAGGGGTCAATTTCAATGCCTTTACTGCTTACTATGAACCCAAGTAATTTACCCGAGGTTGCTCCGAATACGCACTTGGTCGGATTGAGACGGAGCTTAAACTCACGGAGCCTTTCGAATAATTTCTTCAAAGTATCAACGTGACTCTTCCCAGGTCTAGACTTGGCGATCATGTCATCGACATAAACTTCAATCTCCTTATGCATCATATCATGGAAGAGCGTCACCATTGCCCGTTGATATGTTGCCCCGGCATTTTTGAGGCCGAAGGGCATGACCTTATAGTGGAATGTCCCCCAAGGAGTGATGAACGCCGTTTTCTCCTTATCATCGTCCTTCATTTTTATCTGATTATAACCCGAGAAACCATCCATGAAGGAAAACAGCTCGAACCCTGCTGTACTATCCACCAAAACATCTATATGTGGCAATGGGAAATCGTCTTTAGGACTGGCCTTGTTTAGATCGCGATAGTCGATGCAAACCCGAATTCGACCATCCTTCTTCATGACTGGCACAATATTAGCCACCCAGCTGGGGTATTGGGTGACTTCGATGAATCCCACTTTCAAAAGCTTCATGACCTCCTCCTCTATTTTCTTGGAAAGTTCAGGCTTGGTCCTTCGCAGCTTCTGTTTCTTGGGCGGCATGTCTGGATTAGTGGGTAGACTATGCTCCACGATAGAAGAATCTAAACCCGGCATATCGACATACGACCAGGCAAAGATATCCTGGTAATCCTTCAGCAGTTGGACCAGGCGTTTAGCTTCTCCTTCAGGAAGGGTTGCCCCTATCTTCACCTCTTTGGGTTCTCCAGAATCACTCAAGTTGACAGTGATAGTTTGGTCTACCGTTAGGACTTTAGGTCTTTCATGATGCTCTAGATCACGCTGGAGGTCCGAGGAATCTTCGAGTTCATTGGTGTCATCGAGATCAGATTCGGTGGCACATAATTCATCAGATTGGACCGTTCCCATACCCTTACGTGTCACAAAATTGCCCCTGAAACATAAAGTAGGGGGTTCAGTAGGACAAACAGGGCTAAACAGTGTATTTTTATTGATTTTTTTTTTTTGATTTTTGAAATTCTTTTCGAAAAGGTTTTAACACGAGGAAGCATGAAGAAGCCCAGGCCTCAGAATTCTCCTTGGACTATATTTTATTTTATCGGTTGGATATCATCACCGGGCTGGTTTGATGTACCTCAACATGCCCTCAAAACGAAAATAACTTGTAATTTTATTGATTATCACCAAATGAATTACATTTATTGGAATGGAAATTGCAACAATCAAATCCTAGAAATGAAAAGTACTAAAAGTAGCTCCCGAGACAGGGGCAAGTCCTAAAAAGCAGTAAAAATCCCCGCGTAGGGGAATGTGCGAAAAAGGTAAATGTGTTACTCTTGCGGGCCAATGCCCATTCCCTTCAACGGTCCTTCCTCGATGGCTCCAATTAAGAAATTATCGAACAGGGCGGTGATTCCCTCCATTGCATCATCAGAATCTTCTGTCACTAGAGGTGTTGAATCATCCATACCTCCCCATCCATCCGGGACAATGTCATGGGGGTCAACATAGAAGCTCGGGGGTGCTGAGTATTTGACATAATAGTCGAACTTGCCGCTCGGCTGCCCCAGAGTGTCGATCACCTCTTTCTCTTCATGCATCATTCTTGCAGGGCCCGGGAATGTGGTACTGAGGTGTGGAGGCAACCTACCACGCCCACGTTCTTCATCATTTGGCTCTTCTTCGGATCGTAATCTATTTTGACCATTTCTTCGACCACGTCCACGTCCACGTGCCACATTGTTCGGCTCACTCGACCCCAGGTATCCCAACCCAGTAATGCGGGGCCTCTGAGAAACTTCCACCGGTTGGCGGATGCCTTGACTATTTCTACCAAGGCCTTCACCTGGAGTAAAGCCGTGAGAGATCATTATTCTCCCAATCATGACCGCAGCATTTGACACCTCAGGAATAGGCGGTGATGATCCTCTTGACGCATGTATGGTTGATACGAGCTCCAGCGATTGATAGCTCGATTCTATTTTGCAATCAGGCTCAACATAGGGGATAGCCGTTGCGTGGTAGATTGGGTGTTCTTCTTCACCGTGGACCGTGACTAACTTTCTCTCCACGACGAACTTTACCATCTGATGTAGACTGGATGGCACAGCTCCAGCAGTATGAATCCATGGACGACCCAACAGAAAATTAAATGCAGTGGGAATGTTCATAACTTGAAATAGGACATTGAAAATCGTTGGTCCTATCTGTATGTCAAGGTGTATTTCTCCCATCACTTCTTTCTTCGTTCCGTCAAAGGCTCGTACGGAGGTTCTTGCAGAACTTATCCTAGAAGGATCTATCTTAAGGCGGTGTAAAGTCGCCAAAGGACAGATGTTTAGGGCTGACCCGTTGTCAATGAGTACCCGGGCAACATGTGAGGCCTTGTATTTGACGGAAATATAGAGTGCCCTGGTATGCCCCCTCCCTTCTAGAGGGAACTCTTCATCTGAAAAGGCTATGAGGTCCTTAAGGAGTATAGAGCCCACAAATTCCTCTAATTTGTCATGATCGATCGTTTCTGGCACGTGGACTTCACTTAACACCTTCATTAAGGCCTTCTGATGCATGACAGATGTCTGGAGCAGCTCAAGCAGGGAGATTTGCGCGGGCAGCTTGCGCAATTGTTCAACTATGTTGTACTCGCTAGCCTTAATCACGGCTAGAAATTCCTTGGCTTCTTCATCAGTGACGGGTTTTGCAGGTTGGGCATTAGCTTGGCCGTAGGAACGCCCAGATCTGGTAACTAAGTCGACATCGAGACTGTAGGACCAGGGAACCGCCTTATTGTCACTGTACTCATACGGTTGGGGTATCTCGATCACTATCCCTTCATCAGTTGTAGGCGTGCTTACAGTGATCTCCTCATTATCGGACGCGTCTTCAAGCGGAGGCATGTCTTCAGGCAGAGGGTCGCCCTTATCGCTCCTGATGTTCAATGTAGCAAACTCCTCCTCCCAATTAAGAACCACTTCGGAGATAGTGGAAACGATGCCAGTGTGGTCAGCATAAACAATCATCCCAGCTTCTACCATTCTTGAGATTCTTTCTCTCATGAGAGCCAGGGGCAGGTCCTCATTACTCGGGTAACAACCGGCTTTCACTAACTCACCGTAGACGTCAGTAGTATACACCTTAACATTCTTGATTCGACTAGCATTGAAGCTAAATATGGCATTCACATTGCCTGCGTGATCAGGGAGTGGGTTGCTCTGAACATTCGGCTTAGCAGGTTGAAATGAGAACGCCTTTGTGTCTAGGAGGTTTTGGATTTGGTGCCTGAGGGCATAGCAATCATCGGTTGAGTGTCCCGGCTCACCCATGTGATAATCACATTTCTTTGACGGGTCGAAGTTATAGAACCGCTCAGGATTGGGCCGCTTTGGCTCAGTAGTGAGCAAACCTTTCTTCTGGAGCACCGTCAACACTTGAGACAACGATCCGGGGAGGGGAGTGAATTGCCTCTTGTTGTTCCTCCTCTGAAAAGGTTGACGACCCGAGTTTTGTTGCTGAGCTTCTACTACTTGGATTGCTGGGGCGGAGTTAGCATTCCGCCGGCTCGGCTGATTATAAGCCATATTCACTTCAGCTGCCGGTTCTTTCTCTTTTCTCGCACCAAATCTTCTGGTCGAGGAGGGCGGCTCGACAAACCATCCATCTTTCAGCCCTATTTCAATTTGTTCGCCCATGGGGATGAGTTGGTTGAAGTTGTCAGTCGGAATGGCAACCATCCGATTACGGTATTCGAACGGGAGAGTTTTCATGAACATCCTCTTTAACTCACTGTCTATGGGTTCTGGGACAACCTGAGCAGCTAAATTTCTCCATCTGATAGCATAGTCTTTGAAGGACTCAGTCTTTTTCATCTGGGCGCGTTCGAGATCATCACGGGTAGGAATGATGTCTGTTATGAATCTGTACTGCTTCAAGAATGCTTCACTGGCTTCTTTCCAAGTTTTGAGGCCATTTATCTTCTTCATGAGATACCAGCTCAAAGCAGGACCCGTCAAACTTGCTTGAAAGGCATGGATCATCAGGAGTTCGTTATCAACGTACGAAGTCATTTGCACGTGATAGAGCTGTAGGTGGGCTTTTGGACATGTGGTGCCATTGTACTTGTCGAAATCCGGCATTTTGAACTTCTTTGGGATTTTGATCTGTGAGTAAAGGGACAGATCAATCGAAGGTGAATCCTGCGAACCTTCCAGCTGCTTCACTCTTTCTTCAAGTTTATTGACCCGCTCATCAGGTTTGTCCTTGTTGACGATGATCTGGACAGGGTCATCTTCTAAATCAGGAATATCGTCATCTCCGTCAACATCGACACTTTTTCTGATTTTCTGCTTTGGGGCTGATGCTTCGGGAGGTGTCGAAACAGGAACCGACCGGAGAGCTTTGATCTCAGCGGACATTTGTTGCATCGCGATGACAAGTTGCTTGATGTGGTCTTCCACACCAATAACACGTTCTTGCAAGTCGGTTTGATCGGCCATTCTGGCTCTTGACCGTGTACGAATGGGCGACCGTGATCGGTCCGTAGCTACCTAATTTCGAAATGAAACAGGCATACATGAGTGTTAAGCGAAATGATACGCCAATCCATGACATTGGTCTAACCGCTTTGAATTGAAAGGACCTCTTTATTGAAATGGCGAAAATTTTTACACCAATTAAAGACTTGAAATTGAACTGAATATAAGGACAAATGACTCAATTCCTAAACAAATTCTAAAAACTGAAACTGAAATAAGAAAAGAACTTCGAGCTTTCTTATTTAGCTTGATCTATAGACATATGGGAGGCGACTTCCTTCTTCAATTGCTCATAAGCTCGAGCTATCTTAGATGCCTTTTCTTCAGCTTCTTCGGCCTTCCTTTTGAGGCGATTGTTCTCTGAGCGATTGGCGGACTTTAGAGGCACCTTAGGTATCTTCGGGAGCAAATCCTGCGGGATTCTGTGCCGACGAATGTACTGGGTCGTCGCGAAATAGGACTTCTGCTCTTCCTTTAATTCTCCTTCGGGCCGTGCTATCTTCAACACACGACACTTTCTCCACATCTTATTGAGCTGGGCTACGGTCGCTTCGTGGTCTTTATCATCATCGGCGAAGTCGACTTGTAGGAGTTCTGGTTGTAACGCCGGAGGGAGCCCTTGGAGAATCTGATACTGACGAGACACTCTGGCGGGGTAGTATTCAATTGCTCCGGTGAAACCCAACAGCGGAACCGGCCCGATACCATTACAGGTAAGCCGAGCTTCCTCGACTTTGAACCAGTTAGCATGCCATTGGAAACCTTGGGGTCTAGCATTTTTCATGAAAATGACCCATTCGGAGTAATGATAATCGGGTGCATCCCCTTGTTTTTCTTTGTACCTTAAAACTGGATGGCTAGAATCACTAAGCTCGGGTATTGTGAGTAAATCGCCACACCCTTTTATATGAGATAAAAACCAAATTTGCAAAAGTTCAAGGGGGGCATGAAACGTTTTGTCAACATGTTGTTTAAATTTAGTGAGGGAAATGAAAGTCTCTGCTAAAATGATGTTGATAAAATTCTTTTCAAGACAGACCTGTTGGACCAACCATGCGATTGACGGATTACATGCATTCTTACAGTAAGGAAAAATCACGAACCCGAAAAACGCTAGCAAAAAGATTCTGCCTTTTTGAAAAGATGTGGCTTTTTCAAAACACTGACTCAGGAATGAAAAAGGACATGTGCCACGATTTGCTTTTAAAACTTTTCCCAATTCATCTTTTCCGACATTCAAAAATTCAGCCAACATTAAAGTAGAATCAATTCCCAAAGGTGGTGTGACTAATTCCGACTCCAACGGTTTTCCAATGAGTACGCTATATTCTTCCAAAGTCGGGGTGAGCTCGTGCTTACCGAATATAAAGGTAGAGGTTTCGGGACACCAAAAGTGCGCTAATGCTCGAACGAGGCCGGTACGGACTTTGACCTCCAGTAGGGGGAGCAGCCTCCCGATGTGCCCCTCAACTAGCTTGCGGTTGGTCGGACTGAGTAGATTCCACCAGGCACGGAGCTCGTCCTTAGGAGCATCAAGAATCCGGATGTCTGCCCCTCCCATAGTGTATAGACCAAGACTTGCGACCGACCTAGTGTCATGGACCGACCAAAGAGAAAGACGAAATGTAAATAAATTGCGAGATAAAGGTTCAGAAATCTTACTTCACCCGGTAGAATGATGGCAATCACATAGACATGCGCATGAAATGTGAGGTTCGATTTCTACCTAGACTCTGGCTTGCAAAATGGAGACATGAGGATTACCGAGCTAAACCAGTCATGGTGGTGGTTAGGCTGAGATTCCCCTGACTCCGGCTCAGTCAAAGAGCCGACCCGGGTTGCAAAGGGTGCAACCGTGGCAGGTATTCAATGACACCACGAAAGAACTTTCGGGACCAAGAAAGGCGACCCATACCACGCGGGTGTGGTCGGGGTGTCCATTTTCTCAGTACCATCCTAAACCTGTGCCGCCCAGGTCCGGCAGCGGGTAGTGTGTGCGGTGTAGTGTAAATGTAAGGCATGCACAACAGGTTATATCATACAGCGCTTCGTGCATAAACTAAACCATTCATTCAAACACCTCCCTGCAAAACAAGGGTTAACAATCACGCCTCCCCTTATACCTCCCATACTGCAAAAATATTTAACACCTAAAATGTTAGGGACGTACCTGGGATCCTCGCTGCCAAGCAAAAATATTTTTTGGAAAGAAAAACTGGCCTAAGTCCACTAAGAGTTTTAACTCAAGTCCCCAGCGGAGTCGCCAAGCTGTCGCGACCTAAAAATTTCTTCCTCTCAGGCTAATGGATTATTAGGACTAAACCTAACTCGAGCCCTCCCAAGCCCTACCAATTCGCAACTTTGGGTTTAAGTTTTTAACATGCAAATGTTTTTATGCTTGGAGTCGCCACTAATCAATTTGTGGTAGGTCGATTAGAAACCTAAATAAAACATAGGGAGATATGTTTTATTCCTACGAACCAGAGATTCTAAGCCCGGGGACTTGATTACGCTAGATCTAGTCTAACGCCCTTTCGGTACCTTTTCTTTTCAAAAATATTTTGGCAAGCAGTTTGGATCCATTTTAACTTAGTCACTAACATGTGAGGTGTTCATGCGGGTACGCAAACCACCAATTTAACACTCAAGAAAGCATTAAATAAATTGCAAGATTAGGAGAATTACTTACCTCGAAGCAACGTAAGCATCTGCATGGTTAGCTAGAAAATCACATCAACAACCTAATATGATTTCTAATTAACAAGCAATTCATTCCACATTTTTTGATTTTCACTTATTTAAATGAAAGCTAACCTACGTGCAATGACGTACAAGAATTGACATGCGAACAATGCAACCTAACATGCAAACTATATGTCATGCGACGACGTGACCTGATTCTGATGACGGGCAAATGATTTATTTTTGGTATTTTCTGGTGAAATTCGGAATAAAAATATGCCTAAATTAACATGCAACCCATAATGACTTAACATATCCTAACACGACTTATTTTTGGGATTTTTGTTAAAATTCGGAATAATAAATTACTTAAATTAAGAATGCAATTTATCCTAATCTACCATAAAACAATTCATTTTTTAGGGTTTTCTTGGAAATTCGGAATAAAAAATAACCTAAATAATCTATTAAGATTAGAAAATTATTTAATGTAAACTAGGAAATAGATTATCTCAAATCCTAATTTGAATTAAATAATTACTCTATCGTCTAGATACATTTAGGATTCCTAAACATGCAAAATTCAAATTCAAATCCTAACTGATATTTTTTGAATTTTCTTTTTTATTTGAAAAGGAAAGATAATTTAAACAAAGATAGCATCCACATTTAAAATAGCCACGCAATCCACAAGATTCGTTTCAAATTCGGATTAGGCACAGAAATCGAATTACCGGTCATATCTACAGGGTTATAGATATTAATGGAAAGTCGATCGTTCAAATTTGGAAAGCAGATAAAAATCATTATCGTATCCAAGGGATTAGGGATAGGATAATGATCTTCCGTATCGCCACGTATCATACCTTAGGGATAAGGTCGGATAATTGTCCAGATACGTTGCTGAATTAGGAAAGATTCCTAATTTTGAATATTTTAAAAATATTGCAGATATCAGATAATTATCCCAACATATCTAATATTCTATACGATATTCACGCAATATTCAAAAGCACAAATTAGTAAATTAAATATTCTGAAAAATATCAGATAATATCTAATTACCTAATTTGCAGATAGTTTCCAAATTCGAACTTGCGGATCAGGATGAACGACGAACGGCGGGCCGGCGGCGCGGCGTCGGGGGAAACGGCAGCAGCGACGTCGAGGCGGCGGCAGCGGCAGGCGGTGTGGAGCACGGCAGCAACGGCGTCGGCAGGAAGCGGACGCGGCGTCACCGCGTCGCGCGGCAGAGGGCAGCAGCAGCGGCAGACGGGAAGCAGCGGCAGCAGCAAGCAACAGCGGCGTCGGCGTCGCGCGGCAGGGAGCAGCAGGTACGGCGTCGGCGTCGGCGTGGGGGGAAGCGGCAGCAGCAAGCAGCAGCGGCGTCGAGGCGGCGGCAGCAGCAAGCAACAGCGGCGTCGGCGTCGCGCGTGAGGGGCAGCACCGGCGAGAGAGGCGGCAGCAGCAGGTGTAGCGGCGGCAGCAGGTGCAGCAGCGGCGTCGAGGCGGCGGCAGCAGCAAGCAACAGCGGCGTCGGCGTCGCGCGTGAGGGGCAGCACCGGCGAGAGAGGCGGCAGCAGCAGGTGTAGCGGCGGCAGCAGGTGCAGCAGCGGCGGCAGCAGGTGCAGCGAGGGACGGCAGCACGCGGTGATGCTCGGAGGGAAGCGGCGCGCGGCAGGCGGCGGGGATGTTCCACGCGGCGGGAAGCGGTGCGCGGCAGACGGCGGGAGTGGTGCACGGCGACGGAGGGCTGCAGCGGCGGCGCACAGCGACGGGCGGCGGCAGGGCGGCGGCGCAAAGCACGGCGACGTGGGGGGCTCCGGCGGCGGCGCGAAGGGCACGGCGCCGTAGGGTGGCTCCGGCTTCTTTCTCTCTCTCTCTCTCTTTCTCAACTCTCACACTTTCTCGAAAATTCAGATCTGAAAAATTGTGTCCCCCTCTAAAAATCTGACCTCATGATGAATATATAGTATTAACCTAGGTCAATTAGATGGGCTTTTAGTCCCAATGGGCTTAGGCTTGGGCTTTAATTTAAATGGGCTGAATTAATGGGCCGAATTGATTAATGATAATGGGCTGAATTAAATTCAAATTAAAACAACCGAGCCCGTTTGACTTATAATTCCCGGCCTTTGCATTTCAAGCGAGCCGAGTCCCATTCGATGAAATTTAAGCTCGTTCATTCACCGCCGGTCCGATGCAAAAAAATGCAATGAATTTAAACTATATGTTATGCCATTTAAATATTTTTTGTTTAGGGGTTAACAATTTAATCCCTAATTTTCTATGCAAATTACACTGAATGGTTGCCAAAATTTAGGTGTCAACAACGTGCAATAAATGACATGCAAGACCTAACATACAAACTATATGTCATGCGACGACGTGACCTAATTCTGATGACAGGCAAACGATTTATTTTTGGTATTTTCAAATGAAATTCGGAATAAAAATATGTCTAAATTAACATGCGACCTATGATAACTTAACATATCCTAACATGACTTATTTTTGAGGTTTTTGTTAAAATTCGAAATAATAAATTGCTTAAATTAAGAATGCAATCTATCCTAATCTACCATAAAACAATTCATTCTTTTTTTGGATTTTCATGAAAATTCGAAATAAAAATAACCTAAATAATCTATTAAGATTAGAATATTACTTAATTTAAACTAGGAAATAGATTATCTCAAGTCTTAATTTAAATTAAATAATCACTCCATCGTCTAGATATATTTAGGGTTCCTAAACATGCAAAATTCAAATTCAAATCCTGACTAATATTTTTTTGAATTTTATTTTTATTTGAAAAGGGAAAAATAATTTAAACAGAGATATCATCCACATTTAAAACAGCCACGCAATCCACAAGATTCGTTTCAAACTCGGATTAGGCACAAAAATCGAACTATCAGTCATATCTATAGGGTTATAGATATTGACGGAAAGTCGATCGTTCAAATTTGGAAAGCAGATGAAAATCATTATCGTACCCAAGTGATTACGGATAGGATAATGATTTTTCGTATCGCCGCGTATCGTACCTTAGGGGATAAGGTCGGATAGTCGTCCAGATACGTTGCTGAATTAGGAAAGTTTCCTAATTTTGAATATTTTAAAAATATTGCAGATATCAGATAATTATCCTGACATATCTAATATTCCACACGATATTCACGCAATATTCAAACACACAAATTAGTAAATTAAATATTCTGAAAAATATCAGATAATGTTCAATTACCTAATTTGCAGATAATTCCCAAATTCGAACTTGCGGATCGGGATGAGCGGCGAACGGTGGACCGGCGACACGGTGTCGGAAGCGACGGCGGCAGCGGGCGCGGCAGCAGGCGCGACGAGGAGTGGCGGCAGCAGGCGCCCGGGAGGCGCGGCAGCAGCAAACAGTGGCGCGTGACGGGAGGAGCAGCAGCAGCGGGTCGGCGTGCGACGGAACAGCAGAGGCGCCGGCGTGTGACGGCTCCGGCAGCGGCAGTGCACAGCGACAAAGGGCAGCAGCGACGTCGGCGGGAAGCAGCGGCGGCACGGCAGGGAGCAGCAGCGTCGCAGCAGCGTGCGGCGGCGTCGGCGGCACGGCAAGGAGCAGCGGCAGCAGCCGCGGTGGGGAGCGGCGGCAGCAGGCTCGGCAGGGAGCGGCGGCAGCAGCAGCGTCGGCGTGAGGCGCGGCGTCGGCGGGAGAGGCGGCAGCACGCGGCAGCAGGAAGCAGCAGCAGCGACGTCGCACGGCAGCAGCGGCGTCGGCGAGAGGCGGCAGCGGCAGGCGCGGCGGCAGCAGTAGGCGCGGTGGCGGCGGGAGGCGCGGCGTCGGCGGCAGCAGCAGCGTCGGCGTGAGGCGCGACGTCGGCGGGAGAGGCGGCAGCACGCGGCAGCAGGAAGCAGCAGCAGCGACGTCGCACGGCAGCAGCGGCGTCGGCGAGAGGCGGCAGCGGCAGGCGCGGCGGCAGCAGCAGGCGCGGTGGCAGCGGGAGGCGCGGCGTCGGCGGGAGCCGGTCTCCCTCTCTCCCTCTCTTACTCTTTCTCTCGCTCACGTGTGTCTCTCGTGCCCTCAAAAATTCTGTTCTCTGAAAATTGTGTGTCCCCCCCAAAATTCTGACCTAATGAAGTATATATAACCCTAATCTAGGTCAATTAGATGGGCTTTCTAGTCCTAATGGGCTTAGGTTTGGGCTTTAATTTAAATGGGCTGAATTAATTAATGATAATGGGCTGAATTAATTAATGATAATGGGCTGAATTAATTAATGATTAAAACGACCGAGCCCGTTTGACTTGTAATTCCCGGCCCTTGCATTTCAAGCGAGTCGAGTCCCATTCAATGAAATTTAAGCTCGTTCGTCACCGTCAGTCCGATGCAAAATGTAATTAATCTAAAATGAATTTAAACTATATGTTATGCAATTTAAATATTTTTTGTTTAGGGGTTAAAAATTTAATCCCTAATTTTCTATGCAAATTACACTAAGTGATGTGCCAAAATTTAGGTGTCAACAGGCAGCAACAATTCGTTCTGTCAATGGAAATATCTTGCTACTTGGCCATCCAAAGTGCTTGACCCCAATACTTTTCATGGATTTTATGTATGCCTTCTATATGGGTTTGATAACTGCACGATGTTAGACCTATATACATTTGTTTTATCATCTAGAGCACGAGCCCAGCGGCTTGGCATTGTCCCCTTTTATCTATATTTCTTTGTCATACTTTCGATATAGTATCCATTCGTTTCTTTTGGTGACATATTGGAAATTGGCAACAAGCTCCCGTGTAAAATTGTTCATGTCATTTAATTTTGACTCACAGCTTCAAGGCGTAATTTCAAGTACAGAGGTTGTTCAACGTTGTTTGTTCATCCATATGAGTTGCTTGTGCGGACTTTCATCAATAAGCCCATTTTTATAGGTGGGCCCGTGTCTCTTTAACTGTAAATTCACTTATACTTTCTATTCTCTCCCTGCTTCACCTGAAATTATCACCAAAAAAGTCATTTTGTTTTGGGATTCATCAAGTTTAAGACTCATTTTCTCATTCATTGTTTCATATTGATTTTTGATTAGTTAAGTTTCTCTCTTAATTATATCGCGTACGCTATCATACGTCCGACACAATTTGCGTATAGGCTGAGTAACAAATTTAAATCATTTTACATATTTCATCTCAATTAGAATCTACTGTAGAGCCCATCTACCTATCCAAACACCATACGATATTTTCTCGAAAATGGCAGGAAGAGTCAAGAGTCCAAGCAAGATAAAGGCATCATCTGTCAAAAGCTATGTTTTATTGTGCCGCGCTTCACCATTCATTGCCAGTATTATTGGCATGGTCCACTTACCAGTAAAATGACACCTCCCCTCTTTTTCGCGTAGAAAAGAAGAAAAAAATACCAAACTCGACAAAACTCAACAAAGAATTTTCTTCCTTGTGACAAACCAGTTGAACTAACCTAAGCACTGGGATTGGGATGATTTTACGATTTCCACTAGTTTAAGGCTATTAATAGATGGGTTTAAGGGTTAATTTATGTTGTAAGTCCTAAATTTAGCAAGATAAGTTAAAAAAAACAGTTCATGTTGTTATCGAATCAATTTGTGTTGCCAGGAAAATCCAGTAAGATAGTTCGGTGTCTTATGGCAAAAAGAAGGGATAGTTCAATGTTTAACATATAGTTGAGATTACTAGTAAAACGTATTGTGTGTGCACACATTAAAACCACATTTTTTTTAAAACTGCATAAACATCAAATTTTCTTGAGCATATGGAAGATTATTTATTTGACTTTCAGCGTTAAAAAATTAACTATATTTATGTTATTTGAAAGAAGAAGTTTGTGAAAAAGAAGGAAACTAATATTTTCTCATAATAATAAAAAAAATAATGCAAGAATTAGTTATCTACCAAATTTTTCACAACTTCATTGATTTTTTTCAATATGAAATGAGAAACACTCGTTTTAAAATAAACAAATCGGAAAAAAAATATCAACACAATTGAAATGAAAACGATGAAAGATGATATGATAATATTGAAATAGATTGACGTGCACTCAGAATCATCAAATAAAGACATTACAGTAAGTACTGCACCATTTTTAGATAAAAATAAAGCATGGAAGAAAAAAAATTGTATGTGCGCATGCGTGCAAATAAGTGAGAAACAAAGAGTTATCTACTATGAAGAATAAACAGATCATTGGTGCAAAAGTGCAATGGAAATTGAGAAGTTAAATATATTGAAGAAGGCAACTTGAAAAGGTTTTCTCAATTTAAATTAAGTTCAATGTGAAGAAGTGTCTTGAATAGTATGAATCAAAAGTTTCTTTTCTTGTAACCGTGGAGGAAATTTTTAGTAGAAAGAATTAAGGTTACATGCACATTTCGTAAATTTTGATTTTATGAGAAAGTACAAATAGATAAATGAAATCTCAATTTCAATGTGAAAGTCGCTATTCGTTTAGAAGTATATTGAAAGACACATTGTATGAATGAAATTAATGTTTTATGAAAAGCACAACTCTTGTATAATGGATGAGACAGGTCTCGTTTAATAACCATTATCCGATCATTACTTGAAAATCAGAACACTTCCTCATTGAGTGTTGAGTTGCCCCAACGGCGCAAATTCTTCTTTAGGTTTTCTAAACACTTCAGTCAATGAAGTCAATTTCAAATTGTCATAGCTAGACACGTCACGTCGTGTCGGGATCATAAAGGTCTTAAAGGACGACTCTAGCTTTCTGGCATTGACCCAAGTCAAGAAGCATATTTGAACATTAGTCAATGGATCTCTTAAGGTGAACTTGCCGCGAAAGGCGGTCCAGGTATCCACTTTCATGAGATAATTTAGATTTAGGATTGACAAGTACCCGTCTGTGTCAAGTAACACTGCTCTTGTGAAAATAAGTTTAAAAAATTGGTTTTGTGGTATTTGATAATAAGTGAATCCACTAAAGGGAGCTTGTATCCTTAAAGATGACATATCATGGATAACAAGCTGGAATCAACATCTTTTTTCTTTTTTTATTCTGTAATCCGTCAAAATAAAAAGAATTACAAAGAAATTAGGAAAAAAAATTATGAAATCATATTAGTAAAATATTATATATGATTGTGTTCTTTGAGAAAGTGGGAAAATGGAAGCATTAATAAAGTATATTCAGGAGATGGGAAACAATATGAAAATTTTATATTCTTTTCACTTGGATGTGCATCAAGAAATAAGGAAAAATAATTTCTTTATTGCTAGAAGGGAAAGTCGTCTTCCCGAATCTAAGTTTGTTGCTTCAAGTCCACAGAAAACGTTTTTTATCGATCGAATAATTTTTCGTCATCCAATCACTGGAAAGTTTGAAAACGATTTCCTAGAATTATTTTTTTCATTAGCCGATCAACCCTAAGGGTCCTCGAGTTCCTTGGCATAGATTGATTTGATTTCATCCAAATATTCCGAGGTTTATTTTATTACCCTGCTCATTGTTTTTGCATGGACCACACGTTTGATCACACGTTTTTCCGGAGAGCATGTGTAAAGAAAGGTCTAGAGATTCCAGCAAAGTCAACTCAGCAAAGGAAGGTGGGATCGGACCGGTGAGATTTTTGTTTGAAAGCTTAAGCATGTGAATGAAGTGGCTTCAAATTTCTAATTGGTACAGGTATGGGTTTCTCGAACTTCTTGTTGGAGAGATTAATTGCCATAAGGGCATATTGAACCTTTGAGTATTCCCTTTCCGTGCCTTTTATTCACCAGTTTCATTCCACAAGTCACACTCTCCCAACCCAAGGAAGAAAGTTCTTGCAGAATATCCATATACTCTGAACTCAAATTTACCCAGAATAAAAACATCTGTAACAACTTGGATGGTAGCTCACCAATGAAACTGTTGTAGGAAAGGGCCATGATTGGCAAACTGGTGAAGTTAAATTGGCCTTGTTAATTAGTTTCCATCGGACCATGGAATTTATTAGAAGGCAAGCCAATAAATTTTAGCTTGCCTTCCAAAAAAAAATCTGTGTGGAGCCAAGATTCATTGGAAGGCAAGCCAAGATTTAGTTGTCTACAAAAATCTGTGTGGAGCCAAGTCCTATAGTACTCCTCATGGTGTAATCGCTTTATAAGAATCTAAAATAATGAGGAAACTATAAAGGGAATAAAAAGATTAATAGAGTTAATTACAGTTAAATCCTGTTATGGCTGACTAGGCAATTACATCAATCAATCAAAAAAAAAAAGAATGAATAGATTGATCACTAACCACATTAGTAATAGGGCGCATCAAGATTTGACATTAGGGTTCAAATCTTTTGACTTTGATGATGGACGAGTTTATCAGGATCGAGAATTCTATTGTTAAGTCAACATTTTTCAAGATAAACGGCCTTCTTCAAAAGAAGTAATAGGACAGGGGCCAGTGAAATTTCATAAAAGTTACATTTCCTCACTTTATCTTGCGGGTCAAGATTCGGACCACGGATCTCTTCTGCTTTAAAGAGGAAAATTTGAGGCACTTGCTACACCTTATTGATAAAAAATTCAAAAGGCATGCCATGTAAGTGAAGTCGACGTTGCATTTCATCATTGAGTCCGCCTTCGGCATAAGACGTCAACCACGCCTTGACTCGAAAGTCGTCTTCCAAGTCTTCCACTAGTTGAGGGAAGAATCTGAGATGGCCACTTCAACTTGCACATCACACACGTCTTCCCAAAGTAATCTGGCACAACGACCTTATTTGTTCATGCATATCTAAGGTTTAAAAACAAAAGTAAGGGTATAGTTATTTTTTTGTACCACGCTTCCTAATCTAGGTTTCGGCTTTGCAACTTGACTTTTGAGTTCAACCAACCAACCCCACAACAATCAACTTCTATGTAACATTTTCTTTGTTTTCGTAATTTAGCGGTGAAGTGGTATCTAAATTAGCTTTCGCACACCTCAATTAGTTCATTTTCCAAAGTGATTTTAAGGGCTCACTCCCTTATATCAACCTGGTCCAATCGGGATTTTACCTCTAGAGTGCTTCCAATATGGCTTAAACCCAATACTGCAAGGAGAGAAGAAAACTTCTGGCCATCTAAACTGGCACCTTGGTGGTTCTATGTAGCAATTACTAATAGGGCGCATCAAGATTTGACATTAGGGTTCAAATCTTTTGACTTTGATGATGGATGAGTTTATCCAGAACTCTATTGTTAAGTCGATATTTTTCAAGATGAACTGCCTTTTTCAAAAGAAGTAACAGGACAAGGGCCAGTGAAATTTCATACAAGTTTCTTTTTCCTCACTTTATCTTAAGGATCAAGGTTCGGACCATGGATCACTTCTGCTTTAAAAAGGAAAATTTGAGGCACTTGCTACACCTTATTGATAAAAAATTCAAAATGCATGCCGTGTAAGTGAAGTCGACGTTGCATTTCATCATTGAGTCCGCCTTTGGCATAAGACGTCAACCACGCCTTGACTCGAATGTCGTCTTCCAAGTCTTCCACTAGTTGAGGGAAGAATCTGAGATGGCCACTTCAACTTGCACGTCACGCACGTCTTCTCAAAGTAATTTGGCACAAGGACCTTATTTGTTCATGCATATCTAAGGTTTAAAAACAAAAGTAAGGGTATAGTAATTTTTTTGTACCACGCTTCCTAATCTACGATTCGGCTTTGCAACTTGACTTTTGCGTTCAACCAACCAACCCCACAACAATCAACTTCTATGTAACATTTTCTTTGTTTGTCATAATTTAGCGGTGAAGTGGTATCTAAATTAGCTTTCGCACACCTCAATTAGTTCATTTTCCAAAGTGATTTTAAGGGCTCACTCCCTTATATCAACCTGGTCCAATCGGGATTTTACCTCTAGAGTGCTTCCAATATGGCTTGAACCCAATACTACAAGGAGAGAAGAAAACTTCTGGCCATCTAAACTGACACCTTGGTGGTTCTATGTAGCAATTACTAATAGGGCGCATCAAGATTTGACATTAGGGTTCAAATCTTTTGACTTTGATGATGGACGAGTTTATTAGGATTGAGAACTCTATTGCTAAGTCGACATTTTTCAAGTTGAAATGCCTTTTTCAAAAGAAGTAACAGGACAAGGGTCTACGAAAGTTACTTTTTCCTCACTTTATCTTAAGGGTCAAGATTCGGACCATGGATCTCTTCTGCTTTAAAGAGGAAAATTTGAGGCACTTGCTCCACCTTATTGATAAAAAATTCAAAATGCATGCCGTGTAAGTGAAGTCGATGTTGCATTTCATCATTGAGTCCGCCTTTGGCATAAAACGTCAACCACGCCTTGACTCAAAAGTTGTCTTCCAAGTCTTCCACTACTTGACGGAAGAATCTGAGATGGCCACTTCAACTTGCACGTCACGCACGTCTTTTCAACGTAATTTGACACAAGGACCCCATTTGTTCATGCATATCTAAGGTTTAAAAACAAAAGTCAGGGCATAGTAATTTTTTTGTACCTCTCTTCCTAATCTAGGTTTCGGCTTTGCAACTTGACTTTTGAGTTCAACCAATCTACCCCACAACAATCAACTTCTATGTAAAATTTTCTTTGCTTTCGTAATTTAGCGGTGAAGTGGTATCTAAATTAGCTTTCGCACACCTCAATTAGTTCATTTTCCAAGGCAATCTTGAGGCCGCACTCCCTCATATTGACCTAATCCAATCAGGATTTTACTTCTAGAGTGCTTCCAATAAGGCTTGAACCCAATACTACAAGGAGAGAAGAAAACTTCTAACCATCTAAACCACCACCTTGGTGGTTCTATGTAGCAATTACAAGTGTACCAACTAAATAGAAAATAAGACAAAGATCATGTACGTATTGTATTCAATAATTTTATAGATGATGCACGGTTAGTACAATCATATGTTAAAACATTATCCTTTTTTTGCGGGTCTCTCAATTTTGGCCTCTCTGTGGAAAAAGAAACGAGATGCCACGTTAAAACACGTAGTCATGATTGCACATGAACCCATCCATCACGGCATTAGAATTCGACCTGAAATTTCCACCTCGTGGATGCGTGACCATTTCTTTCCCTTTTTGCCAAAAAAATGACCACAATTTGCTTATAAATATTAAAATTATTCAAAAAAGGAAGGCAGTGAGAGGCAATATGTCGAGTATTCTACGGTTAGTCCAAGAGTAACATCCCATGGCAGACTTCGGAATCCTCTTTATAAACCCATCTACTGATACTATAGCATGGCAAGACATACATCGTTTACTTGATCTTCATTGTCAATTTGTCGGCCCTCGGTCTCTCCAGTAGAGGCAAAATTCTTAACTGTAGCATGTCCGTAAAGGAAAACATTCACGTCATTTTCCATGGTGCCGTGTTTGTCGAGGCTAGTTCTTTTCCACGTCATACTCCAGCATGGTTTGATAGCCATGTTAGATCGAGCTTATCAGAACCGGTGCCAAAGGTCGGACTTAAAAATAAAGCATTTTTAAGGAATTGATTAATTAAATTAAAAGTTCAAGAACTTGAATGAAAGAAAAAGTGTAAATTAATAGAGGAAAAGTAAAACTTTCCCGTTAGCATATGGTGGACCAAAACGGCACTGCACTGCTCATTTTGGAAGTCTAAGCAAGTTTTCTAATCAAAATTTTTTTTTGGTCCTTCTCTTTTCACCTCTTGGACGAGGGAAGAAGACGAAGCTTACTAGACAAAACTTTCTTTTGATTTTTTAAATTGGTTCCTTTGTGTCTTTTCAACAAGGTGGAAGAAGAGCGTTTTGGTATTTTATGTAGCTTCTGGTGGATCGAATAATTACACACAAACTAAATATTCTGTAAAGACACGCATTTTGGCATGGACTTATCTACTCGAACTTTGACATGATTCGACAACCACGTAAGTTCGAATTTATCATAGTTGGTTATGGACACTAGACTTGATTAGAAAAACAATACAGGTTCAAAGACCGATTAGATAAATTAGAAGTTTATGGACTTGACTGAAAAAAAAAAGACATAAGTTAAAGGATGAACAAAAAGAGCACTGCTATTTGATAAATTCATTTACACGGATGCTTTAGCCCTGCGTCCATTTGCAAAATTGAGCACGTACTCAAAGAAGCATATTGTTGCACGGATGCTTTAGCCCTGCTTGCAAAGGAACAATATCTGCAATTTGTAATTTGTTCCTCGGTTCCAGATGTTATTAAAGACCTATTGTGCAATGACGCCGGCAGCACATATATTTCAGACAATGTAACTTGACAGGCTTTTTTAATGTAATCATGTTATTTATCGGAAAAAAAAGGGAGAAAAAATGCTTTATCTCCGGTGTGTAGGTATTCATCATTCTTTTTCCTTTTTAAACATCAGTTGACCATTATAACGTCAAATGTTAATTTTGACGTGAGAATATTCTAGTCCTGTTCATCACTCTTATTATATAATGGCACTAGAATTGAGTTTCAATCGAGACAAGTAAAATGAATGCTTCACCAAAATATATATTTATACAAGTCAATCACGACAGTGTATTTCAGAATACTTAAGAGCAAAATGAATGAACTCGTGCTTCCTTGCTAATTGCCTCAGTACTCCCTTTTTTCAAGACGATAAATCCCATCTTAGATAGGTAAATCGTGGACGCATGAAATTTTCATGTACGGACTAAGTTAAAAAAATGAGTCAAAATCCAAGTGGGTGACCCGAAGATGATAGTCTTTAACTGCTGAGTTAAAACCATTGAGTCATGTCTTGGTACTTGGTATTTGTTTATACTGTACGTAAATTAGGTGATTAGATTCCTTGAATTGCATCAATTCCTTCTTTGTAAGAAACCATTGAAGGTTAAGAAAATAAAAGGTGTCTCTCAATCATTAATGATATCATAAGTAACAAATGGAATAATCATAAAGGTACTATGGAAAATTTGAGGCACTGGTATACCTAATGATGAAAATGCATGCCGTGTGTTGACACCTAAATTTTAGCAACCATTTAGTATAATTTGCATAGAAAATTAGGGATTAAATCTTTAACCCCTAAACAAAAATATTTAAATTACATAACATGTAGTTTAAATTCATTTTAGATTAATTGCATTTTGCATCGGACTGGCGGTGACGAACGAGCTTAAATTTCATCGAATGTGACTCAGCTCGCTTGAAGTGCATGGGCCGGGAATTACAAGTCAAATGGGCTCGGTTGTTTTAATTTGAACTTAATTCAGCCCATTCTCATTAATTAATTCAGCCCATTATCATTAATTAATTCAGCCCATTAATTCAGCCCATTTAAATTAAAGCCCAAGCCTAAGCCCATTAGGACTAAAAGCCCATCTAATTGACCTAGGTTAATACTATATATACATTATTAGGTCAGGATTTTTAGAGGGGACACACAATTTTCACAGCAAAGAATTTTTGAGAGCACGAGAGACACACGTGAGCGAAAGAAAAAAGAGAGTGAGAAAGAGAGAGGGAGAAGGAGACCGGCTCCCACCGCCGCCGCGCCCGCGTGGTGCCGCCTTCCCCCGCCGGCATCGCGCCTCACGCCACCGCGGCCGCTGTCGCCCCTCCCCGCGCGCGACGCCGACACCGCCGGTGCTGCTGCTCGCCGCTGCTCCTCAGGCCGACGCCGTGCCTGCTGCTGCCGTTGCCGCTGCCGCTGATCCTCTCCCGCCGACGCCGCTGCTGCTTGCTGCTGCCGTTGCCGCTGCCGCTGATCCCCTCCCGCCAACGCCGACGCCGCTGCTGCTTGCTGCTGCCGTTGCTGCTGCCGCTGATCCTCTCCCGCCGACGCTGCTGCTGCTTGCTGCTGCCGTTGCCGCTGCCGCTGATCCCCTCAGGCCGACGCCGCTGCTGCTTGCTGCTGCCGTTGCTGCTGCCGCTGATCCTCTCCCGCCGACGCCGCTGCTGCTTGCTGCTGCCGTTGCCGCTGCCGCTGATCCCCTCCCGCCGACGCCGTGCCTGCTGCTGCTGCTTGCTGCTGCCGCTGCCCTTCCCGCCAACGCCGACGCCGCTGCTGCTTGCTGCCGAGCCCGACGCTGCTGCTGCCGTCCTCGCCGGAGCCGTCGTACGCCGGTGCCGCCTTGCTGTTCCGTCGCTGCGCCCTGCCGACGTCCCAGCCGCTGTCCCCGCCAAGCCCGACGCTGCTGCCGCCGTCCTCGCCGGAGCCGTCACACGCCGGCGCTGCCTTGCTGTTCCGTCGCCGCCGCTCCGTCGTCGTTCCCGTCACCGCGCCGCCAAATCCGCCGTTCACCGTTCGTCCCAATCCGCAAGTTCGAATTTGGAAATTATCCGCAAATTAGGTAATTGAACATTATCTAATATTTTTAGAATATTTCGTTTCTTATTTTTTGAGTGTTTGAATATTCTGTGAATATTGCGTGGATTGCTAGATATCTTAGGATAATGTTTGCCTTTTTCGCAATATTTGAAAATATTCAAAATTAGGAATCTTTCCTAATTCAGTAACGTATCTGGACAATTATCCGACCTTATCCCTAAGGTATGATACGTGGCGATACGGAAGATCATTATCCTATCCCTAATCCCTTGGATACGATAATGATTTTTATCTGCTTTCCAAATTTGAACGATCGACTTTCCATTAATATCTGTAACCCTGTAGATATGACCGGTAATTCGATTTCTGCGCCTAATCCGAATTTGAAACGAATCTTGTGGATTGCATGGTTGCTTTAAATGTGGATGCTATTTCTGTTTAGATTATTTTCCTTTTCAAATAAAAAGAAAATTCAAAAAATATCAGTTAGGATTAGAATTTGAATTTTGCATGTTTAGGAATCTTAAATATATCTACACGATAGAGTAATTATTCAATTTAAATTAGGATTTGAGATAATCTATTTCCTAGTTTAAATTAAATAATTTTCTAGTCTTGATAGATTATTTAGGTTATTTTTTATTCCGAATTTTCAAGAAAACCCTAAAAATGAATTGTGTTATGGTAGATTAGGATAGATTGCATTCTTAATTTAGGTAATTTATTATTCCGAATTTTAACAAAAATCCCAAAAAATAAGTCGTGTTAGGATATGTTAAGTCATTATGGGTTGCATGTTAATTTAGGCATATTTTTATTCCGAATTTCACCAGAAAATACCAAAAATAAATCGTTTGCCCGTCATCAGAATCAGGTCACGTCGTCGCATGACATATAGTTTGCATGTTAGGTTGCATTGTTCGCATGTCAATTCTTGTACGTCATTGCACGTAGGTTAGCTTTCATTTAAATAAGTGAAAATCAAAAAATGTGGAGTGAACTGCTTGTTAATTAGAAATCATATTAGGTTGTTGATGTGATTTTCTAGCTAACCATGCAGATGCTTACGTTGCTTCGAGGTAAGTAATTCTCCTAATCTTGCAATTTATTTAATGCTTTCTTGAGTGTTAAATTGGTGGTTTGCGCATCCGCATGAACACCTCATATGTTAGTGACTAAGTTAAAATGGATCCAAACTGTTTGCCAAAATATTTTTGAAAAGAAAAGGTACCGAAAGGGCGTTAGACTAGATCTAGCGTAATCAAGTCCCCGGGCTTAGAATCTCTGGTTCGTAGGAATAAAACATATCTCCCTATGTTTTATTTAGGTTTCTAATCGACCTACCATAAATTGATTAGTGGCGACTCCAAGCATGAAAACATCTGCACGTTTAAAAACTTAAACCCAAAGTTGCGAATTGGTAGGGTTTGGGAGAGCTCGAGTTAGGTTTAGTCCTAATAATCCATTAGCCTGAGAAGGAAATTTTTAGGTCGCGACAGCTTGGCGACTCCGCTGGGGACTTGAGTTAAAACTCTTAGTGGACTTAGGCCAGTTTTTCTTTTTTTAAAAAAAAAAAAAAATATTTTTGCTTGGCAGCGAGGATCCCAGGTACGTCCCTAACATTTTAGGTGTTAAATGTTTTTGCAGTATGGGAGGTATAAGGGGAGGCGTGATTGTTAACCCTTGTTTTGCAGGGAGGTGTTTGGATGAATGATTTATTTTATGCACGAAGCGCTGTATGATATAACTTGTTGTGCATGCTTTGCATTTACACTACACCGCACACACTACCCGCTGCCGGACCTGGGCGGCACAGGTTTAGGATGGTACTGGGAAAACGGACACCCCGACCACACCCGTGTGGTACGGGTCGCCTTTCTTGGTCCCGAAAGTTCTTTCATGGTGTCATTGAATACCTACCACGGTTGCACCCTTTGCAACCCGGGTCGGCTCTTTGACTAAGCCGGAATCAGGGGAATCCCAGCCTAACCACCACCATGACTGGTTTAGCTCGGTAATCCTCGTGTCTCCATTTTGCAAGCCAGAGTCTAGGTAGAAATCGAACCTCACGTTTCATGCGCATGTCTATGTGATTGCCATCATTCTACCCGGTGAAGTAAGATTTCTGAACCTTTATCTCGCAATTTATTTGTGTTTCGTCTTTTTCTTTGGTCGGTCCATGACATTAGGTCGGTCGCGAGTCTTGGTCTATACACTATGGGAGGGGCAGACATCCGGATTCTTGATGCTCCTAAGGACGAGCTCCGTGCCTGGTGGAATCTACTCAGTCCGACCAACCGCAAGCTAGTTGAGGGCCACATCGGGAGGCTGCTCCCCCTACTGGAGGTCAAAGTCCGTACCGGCCTCGTTCGAGCATTAGCGCACTTCTGGTGTCCCGAAACTTCTACCTTTATATTCGGTAAGCACGAGCTCACCCCGACGTTGGAAGAATATAGCGTGCTCATTGGAAAACCATTGGAGTCGGAGTTAGTCACACCACCTTTGGGAATTGATCCTACTTTAATGTTGGCTGAATTTTTGAATGTCGGAAAAGATGAATTGGGAAAAGTGTTAAAAGCAAATCGTGGCACATGCCCATTTTCATTCCTGAGTCAGTGTTTTGAAAAAGCTACATCTTTTCAAAAAGGCAGAATCTTTTTGCTCGCATTTTTCGGATTCGTGATTTTTCCTTACTGTAAGAATGCATGTGATCCGACAATCGCGTGGTTGGTCCAACAGGTCTGTCTTGAAAAGAATTTTATCAACACCATTTTAGCCGAGACTTTCATTTCCCTCACTAAATTTAAGCAACATGTTGACAAAACGTTTCATGCCCCCCTCGAACTTTTGCAAATTTGGTTTTTATCTCATATAAAAGGGTGTGGCGATTTACTCACAATACCTGAGCTTAGTGATTCTAGCCATCCAGTTTTAAGGTACAAAGAAAAACAAGGGGATGCACCCGATTATCATTACTCTGAATGGATCATTTTCATGAAAAACGCTAGACCCCAAGGTTTCCAATGGCATGCTAATTGGTTCAAAGTCGAGAAAGCTCGGCTTACATGTAATGGTATTGGACCGGTTCCACTATTGGGTTTCACTGGCGCGATCGAATACTACCCCGCCAGAGTGTCTCGTCAGTATCAGATTCTCCAAGGGCTCCCTCCGGCGTTACAACCAGAACTCCTACAAGTTGACTTCGCCGATGATGATAAAGACCACGAAGCGACTGTAGCCCAGCTCAATAAGATGTGGAGGAAGTGTCGTGTGTTGAAGATAGCTCGGCCCGAAGGAGAATTAAAGGGAGAGCAGAAGTCCTATTTCGCGACGACCCAATACATTCGTCGGCACAGAATCCCGCAGGATTTGCTCCCGAAGATACCTAAGGTGCCTCTAAAGTCCGCCAATCGCTCAGAGAACAATCGCCTCAAAAGGAAGGCCGAAGAAGCTGAAGAAAAGGCATCCAAGATAGCTCGAGCTTATGAGCAATTGAAGAAGGAAGTCGCCTCCCATATGTCTATAGATCAAGCTAAATAAGAAAGCTCGAAGTTCTTTTCTTATTTCAGTTTCAGTTTTTAGAATTTGTTTAGGAATTGAGTCATTTGTCCTTATATTCAGTTCAATTTCAAGTCTTTAATTGGTGTAAAAATTTTCGCCACTTCAATAAAGAGGTCCTTTCAATTCAAAGCGGTTAGACCAATGTCATGGATTGGCGTATGATTTTGCTTAACACTCATGTATGCCTGTTTCATTTCGAAATTAGGTAGCTACGGACCGATCACGGTCGCCCATTCGTACACGGTCGAGAGCCAGAATGGCCGATCAAACCGACTTGCAAGAGCGTGTTATTGGTGTGGAAGACCAGATCAAGCAACTTGTCATCGCGATGCAACAAATGTCCGCTGAAATCAAAGCTCTCCGGTCGGTTCCTGTTTCGGCACCCCTCGAAGCGTCAGTCCCAAAGCAGAAAATCAGAAAAAGTGTCGATGTTGACGGGGATGACGATATCCCTGATTTAGAAGATGACCCCGTCCAGATCGTCGTCAACAAGGACAAACCTGATGAACGGGTCAATAAACTTGAAGAAAGAGTGAAGCAGCTGGAAGGTTCGCAGGATTCACCTTCGATTGATCTGTCCCTTTACTCACAGATCAAAATCCCAAAGAAGTTCAAAATGCCGGATTTCGACAAGTACAATGGCACCACATGTCCAAAGGCCCACCTACAGCTCTATCACGTACAAATGACTTCGTACGTCGATAACGAACTCCTGATGATCCATGCCTTTCAAGCAAGTTTGACGGGTCCTGCTTTGAGCTGGTATCTCATGAAGAAGATAAATGGCCTCAAAACTTGGAAAGAAGCCAGTGAAGCATTCTTGAAGCAGTACAGATTCATAACGGACATCATTCCTACCCGTGATGATCTCGAACGTGCCCAGATGAAAAAGACTGAGTCCTTTAAGGACTATGCTATCAGATGGAGAAATTTAGCTGCTCAGGTTGTCCCAGAACCCATAGACAGTGAGTTAAAGAGGATGTTCATGAAAACTCTCCCGTTCGAATACCGTAATCGGATGGTTGCCATTCCGACTGACAACTTCAACCAACTCATCCCCATGGGCGAACAAATTGAAATAGGGCTGAAAGATGGATGGTTTGTCGAGCCGCCCTCCTCGACCAGAAGATTTGGTGCAAGAAAAGAGAAAGAACCGGCAGCTGAAGTGAATGTGGCTTATAACCAACCGAGCCGGCGGAATGCTAACTCCGCCCCAGCAATCCAAGTAGTAGAAGCTCAGCAGCAAAACTCGGGTCGTCAACCTTTTCAGAGGAGGAACAACAAGAGGCAATTCACTCCCCTCCCCGGATCGTTGTCTCAAGTGTTGACAGTGCTCCAGAAGAAAGGTTTGCTTACTACTGAGCCAAAGCGGCCCAATCCTGAGCGGTTCTATAATTTCGACCCGTCAAAGAAATGTGATTATCACATGGGTGAGCTGGGACACTCAACCGATGATTGCTATGCCCTCAGGCACCGAATCCAGAACCTCCTAGACACGAAGGCTTTCTCATTTCAAACTGCTAAGCCGAATGTTCAGAGCAACCCACTCCCTGATCACGCAGGCAATGTGAATGCCATATTTAGCTTCGACGCTGGTCGAATCAAGAATGTTAAGGTGTATACTACTGACGTCTACGGTGAGTTAGTGAAAGCCGGTTGTTACCCGAGTAATGAGGACCTGCCCCTGGCTCTCATGAGAGAAAGAATCTCAAGAATGGTAGAAGCTGGGATGATTGTTTATGCTGACCACACTGGTATCATTTCCACTATCTCTGAAGTGGTTATTAATTGGGAGGAGGAGTTTGCTTCATTGAACACCAGGAGCGACGAGAGCGACCCTCTGCCTGAAGACATGCCTCCGCTTGAGGACGCGTCTGATAACGAAGAGATCATAGTAAGCACGCCTACAGCTAGTGAAGGGATAGTGATCGAGATACCTCAGCCTTATGAGTACAGTGACAATAAGGCGGTTCCCTGGTCCTACAGTCTCGATGTCGACTTAGTTACCAGATCTGGGCGTTCCTACGGCCAAGCTAATGCCCAACCTGCAAAACCCGTTACTGATGAAGAAGCCAAGGAATTTCTAGCTGTGATTAAGGCTAGCGAGTACAACATAGTTGAACAATTACGCAAGCTGCCCGCGCAAATCTCCCTGCTTGAGCTGCTCCAGACATCTGTCATGCATCAGAAGGCCTTAATGAAGGTGTTAAGTGAAGTCCACGTGCCAGAAACGATCGATCATGACAAATTAGAGGAATTTGTGGGCTCTATACTCCTCAAGGACCTCATAGCCTTTTCAGATGAAGAGTTCCCTCTAGAAGGAAGGGGGCATACCAGGGCACTCTATATTTCCGTCAAATACAAGGCCTCACATGTTGCCCGGGTACTCATTGACAACGGGTCAGCCCTGAACATCTGTCCTTTGGCGACTTTACACCGCCTTAAGATAGATCCTTCTAGGATAAGTTCTGCAAGAACCTCCGTACGAGCCTTTGACGGAATGAAGAAAGAAGTGATGGGAGAAATACACCTTGACATACAGATAGGACCAACGATGTTCAATGTCCTATTTCAAGTTATGGACATTCCCACTGCATTCAACTTTCTGTTGGGTCGTCCATGGATTCATACTGCTGGAGCTGTGCCATCCAGTCTACATCAGATGGTGAAGTTCGTCGTGGAGAGAAAGTTAGTCACGGTCCACGGTGAAGAAGAACACCCAATCTACCACGCAGCGGCTATCCCCTATGTTGAGCCTGATTGCAAAATAGAATCGAGCTATCAGTCGCTCGAGCTTGTATCAACCATACATGCGTCAAGAGGATCATCACCGCCTATTCCTGAGGTGTCAAATGCTGCAGTCATGGTTGGCAGAGTAATGGTGTCCCATGGCTTTACTCCAGGTGAAGGCCTTGGTAGGAATGGTCAAGGTATCCGCCAACCGGTGGAAGTTTCTCAGAGGCCCCGCATTACTGGGTTGGGATACCTGGGGTCAAGTGAGCCGAACAATGTGGCACGTGGACGTGGACGTGGTCGAAGTCAAGTTCGAAGAAATGGTCAAAATAGATTGCGATCCGAAGAAGAGCCGAATGGTGAAGAACGTGGGCGTGGTAGGTCGCTTCCACACATCCGCACCACATTTCCAGGCCCCGCAAGAATGATGCATGAAGAGAAAGAGGTGATCGACACTCTGGGGCAGCCGAGCGGCAAGTTCGACTATTATGTGAAATACTCAGCACCCCCGAGCTTCTATGTTGACCCCCGTGACATTGTCCCGGATGGATGGGGAGGTATGGATGATTCAACACCTCTAGTGACAGAAGATTCTGATGATGCAATGGAGGGAATCACTGCCCTGTTCGATAATTTCTTAATTGGAGCCATCGAGGAAGGACCGTTGAAGGGAATGGGCATTGGCCCACAAGAGTAACACATTTACCTTTTTCGCACACTCCCCTACGCGGGAATTTTTACTGCTTTTTAGGACTCGCCCCGTCTCGGGAGCTACTTTTTAGCACTTTTCATTTCTAGGATTTGATTATTGCAATTTCCATTCCAATAAATGTAATTCACTTGGTGATGATCAATGAAATTACAAGTTATTTTTGTTTTGAGGGCATGTTGAGGTACATCAAACCAGCCCGGTGATGATATCCAACCGATAAAATAAAATATAGTCCAAGGAGAATTCTGAGGCCTGGGCTTCTTCATGCTTCCTCGTGTTAAAACCTTTTGGAAAAGAATTTCAAATAAAAATCAAAATCAAAAGAAATAAAAAATACACTGTTTAGCCCTGTTTGTCCTACTGAACCCCCTACTTTATGTTTCAGGGGCAATTTTGTGACACGTAAGGGTATGGGAACGGTCCAATCTGATGAATTATGTGCCACCGAACCTGATCTCGATGACACCAATGAACTCGAAGATCCCTCGGACCTCCAGCGTGATTTAGATCATCATGAAAGACCTAAAGTCCTAACGGTAGACTGAACTATCACTGTCAATTTGAGTGATTCCGGAGAACCCAAAGAAGTGAAGAGGGGCAAATCCCCTTGAAGTAAGACGAAAAGCTCGATCCAATTGCTTCATGAGTAGGTAAGCCTTTCAGCCAAAAAGTGCGTCCAAGACACTTCAAGGTAAATGATCTGGTCCTAAGGAAAGTACTCCTAGTCTTTCCTGTTCCTGGGGGTAAATTTGCCCCAAACTACATTGGTCCGTATGTGTTAAAAAGGTGCTTCCCGGAGGTGCCCTGATTCTCGCAGAAATGGATGATCGTGAGTTTTCCACTCCTGTTAATTCTGATGCTGTGAAGATATATTATTCTTGATAAGATCTAACATTTTTACGGCGAAAGTTTTCAAATGTTCGGTTTTATATTCTGAATTGCAAACATTTCATTTATGAATAAATGAGTTCAATCAATTTAAAGATGGAATATGTGCCTTGGCTTTAAATTGTGCTTGATCATTTTGTCAGTCTACATTATCGATTTCAAAAGGGGAATCTATTTAGACAATATGATAACTCATGTGGAATGAATTGAATGTGTTGAATGAGGTACATCGGGATGATGAAAGGCAAACCATATCCTATACACAGTCCCATACACTAATTCCCAGTGAGTTGAGTGGAAAAATTCCATGTCTGCAAGGTAAAGGGTTATCTCGCAAAAGGTACGGCAACTGAAATGACGAGAGGCAGTTTATTTCTCTATCCCAAACACTACAAGTTATCCATTGTTTCGCCACTTTGAGCCTAAACACTTGGAGAAATTCATTCAAATTACCCCTGTCAAGAACCACCCCACATCGGGGCGAACTGGAGGTAAGTCAGCATCATAAGGTGAAAAATGAGTAGAAATTTTCATGCTCTCACTTGCATCAATCTTCGAGTGTTGCTTTTTTCAGATGAATTCACGTGAAGTTCAAGTGCCTTAGGATGACGAAGAGCATTTCTTTCTCTATCCTATACACACATTATCCTTTGCTAAGCCCAATTGAGCCTACAAATTCATTTCTTAAACCCAGTTGGTGATCATCCCCCACACTGGGGCAAGGCAAAAGTCATCATTGTTCAGGCAGCATATCCAGAGCGCCGACAAAAGACAAGACCCCGAGAGTCCAAATGTTAGTCATTCGGTCAAAACAAGCCAAAGTGTGGCTAGCCAATGTATGCATTGTAGACAGTGTATGTCAAAAGTCAAAAAAAAAAAAAAAAGGGGCATGAAAAAGCAGTGTGCCTGGTAAAAGCAAGGCCAATGCCCGTGAAAGAAAAGAAAAGAAAAAAAATGGAGAAAAAAGTGACGACTTTAGATTAGAAAATGTTGAGATGTGTCAAAGTCACAAAAATATCCAGAGTCTTAAGGAATCAAGTGATGAATTCTCGAAGCCAATGGAGCATTTACCGAGAAGACAATCCCTGGTGAAGAAGAAGACCAGTGATGATGCCGAGATGATCACCAACTCTCACCCCAATTATACACATTTTGAGCCTTATGATCCATTCATTTCTCAACCCATGAGCCTAGCCTGCGTTACGTCCCTTGCAAAGTCTCTTCAGATTAGGGCACTTGAACTAACGTAGAGTTTCTGATGTTTATAAGCTTAGCTCGAAGAAGTGCGAGCAAGTCCATTTCTATCTCATTTTGCAGGTTCTTGACTTGTAAACCCGGAGACAATTGCAGAGTATTTTCTTTCAATAGCCTCGACTCGAAGAGTCTCTTTTGCTAAGCCATTGACCAAGCCCTATGTTACAGTCCTAACAAAGACCTCTCAGATTGGTAAAGTCGTACTGCTTGCGAGAATACTCGGACCCTTGTCAACATGATGACGGTGAGATGGAGCGATTCTCCATAGATCAGCCTTTCGATGAGAATGAGAGAAAGCCCTTTTGGACCGGAAGTCCCTCATTCGACATTTTCAAGATATCCGCTTGAGTTCGGGTTGTCTTGTCATGATTTTTCCCCAACGAAGTTTGTAATGCCGATTTGACAAAACCATCGTGCATGAAAATCAGTTGAAATCATAGTTCATGTGTATATGTATTCTTGACAGTGTGCGAATGCATATTACATGTTACTTAAAATCGTGTCTAACAGGAGACACACCTTCAGAGTTGGAGATGTCACCAGGTAAGTATGTCTCTATCCCTAGGATGTCTATGACTATCTAGGTATCCCTAACCTGTTCAAGCAATTGTCAGGTCCCACATTTGATCATTTTGGCGATCTCTAGATGCCTTTGATTATGTTCAGGTATCTATTGATCAAACCTTTTCAGGTACCTCTGATGATATCCAGGTACTTTGTCAAGGAACTCTTGAACACTTGGGCCAACCCCTTTGTTCATCAAATTACAGATTTTTATACAATCTCGAGAAGATTCCCCCGTTACATGACTATGAGCAGATATAGCCATGACGGCCAAATCTTTACATATGAGCAGGTATATGTAAAGGTCGGAATATTCTTCCCAAATCTCAGGTATTCCCCCGCTACTCACCTATGAACAGGTACAGGTGAAGCGGCCAAATCTTTGCATATGAACAGGTATATGTAAAGATCGGAATATTCTCCCAAATCTCAGGTGTTCCCCCGCTACTCACCTATGAACAGGTATAGGTGAAGCGGCCAAATCTTTGCATATGAGCAGGTATATGTAAAGGTCGGAATACTCTCTTTATCCCAGATGTTCCCCCGCTACTCACCTATGAACAGGTATAGGTGAAGCGGCCAAATCTTTGCATATGAACAGGTATATGTAAAGGTCGGAATATTCTCTCAACCCCAGGTGTTCCCCCGCAGTTCACTTATGAGCAGGTATAAGTGCGGCGGCCAAACCTTTGCATATGAACAGGTATATGTAAAGGTCGGAATATCCTCTTGATTTCAAAAGTTTCCCCCGCAATTCACTTATGAGCAGATATAAGTGAAGCGGCCAAATCTTTGCAAACACCTATGGAAATATATAGGTAGTTCGTAAAGATCGGAACTATTCTCACGAATCCAAATGATGATTGGGTACGTCGAGGTTTCTTCGTGTGTTTTGATTTAACTGCAGATCACCGAAGTTCATCAATGTATATCAGGCAATACCTATGGGACTGAGCCCATGCATTTGCCAAAACAGTATACAAGTTAAAGTTGTGCCTCGAATTGCATTATCTCACTCCTGTCAGGTAAATAATTCCAGGTATGTTTTCTACTCATGTCAGCATGCATCATTTCTTAATGCATTGTAAAATGGGACTCATAATCCCGACAAAAACAACATTCATTGCATTAGCATGGTTGAAATTTAGGTATCATTTAGTCTTTGAATGCAACCTCTACGAGCTCACCTTCAAAGAGGGGCAGCTGTTGACACCTAAATTTTAGCAACCATTTAGTATAATTTGCATAGAAAATTAGGGATTAAATCTTTAACCCCTAAACAAAAATATTTAAATTACATAACATGTAGTTTAAATTCATTTTAGATTAATTGCATTTTGCATCGGACTGGCGGTGACGAACGAGCTTAAATTTCATCGAATGTGACTCAGCTCGCTTGAAGTGCATGGGCCGGGAATTACAAGTCAAATGGGCTCGGTTGTTTTAATTTGAACTTAATTCAGCCCATTCTCATTAATTAATTCAGCCCATTATCATTAATTAATTCAGCCCATTAATTCAGCCCATTTAAATTAAAGCCCAAGCCTAAGCCCATTAGGACTAAAAGCCCATCTAATTGACCTAGGTTAATACTATATATACATTATTAGGTCAGGATTTTTAGAGGGGACACACAATTTTCACAGCAAAGAATTTTTGAGAGCACGAGAGACACACGTGAGCGAAAGAAAAAAGAGAGTGAGAAAGAGAGAGGGAGAAGGAGACCGGCTCCCACCGCCGCCGCGCCCGCGTGGTGCCGCCTTCCCCCGCCGGCATCGCGCCTCACGCCACCGCGGCCGCTGTCGCCCCTCCCCGCGCGCGACGCCGACACCGCCGGTGCTGCTGCTCGCCGCTGCTCCTCAGGCCGACGCCGTGCCTGCTGCTGCCGTTGCCGCTGCCGCTGATCCTCTCCCGCCGACGCCGCTGCTGCTTGCTGCTGCCGTTGCCGCTGCCGCTGATCCCCTCCCGCCAACGCCGACGCCGCTGCTGCTTGCTGCTGCCGTTGCTGCTGCCGCTGATCCTCTCCCGCCGACGCCGCTGCTGCTTGCTGCTGCCGTTGCCGCTGCCGCTGATCCCCTCAGGCCGACGCCGCTGCTGCTTGCTGCTGCCGTTGCTGCTGCCGCTGATCCTCTCCCGCCGACGCCGCTGCTGCTTGCTGCTGCCGTTGCCGCTGCCGCTGATCCCCTCCCGCCGACGCCGTGCCTGCTGCTGCTGCTTGCTGCTGCCGCTGCCCTTCCCGCCAACGCCGACGCCGCTGCTGCTTGCTGCCGAGCCCGACGCTGCTGCTGCCGTCCTCGCCGGAGCCGTCGTACGCCGGTGCCGCCTTGCTGTTCCGTCGCTGCGCCCTGCCGACGTCCCAGCCGCTGTCCCCGCCAAGCCCGACGCTGCTGCCGCCGTCCTCGCCGGAGCCGTCACACGCCGGCGCTGCCTTGCTGTTCCGTCGCCGCCGCTCCGTCGTCGTTCCCGTCACCGCGCCGCCAAATCCGCCGTTCACCGTTCGTCCCAATCCGCAAGTTCGAATTTGGAAATTATCCGCAAATTAGGTAATTGAACATTATCTAATATTTTTAGAATATTTCGTTTCTTATTTTTTGAGTGTTTGAATATTCTGTGAATATTGCGTGGATTGCTAGATATCTTAGGATAATGTTTGCCTTTTTCGCAATATTTGAAAATATTCAAAATTAGGAATCTTTCCTAATTCAGTAACGTATCTGGACAATTATCCGACCTTATCCCTAAGGTATGATACGTGGCGATACGGAAGATCATTATCCTATCCCTAATCCCTTGGATACGATAATGATTTTTATCTGCTTTCCAAATTTGAACGATCGACTTTCCATTAATATCTGTAACCCTGTAGATATGACCGGTAATTCGATTTCTGCGCCTAATCCGAATTTGAAACGAATCTTGTGGATTGCATGGTTGCTTTAAATGTGGATGCTATTTCTGTTTAGATTATTTTCCTTTTCAAATAAAAAGAAAATTCAAAAAATATCAGTTAGGATTAGAATTTGAATTTTGCATGTTTAGGAATCTTAAATATATCTACACGATAGAGTAATTATTCAATTTAAATTAGGATTTGAGATAATCTATTTCCTAGTTTAAATTAAATAATTTTCTAGTCTTGATAGATTATTTAGGTTATTTTTTATTCCGAATTTTCAAGAAAACCCTAAAAATGAATTGTGTTATGGTAGATTAGGATAGATTGCATTCTTAATTTAGGTAATTTATTATTCCGAATTTTAACAAAAATCCCAAAAAATAAGTCGTGTTAGGATATGTTAAGTCATTATGGGTTGCATGTTAATTTAGGCATATTTTTATTCCGAATTTCACCAGAAAATACCAAAAATAAATCGTTTGCCCGTCATCAGAATCAGGTCACGTCGTCGCATGACATATAGTTTGCATGTTAGGTTGCATTGTTCGCATGTCAATTCTTGTACGTCATTGCACGTAGGTTAGCTTTCATTTAAATAAGTGAAAATCAAAAAATGTGGAGTGAACTGCTTGTTAATTAGAAATCATATTAGGTTGTTGATGTGATTTTCTAGCTAACCATGCAGATGCTTACGTTGCTTCGAGGTAAGTAATTCTCCTAATCTTGCAATTTATTTAATGCTTTCTTGAGTGTTAAATTGGTGGTTTGCGCATCCGCATGAACACCTCATATGTTAGTGACTAAGTTAAAATGGATCCAAACTGTTTGCCAAAATATTTTTGAAAAGAAAAGGTACCGAAAGGGCGTTAGACTAGATCTAGCGTAATCAAGTCCCCGGGCTTAGAATCTCTGGTTCGTAGGAATAAAACATATCTCCCTATGTTTTATTTAGGTTTCTAATCGACCTACCATAAATTGATTAGTGGCGACTCCAAGCATGAAAACATCTGCACGTTTAAAAACTTAAACCCAAAGTTGCGAATTGGTAGGGTTTGGGAGAGCTCGAGTTAGGTTTAGTCCTAATAATCCATTAGCCTGAGAAGGAAATTTTTAGGTCGCGACACCGTGTAAGTGAAGTCGATATTGCGTTTCATCATTGGGTCCACGTTCAGCAAAAGACGCCAACCACTCCTTGACTCCAAAGAAGTCTTCCAAGTCTTCCACTAAGTTGAGAATCTGAGTGGCCACGTCAACTTTGACTGCATGGAAAATGCATAATAATCAATTTGACTATGATCAGAAGCGTGCCTCTTAATGGTTGAAAAACTGTATTATATTGAAAAGAAAGTGGGAGAGACTCTGAAGTTAGGCAAGTAATCTTCTCCCAACAACACAGGAAATTGACGAACGGGAGCCATTCTACAGTTCTTAGGAGTATTCCTAGTCCACCAATCACAAAAAGAAAAGACGGTAATCATTCACTGAAAATATTTTCAGATTTTATATATCATTGCGTCATTTTATATAAAATTTAATGACAAATTATACATGATTATAATGAATTACAAACCAGCATAAGTCTCTTGGGAACTATAGAAGCTCCGATAGATAGTAAACACACCGTGCCAGATATAAAGTGCAACGAGATTGTCTTAGATTAGAATTAGCTGATAATGTTACCCATTTACCCACTGAAATGGATGCCATGTTTGTTAGTCAAGCAATTGCAGGCGGTCAAAGGCTTAATTTACTATTGGACCCTCTTTTGGCTGAACGCTGGGACGTGCTCGCGGAGCTGCTGGAATACGAAATTGAGCACATATTCAGAGAAGCATATGGTTGCACAGATGCTTTAGCACTGCTTGCAAAGGAACAACATCTGCAGTTTTTTCAGACAATGTAATTTGACATGCTTTTTTTAATGTAATCATATTATTTATTGGGAAAAAAAAGGAGAAAAAAAAAGCTTTATCTCCGGTGTGTAGGTATTCATCATTCTTTTTCCCGTTTTAACATCACTTGATCAAAATCACGTAAAATGTTAATTTTGATGTGTGAATATTCTACTCCTGTTCTTCACTCTTATTGTATAATGACACTAGTTAGCTCGTGTAATGCCGGTTACTTGAATTGACATCTATGAAGATACTGAATATATAATTTTTTTTTGCATGAAAGTTTACATAGTACTGTCCAATTGTAATTTGTACGCTATATAATATGATATTTGATGGGATGCGGGATTAGGAATGCACTAATTATACAAAACTTGTTAGCTCAAGTTATTTGTGATCTCAGTTGAGTCTCAATCCAGACAAATAAAATGAATGTTCGTCGCGCACGGGTGTGTGTGCATATATATATATATGTTTGTGTGCGTATGCGCACTCGAGCGCATGTCTGTACGTATGTATGTATGTGTGTGTATGTATGTATGTATGTGGAATGAGGCCAGCTTTCGCGCACCTTAATTAGTTCACTTCCCTGGGGATATTAAGTGCGCACTCCCGCATATCGGCTCGTTGCATTCAGGATTTTACTCTTAAGGTGCTTCCAACAAGACTCAATACTCAAGTAGAGAAGGAAACTCTTTAGCCATCTAAACCAACACTCTGTTGGCTCTGTGTAGCGAGTCTGAGTGCACAAATTAAATAGAAAATTAGACAAAGATGAAATAAGTATTATATTGAATAATTTTATTGATAATGCATGATCTGTACAATAATATACAAAGACATTTGCTTCTTCAAGATCCATGTGTGGAGCACAATATTTTTAGACATACGAATCACATCAAAGACGGACATTCATTTGATTATCTATACACCGATACCTCTTTTCACACGTAACATACTATGAAAGTAGCGTGAACGTCCAGCGAAAGCGACCAGCCATTACTATCTATAAAAGCTTCTCAAAGGCACTTTTACCTCGCACGGATTAACCAACTCCAGTAACGAAAACAAAAATCATGGCATCCTTACTCCATGCGCTTCTTACTTGGATCGTCCTTCTCGTGATGATCCATACTTCCCTTGCTAAGCCACTATGGCATCCGGACAAGAGCTCTGCCTTGATGGAATTCAAGCGAAGTTTTCGAATCAGCAGGGCAGATTTTCGTTGTGTTTATCCAAAGGTTGAATCATGGTCACTAGACGGACATGGAGATTGCTGTTCATGGGATGGGGTCGAGTGCGACGAGGCGAGTGATCATGTGATAGGCCTTGACAGACATTCATTTGGCACCGTAACTTCCAACACCAGCCTCTTTTGCCTACTTCACTTGGAATCGCTGAATCTCGCTTTGAATGACTTCAACTCTTCCTCAATCCCATATGATTTCGGCAATCTTTCTAGGTTACAATACCTTAATCTCTCTATTTCAGAATTTTCGGGGAAAGTCCCCTCGGATATCTCACGGCTCTCGAGATTAATTTCTCTTGACTTGTCTTCTGAGTGGACGTCTCTTGAGATACTCAACGTTGAGAACTTTGTCCATAACTTACCTATGCTTAGAGAACTTGATCTCTCTATTATAAGCATGTCATCACCATTCCCTCATATACTTGCAAACTTCTCTTCTTTGAAGTCACTCCGACTTAGAAAATGTGGATTGCATGGAGAATTTCCGGTAAGCATCTTTCAATTACCAAAACCGGAAGTCCTTGACATCAGTTACAATGACAACCTTTTCTGGTTTTATTCCAGAACAACAGTGGGATAATCCCCTGAAATCATTGTCTCTTGGGGGCATGATTTTCTCGAGTTCACTTCCCTCTTCACTGAGTAACCTTTCTCAGCTTGCTTATCTAGATCTATAAAGAAGTAAATTTATGGGTCAAATCCCCGCTTCCTACGCTAATCTTACCTAGCTATCATATCTAGATCTCTCTAAAAATAATTTCACAGGTGATATTTCACATTGGCTTGTCAACTTGGCAAAGTCAACTATTCGGACCTTTCAGGTAATATTGAGCTAGCAAGCTGTTTTTTTTTAATGAAAAAAAGAAAATGACAAGATTCAGTCACTAGCCATACTAACAAGTCCTGTCTCTTTACACTCTGGCAGTTAATCGGCTGAGTGGTCCACTTCAATCTTCATTTGAGAACCTGACACAGTTGGTTGTGCTTGACCTTTCATTCAACAATTGGCGAGGTGAAACTCCAAAGTCCTTATGGGAACTCAAGGATCTTGAATATCTGGATCTTACGAGGAATAATTTGAGTGGCACCGTGGATTTACACAAACTCAAGAACTTAAAAACATGATATTTGGACTTCAACAACATAACATTTGTCAGCAAGACCGAGATCAATGCCACTCTTCCAAAACTTTCCGCCTTAAGTTTAGGTTTATGCAACTTACATGAGTTCCCAAGGTTTTTAGGCTACCTAAAGGGATCGTAGAGGGTATATCTGTCAGACAATAAAATCGGAGGGAGTATTCCTACTTGGATGTGGAATGGTAGCAGGGAAACATTGTCAGTTATGTTTCTTTCTCACAATTTTCTAACTGGCTTTGAGAACAGCCGCATCAATCTAACAATACCCCAGTTGACGTACATGGATCTTTCGCACAATTTTCTCACTAGCTTTGTGAACAACCAGATCAATCTGTAACTACCCAAGTTGAGCTTTCTTGACATTAGTTCTAACTCGCTCAAAACAGTCCCTAGTCCACCTCCATCAACGAATCATTACAATATCTCCAACAACTTCCTCTTCCGAGACATCCAATCTATTTGTAGAGGAAGATCCCTTGTCGTCCTTGATTTGTCCATCAATAGTCTGAATGGCACAATTCCTTCATGTCTCGGAAATATTGGTTCTCTGTCATGCTTTCCAAAACGGTTGTGCGTTGAAGATTATTGACCTCACAGAGAATCGACTGCAAGGTCCTGTCCGCAGATCTTTGGCGAATTGTCCAATGCTAGAGTACTTGAACCTTGGTTACAATCAAATTATCGATGGGTTCCCTTTATGGCAATCAGGATTGACCGAGCTAAAAGCTATTATCTTGAAATCCAATAAGTTCTATGGTCCAATAGAAACATATCGAAGCCAGTTCAATGTCAGTAAAACAGTACAGGGGCTTTAACAAAGCTTCATATGCAAAATTATGGTGAAAATTATGCTGGTGAGGTACAATTAGCCCATCTCCTCATGATGCTTAATGATTTGGGATATAAAGATCTGAAAAGGGCAGTGAACAATTTCATCACTGACAGAATTATTAAGCGGAACAGCAAGTCAAATGATTGTTAAATGTCATTGTCGCAAACTTTGAAAGGGCTGGCTGACCACATCTATTCATTTTACTTGTATCGACACTAAAAAAATTATCGTAACAAGGTAATGAAGATTCTTCATGACAAAGGAACCCATTCAAACAAATTACTCATCGTGACTATACCTTAAGTTCTTTGAGAGAAAATCCCTTCCCAGCCTTGACCTTCATATTATACTTCAGGGTTTGACCGCGGACAACTGGTCAGAGTGGACCCACTGTTGGCCTCGGGAAAATCTTCACAGCCTTCGTTTACCGAGCTGGGCACAAAATAAAGAACAACAGAATGCTCCAATGTTGACACCTAAATTTTAGCAACCATTTAGTGTAATTTGCATAGAAAATTAGGAATTAAATTTTTAACCCCTAAACAAAAAATATTTAAATTGCATAACATATAGTTTAAATTCATTTCAGATTAATTGCATTTTGCATCGGACTGGCGGTGACGAACGAGCTTAAATTTCATTGAATAAGACTCGGCTCGCTTGTAATGCAAGGGCCGGGAATTACAAGTCAAACGGGCTCGGTTGTTTTAATTTGAAATTAATTCAGCCCATTGTCATTAATTAATTCAGCCCATCATCATTAATTAATCCAGCCCATTTAAATTAAAGCCCAAGCCTAAGCCCATTAGGACCAGAAAGCCCATCTAATTGACCTAGATTAATACTATAAATACTTCATTAGGTCAGAATTTTAGAGGGGGGAACACAATTTTTCAGATCAGAATTTTTAGAGAGTTGAGAGAGAGAGAAGGAGACCGGCGTGCCCACCGCCCGCGCCTGCCGCGCCGTCGCACAGCCGCGCCTCCACGTCGCCGGAGCCACTCCACGCCGGACGACCGCGCGCTCACCGCCGCGCCGGTTGCTCCCTGCCGCGCGCTCACCGCCGCGCCCGCCGTGTGGAGCTCCTCGCCGTACGTGCTCAACGCCTGCCGCTTGCCGCGCGCTTCGTGCCGCCGCCCACCGCGCCTGCTGCCGCCGCTTGCCGTGCCTGCTGCCGCCGCTCTCTGCTGTTGCCGCCCCACCCGGAGTCCACCGACGCCGCTGCTGCTTGCTGCTGCCGCTGCTCCTCAGGCCGACGTCGACGCCGCTGCTGCTTGCTGCTGCCGCTGCCCTTCCCGCCGACGCCGACGCCGCTGCTGCTTGCTGTTGCCGCTGCCCCTCACGCCGACGCCGACGCCGTGCCTGCTGCTCTCTGCCGCGCGACACAGCCGCGCCTGCCGCTGCTGCTGCCGCTGATCCTCACGACGTCGACGCCGCTGCTGCTTGCTGCTGCCGAGCCCGACGCTGCTGCTGCCGTCCTCGCCGGAGCCGTCGTACGCCGGTGCTGCCTTGCTGTTCCGTCGCTGCTCCCTGCCGACGTCCCAGCCGCTGTCCCCGCCGAGCCCGACGCTGCTGCCGCCGTCCTCGCCGGAGCCGTCACACGCCAGCGCTGCCTTGCTGTTCCGTCACCGCTGTTCCGTCGTCGTTCCCGACACCGCGCTGCCGATCCGCCGTTCATCGTTCGTCCCGATCCGCAAGCTCGAATTTGGAAATTATCCGCAAATTAGGTAATTGAACATCATCCAATATTTTTAGAATATTTCCTTTCTTAATTTTGAATGTTTGAATATTCTGTGAATATTGCGTGGATTGCTAGATATCTTAGGATAATGCTTGCCTTGTTCGCAATATTTGAAAATATTCAAAATTAGGAATCTTTCCTAATTCAGCAACGTATCTGGACAATTATCCGACCTTATCCCTAAGGTATGATACGTGGCGATACGGAAAATCATTATCCTATCTATAATCACTTGGGTACGATAATGATTTTTATCTGCTTTCCAGATTTGAATGATCGACTTTCCGTTAATATCTATAACCCTATAGATATGACTGATAGCTCGATTTTTGTGCCTAATCCGAATTTGAAACGAATCTTGTGGATTGCATGGCTGTTTTAAATATGGATGCTATCTCTGTTTAAATTGTCTTTCCTTTTCAAATAAAAAAGAAAATTCAAAAAATATCAGTTAGGATTTGAATTTGAGTTTTGCATGTTTAGGAATCCTAAATATATCTAGACGATAGAGTAATTATTTAATTTAAATTAGGGCTTGAGATAATCTATTTCCTAGTTTAAATTAAGTAATATTCTAATCTTAATAGATTATTTAGGTTATTTTTAATTCCGAATTTTCATGAAAACCCCAAAAAAAGAATGAGTTGCTTTATGATAGATTAGGATAGATTGCATTCTTAATTTAAGTAATTTATTATTTCGAATTTTAACAAAAACCCCAAAAATAAGTCATGTTAGGATATGTTAAGTCATCATAGGTTGCATGTTAATTTAGGCATATTTTTATTCCGAATTTCATTAGAAAATACCAAAAATAAATCATTTGCCCGTCATCAGAATTAGGTCACGTCGTCGCATGACATATAGTTTGCATACTAGGTTGCATTACTTGCATGTAAATTAGCTTTCATTTAAATAAGTAAAAATCCAAAAATTGAGTGAATTCCTTGTTAATTAGAAATCATATTAGGTTGCTGATGTGATTTTCTAGCTAACAATGCAGATGCTTACGTTGCTTTGAGGTAAGTAATTCTCCCAGCTCGCAATTTATTTAATGCTTTCTTGGGTGTTAAATTGGTGGTTTGCGCACCCGCATGAACACTTCACATGTTAGTGATTAAGTTAAAATGGATCCAAATTGCTTGCCAAAACATTTTTTTTGAAAAGAAAAGGTACCGAAAGGGCGTTAGACTAGATCTAGCGTAATCAAGTCCCCGGGCTTAGAATCTCTGGTTCGTAGGAATAAAACATATCTCCCTATGTTTTATTTAGGTTTCTAATCGACCTACCACAAATTGATTAGTGGCGACTCCAAGCATGAAAACATTTGCATGTTAAAAACTTAAACCCTAAGTTGCGAATTGGTAGGGCTTGGGAGGGCTCGAGTTAGGTTTAGTCCTAATAATCCATTAGCCTGAGAATGGGAAATATTTTTAGGTCGCGACAGCTTGGCGACTCCGCTGGGGAACTTGAGTTAAAACTCTTAGTGGACTTAGGCCAGTTTTTCTTTTCAAAAAAAAAAAAATTTTTTTTGCTTGGCAGCAAGGATCCCAGGTACGTCCCTAACATTTTAGGTGTTAAATGTTTTTGCAGAATGGGAGGTATAAGGGGAGGCGTGATTGTTAACCCTTGTTTTGCAGGGAGGTGTTTGAATGAATGGTTTATTTTATGCACGAAGCGCTGTATGATATAACCTGCTGTGCATGCCTTGCATTTACACTACACCGCACACACTACCCGCTGCCGGACCTGGGCGGCACAGGTTTAGGATGGTACTGAGAAAACGGACACCCCGACCACACCTGCGTGGTATGGGTCGCCTTTCTTGGTCCCGAAAGTTCTTTCATGGTGTCATTGAATACCTACCACGGTTGCACCCTTTGCAACCCGGGTCGGCTCTTTGACTAAGCCGGAGTCAGGGGAATCCTAGCCTAACCACCACCATGACTGGTTTAGCTCGGTAATCCTCATGTCTCTATTTTGCAAGCCAGAGTCTAGATAGAAATCGAACCTCACGTTTCATGCGCATGTCTATGTGATTGCCATCATTCTACCGGGTGAAGTAAGATTTCTCAACCTTTATCTAGCAATTTATTTATGTTTCGTACTTTCTTTGGTCGGTCCATGATAGGTCTAGGTTGGTTTTAAATTTGAAAGTAATAATCATTGAGTCCTTTTTAAAAAAAGAAAGAAAGAAAGAAAGAAAGCTCTTTTAGAGAATTTATTTTCAATCTATGTCTTTATTTTCCTAGATGTGTCATAGGTAATTATTTTCCTATAAAGTTTGCCGTCATCTTTCTTTTACAAAAAAAAGGGTTTTAGAGAATTAGTTTTCAGTCCATAGTTTCTAGGGAGTCTCACTTTTTGTTTTTCATAATTTTATGATTAGGGATTTTGGTGCTTCTATTTCCTAGGTTGTGTCTAGGGCGTCATTTATATTTCTTTTCCTAGATCACTTTTCATAAAGTCTCGTCCATATACGAATATTGTCATGAATAAACAAAAAAGACTAGAAGCGTGTCATGGACCAACCTTGTCTTGACCATATACTTATTTGGTTCATTTCTTTTACATTAGGTAACTACGGACCGATCACGATCGCCCATTCGTACACGGTCAAGAGCCAGAATGGCCGATCAAACCGACTTGCAAGAGCGTGTTGTTGGTGTGGAAGATCAGATCAAGCAACTTGTCATCGCAATGCAACAAATGTCCGCTGAGATCAAAGCTCTCCGGTCGGTTCCTGTTTCGCCACCCCTCGAAGCGTCAGTCCCAAAGCAGAAAATCAGAAAAAGTGTCGATGTTGACGGGGATGACGATATTCCTGATTTAGAAGATGACCCTGTCCAGATCATCGTCAACAAAGACAAACCTGATGAACGGGTCAATAAACTTGAAGAAAGAGTGAAACAGCTGGAAGGTTCGCAGGATTCACCTTCGATCGATCTGTCCCTGTACTCACAGATCAAAATCCCAAAGAAGTTCAAAATGCCGGATTTCGACAAGTACAATGGCACCACATGTCCAAAAGCCCACCTACAGCTCTATCACGTACAAATGACTTCGTACGTTGATAACGAACTCCTGATGATCCATGCCTTTCAAGCAAGTTTGACGGGTCCTGCTTTGAGCTGGTATCTCATGAAGAAGATAAATGGCCTCAAAACTTGGAAAGAAGCCAGTGAAGCATTCTTGAAGCAGTACAGATTCATAACGGACATCATTCCTACCCGTGATGATCTCGAACGTGCCCAGATGAAAAAGACTGAGTCCTTTAAAGACTATGCTATCAGATGGAGAAATTTAGCTGCTCAGGTTGTCCCAGAACCCATAGACAGTGAGTTAAAGAGGATGTTCGTGAAAACTCTCCCGTTCGAATACCGTAATCGGATAGTTGCCATTCCGGCTGACAACTTCAACCAACTCATCCCTATGGGCGAACAAATTGAAATAGGGCTGAAAGATGGATGGTTTGTCGAGCCGTCCTCCTCGACCAGAAGATTTGGTGCGAGGAAAGAGAAAGAACCGGCAGCTGAAGTGAATATGGCTTATAACCAGCCAAGCCGGCGGAATGCTAACTCCGCCCCAGCGATCCAAGTAGTAGAAGCTCAGCAACAAAACTCGGGTCGTCAACCTTTCCAGAGGAGGAACAACAGGAGGCAATTTACCCCCCTCCCCGGATCGTTGTCTCAAGTACTGACAGTGCTCCAGAAGAAAGGCTTGCTTACTACTGAGCCGAAGCGGCCCAATCCTGAGCGGTTCTATAACTTCGACCCTTCAAAGAAATGTGATTATCACATGGGTGAGCTGGGACACTCAACCGACGATTGCTATGCCCTCAAGCACCGAGTCCAAAACCTCCTAGACACGAAGGCTTTCTCATTTCAACCTGCTAAACCGAATGTTCAGAGCAACCCACTCCCTGATCACGCAGGCAATGTGAATGCCATATTCGGCTTCGACGCTGGTCGAATCAAGAATGTTAAGGTGTACACTACTGACGTCTACGATGAGTTAGTGAAAGCCGGTTGTTACCCGAGTAATGAAGACCTTCCCCTTACCATCATGAGAGAAAGAATCTCAAGGATGGTAGAAGCTGGGATGATCGTTTATGCTGACCACACTGGCATCGTTTCTACTATCTCTGAAGTGGTTATTAATTGGGAGGAGGAGTTTGCTTCGTTGAACACCGGGAGCGACGAGGGCGACCCTCTGCTTGAAGACATGCCTCCGCTTGAAGACGCGTCCGATAATGAGGAGATCATTGTAAGCACGCCTACAACTGATGAAGGGATAGTGATCGAGATACCTCAACCATATGAGTACAGTGATAATAGGGCAGTTCCTTGGTCCTACAGTCTCGATGTTGACTTAGTTACTAGATCTGGGCGTTCCTACGGCCAAGCTAATGCTCAACCTGCAAAACCTGTTACTGATGAAGAAGCCAAGGAATTTCTAGCTGTGATTAAGGCTAGCGAATACAACATAGTTGAACAATTGCGCAAGCTGCCCGCACAAATCTCTTTGCTTGAACTACTCCAGACATCTGTCAAACATCAGAAAGCCTTAATGAAGGTGTTAAGTGAAGTCCACGTGCCAGAAACGATCGATCATGACAAATTAGAGGAATTTGTGGGCTCTATACTCCTCAAGGACCTCATAGCCTTTTCAGATGAAGAGTTCCCTCTAGAAGGAAGGGGGCATACCAGGGCACTCTATATTTCCGTCAAATACAAGGCCTCACATGTTGCCCGGGTACTCATTGACAACGGGTCAGCCCTGAACATCTGTCCTTTGGCGACTTTACACCGCCTTAAGATAAATCCTTCTAGGATAAGTTCTGCAAGAACCTCCGTACGAGCCTTTGACGGAATGAAGAAAGAAGTGATGGGAGAAATACACCTTGACATACAGATAGGACCAATGATGTTCAATGTCCTATTTCAAGTTATGGACATTCCCACTGCATTCAACTTTCTGTTGGGTCGTCCATGGATTCATACTGCTGGAGCTGTGCCATCCAGTCTACATCAGATGGTGAAGTTCGTCGTGGAGAGAAAGTTAGTCACGGTCCACGGTGAAGAAGAACACCCAATCTACCACGCAGCGGCTATCCCCTATGTTGAGCCTGATTGCAAAATAGAATCGAGCTATCAGTCGCTGGAGCTCGTATCAACCATACATGCGTCAAGAGGATCATCACCGCCTATTCCTGAGGTGTCAAATGCTGCGGTCATGGTTGGAAGAGTAATGATCTCTCACGGCTTTACTCCAGGTGAAGGCCTTGGTAGAAATGGTCAAGGTATCCGCCAACCGGTGGAAGTTTCTCAGAGGCCCCGCATTACTGGGTTGGGATACCTGGGGTCAAGTGAGTCAAATAATGGGGCACGTAGACGTGGACGTGGACGCGTTCAAGGTCGAAGTCGGGGAAGTGGACAGAACAGATCGCAATCCGAAGAAGAGCCGAATGTTGAAGAACGTAGGCGTGGTAGGTTGCTTCCACACCTCCGCACCACATTCCCAGGTCCTGCAAGAATGATGCATGAAGAGAAGGAGGTGATCGACACTTTGGGGCAACCAAGCGGCAAGTTCGATTATTATGTAAAATACTCAGCACCCCCGAGCTTTTATGTCGACCCCCGTGACATTGTCCCGGATGGATGGGGAGGTATGGATGATTCAACACCTCTAGTGACAGAAGATTCTGATGATGCAATGGAGGGAATCACTGCCCTGTTCGATAATTTCTTAATTGGAGCCATCGAGGAAGGACCGTTGAAGGGAATGGGCATTGGCCCGCAAGAGTAACACATTTACCTTTTTCGCACATTCCCCTACGCGGGAATTTTTACTGCTTTTTAGGACTCGCCCCGTCTCGGGAGCTGCTTTTTAGTACTTTTCATTTCTAGGATTTGATTGTTGCAATTTCCATTCCAATAAATGTAATTTATTTGGTGATAATCAATAAAATTACAAGTTATTTTCGTTTTGAGGGCATGTTGAGGTACATCAAACCAGCCCGGTGATGATATCCAACCGATAAAATAAAATATAGTCCAAGGAGAATTCTGAGGCCTGGGCTTCTTCATGCTTCCTCGTGTTAAAACCTTTTGGAAAAGAATTTCAAATAAAAATCAAAATCAAAAGAAATAAAAAATACACTGTTTAGCCCTGTTTGTCCTACTGAACCCCCTACTTTATGTTTCAGGGGCAATTTTGTGACACGTAAGGGTATGGGAACGGTCCAATTTGATGAATTATGTGCCACCGAACCTGATCTCGATGACGCCAATGAATTCGAAGATTTCTCTGACCTCCAGCATGGTCTAGAGCATCATGAAAGGCTTAAAGTCCTGACGGTAGACCAAACTCTCACCATTAACCTGAGTGATTCCGGAGAACCCAAGGAGGTGAAGATAGGGGCAACCCTTCCCGAAGGTGAGACGAAATGCTTGATCCAGTTGCCGCATGAGTAGGTAAGTCTTTCAACCAAAAAGTGCATCAAAGACACTTTGAGGTAAATGATCTAGTCCTAAGGAAGGTACTGCTAGTTTTTCCTGTTCCTAGGGGTAAATTTGCCCCAAAATACATTGGTCCATATGTGGTTAAAAAGGTGCTTCCCGGAGGTGCCCTGATCCTCGCAGAAATGGATGGTCGTGAGTTCTCCACTCCTGTTAATTCTGATGCTGTGAAGATATATTATCCCTGATGGAATTTAACATTTTGCAGCAAAAGTTTTCAAAAGTTTGGTTTTATACTCTGAATTGCAAACATTGCATTTATGAATAAATGGTTTCAATCAATTTCAAGTTAAGATGTTTGCATTGGCTTTAATTTCTGCATGGTTATTTGTCAACCTGTATTATCGATTTCAAAAGGGGAAATCTATTTGGACAATCTGATAACTCATGTGGAATGAATTGAATGTGTTGAATGAGGTACATCGGGATGATGAAAGGCAAGCCATATCCTATACACAGTCCCATGCACTAATCCCCAGTGAGTTGAGTGGAAAAATTCCATGTCTGCAAGGTAAAGGGTTATCTCGCAAAAGGTACGGCAACTGAAATGACGAGAGGCAGTTCATTTCTCTATCCCAAACACTACAGGTTATCCATTGTTTTGCCACTTTGAGCCTAAACACTTGGAGAAATTCATTCAAATTACCCCTGTCAAGAACCACCCCACATCGGGGCGAACTGGAGGTAAGTCAGCATCATAAGGTGAAAAATGAGTAGAAATTTTCATGCTCTCACTTGCATCAATCTTCGAGTGTTGCTTTTTTCAGATGAATTCACGTGAAGTTCAAGTGCCTTAGGATGACGAAGAGCATTTCTTTCTCTATCCTATACACACTTTATCCTTTGCTAAGCCCAATTGAGCCTGCAAATTCATTTCTTAAACCCAGTTGGTGATCATCCCCCACACTGGGGCAAGGCAAAAGTCATCATTGTTCAGGCAGCATATCCGAAGCGCCGATAAAAGACGAAGACCCTGAGAGTCCAAATGTTAGTCATTCGGTCGAAACAAGCCAAAATGTGACTGGCCAATGAATGCATTGTAGACCGTGTGTGTCAAAAAAAAAAAAAAAGCTAGAGGGCATGAAAAAGCAGTGTGCCTGGTAAAAGCAAGGCCAATGCCCGTGAAAGAAAAGAAAAGAAGAAGAAAAAAATGGAGAAAAAGTGACGACTTTAGAAAATGTTGAGATGTGTCAAAGTCACAAAAATATCCAGAGTTTTAAGGAATCAAGTGATGAATTCTCGAAACCAATGGAGCATCTACCGAGAAGACAATCCCTGGTGAAGAAGAAGACCAGTGACAATGCCGAGATGATCACCAACTCTCACCCCAATTATACACATTTTGAGCCTTATGATCCATTCATTTCTCAACCCATGAGCCCAGCCTGCGTTACGTCCCTTGCAAAGTCTCTTCAGATTAGGGCACTTGAACTAACGTAGAGTTTCTGATGTTTATAAGCTTAGCTCGAAGAAGTGCGAGCAAGTCCATTTCTATCTCATTTTGCAGGTTCTTGACTTGTAAACCCGGAGACAATTGCAGAGTATTTTCTTTCAATAGCCTCGACTCGAAGAGTCTCTTTTGCTAAGCCATTGACCAAGCCCATGTTACGGTCCTAACAAAGACCTCTCAGATTGGTAAAGTCGTACTGCTTGCGAGAATACTCGGACCCTTGTCTACATGATGATGGTGAGATAGAGCGATTCTCCATAAATCAGCCTTTTCGATGAGAATGAGAGAAAGCCCTTTTGGACCAGAAGTCCCTCATTCGACATTTTCAAGATATCCGCTTGTGAGTTCGGATTGTCTTGTCATGATTTTTCCCCAGCGAAGTTTGTAATGCCGATTTGACAAAACCATCGTGCATGAAAATCAGTTGAAATCATAGTGCATGTGTATATGTGTTCTTGACAGTATGCGAATGCATATTACATGTTACTTGAAATCGTGTCTAACAGGAGACACGTCTTCAGAGTTGGAGATATCACCAGGTAAGTATATCTCTATCCCTAGGATATCTATGACTATCTAGGTATCCCTAACATGTTCAAGCAATTGTCAGGTCCCACATTTGATCATTTTTGCAATCTCTAGATGCCTTTGATTGTGTTCAAGTGTCTATTGATCAAACCTTTTCAGGTACTTCTGATAATATCCAGGTACTTTGTCAAGGAACCCTTGAACACTTGGGTTAGCCCCTTTTGTTCATCAAATCACAGATATTCCCCCGTTACATGACTATGAGCAGGTATAGGCATGGCGGCCAAATCTTTACATATGAGCAGGTATATGTAAAGGTCGGAATATTCTCCCAAATCTCAGGTATTCCCCCGTTACTCACCTATGAGCAGGTATAGGTGAAGCAGCCAAACCTTTGCATATGAGCAGGTATATGTAAAGGTCGGAATATTCTGTCAAATCTCAGGTATTCCCCCGTTACTCACCTATGAGCAAGTATAGGTGAAGCGGCCAAATCTTTGCATATGAGCAGGTATATGTAAAGGTCGGAATACTCTCATTATCTCAGATATTCCCCCGCTACTCACCTATGAGCAGGTATAGGTGAAGCGGCCAAATCTTCGCATATGAGCAGGTATATGTAAAGATCGGAATATTCTCTCAACCCCAGGTGTTCCCCCGCTATTCACCTATGAGCAGGTATAGGTGAAGCGGCCAAATCTTTGCATATGAGCAGGTATATGTAAAGGTCGGAATATCCTCTTGATTTCAAAAGTTTCCCCCGCAATTCACTTATGAGCAGGTATAAGTGAAGCGGCCAAATCTTTGCAAACACCTAGAGAGATGTATAGGTAGTTCGTAAGGATCGGAACTATTCTCACGAATCCAAGTGATGATTGGGTACGTCGAGTTTTCTTCGTGTGTTTTGACTTAACTGCAGATCATCGAAGTTCATCAACGTATATCAGGCAAGACCTATGGGACTGAGCCCATACATTTGCCAAAACAACATACAAGTTGAAGTTGTGCCTCAAATTGCATTATCTCGCTCCTGTCAGGTAAGTGATTCCAGGTACGTTTTCTACTCATGTCAGCATGCATCATTTCTTAATGCATTGTAAAATGGGACTCATAATCCCGACAAAAACAACATTCATTGCATTTGCATGGTTGAAATTTAGGTATCATTTAGTCTTTGAATGCAACCTCTACGAACTCACCTTCAAAGAGGGGCAGCTGTTGACACCTAAATTTTAGCAACCATTTAGTGTAATTTGCATAGAAAATTAGGGATTAAATTTTTAACCCCTAAACAAAAAATATTTAAATTGCATAACATATAGTTTAAATTCATTTCAGATTAATTGCATTTTGCATCGGACTGGCGGTGACGAACGAGCTTAAATTTCATTGAATAAGACTCGGCTCGCTTGTAATGCAAGGGCCGGGAATTACAAGTCAAACGGGCTCGGTTGTTTTAATTTGAAATTAATTCAGCCCATTGTCATTAATTAATTCAGCCCATCATCATTAATTAATCCAGCCCATTTAAATTAAAGCCCAAGCCTAAGCCCATTAGGACCAGAAAGCCCATCTAATTGACCTAGATTAATACTATAAATACTTCATTAGGTCAGAATTTTAGAGGGGGGAACACAATTTTTCAGATCAGAATTTTTAGAGAGTTGAGAGAGAGAGAAGGAGACCGGCGTGCCCACCGCCCGCGCTTGCCGCGCCGTCGCACAGCCGCGCCTCCACGTCGCCGGAGCCACTCCACGCCGGACGACCGCGCGCTCACCGCCGCGCCGGTTGCTCCCTGCCGCGCGCTCACCGCCGCGCCCGCCGTGTGGAGCTCCTCGTCGTACGTGCTCAACGCCCGCCGCTTGCCACGCGCTTCGTGCCGCCGCCCACCGCGCCTGCTGCCGCCGCTTGCCGTGCCTGCTGCCGCCGCTCTCTGCTGTTGCCGCCCCACCCGGAGTCCACCGACGCCGCTGCTGCTTGCTGCTGCCGCTGCTCCTCAGGCCGACGTCGACGCCGCTGCTGCTTGCTGCTGCCGCTGCCCTTCCCGCCGACGCCGACGCCGCTGCTGCTTGCTGTTGCCGCTGCCCCTCACGCCGACGCCGACGCCGTGCCTGCTGCTTTCTGCCGCGCGACACAGCCGCGCCTGCCGCTGCTGCTGCCGCTGATCCTCACGACGTCGACGCCGCTGCTGCTTGCTGCTGCCGAGCCCGACGCTGCTGCTGCCGTCCTCGCCGGAGCCGTCGTACGCCGGTGCTGCCTTGCTGTTCCGTCGCTGCTCCCTGCCGACGTCCCAGCCGCTGTCCCCGCCGAGCCCGACGCTGCTGCCGCCGTCCTCGCCGGAGCCGTCACACGCCAGCGCTGCCTTGCTGTTCCGTCGCCGCTGTTCCGTCGTCGTTCCCGACACCGCGCTGCCGATCCGCCGTTCATCGTTCGTCCCGATCCGCAAGCTCGAATTTGGAAATTATCCGCAAATTAGGTAATTGAACATCATCCAATATTTTTAGAATATTTCCTTTCTTAATTTTGAATGTTTGAATATTCTGTGAATATTGCGTGGATTGCTAGATATCTTAGGATAATGCTTGCCTTGTTCGCAATATTTGAAAATATTCAAAATTAGGAATCTTTCCTAATTCAGCAACGTATCTGGACAATTATCCGACCTTATCCCTAAGGTATGATACGTGGCGATACGGAAAATCATTATCCTATTTATAATCACTTGGGTACGATAATGATTTTTATCTGCTTTCCAGATTTGAATGATCGACTTTCCGTTAATATCTATAACCCTATAGATATGACTGATAGCTCGATTTTTGTGCCTAATCCGAATTTGAAACGAATCTTGTGGATTGCATGGCTGTTTTAAATATGGATGCTATCTCTGTTTAAATTGTCTTTCCTTTTCAAATAAAAAAGAAAATTCAAAAAATATCAGTTAGGATTTGAATTTGAGTTTTGCATGTTTAGGAATCCTAAATATATCTAGACGATAGAGTAATTATTTAATTTAAATTAGGGCTTGAGATAATCTATTTCCTAGTTTAAATTAAGTAATATTCTAATCTTAATAGATTATTTAGGTTATTTTTAATTCCGAATTTTCATGAAAACCCCAAAAAAAGAATGAGTTGCTTTATGATAGATTAGGATAGATTGCATTCTTAATTTAAGTAATTTATTATTTCGAATTTTAACAAAAACCCCAAAAATAAGTCATGTTAGGATATGTTAAGTCATCATAGGTTGCATGTTAATTTAGGCATATTTTTATTCCGAATTTCATTAGAAAATACCAAAAATAAATCATTTGCCCGTCATCAGAATTAGGTCACGTCGTCGCATGACATATAGTTTGCATACTAGGTTGCATTACTTGCATGTCATTTTTGCACGTCATTGCATGTAAATTAGCTTTCATTTAAATAAGTAAAAATCCAAAAATTGAGTGAATTCCTTGTTAATTAGAAATCATATTAGGTTGCTGATGTGATTTTCTAGCTAACAATGCAGATGCTTACGTTGCTTTGAGGTAAGTAATTCTCCCAGCTCGCAATTTATTTAACGCTTTCTTGGGTGTTAAATTGGTGGTTTGCGCACCCGCATGAACACTTCACATGTTAGTGATTAAGTTAAAATGGATCCAAATTGCTTGCCAAAACATTTTTTTTGAAAAGAAAAGGTACCGAAAGAGCGTTAGACTAGATCTAGCGTAATCAAGTCCCCGGGCTTAGAATCTCTGGTTCGTAGGAATAAAACATATCTCCCTATGTTTTATTTAGGTTTCTAATCGACCTACCACAAATTGATTAGTGGCGACTCCAAGCATGAAAACATTTGCATGTTAAAAACTTAAACCCTAAGTTGCGAATTGGTAGGGCTTGGGAGGGCTCGAGTTAGGTTTAGTCCTAATAATCCATTAGCTTGAGAATGGGAAATATTTTTAGGTCGCGACATCCAAGAATAAGAATGGCAGCACTTCGATATAAAGGGAGCAATTTAATTACCTAAGCGTCTGCTAGCTTTTCTCGCAGGCTGGTTAAACCAGGTCTTGACATAATTTTGCCAGTGCTTTCTGAAGTGCCCATTTGGCACGACATTGTTATGTTCAACCATGACTTACCTAAAAAGGGAAAAAAGACAAAGCTTTTAAGGTTAAGATGGCTCTGAGATGTACATTATATGTTATCAGCAAAAGTTTAAATGATTCAAACACATTAACGAAAAGTACAGCAAGTTTGTTTTTACACTCTGCACAATGTTAAAACTGGCTTTCAGAGCCTATATAGAAATTCAGAAAACTAAATATCATAAGCACAGTATCTTCCACATTGCCGACACAATAATTTCAATTCAGAATAAGAATGACACAGTAAGCGAGTAAACCAAACAATAGTGAGTTTTAAGTTTTGTCGACTAACAGCATAAATAAGCTGAAACATGTTTGAGCTCAAATCGGGACATTCCTAGACAGAAGAAATCTGAGTAAATCTCATTTAAAGTACAAGAATCATGTCTGGATTTAAAACTACAATCACCATTCAAAGGGCATCGACATTCTCAAACCTTCACACTCCCGCTGCACGCTAGAACAACAAAATGCTACATCGGGAACAATTCCGACAAGTTCGCAGCACAATCGGATAAAAATCAAAACTTGATTTGAACCACCTCAGCCCATAAAAGGGAAACAGTTACTTCCAACAATAATTTCAACAACAATTCCAACAGACGAGGTCGAGCGAAAACAACACACGGCATTTCCAACACAATAATACGCTCGGCAGGAAAACAAACACCCGTGATTCGTGAAGAGAACACCGCCTCGCATCTCACAACACGTAACGGCCCAATTAGATCGGGCGAACAAGGCCGTACGCAACAGATTGAGCCCGCGAACGACGACGACGACTGCGACTAATGCCGAAGCTTTCAAACGAAAAAGCGGATCCGAAACGGAGCAAAAAGCAAACGGATTCGAACCCGAAATGGGATCGAAGCGAATCCGACGCGAATCAAAACCGAAGAAGGAGCGACCCAAGAGGCCGAAGAGAAATCACGCGATGATCAGCACCGATAATTTCCAAAGGATCGAGCCCGAACCTTACCTGCTTCGGAGCTTGAGAACCGAGGCGGTGCAATGGTTCCGACGGAGAGAAGCTGGTTCGACTGAGAGAAGCTTTTACATCGCTTCGTAACATACTAACCCATGGGCTCAGGTATTGGATCCGAAAAAGAAAACAGGTTTTGGGCCTGACCCGATTCTTTTAGCTGTGTTTGGACTGGCGTCGCGGGCCGAAAGCCCAAGGCCCAATCAGACTCGGTGTAGACTCTTTCTTCCCAGTGACATTAGGGGCACCGTGGCCGGATAAGGTGGTGCAGCTAAGATTTTTCGCTTTGTTTGTACATTCAAGAGAGAGAGAAAGAACAATTAAATTTGTTTAAGAAGAGATGATTGGCCAACGATTTGGTAGTTGGGAATGATTCGGACTTAGAATCGTATAATTTCTTCTTCTCGCATTAAATTTGAATTGCAAGGTCCGTTAGGGTACGAATGGTAACCATTTTGCTCCAGAAATCAAATTCTTGCCAGAAATTGATTTCTGGAATTCTTGCCAGAAATTGATTTCTAGAGGAGAAATCTGTTTGGTAAAACATGACTAATTCTGCTCCAGAAATTAATTTCCGGAAGAGAAATCTGTATGATAAAACAGGAGGAAATTTTCTTGTCGAGAAAGTCCTTTTTCCCAAAAATGATAGCCCTATGTTAACTGGCTTAAGTAGCTATCTACATTTGTGAAGATTTGTCTTCTCAGCTTCACAAATATGTCTATATTTAATGTCGAGTCTAAATACATCTTGGAGGCATATCACTTTGTTTCTAAGAAACATGCCTTGGCAGGGTTTGTTGAATTTGGTTCCTTGTTTTCTTGAAATCTAATGCAAGAAACAGCAGTTGAAAGTTAAGTTGTGAACGAATAATCACCAAATCTTATGAAGTATTTTAAGCCTTTCGCACATGATCTCCGGCAAGTATGCTACTGCCATCCTAGATTGCAATGCCGGGATAATAAACTTCGTATATGGAGAAGATAAAATTCGATCAGATAGATCAGAGAAGGAAAATACAGTTATATGGTAAGGGCTTAGATTATGTGATTCCTATTATCTCATTTTCCTGTTACTTTAGACGCTATGAGGGCTTTGTGTGGGAAATTTTTTGCTTCTGCTCGCATTTCCTTTCTACTGAATTCTCCAGGTATAGTCAACAGAGGGAAGATTAACTAAGTTGAGTTGGTAATTGAACTCAGACCATTCTTCAAAACTTCAGCAAATAATTAAGGGAAAAAGAAAGGTAATGATAAACTTGAGATTCGCATGTGCAAAATAAACAGATTTATGAAGCTTTTAAGCAGCAGATGGCAGATCCAAGCAATTGTAAAGTCTAAACAGCCGAAGATGGCAAATTTATTAGAATTTTTCTGTCATTCACAAGCCCAACAAGAGAAAGTGCAGGACCTAATGAGAGACTAAGAGTACTAGCACCCCAATTCGCCAATCCCCTCTTCGAAAAATGCTTCCTCAAATCAAGAAAAGCTTTCTAGCTTCAGTTGCTCTAACATTGTTTCCAACAATCCCTCGCTTTGCACATCTTACCTGCTCAAAATTGATAAAAATAATAAGAAACTGACATTACTCTAAATTCAACAGCAGAGGAACGAGAATAACACACCAATTACAGCAACTTTAGACCATTCAATTCCCCGAAGAGACATTACATGAAAGCAAAGCAAACGATGTCAAACATGAGTCACTGGGCATTCAGTTTTTTTGGGAACACACGTTGCAAACCTGAAGCTTGGAGAGTATCCTGCAATTCCCAAGCCATCACAAAATACCAGCAAACCAGTCATCTATTGAAACACAACCAAGTCTTCTTATTTTAGAATAATCGAGTGCCTGGTAGCAAACAGTCATGGAACAGCAGTAAGTAGTTAGAAGCAACAGGCAAAGCTCGCAAAACAAATAGCCACCCCTATTCCACTGCTACCTTGGTCAGCCATAGACAAATTAACGAGTCCAAATGACTATAGAACACGACCCCAAAAAATTTTTTGACTATAGAAAGTAACAATAACAACACAAAATCTATAGGGTGATCTGAATGTCCAGATTAGGACCAGAAGATACAGGGAGAATCAACACGGATTAAACTTGGAATAAAATACGACACACACTATATTTACCTTTTGTATAGCTCCAGATAAGCTTTATGGATTAACAAAGACGTTTTACTAGGCAATGGGATCACAGAAGACTAAAATCATCCTTTGCTTAAATAAGAAGAAAAAAGGACGGAGATTTTTGTTCTTCCGGCTACTCTTGAGCATATAACTGGATGTCAAAGCACATTGTATCAAGATTGGACGAACAATCGCATACCCAGAGAAGCTAATGACCACGGCTCGAAGTCTAAACTGTACAGAATGATCTGCATTCTGCCAATATCTACACCTAAATTAAAGAGTCAAATCAACCAAGAAGATTTCAACATCCCTGAAACACATCTATGGCTCATTCTTCAGGCATTACATGAACATTCAACAAAGAATCAGCTACAACCTATGACAAATATCTTCCTTTCTGACCTCAAAACAGCACATGGAACACGTCAGCTAAACATAATTCATAACTTCATACAGAAACCAATTCACCTAAAACAACAAAAAGCTCTAACCTTTAATCACAGCCTTCATCCAAAATCATCTAAGCTTCTCCTTGGCCAAGCTCTTCCTCGCAGTGTCCTTGACCTTCTCTATGTACCCTTCAATTGGCGGCGTGAGTGTCGCCATGAAGCGGTTTGCAGGGAAAGGTGTCAAATCTGGCACCAGTGCTGCCTCTCGCAGCTTCTCCGGCAGCGCCTTGATCGCCTCCTTCTTCATCCGCAACAAATTACTCTCCACAGCCTGCCTCGCCATATGCCTCCTCATCAAAACCCTAGAATACTCCTTCGCGAGCCGCCTTCCATGCTCGACTGTGAGCCCATACTTCGGAATCTTATCCGCATCGACCAGTCCCAACGAGATCAAATCCAAGCCCGGGGTCCCGATTATCTCTGGCTTCTCGGAGACGCCCAGTTTCGACTTCCCTTTCTTCAGCATGTCGATCTCTCGCTGCCGGTCCCTTGCTGATCAACCCCATCTTCTCGCGCTCGGCCTTGCGGGCCCGCTACTTCTCGGTCAAGTAGCGGAGCGGAGTGGGCGTGTTGAGGCACGCCTCGACGAGGGCCTCGGCCTCGGAGGGGCCTCGAATCGCAGAGCTAGACACGAATGACGAAACAAACCGATTCAGCCACACAACCCACACATCATAGCCCTTTCGAAACAGAAACCCCGCGGCTCAACTTCAACCTCAACCTCAATCCGCAGCATGCTAATCAAGTTCTTGCCAGACCGCTCCGCGGCGTCTCGTTCCCTCGATTCCGACTCGATCGAGCGAGATTCGCGTAGGCCGCGTGTCCCAAACGGGCGGCCGCGTCGCGCATCGTGGATTGCACCGAAGGGAAAAGCTAACGACGAGAGAGGAGATGAAATAGTTGGAGGAATCGAAGACTCACAAGCTACGCATGAAGAAACGGAAGCGGCGAAGAGAGAGTGAGGGCCAAAATCGATCACCGCTGCGTGCTGTGGCTGTTCCGGTGCAGTCGCAAGGAGGGAAGGAGGGCACGAAACTGAAGAGAGTCGAACGTCTCTTGAAGAGAGTAAAGAAGGAAATTTGGCCAGAATGCATTCGGGAAGCCAGAAGCTACAAAAACTAGCTTCTTTTTTTTGGCCCAAAACACATTCTCGAAGCAAAAACTCATTCTGGAACAAAAAAAAGAATGTATTTTTACCAAACGCGTTTTTACTCCAGAATGCAAAAATTCCTCCAGAATGCATTCCGGAAATTTTTTAACAAATGCATTTCTGTTCCGGAATGCATTCTGGAGCAGAAATTTTGCTCTAGAATGGATTCCATGCGCGCCCTTAGTATCCGCATTACATCACAATTTGGATTAGATTTATGAAAAGACCGGTGTTGTATGGTACCAAAGAGACAACTTCTACTGAGGTTGAGGTCGGCAATGCGATCACTGAATTCACCACACCCCACAGCCCTCCCATGACCAGTAATCTCTATTTCAACTTGGTGACGACTATAATTCGAGCTTTGGATAAATGCGAAGAGAACCTGCTCGGTTGATTCCTAGACTCCTCTTGAGCCGTATCAAGGCCGATCTCTCAATGACATGACACATTGAATTAGCAAAGCAAAAAATGACTAACTTGTATCATTGACAAGTGATAAGTTTGGTCGACTATCCAAGAGGTCATTTGTGAAAATGGGGTTGATTTAAAGGGTACTAAACTACAGCTTAGTAAGATCGTCAACAACAAATGAGAGAAATTACCGATATGTATCATTGCCAATCGACATCGTTCACTGATGATTTGTCATCTGCAAATTTTGCATGAGTGTTGGAACTAGAAGACAAGTGAGATGTGTCAATTTCAACACCAGACGACGATTCTGGTATCAAGTGATGATTGATTATCTCGATTAACTTCTTGTGAATAATGATTATCAGCGTACGAAATGTATGCATGTGATCATGAGTGAAGCAATATTTGTAATTAGAAGTACTAACTGCTTACATGTGACTGTTGTTAGTGGGCTACAGATACTCACCATGAAAATCATAAATTTTCTTGGATATTTTCCCAAACGTTAGTCAATGAAGTTTAATTAATTTTCGTACGGTCTTATTTCTCATAAATTTACTTTCCAACAGTTTAAATTCTATAACCCGTTCTTCATTTCTTCAATTTCGAGCCAAGTAATTTCTTGTCCAAGATCAATACAAAATCCTTTCCTTAAGATAAAAAAACCAAAATCAATCGCTTGGGTATAGATTTTCACTTTTCGAGTGAAACAGCATGTATGGAGCATCGAGATCAAAATGACCCAAGTATAAACAATGTACACTAATGAGGTTGACATGATATGGTCTTTTTTATCGTAATTTAATTTTTGTCTTTGTTATTATAGTACTTATGTCATAGAAGAGACAGAGGAGATTGTAATGCCGTAGCCTTTACGGTACGTGATATTTATGGATAGGAATTCTGGGGCTCCTTATTTAGCGACCCCAAAACTTTATGTGAAAGGACCCGGGGGCGACTAAAGGCAAAACGTCAAAGTCTTTTGGGCTCACTATTTGACTTTGGGTGACCTATCATCTTCAGTTTCACTGTCAATGGCCTTACCTCCAATCAGATCAAAGATGAAAATTTGATCTATAGAAGAAATTGGACGCGAGAGATTACCTAATACAAATAAGTGAAAAATGTGGATGTTTTCGACGAAAATAACGGGCACATTCAATTGATCTAGCAGCTTGACTCCCTAGTGGGTTATTATTTCTATAGCTTCTTATAAATGAATGAACAATTCACATGAGAGATTGAGGTCCTGATAAAAGTGACGATTATGATCGACCATTAGTATGTATGTCTCGCAATTTCAAGATATTGCCCAAGTCTTACTGCTTTTTTCTTCTTTCTTTGAAAATAAAGTAAAGGGTTATAAGCAAATGGACAATTTTCTTTTCGAAAGGGCAACAAGTGGTCACACATCAGCAAGGTACAAATTAGGTTGTATTCTTGTGCATGCCGTGATTATCATTCATGTGCAATCTAATTGCATACGTGGTCCCCTAAATTGGCATCGCATAATTTTTTCCACAAAATAGACCAAGATCGAGAGACCCGCATCACAAATTAGGTTGTATTCTCGTGCATGCCGTGATTATCGTTCATGTGCAATCTAATTGCATAGGTGGTCCCCTAAATTGGCATAGCATAATTTGTTCCACAAAATAGACCAAGATCGAGAGACCCGCAAAAGACCGTTGCTCATTTTTTAGATTGACGAGCAGGAGTCGTTCTACATATCCTAGAAGTACTTCAGTTCTCGAATCATCAAATTAAAATATCGTAGTCACCAATTGCAAATTTTCAGATTTCGTATCTTCACCTCGTTTTACATAAAAATAATGACAGAATATCTTTGAAAATTACGATTATTTATTTTTGCATGGAGTCTATATAGTCCTGTTCAATTGTAAATGTAAATTGTATAGTATGATATTTAATGGATATGGTATCAAGAATACACTAATTATACAAAACATGTTAGCTCAAGTCATTTGTAATTAGTCTAGTTCAATCTAGACAATTAAAATGTTCGTTTCATTCAACTATTTAATTGATCGTTGTTATATTGAAGATAGCTAAGTAAGGACGAAAGCTTACATGAATAGCATACATACACATATTATATTTATCCATTCATTCATTACATTTTGGTATAAGTTATCCGGTCCAATCACTTCTATGCAACGTTTTTTTTAATTCAAATTTAGCAATGAAGCGGTATTCCAGACGGGACATGTCGTGATTATCGTTCATGTGCAATCTAATTGCATTGGTGGTCCCCTAAATTGGAATCATATAATTTGTTCCACAAAATAGACCAAGATAGAGAGACCCGCAAAAGACCGTTGCTCATTTTTTAGATTGACGAGTAGGAGTCGTTCTATAGATCCTAGAAGTACACCTAGTTCTCAAATCATCAAATTAAAATATCATAGTCACCGATTGCAAGTTTTCAGATTTCGTTTCTTCACCTCGTTTTGCATAAAAATAATGACAGAATATCTTTGAAAATCACGATTATTTATTTTTACATGGAGTCTATATAGTCCTGTTCAATTGTAAATGTAAATTGTGTAGTATGATATTTAATGGACATGGTATCAAGAATACACTAATTATACAAAACTTGTTAGCTCAAGTCATTTGTAATTAGTCGAGTTCAATCTGGACAATTAAAATGTTCGTTTCATCCAACTAATTAATTGATCATTGTTGTATTGAAGATAGCTAAGTAAGGATGAAAGCTTACATGAATAACATCCGTAAACATATTATATTTATCCATTTGTTCATTACATTTCGGTATAAGTTATCCGGTCCAATCACTTCTATGCGACATTTTTTTTAATTCAAATTTAGCAATGAAGCGGTACTCGGGACGAGGCATGCCGTGATTATTGTTCATCTGCAATCTAATTGCATAGGTGGTCCCCTAAATTGGCATCGCATAATTTGTTCCACAAAATAGACCAAGATCGAGAGACTCGCAAAAGACCGTTGCTCATTTTTTAGATTGACGAGCAGGAGTCGTTCTATAGATCCTAGAAGTACACCTAGTTCTCGAATCATCAAATTAAAATATCGTAGTCACCGATTGCAAATTTTCAGATTTCGTATCTTCACCTCGTTTTACATAAAAATAATGACAGAATATCTTTGAAAATCACGATTATTTATTTTTGCATGGAGTCTATATAGTCCTGTTCAATTGTAAATGTAAATTGTATAGTATGATATTTAATGGATATGGTATCAAGAATACACTAATTATACAAAACTTGTTAGCTCAAGTCATTTGTAACTAGTCGAGTTCAATCTAGACAATTAAAATGTTCGTTTCATCCAACTAATTAATTGATCATTGTTGTATTGAAGATAGCTAAGTAAGGATGAAAGCTTACATGAATAACATCCGTAAACATATTATATTTATCCATTCATTCATTACATTTTGGTATAAGTTATCCGGTCCAATCACTTCTATGCGACGTTTTTTTTTTAATTCAAATTTAGCAATGAAGCGGTATTCGGGACGGGGCATGCTGTGATTATCATTCATGTGCAATCCAATTGCATAGGTGGTCCCCTAAATTGGCATCGCATAATTTGTTCCACAAAATAGACCAATATCGAGAGACTCGCAAAAGACCGTTGCTCATTTTTTAGATTGACGAGCAGGAGTCGTTCTATAGATCCTAGAAGTACACCTAGTTCTCAAATCATCAAATTAAAATATTGTAGTCACCGATTGCAAATTTTCAGATTTCGTATCTTCACCTCGTTTTACATAAAAATAATGACAGAATATCTTTGAAAATCACGATTATTTATTTTTGCATGGAGTCTATATAGTCCTGTTCAATTGTAAATGTAAATTGTATAGTATGATATTTAATGGATATGGTATCAAGAATACACTCATTTTACAAAACTTGTTAGCTCAAGTCATTTGTAATTAGTCGAGTTCAATCTAGACAATTAAAATGTTCGTTTCATCCAACTAATTAATTGATCATTGTTGTATTGAAGATAGCTAAGTAAGGATGAAAGCTTACATGAATAACATCCGTAAACATATTATATTTATCCATTCGTTCATTACATTTTGGTATAAGTTATCCGGTCCAATCACTTCTATGCGACGTTTTTTTTTCAATTCAAATTTAGAAATGAAGCGGTATTCAGGACGGGGCATGCCGTGATTATCGTTCATGTGCAATCTAATTGCATAGGTGGTCCCCTAAATTGGCATCGCATAATTTGTTCCACAAAATAGACCAGGATTGAGAGACCCGCAAAAGACCGTTGCTCATTTTTTAGATTGACGAGCAGGAGTCGTTCTATAGATCCTAGAAGTACACCTAGTTCTGGAATCATCAAATTAAAATATCGTAGTCACCGATTGCAAATTTTCAGATTTCGTATCTTCACCTCGTTTTACATAAAAATAATGACAGAATATCTTTGAAAATCACGATTATTTATTTTTGCATGGAGTCTATATAGTCCTGTTCAATTGTAAATGTAAATTTTATAGTATGATATTTAATGGATATGGTATCAAGAATACACTCATTTTACAAAACTTGTTAGCTCAAGTCATTTTTAATTAGTCGAGTTCAATCTAGACAATTAAAATGTTCGTTTCATCCAACTAATTAATTGATCATTGTTGTATTGAAGATAGCTAAGTAAGGATGAAAGCTTACATGAATAACATCCATACACATATTATATTTATCGATTCGTTCATTACATTTTGGTATAAGTTATCCGGTCCAATCACTTCTATGCGACGTTTTTTTTAATTCAAATTTAGCAATGAAGTGGTATTCGGGACGGGGCGGTTTTCGCGCACCTCGATTAGTTCAATTCCTGGGCAATCGTAAGGGCGTCCTCTCTTATATTGACATAGTGCATTCGGGATTTTATTTTAGAGCGCTCCCAACAAGGCTTGATACCCAAGATCACAAGGAGACGAGCAAACCATCTAACCATCTAAACTAACACCTTGTTGTTTCGGTTTAGCAATTACGAGTGCACGATTTAACTAGAAAAGTAGACAAAGATGATGTATTGGATAATTTAAATGGACAATGCGTGATTTTGTTTCTTCAAGATCCATGTCTGGATCATGCTATTTTTTGGTACGCGGTTCATATCAAAGGCAGAGATGTTATCAATGATCTATGTAAGAATGCCTCTTTCCACATACAACAAGCGAGGCAAGTGGCGCTAACTTCCATTGAATATGACCAATTATTGCTGTCTATAAAAGCTTCTCAATCACACTTTACCTCGCATACATTAACCAACTCCAGCAACCAAAACAAAAAAATCATGGCATCCTTAGTCTATGCGCTTCTTACCTGGATCGTCCTCCTGATGATTCATACTTCACTTGCTATGCCACTGTGCCATCCGTATGAGAGCTCAGCCTTGATGGAATTTAAGAGAAGTTTTCAAACCACCAGAGTGGATTTTCTTTGTGTTTATCCGAAGGTCGAATCATGGTCTCCAGATGGACATGGAGATTGCTGCTCATGGGATGGCATAGAGTGCGATGAGACCACCGGTCATGTGATAGGCCTTGACCTTTACAGTAGCTGTATCTTGGGTACCATAACTTCCAACAGCAGCCTCTTTCGCCTACTCCACTTGGAATCACTCAATCTTGCTTGGAATGACTTCAACTCTTCTTTAATTCCATACGGCTTCGGCAATCTTTCCAGATTACAATACCTTAATCTCTCCAGTTCGCACTTTTCTGGAAAAGTCCCCTTGGATATCCCACGGCTATCTAGATTAATATCTCTTGATTTGTCTTTTGCGTGGGATCCCAGCGTACCTCTTGATTTGTCTTCTGGGTGGCGTCTCGAGATGCCCAACGTAGGAAACTTTGTTCATAACTTAACTATGCTTAGAGAACTTGATCTCTCTTTTATAAGCATGCCATCACCATTCCCTCATGTGCTTGCAAACTTCTCCTCTTTGAAGTCGCTTACACTTATAGATTGTGGATTGCATGGAGAATTTCCAATAGGCATCTTTCAATTACCAAACCTCGAAGTCCTCGACATAAGTTTGAATGACAACCTTTATGGTTCGATTCCAGAACAACAGTGGGGTTTCTCCCTAAAATCATTAACTCTTTGGGGCACGAATTTCTCAGGAGAAATACCCGTTTCCATCGGAAACCTTGCTTTCTTGAATGAATTATCAATTGGGGAATGTGATTTCTCGGGTTCACTTCCCACTTCATTGGGTAATCTTTCTCAACTTGCTAGTCTGGACATATCAGCAAGTAAATTTCATGGTCAAATCCCTGCTTCCTTCGCTAACCTCACGCAGCTGTCATATCTAGATCTTCATGTCAATAATTTCAGCGGTGATATTTGGCATTGGCTTGTCAACTTGGGAAAACTCACCTCTTTAAACCTTGCAGGTAATATTCAACTAGCAAGGCCTTTATTTTTGGATTTTCAAAAGAAAAAAAGTGACAAAGAAATGATGAGATTCAATTAGTGGCCAAATTAACGAGTCTTGTCTGTTTACATTTGGCAGATGTTCAACTAAGTGGCCCGATTCAGTCTTCATTTGAGAACTTGACGCGATTGATTGATCTTGACATTTCATCCAACAATTTGCAAGGTGAAGTTCCAAACTCATTAGGGGAACTCAAGCATCTTGAATATCTGCGTCTTAGCGGGAATAATTTGAGTGGCATAGTGGATTTACACAAACTCAAGGATCTTGAATTTCTTGATCTTGGTTGGAATAATTTGAGTGGCATTGTGGATATACATGAACTCAAGAACTTGACAACATTATATTTGGACTTCAACAACATATCTTTTGTCAGCAAGACCGAGATCAATGCCACTCTTCCAAAGCTATCCACTTTAGCTTTAGATTCATGCAACTTACATGAGTTCCCAAAGGTTTTAGGCTACCTAAGCGGATTAGAGAGGTTAAGTCTTTCACACAACAACATTGAAGGGAGTATTCCTACATGGATGTGGAATGGAAGTAGAGAGACCTTGATGTATATTGATCTTTCTCACAATTTTGTAACTGGCTTTGTGAACAACCAGATTAATCTACCACTACCCAAGTTGGAGTACTTTGACATTAGTTCTAACTTGCTCAAAACAACACTCCCTAGTCCACCTCTATCAGTGATTTATTACAATCTCTCCAATAACTTCCTCTTCGGAGAAATTCAATCCATTTGTAAAGCAAGATCCCTCGTCGTTCTTGATTTGTCCATCAATAGTCTGACTGGCACAATTCCTTCATGTCTCGGAAACATTGGTTCTTTGTCATTTTTTATTCTTGGGAAAAATAAACTTGAGGGCATGATTCCTAATGCTTACCCAAAAGGTTGTGCGTTGAAGATTATTGACCTCACAGAGAATCAATTGCAAGGGTCTGTCCCAAGATCTTTGGCGAATTGTACAAAGCTAGAGTATTTGAACCTTGGTTGTAATCAAATTCATGATGGGTTCCCATTCTGGCTATCAGTATTGACTGAGCTGAAAGCTGTGATCTTGAAATCCAATATGTTCCATGGTCCAATAGAAACATATCGAAGCCAGTTCAACTTCAGCAATTTGCATATCATGGACCTTTCCAACAATAGTTTCAATGGTGAACTTCCTTCTAAGTTACTGCAGAGTTTTCATGCCATGAAAATACTTGTTGGTCAAGATCGGTTGGAATATATGTATATTGTTTCAGGGGTCCCTCCGTCCTTCTACATATCTGCAATAGTTAACATTTATGTGGATATTCAGCAAGCGGTTGATAGTTATAAAACAACCTATGGAATGAAGCTGATGAATAAAGGCACAGAAATGGAATACTCTAAGGTTCCTTATGCCCTTATGGGAATTGACCTCTCCAATAACAAATTCGAAGGATGCATACCCAATCTTATTGGAGATTTGAAGTCACTTCTCATGCTTAATCTTTCGAACAACATTCTCACTGGTTCCATCCCGCCTTCCTTAGCAAACCTGACAAAGCTAGAATCTTTAGATCTTTCTCGAAACAATTTCTCGGGAGAGATACCTCAACAACTAGCCCAACTTACATTTCTTTCATCTTTTGATGTCTCTCATAATCAACTATCGGGACCAATACCACGAGGAAGTCAATTCAACACATTTGGGACCCATTCATTTGCCATGAATAAGGGGTTGTGTGGAAGTCCTTTACCAAATAAATGCACATCGGTTGGGGATAACTTACCATTACCATCATCATTGGTCGAGGAAGAAAATGGGGAAGAGTCTCCATTTGACTTGAATTGGAAAGTTGTGCTAATTGGCACTGGAGTCGGGTTTTCGATTGGCGTTGTGCTAGGGAACGTGATCATTGACGAAAAGAGTAGGTGGTTCTTGCACTACTCCAAGAGAATGGAAAAAAAGTGGAAAAGATTGGGAAGGCACTGAGCAATAAGGAAGTGTGCATCCAGTCGGATACTTATGTGACATTTATTAGTAATGTAAATTGTCGTGTGTCTAATTTGTATTAAAAATAGTCACAAATTCCTTAGATTGTGATCTATGTTTTCTTCATGTGAACTCATGTGGTTCGTAAGTTATGGTATGAAGATGTTGTTTGTCACGCCCCGAACCCCATCGAGCCCTTAACTTCCCTCTAGCTCAGTCGAATCAATGCGACGTCCCAGGAACACGTCGCCGACCCAATGTTCCCATCAGAGTTGATTCGTGGCGGAAACAATTATAAAATCCCAGACAATAAAATTGGAGACTACCGGGAATAACTAGATCGCAGAACTGCCAACCTATATATATACATTATACTTCCAAAGATTTACAATATCCATTATAATTTGCAAGCACACCGAACCAGTAACTATTAACTTCCAAAATACAAAAAGGATCAGCATTCTAAATTAGCATTATCCAAAAAAATGGGGCACTCTCAAACTATTGCCTCGCTCCCAGAACTAGTCCCTACGCCCTCTCGGAGGCATCCACTCTGACTTACGGTCCTCGGCATCACCACCTGAATCCTCCTCAGCTGTTTGTTCACCCGACGGCTCTGCGTCGGCCTCAATATGTTCATGGCTCAAGCGGGGGCTCTGAAATGATTTGGTTGATACAACCATGAGACACTTATCAATAAGTTGCAACCTAAACCCTACCTAGGCTACCATGTAATTCCAGACGCATTCGGACACACTACCAATCAATCCACTCAAACAGCAACCCAACCATCACACATACCTGGACTTACGGCATACGTAACCTGCGCATTAGCCCACAATCACAATATACAATTCTCATACATATGCCAACCCTTCTCACGCTCAAACAAGTATATTGCTCGCACAACATGCCAAACCACACAATTCACACTCGATCATGCGCAAACACATCATTTTCATTTTTTTTTTCTCACCGTACCTGTGACATTCCGAATTTCGACCCATTTTTGGGATTTATAGAACGTATAATTCGTCAGTGTGCTTATGGTAAAAATCTCACCCGGGAACTGATCACTCCCGGTTATTATTTTTAAAATTGAGATTTCGCTAGAATCGCACTCGATCGAATTTGGCCGTTATTTAGACCCCAAACTTGGCAGTCGATTTTCGGGAGTTTCGGGACGAAATAAATTGGGCGGTATCGATATTATTGTGGCCAGCGTCGAGATTATCAAGAATAGTGAGAAAGTGAAATTTTGGACCGGGTGCGGATTTGGACTAGTAGACCTCCCTCGTAGTGTGTTTTGAGTTATTTTATGTTGGCCCTTTTTCCTATTTTATTAATTAGAATTTTCATGGACCATTAGATCGTTTTTGGATTTGAACCGTGTCCGTTGGGTCGCGATAATTACCTTTGACTTTTTCTCTCTTTCTCTCTCCTCCACTTTTCTCCCGCTCGCGCCCCCCCTGTCCCGTCCATTCTCTCTCTCTCTCTCTCCTCCCACTACCGCGTCTGTCCTTCCCCCTGCCATGCGCACGTTTCCTCCTTCCCCATGCAGCCACTCTCTCTCTCTCTTCTTCTTTTCCTCTTTTCTTTCTTTCTCTTTCTTCTTTCTTCTTCTTCCTTTTCTTCCTCCTTGGGCCCGACTGGTTCTGCTTCTGCTTCTGCCCGCCCGACCAGTCGTCGCCGACCACCCTCGCCATCCGCCTCACGCCGCCATCGCTCGACCACCGCGCGCCACACCGTCCGCCAGCCGCCGCCTCCGATCCCGACCCGGCTATTCTCTCCCTCTCCTCCGCGCGAGCAACAGCTCGCCGCCGTGCCTGTCACGGCTCGATGCTGCCCAGCCGTCGTCGCCCTGCTCGCCCCGCCGCATGCGACGCCGCCGTGCTGCCCCGGCCGCTCCCCAGCTCGCCCAGCAGCTCACCGCCACGGGTCTCGCCAGTAGCCGCTCGCCTCGTCGCCGTCGCCCTGCTGCTCCGACGGCGACGCAGCTGTCCCCGCTCCGGTCGAGCCCTCACCGCCCCAGCTCTCTCTCTCCCTCGCCACCCCACTCCGGCCGACTCTCTTCTCTCCCTTCGAGCTGGTCGTCGGAGAGCCGCCCTACTCGCCGCCGCGTCGCCGCCACCGCTAGCCGCCGGAGCAAGCCCAGCCGGCTAGCCGACCAGCCACTGCCCGCGCCCGCGCCCGTGCCCGCGCCTGTGCTCGTGCGTGTGCCCGTGGCCGAGCCCGTGGCCGGGCCTTGTGCCCGTGGCCGAGGGCTGTGCCATGGCCAAGCGCCGTGGCCGAGCCGCGCGCCCGTCGCCGCGCCCGTTGCCTGCGCCCGCGCCCGTGCACGCGCCCACGCCCGCGCCCGTTGCCCGCGCTCGTGCCCTCGCCCGTGCCCTCGCCCGTCGCCGCGCCCGTGTCCGTGCCCGCGCCCGTGCCCGTGCCCGTCGCCCAGGCGCGTTGCCCGTTCAGCCGGTCCGTCGCCCGTTCAGCCGGCCCGTCGCCCGGGCGCGTTGCCCATCCGCTCGCCCGTGCGCCCTGGGCACGCCGCACGTTCGCCGCGCCCGCGCGCCAGGCACGCCGATCGGCCACCGTGCCCGCGTTGGCCGGTCAGTGCGCCCATGTGGCCCGCGCCCGCGCCTAGTTCAGCACTGTTCACCTGGGCCATTTTGGGCCCGAGCCGATTTTCTCCGGGCCAAAACTTGGTAAGTGACTTCCTAAACCCTACCTAGTATTTTGGGTACTTTATTGACTTGTCTCTGGTTAGAACGGCTAGGGCGTGTTTTAATTTAATCTCATTGTGTTTAATTGTGTTATTTAGATTAGATTAAATGCTATGCTTGACTCGAATAATTGTGTGTGGCCGACTTGAACGTCGGGTTCGTATGTTGAGGTGGCGAATTGTGAATTGGATTGAGTGGGGATTATGGGTTGTTTGATACAATTGGCGTGGAATTGATTGAGTTGAATGGCGTGTGCTCGCCTGTCGATTTTGAGCCCGGATCGATCGGAGGGCTACGGACTTGGGACGTGTTGACGGCGGTCCGTGTGAAGGTTTGACTGGCCGGTGTGCCAAATGGTTGCGGGCTTGAAACGTGTTGACGGTGGCCCGTTAAAGGTGTGATTAGACGGGGACGTGTTTACGTCGGTCATTGGAAATTTAAGCCCGGATCGATCGGAGGGCTACGGACTTGGGACGTGTTGACGGCGGTCCGTGTGAAGGTTTGACTGGCCGGTGTGCCAAATGGTTGCGGGCTTGAGACGTGTTGACGGTGGCCCGTTAAAGGTGTGATTGGACCGGGACGTGTTTACGTCGGTCGTTGGAATTGATTGAATGGTGTGGCTTGGGACGTGTTGACGGCGACCACTGGAATTGATTGAATGGAGTGGCTTGGGACGTGTTGACGGCGGCCACTAGAATTGATTGAATGGTATGGCTTGGGACGTGTTGACGGCGGCCATTGGAATTGATCGAATTGTGAGGCTTGTGTGCCTGTGAGAATGAATTTGAGGCGCAGTGGCGCGAGTCGTGAGAAAGATGTTCGGACACGCATGCGATTTGAGTGTGATTGAAATGGCTAGGTGAACATGTGACTGATTTGGCTGGTTGAGCGTGTGACTGAATTGGCTGGTTGAGCGTGTGACTGATTTGGCTGGTTGAGCGTGTGATTTAATTGATCGGTTGAACGTGTGGTTGCTTGGCTGGGCTGGTTGAATGCGAGTGAGATTGCGTGTGCCGGGTGACCGTGATATGATGATGAACTATTCTTGCATTATCTTGTTTGGACTGATATTCAGGGTTGGCTCGTGATTCGAGGTGAGGTAAGCTGGTTGTATGAAATTGATTATGTTGTCTGGTGATTGCATGTTAGACTTGTCTGGGTACGCATTGGCCTACGTGGGGTATAGGAGGTTGCTTATTGAGACTCGTTCTCACGGTTATTATATAACCATTTCAGATCCGCGACCGTGAGTGATTGGAGACGCTACAAGGGTATCTCGGAGGTCGAGGACGGGTCAAGTATACTGTATTTTGAGTCCCCCCTTTGTAGAGGAGTTAAGTTTGCGAACCTTTGTCCCTTGCAAGGAATGTGGCTCTGTTGTTGCGGCCTAGCTTGGGAATTGTCTTTTTATGAATGTCGTATGTATCTGCCAAGTGTAGGAATTACAATTATTGTTTCCTGCTTTTGCTACTCCTTTGTTATTATTAATTGTCTGGATTGTTTCTATTTATTTCCGCGCGTGCTTAATCTCTGATGTTTGGGTTGGGTCGGCGACGCGTCTGGGACGTCGCATTCAATGATCGACCATCAAGGGGTGATCACGCGCTCGTAGGGTGCGGGGCGTGACAGTACCCACACTTGCTCAACCATTTTCCCGGCCCACATAAACACGCATCAGGCCCACTCGATCGTGCCTCGAGCATCACACGCCTCGGTCCGATCCCACTTTCACTTGCCATACCACACGTCTCATTCTCAATCACTTTCCCGGCCCGCGTAAACATGCCTCAGGCCCACTCGATCGCGCCCCGAGCATCACACGCCTTGGTCCGATCTCATTTCCACTTTCTTTCCTCAACCCACGCCAAATGCGACAGGCCTACATGATCGTGACTCGAGTTTTAGAACGTCTCTCATTTCCCATTTCCTCAATCCTCAGTCTGCGCCAAATGCGACAGGCCTACGTGATCGCGACCCGAGCTTATAATGCCTTGGCTCGATCCCAATCTCAAGCTCACACACATTCGCATTAAATTCCGTGCACATAATTGCACCCAATACATCACAACCACACAGTCATATCACAAAACACACGATCAACACACAAACCGGCATTTTTCCACACCCAAACATTATCAAATCAGTTTAGGCCCTTCACGGCATTTTCACAAAATCTCGAGCCGGATCTAACAGTGCCAACCACGCGACAAACAGTACCCCACAGCACCTAAAACCACACATCCCAGCCATCAATCAGCCTTTTTCGCCCTCAAAATCACCATATCTCACTCCCGGCTCTTCACGGCACTTTCATAAAATTCCAAGCCAGACCTAACGGTACCATCCACGTACCCAACAGCACCCCACAGCACCTCGAACAGCCATTCGCAGTCAACACTCGGCCTTTACGACTCCTCAAAAAATTCTCGAATTCAATCCTACTGCCCGTTATTCCGTTTAGCCCCTAATTTCTATCAAACCGCGTCTAAACGGGTCCAAATTTACCTGATAAACTAAGCGAGGTTTAGATTGAACTTACCCGGCTCTAGACTTAAGCGGCTAGAGTGAAACGGGCGACTAAGGACGATGGCTTGCGGTGGCGGCGGCGACGTACGGCAACGTACGGCGAGCGACGGCGAGCGACCGGCGAACGGCGATGAGCGGCGGTGGCTTGGGCGGCTCGGTTGGTTCACGACCAAGAGAGACCGAGAGGGAGAGAGAAAGGGAACGGCGGGATGATGGTGTGGCGGTGAGGCGGCGGTGCGGCGGCGACGGGTGGCGTGGCGCGATGGCGCGGCACGGCGGCGGTCTGGCGGGAGGAAGAGGCGATCGGGAGAGGGAGAGAGAGCTCACGGTGGGGAAGGGGGGCTGAATGGGGAGAGAGAGAGAGAGAGGAGAGAGAATGGGTCTTGGCTTAATGACTACTTTTTGCCAAATGACCAAAATGCCCTTCTCTCTACTTTTCATCCGACGGCCCAGATTCGATCTTATCTTGAAACTGACGGCCCATATCGAATCTCATTCAAAATATCCAAGGACAATCTTGGAATTTCTCAAAAAGTCCAAGGGCAAAAGCGTCTTTTCCAAATTTTGGGGCAAAATTACCAAAATGCCCTTGCTCCATAAAACTAGCCCTTTAGAAATTCCCAAGGGTAAAATGGTCACTTTCCCATTTTCTTGCCGAAATTGAATTTTTCTGAAGGATTCGGGCACATCCAAAATTGCACGTTTCAACCACAACGTCGTTCTAACGTTCTGCCGTGACTTCCTAATTTTCCGATACCTAATTTGATCTCAATTTAATAATTGAATTCTATATAATGTAACTTGTGCGTATCTCAGACTAACAGACGGCTTTCGGGGAAATTCGCAGAATCGACTCGTGACTGATACTAAATCAAGTCACGTGCAAGTTCGTTCTGATCATGTCGACCTCGGTTGTCAATAAAATCGCGAAGATCGATTACTAGTTTCGATAGGCACGATCGTTCGGTATAGGTTCTGGATCGTTCGTCAATTCACTTCGTGGTCAAACGGAATCACCCCGTGATCCACTAGTGTGACAGTGACGAATCGGCCCTTCACTATCCTAAGATTGGCCCTTGTTGGCTCAAAATGTCACGTCGACGATTTTCTGATCGAAAGTCGGCTCACGATCGAATCTCTCTAGTCGTACAAATTTAAATCCCTAATTAGCATTTTCCTATAGGTTAGTATCCCAGGAATGATCAGTTCCGGGCGAGACTGACTACAAGTACATTAATAAACTCAGTCATTTCATAAATCCCAATTGAGCGAAATTTCGGGATGTCACATTGTTTTCTTGTATATTATTCTTTCTGACTGTTTTTCCTAGAACATCATATTATATCGGTATATACTGTAACGTATATAGTGGCAACCTACGTTCCAATGTACGTGTGTATATGCCAATCAGCACTCACTTTCACTTTTGGTCTGTGATAGATAATCTAATTTTTGGACAATCGCTACTTCCAAAATCTAATTGTGGCAAGCTACTCATTATTGGAACCTATGGAAACATTAGAGACAAGAAGATAAATATGAAACTAAATTATTTGCAATTTAATCGTTAATGACTACAGGTGAAAGCGATGGATTGTTATCATTAATCACCAATTTATTTTATGAAGAGATTCCTAAAATTTGGATTTAGAAGAATGATGCTGCTTTTTGCTAGCTTAGCCACTGAAAAATAAGAAAAAACTTTACAGAAAACTATTGATGTGATAATATTCACGGGAAAATGACACTAAAATTTTCATCCTCATCAACAAACGAGTCGTATTGAGCTAATTACTGGGATTGGGATAATTTTACGATTTCCACCATTTTATGGCTATTAGCAGATGAGTATAAGTGTTTTGATGATCTTATAGCTTAATTTACATTAGAAGTCCAAAATCTAGCAGGATAAGTTAAAACGTACCTCATGTTGTGTGTTTACTGTCTGATTATAGTTCCTAGATGCATTTTGATTGAAGATTCTTTATTTGGATTTCAATATTTATTTAATATGAAAGGAGAACTATATGAAAAAGAAGGAAACTGATATTTTCTCATCATAATCATATAAAATGCAAGATTCAATTGTCTATCAAACTTTTCATGAATTCCTTGGTTTTTTTTTTCAGTGTGAAATGAGAAACACTCATTTTAACAAACAAAACATCGGTGAAATTCAAATGATAGTATTGAAATAGATGGATGTGCACTCAGAATCATCAAATAAAGACATTGGAATAAGTGAATACTGCACCATTATTAGATAAAAGGAAAGCATAGATGGAAATAAAGTTGTATGTTCGCATGTGCACGAATGAGAGAGAAAGAGAGTGAGTTATCTAGTATGAAGAATAAATAGATTATTAATGCGAAAGGGTGATGAAAATTGCGAAGTTATATATATTGAATGAGGTAAATGTTAATGGATATCCTTAATTTAGTTTAAATTAATGGTGAAAAGGTGTCTTATAAATTGACGAATAAAAGGTCAGGTGGTGAGTGTTTTCTTTTCTTGTAACCATTGAGGAAATTTTTTAATTGAAAAAATTAAATTTGATGTGGAAATTTCGTAATTTTCGTTTTTATAAGCATAATATAAATAGATAAACAAATCAAAGCTTACTTTGAACGGGAAAGATTTTCAAATCACTGTTTATTTAAAAGTATATCGAAAGAGACGTTGTTTGAAAGAATAGTCATGTTTTACAAAAAAGGCAATTCTCAGATGAATGTGTGTATGCATGAATGTATATAATATATATATATATATATATATATATATATATATATATATGTGTGTGTGTACGTATGAAAGTATGAGAACTAAAAATGTATGAGCCACGATTAAATTTCTTAACAGCCTAATGTATTTTTGCTATCTTTGATTTATATTCTAGTCAGCTTAACTTTTCTACAAAAGGGTTGGCTTAGTTTTATTTTTATGCTGCCTTAGTTTTATCTTTATTCATCTTTTCATTTTGTCTATGTATCTTTCTGTTTGATTCAAATTTATAAAAGGAATTCAACTTTGTTCTTACTCTTTTACGATACTTGTCACTCAAGAGAGTTATAAAAGATAATGGTTTAACACATTCATTATTCTCAAAGGATAAGAGTTAATTTTTTCTTTTAAGTCCTCTCTTTAAGAAGACATTAATGAGATTATACAACTTTGCAGTTGTATATACTGAAATCAACAACAACAACAACAATAACAACAGCTAGAAGCATGCGTACTCTACTTGCTCAAAATATGTGTGGAACCAAGTCCCACAATACTTTTCATGTTGTAATCGCTTTGTAGGAATTTGAAATAATGAGGAAACGGTAAAGGGAATAAAAAGATTGATAAAGTTAGGGGGTGCCTGTTTTGCGGAAAATGAATAGTTTGAAAACATTTTTCGTTGACTAATTATTTCAAGCGAAATAAGAAATTATTTTTAGAAAATATTTTCCAAATCATTCCTTAACCGCCTAATAAACGGAGCCTTAATTATAGTTAAATTCTACGGCTGCTAACTAAAGAATTACATGAATCAATACAAAAGAAAAGAAAGGATAAGCAGAAGGTTTAGAATAACGGAAGATATATAAAGGCCTACTAGAGAATGAAGCAAGAGCGCTATGTTGAAAAGAAAAAATGGGCAGGTAGAGTGGAAATTGGAGCTCGAATTCTCCCGCCGGTCTTGACCATTAATCTCCACTCATATTATATTCTTTTCACATCTTTGCACAGAAGAAAGAAGATCAAACTTGAGAGAGGGGAAAAAAGTCCATAGATTGATCACTAACAGCACTTACTAATAGTGCACATCAAGATTTTACTTTAGGGTTCATATCTTTTGACTTTGATAATGGCGAGTTTATGAGGATCGAGGACTCTGCCGTTAAAGTCAACATTTTTCTAGATGATCTGCGTTTTTCAAACGAAGTAATAGGACAAGGGCCAATAATATTCATACAAGTTAACTTTTTCCTCAATTTATCTTAAGGCCCAAGATTCAAACCATGTGTTGAATTTATCAAGCGATGAAGGACAATATATCAACATCCCTTTAACACGCAAGTCGAATGAAGACTTGTTGTCAAGTAATGTGGGACAATATTTCGACACCCCTTTCACACAAGCCGGATTAAGAGTAGCACACGAAATTTGCCTAATGGAGGTGGACGCATATACACGAAAGGGATGGCACTAGCTCTGATTCTACGTTAAAAGCAAAAATCTAACCCAAAAGCTTAAATTAAAAGATGAAATGAGACCACATGTATATAAAAAGCATATAAAATCCATTGTCAAGTGATGTATGATAGCATTTCAACACCATGGATCTTCTAGAGGAAATCAGTATTTAGATGATATCTGTTGTTGATAGATGAAACCCAACAAAGAGTAAAGTGGAACCTCTATATTTAGTGGCGCTTGTGTTTAAAGGGTTTCTAGTTGAGTTGGTGAGAGATTGTGTTCTGAAATGTAAACTTCGTAAAGCTAAACGTTCTTAGGAACAATGGCGAGAATTGGTAATATCCAAAAGTAACGAAACTAAGCAATTTTGATATCTTGTGTCACGCCCCGAACTCTACGAGCACGTGATCATCCCTTCGTGGTCGTACTGTACGTGACATCCCAGGACTTGTCGACAACCCAATCGAAACACTAACGAGCAACGCATGTGGAAGCAACCTCGAACTCTCCATACAACATATAAATAACGGGATAGTAGAGAGACAAAGAATACACATCAACAAAACACTTTTATAAATATAACATCGATTACAATACATACATTTGCAAGCCTTCCACAAGGCCACTATCTATGAACCACGCACAACAACAAGGATCGGGTGGTTGGTAAGCTTAACTCCTCTACAAAAAGGTGCACTCAAAAGACGAGGTAACTTGACCTATCCTCAATCCTCGTAGTATCCTGGCAGCGTCTCCGGATCAATTACGGTCGCGGGTCCGAAATGATTTGGTTATACAACCATGAGAACACTTCTCAATAAGTAACTACCTAAGCCTCGCTTAGGCCAAAGCATACTTCCAAACAATTCTAAACGTGCGATTCAAACAATCGACATGCCATAAACAATCACAGGCGTCCTTACCTCGCCTTGGCGCATACACAAGCCCTGCACGTTAGAATATCGCCATAACATGGTCAATTGCCCATCAAGCACGTGCAAAGCAATTCATGGCATGATCAAGCATAATATGGTTAATAATCCAGACGTGCTCATCAATTAACTCAGGCAAAGCATTCCCCAATGCAAATTGCACTCATTAAGTCTAGATTATTAATGACCCTCGGGCCACCAAACTTCCGCCGGTCTTCTGGCGTAACCAGGCATCGTCCCGCTACTTCGGTGACGGCAACGTTCGGAACCCCCGCCCAGACGGCATTCCACAAAGGAGCGTCGATCCGGCCTCTACCGCGATCGGCAATATCTAGAACCCCCGCCTAGACGGCATCCGAACTCCCACCAGGCATCGTCTAGAACTCTTGCCTAGACGACATCCGAACTCCCGCTGGGCATCGTCTAGAACTCCCGCCTAGACGGAACGTGTCGTGACCATGCACACACCTCAACAATTATTACCAATTCTTATCTTTGTAAATTAGCCCAATGTCAACTAAATCCACCAAAATGTCATGGTAACACCGATCAGTTCCCAAGAGAGAGAAAAACCGAGTATGCACAAAACCGGAGCCAAAATGGGCTGTAACGCAGTGACAGAAATCCATTTGAAATAAATATTAAATCAACTCCAAAAATTCTAAAATTTGGATATGTTGCATAAAATATCTTGATAAACATTTTCCATGAAGAACTCAAAATCCAGTTCCAACCGTAAACACCTCGTTTCGACACTCAAATCCGGACAGAACTCGGTTCGCTCCGACGGCCCCTCAGACCATAAAAAATACAACTCATTCACTACCCAAATCACTTTGGAAAGCTCTGAAAATTTTATATATCATAGACACAAGTGTTTTTAACAGTTTTTGTGAAGGAAGTTTGTTGAAATAAGGTCTGGAAAATTTTATAAAAATTCGGAACGACAAGAGAGTCGGGTGAATAGTAAATCGGGTAGTTTTGTGATGGTCTGAAAACTAACTTCCGAATGACGCCAAAAAACTTCCAAAAAATTCTGAATTTAAAGTATGTTATATTTAAAGATGTTGGGAACAAATTCCATGAAGAACACTTTCTCAGATTCAGCCCACAATGATCACCAAAAAAATAACAAAGAACAGAGGTACACTAACAACCAGAAATCCGAGAATCATTAAACTTGCACCATTAAGCAAATCAAGCTTATACAACCACTAAACCAACCATCCACAGCCCTAATCCACCCCTAAACATATTCATTAGTCACCCCTTAGCCTAGTCAAGAGTTAGGAAGCCACTTACTAGAGAGCCTAAGCAAGACAACCTAGCAAGGGAGCAAACAAGAGCCTTGGCACGACAATGGCTACTCCGACGAAGCAATGGCGAGGGTAGATAGCGGATGGCAGCTCAGGTGGTCGGTGATGGTGTGAGGGTGATCGTGGGTGGCGGTGATGGCCGAGTGGTGGAGCTGGTCTCGGCTAGGAGAGGAAGAAGCCGAGTGAAAGCAGAAGACAGAAGAAGAGACAGCAGCAGCAGCGAAGGGGCAAAAGCAGCAACAATGTGATCAGCAGCAGCCCCGAAGAAAAGAAGAAAAAGATGAAGAAAGGGAAGAGAAGGAGGATGGGGAAATGATGGGGAGTGGGTGAGTTGGTGGGAATGGTCAGCAGTAACGTGGGGGTGGAGAGGAAGTTAGCAAAAGCAGCAGAGGTCAGCGGAAGTAGCAGAGATCAACAGAAGCAACAGCAGAAACAAAAGCAGAAATAACGTGGGGCAACATGGAGCGTTCGGCGATGGAGGAGGAGAGGAGAGAGAGAGAGAGAGAGAGAGAGAGAGAGAGAGAGAGAGAGAGAGAGAAAGTCAAACGCACTTGAGTACGATCCGATGATCCTCGTGCAAATCCGAAAACGATCCAACGGCCCACGAAAAACCTTAATTAATTAATTAGGAAAAAGCCAAAAGATATTAATTAAAAAACACTACGAGAGAGGTTTACTAGTTCAAATCCGCACTCGGTCAAAATTTCACTTTTCACTTATCCCGGGTAATGTCGACGCTGGCCACAATAATATCGATACCGTCCAATTAAATTCGTCACGAAACTCCGAGAAATTCAACACCAAAGTTTGGGCTCTAAAAAACGACCAAATTCGATCGAGTGCGATTCTAGCAAAATCTCAATTTTAAAAACAATAACTGAGAGTAATCAGTTCCCGGGCGAGATTTTACTATAAGCACACTGATGAATTACACATTTTATAAATCCCAAAAATGGGCCGAAATTCGGAATGTCACAACTCTTCCCCCCTTACAAAAATTTCATCCTCGAAATTTACAATCTAACTCAATTATGCAAATAAATGGGGGTATTGGTGTTGCATCAACTCTTCGCTTTCTCACGTCTCACCTTTGGTTCCATGATGCTCCCAAATCACCTTGACCATTAGAATTGTCTTATTCCGCAATACTCGTTTCATTCTGTCCTCGATCCTTACTGGCTTTTCCACGTACGACACTCTGTCGTCCACGTCTATTTCTTCATAATTTAGCATGTGGGTCAGGTCCGGTTCATACTTTCTTAGCATAGATACGTGGAACACATTTGTGCACTAGAGATAAATTCGGCGGTAGCGCGAAACGATAAGCCAAGGTACCGATTCTCTCTAAGACTTTGAACAGACCCACGTACCTCGGGCTCAACTATCCTTTCTTATCGAACCGTGACAATCCTCTCATCGGCGACACTATGAGGAAAACGTAGTCCCCCACTTGAAATTCCAAAGGCCTACGTCTCCGGTCCGCATAATTCTTTTGGCGGTTCTGAGCGGTCTTAAGCCTGTCCCGAATCACCTTGACCATTTCGACTGACTGCTGAACCAACTCGGGGCCCGTGATGCTCCTCTCACCAACTTCATCCTTAGCAAACCGGCGTTCTGCAAGCTCTGCCATATAGGACTTCAAATGGTGCCATTATGATACTCTGCTAGTAGCTATTGTTGTAGGCAAATTCAACCAAATGCAACTGTTCCTCCTAGCTACATTTAAAATCCAATACACATGCTCATAGCATATCTTCCAAAGTCTGAATTTTCGTTTCAAACTGGCTATCCGTTTGGAAGTGATAGGCCGTGCTAAATTGTAACTTTGTTCCTAATGCTATATGAAGACTTTTCCAAAAAGCGACAGTGAATTTAGGATCACGGTCTGAGGTAATTGCCATTGGCACTCCGTGCAGACGGACTATTTGTTGCACGTAAGTCTCGGCATACCTTTCCAAGGCGAAGTCCTTTCGCACTGGTAGAAAATGTGCTGACTTTGTCAATTGGTCGACTACCACCCAAATCGAATCGTGACCCTTTTGACTCCTCGGTAATCCCATTACAAAGTCCATCATGATGTGTTCCTACTTCCACTCGGGGATTTCCAATGGCTGCAACATTTCACCTGGCTTGCAATGTTGTGCCTTCACTTGGTGACACGTTAAACACTTGGCCAGGTACTTGGCTACATCCACTTTCATGTTGTTCCACCAATAATGTCGTTGTAGATTCTGATACATCTTCGGTACTACCCGGGTGAATACTATAATTACTACGGTGTGCTTTAGACAAAATCTTTTCCTTAAGTTCTGCATCACTGGGTACACAAAACTGTCCGCGGAACTTCAGAATCCCATCCTCGGATATCTGAAAGTTCGATTTCCTCTTTGTGACATCCATACTCCGAATCTTTTGAATCTCTAGGTCCGTTGATTGTAAGACCTTGATCGTAATCTGGATTTCCGGCTCAATCCTTAATGTTGCAAGCAGACTTGAGACCTGACTCACCTCAAACTTAAATTTCGAATCCCGAACTCCCTCCAATAGAGCCCATTCCTTGACTATCATATGCGCGATGCTCGATTTCCGGCTCAATGCATCCGCTACCTTATTAGCCTTTCCGGGTTGATACAGAGTGTCGCAATCATAATCCTTCAGGAGTTCCATCCAGCGACGTTGTCTCATGTTCAATTCCTTTCGAGAAAATAAGTAGTTTAGGCTTTGATGATCCGTGTAAATTTGAAACCTTTCCCCACATAAATAATGCCTCCAAATCTTAAGTGCAAAGATGATAGCAGCAAGTTCCAAATCATGCGTCGGGTAGTTAAGTTCATGAGGTCTCAATTGTCGCGATGCATATGCAACCACTCTTCCATGTTGCATTAACACGCATCCTAATCCCTTTAGGGACGCATCACTATAACTCTCATATCCTTCGGGACCTGACGGTATCGTCAACACGGGGGCGATAGTCAACTTGTGTTTAAGCTCCTGAAAACTCCTTTCGCACTTGTCTGTCCATTCAAACCTTAATTCCTTCTTAAGTAAATGAGTCAGAGGAGTAGCTATTGCGGAGAACCTTTCCACGAAACGTCTATAATAGCCCGCAAGTCCTAGGAAACTCCGAACCTCTATCACTGTTATCGGTCTTGGCCAATTCGTGACTACCTGAATCTTTGTTGGATCCACTGAAATTCCATCCCTGGAGATTACATGCCTAAGAAATGCTACCTGGTTGAGCCAGAACTCGCACTTACTAAACTTAGCGTAGAGCGCATGTTCCCTTAAAGTCCGTAGAACTCTTTCCAAGTGTAGCTCATGCTCGGCGGAACTCTTTGAGTATACCAAGATATCGTCTATGAAGACTATGACGAACTGATCCAAAAATTCCTTGAATACCCAATTCATTAAATCTATAAAGTAGTAGGGACATTAGTCAATCCAAATGGCATCACCGTAAACTCATATTACACATATCTCATCCTAAATGCCATCTTCAGCACATCCTCCTTAATCCTCAATTGATGATAGTTAGTCCTTAAGTCGATCTTTGAAAATATCGACGCCCCTTGTAACTGATCCAACATATCATCAATCCTTGATAACGGATACTTATTCTTAATGGTCACATGATTCAACTGTCTGTAGTCAATGTACAACTTTAACGATATGTCCTTCTTCTTCATGAATAAAATTGGCGCTCCCCATGAAGAGCACTCGGGCAAATGAAGCCTTTATCCAATAACTCCTGTATTTAGACCTTTAATTCCTTCAATTTCGACAGTGACATCCTATAGGGCACTTTCGAGATCGATTGTGTCCTTGGGGCTAATTCAACCGCAAACTCCACTTTCCTCTCAGGTGGCAATCCGGGCAATTCCTGAGAAAAGACATCGGGAAGATTACACACCTCGGCTATGTCCTTTAGTCTTGGTTCCTCAACCAACTAGTCAGCCACAAAATCATTATCTTTCTATACCTCAAAGACAAAACTCAATCCATCCAATTTCAATCCAACAGTCTTCCAAAAACAAATCACATCGGCTTTTTACAAAATGTGAAATTTCTAAGCAACACTCATCCTTCCAAACCCATCCAAGAATATCATCAGTAATCCATAAATCCTTAAACCGATCGTGCTTATTCACCATAAAATTGATTATAAGTCTTACATGACCACTCGAGCGATAACTTCAAAATCATCTCCTATTGCACCCAATATCATCTCATAACACATCTAGACTTTTAAGGCACATCCTCTGCTTCCTTCTCAGCCACAACATACACTTTTCCTTACATCCTTAGCCGATTCTAATTAATCTGCGGGGTAGGTCTCGCCTAATGTCCTACCTGCAGTCGCTGCGATTACATCAGTGGTCTAACTTGTCGGTTCAGCAAATTCTCACTTGGTGATCTTGTTGGCCACATCCAAAGCACGCGCCAAGTCCACCTGGGCAAGGGCATTCCCATGCCTCCTTCCACAAGACCAACATGCGGCGTTATAATAGTAGTTCGGCTTTCCAATATTCTTTCTTACATGAGAAACAAACCACTTATTCCCAGTCATAGACTTCTTCCCAAAATTATGATTGTCCCTAGCCGGCACATACCACAATCCAGAGGCGGCAGCCCTCTCATTCATATCCCGCTCAACTATATGAGCCCTCTCATATAGTTCGTTGTAATCCTTTAAGTTCAGTAGCATCAGCTGTCTGCGGAGTTCCAGCTTTAGTCCATCTCGGAACCTCTTCGCCCTATCCACAGGGTCCTCGACCATCCTTAGTGCGTACTTAGACAACCTTGAGAACTCAACCTCATACTAATCCATAATTATCTGATTTTAATGGAGCCTCAGAAACTCTGTCATTTTCTGTTCCCGTGCAGTCTCAGAGAAGTATTTCCCATTGAAGGTCTCAATGAAGGAAGTCCAATTTGGGATCGTGCTTACAGGGAAAACCTTACCTCGGGTGGCCTCCCACTAGCCATTTGCTACACCCTGAAGTTGATACATCACTAAGGTCACATTTTCTTCCTCCGTTCACTCCAGCAGTGCAAAGGCTTTCTCCAATTCTTAACCTAGAGAGTCGCAATCTCAGAATCACCATTTCCTTCAACTTGGGTGACTTAAGTTTTAGAAACTATTTCACCATGTGATGTATCTGACATTTCCCAATTCGTATCCCTGGATTACAGTTAACAGCAGCGACAGCAGCCTCAGCAACCAGCGACAGCTCCTTTTTTAGCCTACTATCCTGTTATGATTCCAACTTCTGCAAGTTCCCTCAAAATCCCATCCCCTTTGGGATCCTCCACAGTTCTAGCTCGCGGACCTACACGATCTTGACCTCGACCTCGATTGCTCAAACTCACAGGGTTCACATCACTCACTTACCTACTATAATTCCCCTCGGAATTAAAGACCTAGACCAACTATACCAGTCTAAAGCCCTAGGCAGTGAATCACAACAGCAATCATAAGACAAGCAACCACAAAAGCAAGCATGAGAGACACATAATTAACAAAGTTTCGGTCTCACCTTAATCCTCGCAGCGCCTGCAACCAAGAATATTGCCAAGCAAGCATCCAGCAATCACAAGCACATAATCGTGAAGCATGTATTAAGCACTCTAAACTTGTGATCAAATAGGTCTCCCTAACTGATTACCCCAAAGTCATCGTCCTTATCACTCTAGGTCTCGACCAAACTTGGATCGAGCTGACCTCGCTCTAATACCAAATCAACGGAGATGTCACACCTCGAACTCTACGAGCGAGCGATCATCCCTTCGTGGTCGTAATGTACGCGACATCCCAGGACTTGTTGCCGACCCAATCGAAACACTAACGAGCAACGCATGCGGAAGTAGCCTCGAACTCTCCATACAATATATAAACAACGGGATAGTAGAGAGACAAAGAATACACATCAACAAAACACTTTTATAAACATAACATCGATTACAACACATATATTTGCAAGCCTTCTACGAGGCCACTATCTATGAACCACGCACAACAACAAGGATCGGGTGGTTGGTCAGCTTAACTCCTCTACAAAAAGGTGCACTCAAAAGACGAGGTAACTCGACCTATCCTCAATCTCCGTAGTATCCTGGCAGCGTCTCCGTATCAATCACGGTCGCGGGTCTGAAATGGTTTGGTTATACAACCATGAGAACACTTCTCAATAAGCAACTACCTAAGCCTCGCTTAGGCCAAAGCGTACTTCCGAACAATTCTAAACATGCGATTCAAACAATCGACATGCCATAAACAATCACAGGCGTCCTTACCTCACCTTAGCGCATACACAAGCCCTGCACGTTAGAATATCGCCATAACATGGCTAATTGCCCATCAAGCACGCGCAAAGCAATTCATGGCATGATCAAGCATAACATGGTTAATAATCCAGACGTGCTCATCAATTAACTCAGGCAAAGCATTCCCCAATGCAAATTGTACTCATTAAATCCAGATTATTAATGACCCCTCAGGCCACCGAACTCCCACCGGTCTTCTGGCGTAACCAGGCATCGTCCCGCTACTTCGGCGACGGCAATGTCCGGAACCCCAGCCTAGACGGCATTCCACAAAGGAGCATCAATCCAGCCTCTATCGCAATCGGCAACGTCTAGAACCCCCATCTAGATGGCATCCGAACTCCCGCTGGGTATCGTCTAGAACTCTTGCCTAGACGGCATCCGAACTCCTGCCGGGCATCATCTAGAACTCCCGCCTAGACGGAACGTGTTGTGACCATGCACACACCTCAACAATCATTACCAATTCTTATCTTTGTAAATTAGCCCAATGTCAACTAAATCCACCAAAATGCCATGGTAACACCGATCAGTTCTCGAGAGAGAGAAAAATCGAGTATGCACAAAACCGGAGCCAAACTGGGCTGTTGTGTAGTGACAGAAATCCATTTGAAATAAATACTAAATCAACTCCAAAAATTCTAAAATTTGGATATGTTGCATAAAACATCTTGATAAACATTTTCCGTGAAGAACTCAAAACCCAGTTCCAACCGTAAACACCTCGTTTTGACACTCAAAGCCGGACAGAACCCGGTTCGCTCCGATGGCCCCTCAGACCATAAAAAATACAACTCATTTAGTACCCAAATCACTTTGGAAAGCTCTGAAAATTTTATATGTCATAGACACAAGTTTTTTTAACAGTTTTTGTGAAAGAAGTTTGTTGAAATAAGGTCTGGAAAATTTTATAAAAATTCGGAAAGGCAAGAAAGTCGGGTGAACAGTAAATCAGGCAGTTTTGTGACGGTCTGAAAACCAACTTCCGAATGACCCCAAAAAACTTCCAAAAAATTCTGAATTTAAAGTATGTTATACTTAAAGATATTGGGAACAAATTCCATGAAGAACACTTCCTCAGATTCGGCCCACAATGATCATCAAAAAAATAACAATGCATAGAGGTACACTAACAACCAGAAATCCGAGAATCATTAAACTTGCACCATTAAGCAAATCAAGCTTATACAACCACTAAACCAACCATCCACAGCCCTAATCCACCCCTAAACATGTTCATTAGTCACCCCTTAGCCTAGTCAAGAGTTAGGAAGCTACTTACTAGAGAGCCTAAGCAAGACAACCTAGCAAGGGAGCAAACAAGAGCCTTGGCACGGCAACGGCTACTCCGACGAAGAAACGGCGAGGGCGGACAGCGGATGGCAGCTCATGTGGTCGGTGATGGTGTGAGGGTGATCGTGGGTGGCGGTGATGGCCGAGTGGTGGAGCTGGTCTCGGCCAGGAGAGGAAGAAGCCGAGTGAAAGCAGAAGACAGAAGAAGAGACAGCAGCAGCAGCGAAGGGGCAGAAGCAGCAGCAACGTGAAAATGATGGGGAGTGGGTGAGTTGGTGGGGATGGTCAGCAGTAACGTGGGGGTGGAGAGGAAGTCAGCAAAAGCAGCAGAGGTCAGTGGAAGTAGCAGAGGTCAGCAGAAGCAACAGCAGAAACAAAAGCAGAAACAAAAGCAAAAATAACGTGGGGCAACATGGGGCGTTCGGCGGGGGGGAGGAGAGGAGAGAGAGAGAGAGGAGAGAGAAATTCAAACGCACTTGAGTGCGATCCGACGATCCTCGTGTAAATCCGAAAACGATCCAACGGTCCGCAAAAAATCTTAATTAATTAATTAGGAAAAAGCCAAAAGATATTAATTAAAACACACTACGAGAAAAGTCTACTAGTCCAAATCCGCACCCGATCAAAATTTCACTTTTCACTTATCCCGGGTAATGTCGACGCTAGCCACAATAATATCGACACCGTCCAATTAAATTCTCCATGAAACTCCGAGAAATTCGACACCAAAGTTTGGCTCTAAATAACGGCTAAATTCGATCGAGTGCGATTCTAGCGAAATCTTAATTTTAAAAATAATAACCGAGAGTGATCAGTTCTCGGGCGAGATTTTACTATAAGCACAGTGACGAATTACACGTTTTATAAATCCCAAAAATGGGCCGAAATTCGGATTGTCACATCTTGAAATCCTCATTTTGCATTTCATGGTAGATACCTCACCTACATGAATGACAGGAAAAAAAAAGTTACAAACGTAATGCATTGGTATTAATTCAATCATAAATATTTCAATAAAACCAATTTAGTCATAGCCATTTTCACATTGGTACAAATTCAGTCTATCCGGTCAATTTATACCGGAAATCGCTAATATGTATCTCGGTCATACTACATGGCATAGTCGACGCCGACGTGTAAATTTTTTTTATATTTTTGAGTAATTTTTTTTCTTTTTTTCCTTTTTATTCCTTTCCCTCTTCATTTAGCCAGTGGTCGACAAGACCCCGCCTCCCCAGGGCAAGGGTTACCCTTGCTGGGCCAGGCTGGGCCAGCGAGAGGGCAAGCGTCAGCGAACCCCCTTCACCGAGGCCAGGGTAGTCTCGCTAAGCCTCGCTTGGGAGAGGGCGAAGCCCAGCAAACTTAGGGAAGGGCGTGGCCGCCTTGGCCTGGGCAAGGGTTGACCTCCCTAGATTTGGCAAGGCGGATCTCGCCGGTGCTTGCCATAGCCCAAGCGAGGCTAACCCTCGCCAACATAGCCTATGGCCAGTGGCCAGCCATCAGCAAAAAGAAAAGGGAAAGCAAAAAAAAGAAAGGAAAAAAATTAAAAAAATTATTAACAAATTATAATAAAAAATGTTCATGTCAGCAATTTCTGATCTAAATTAGTTGGATGTAATGAATTGGTACCAATGTGAAATAATTTAAAACTAAATTGATCAATTGAAAAGTTTAAGACTGAATTGGTACAATTATAAATGTTTAGGACTTTTTTGGTACTTTCCCATGAACGACACAATGCATGTAATGGTAATAAGGTAGGTGAAGTACCAACATGCGCACATGATGTTAGGGAAGAAGATGTCCAGTTCTGTGTAAGATTTTCAAAACAGATAAAATTAGTAATAAGTTAATTCAAGAAAAAGCTATAGTGATGTTAATGGAAACTGAGATTGAGACTGTTATGATATGTGGAATGAGGAAAAAATTACCAAAAAAGTTTTAAATCTATTGCAATTATGTCAATTCAGTCCTAAACCATTTTTTTTTCAATTGAGTCCTAAACTTTTTACATTTGTACCAATTTAGTCCATCCAGCTAATTTTGGCCGGAAAACGCTGGCGTGGACGCCGGTCGTCTTACATGGCGTGATCGGTATTGATGTAAACAATATTTTACTAATTTTTTTGAATTTTTTTGAATTTTTTTCCTTTTTATTTGTTTTCTTTCTCTTTCTTTTCCATTTCTTCCCTTCTTCCTCTAGCCGGCGAGGTCGAACCTCGCCTAGCCATAGCGAGGCTCGCCTAGCAATGGCGAGGCTCAACCTTGCCGTAGTTGCCGGGCGAGGGGGAGCCTTGCCATGGCTCGGTGGGCGAGGCTCCCCTTGCCTTTGGCCGGTCACTGAGGTTAGGCAACTGGCCAAAGGAAGAAGGGAAGGAAAAAAGAAAGAGAAAGAAAAGAAAAAAAATAAAAATAAATAAATAATTGAATTTTTTAATATTATTAAAAATTATCAATGTCAGTGCATGTCACACCATGTAGGAAGGTTGACGTCCATATCAGCGATTTTTGGCCAAAATTGGCCTAATGGACTGAATTGACATAAATGCAAAAGGTTTAGGACTCAATTAGCCCAAAAAAAACAAGATTGAGGACTAAATTGATACAATCGCAATAGGTTGAGAACTTTTTTGGTAATTCTCCCTGTGGACCGATGGTTGAAGACGATCTAATGAGAAGATACGGCTCTATAATGGGGCAACGAGGAAAAGAGGAATAAAAAGGAAAATATGGACATAGATTTTATGAAAAATTTTAAGTTTGTACATCTAATTCAAAACTGCAATACTAAATTAAGGGCTATGAAGAGGGTAAAACTTGTTATCCTTCAAACTTTCATTAGCAATTGTTAAGAGACATTAGACAGAGAGTATTAGTTGTATATACACTCTGCAAAACTTGAGTTGTAGAGAGTATTAGCTGTATTTCCATGTTAAAATCAACAATCACAACATGGATTGAGTTGTGGAGAGTATTAGTTGTATATACACTCTCCGCATGTTCTACAAAAAAAAAAAAAGGACTCTAAACTAGTTCTATTGTTCTTTCCCTCTCGTCTGATTACATAAAAATTTTAGCTAGGACAATTAAGAAAAAGGCTCAATACACATATTGCATTTCAGATTCAGAATGATTAAGAGATCAACAACAGCATTTTGAATTGCCTCTTGCTTTAACTTCCCCTTCACTACCTACATTCCGCTATCCCCCTCCCATCTTACATTGCTAAGCATACGTTTCTCTCTTTTCCGCTAAGTAGAATATTCAACAAGATCCTGCAATTACATCGGTAGCTAGAATCCTAAATGCCAAGGTGACAAAACATGGCTTTTCCAAACTGCCTATGAACATAAATCACATTCAGGTCCAGCCTTTTCCCATATTGTACACCAAGCCAGCCAGTAACAGATACTTATGCCACCAAGAAACAAGCACGCTTCAAGGAAGATGAAACTCATTGATATTAAGGAGGTTGAAAAATCAGTAAGCACCCAAGCAACTGCTTCCTATTTCCAATAGTTAGCTCTAATCTGGCCGGTTAACCAGATTTGAAAACATCTGAGAACCTGACAATGCACAGGCCGTATATAGTCATTAAGAAACCATGATGTATGTAAGAGACGCAAAAAATAAATATGTACACACTTAATGTTCTTGAAAGGTAACTCGAAAAGGATATGGAAATGCAGCATTTGGAAGGTGAGATAATGGCAAATACGATCTTGTATGGCATAAGAAAATCAGGTTTTGTATCCTAGAAGTTCAATAACAACTGATCCTTGAGACTGAGCTCTGTACTGCTCACCATTTATTAACATTTTGAGATTAACATGCAATTCAGATGAAAAATTGTCATCGGTCATTTCAAAAAGGGCACAACAGTATACTTCAGAATACATAGAGAGCAAAATGAACGAACTCGTGCTTACTTGCTAACTGCCTCAGTACTCCCTTTTTCCATGACAATTCATCCCATCTTAGATAGGTAAATTACAAACGCATGAAATTCTCATGTATGGACTAAGTAAAAAAATGATTCAAAACCCAGGTGGGTGATCCGAAGATGATATTCATTCTTTAACGGCTGAGTTAAAATTGATGGGGTCATGCTTTGGTACTTGGTATCTGTTTACACTAAACGTAAATCAGGGGAGTAAATTCCTTGAATTGCATCCCCCTTAAGAAACCATTGAAGGTTAAGAAAAAAAAGGGTGTATCTCAATCATTAATGATATTATAGGCAATAAAGGGCTAATTCCAAAAAAAAAAAAAAGCTCAAACTTTACCTTGAGCAACAATTTTAGCTTGAACTTTTTGTTTGTCTCAATAAAAATCACTAACTTATACTCGAGTCTCAAATCTGGCACCCGTTAACCAAAACTAGAGATCTTATAGATTGTTACAAGCACTTTGGCATATCACAATTTTAAGATTTTCTTCACCATACTTCCCATCAAAATCAATTTATTAATGTTCATCACTAGAGCCTAATATATTAAATGAGATAAATTAATTAATGTTCATCCGACGTAGACTTCAAAGTTTCAGAGGGAGGGTTGGGGCTTGTTTAAGAAAAAAAGGTTTTGGTTGTGAGTTTGGCGAATCTCATCCACGACGTCTCTCAATGGGTAGTGGTCTACAACTTCAAATTATCACGAAACAGTGGAGGCTGGCTAGAGAGATTTAGTTTGAAGATTTTTCTGACTTGCTGGTGAAGTGAAGGAGATCATAAATAACTTCACTGTTATTTTTCAAGGTATAACTCAGAAAAAAAAAAGACAATGAATAGTGCTTTAAATCCATCTAGCAAATGACGTTGATTTATTACTGATGTGGAATAATCACATTGGACAATTAATGATTCCAAGTTAATGGGGTCAGATTGAGACTTAAGTGAAAGTTGGTAATTTTTTATGAGATAAAAAAAATTCGGGTCAGAATTGTCACTCAAGCAAAAGTTGGTGCTTTCTTTTGGAATTAGGCCAAGCAATAAATGGAATAATCATAAAAGTATTACAAAGATTTGAGGCACATGTTGTACAATACCTATGATGAAAATTCACGCCATGTAAGTGAAGTCGATGCTGCGTCTCATCATCGAGTCCACGTTCAGCAAAAGACGCCAGCCACTCCATGACTCGAAAGAAGTCTTCCAAGTCCTCCACTAAGTCTGAGAATCTCAGATGACCAGTTCAACTTGCACGGCTCACACGTTTTCTCGAGATTTGTAGTGTTTTTTTTATACTAGCCCCCTAATCTAAGTTACCACGTTTGCAACTGGAAATTTATAAATAAAAGAGAGCTTACATGACTTTGACAACATGGAAAATGCACAAGAACCAATTTGATTATGATCAGAAGCGTGACTCTTAATAGTTAATATGCACTTAACCAGGCCTTTAAAAGAGAGTAGGATTCTGAAGTGATGCAAACATTCTTCACCAACAATACGAAATTACATGATTTTTCATGACTTTTGCCCATCATTTAAATTGACGAACGGAATCATTCTACAGTTTTTAGGAGTATGCCTAGTCCTCAAATCACAAAAGAAAAGAGTTTAATCATTGATTGAAAATATTTTTCAGATTTTATACCTTCATATGGTGAGCAAGGAATGAATGAATATATATAACATTTTATAGTTGTTATCTGGGCCAATCACTTCTATGTAACAATTTTTTTGTATTTCAGAGATGATGTGTATCCGATCCAGCTTTCGCGCATCTCGATCAATACACTTTCTTGGGCAATACTAAGGGTGTAATCCCCCATATCGACCCGGTTTATTTGGGATTTTACGCCTATAATACTCCCAACAAGGCTTGATATCCAAGACCACAATGAACAGATGAAACATTCTTGCCATCTAAACCAATACCTTGTTGTTTCAGTGTAGCAATTATGGGTGCACGATTAAATAGAAAATTAGATAAAGATTAAATAAGTATTGTATCAAATAATTTTATAAATAATGCCGCATGTGTGATCTGTACAATAATATGTTCAACCATTTGCTTCTTCAAGATTCACATGTGGATCACGCTATATCTAAATATGTGATTCATATTAAAGACAGACATTCTTTTGATGATCTACATACCAATGCCTCTTGTCACATATAACATGTAATGCAAGTAATGCGAACTTCCATTGAATGTGACCGGTTATTGCTGTCTATAAAAGCTTCTCAAATGCACTTTACCTCGCACATATTAACCAACTCTAGTAACGAAAACAAAAATCATGGCATCCTTACTGTATGCGCTTCTTCCTTGGATTGTCCTTATCGTGATGATTCATGCTTCACTTGCCAAGCCACTAGGCCATCCAGATGATAGCTCTGCCTTGACGGAATTCAAGAGCAGTTTCCAAATCGACAGAACATATTTTCATTGTGTTTATCAGAAGGTTGAATCACGGTCGCTACACAGACATGGAGATTGCTGCTCATGGGAGGGCGTTGAGTGCGACAAGGCCAACGGTCACGTGACAGGCCTTGACCTTAGTAACAATTGTCTCTTGGGTACCATGGCTGCAGCCAACACCAGCCTCTTTCGCTACTTCACTTGAAATTACTCAATCTCGCTTGGAATGACATCAACTCTTCCTCAATCCCATGCAGTTTCAGCAATCTTTCTAAGTTACAATACCTTAATCTCTTAAATTCGGACTTTTCTGGAAAAGTCACCATGGATATCCCACGGCTCTCTAGACTAATTTCTCTGGATTTGTCTTCTATGTATGATCTTGAGATGCCTAACACAGACAAACTTTGTTCAGAACTTAACTATGCCTGGAGAACTTGATTTCTCCGATATAAGCATGCCATCACCATTCCCTCATGTGCTTGCAAACTTCTCCTAGTTGAAGTCGCTTAAACTTGCAAATTCAGGATTGCATGGAGATTTCCGATAAACATTTACCTTGCATGGTGGCTTGTTTGTCGAGGCAAGTTTTTTTCACGTCATACTCTGGCACGTTTGATAGTCATGTTAGATCGAACTTATTAGAATCGGTGCCGAAGGTCGGACTGATTAGAAAATTTATGCAAGTTTATGGAATTGATTAATTAAATTAAAAGTTCAAGAACTTGATTGAAAGAAAAAGTTTAAATTAAGAGAGGAAAAGCAAAAACTTACCGTTAGCATATGGTGGACCAAGACGACGCTGCACCGCTCATTTTGGAAGTCCCAGCAAGTTTTCTAATCAAAATATTTTTGTCCTTGTCGTTTTTACCTCTTGTACGACGGGAGAAGACAAAGCTTCCTAGACAAAACTATCTTTCGATTTTTTTAAATTAGTTCTGTTGTGTCTTTTGAACAAGGTGGAAGAAACGCATTTTGATATTTTATGTACTTTCGCGTTGTTGACACCTAAATTTTGCTCGTCACTTATGATTTAATGGTATAGAAAATTAGGAATTAATTGTTAATCTCTAAAAAAAAAGTAAAGGAGTTTCGGGCCGGTCCGTCCGGCCCATTCTTTTTCCCCCTTTTCAGCTGGGCCCGGCCCATTCTTATTTTTTTACCCTTTGTTTTCTTTTTATTTCTTTTTCCCCGTGGCCCGGCCCGGGCACTGTTTCTCTTCCTCCCCCAGCGTCGTTCCAGCTCCCTGGAACGCTGATACGGAGAAGGACGAACGACAGAGGATGCAGAGAGACAGAGGGGGAGTGGCAGGCGATCACCCGGCGCGATCCAGGGGTCGGGGGCAGGCCGGCAGCGACAGGGGCTGGTCGGGCGTGCCGGCTAGCCCCCTAAAAGGCCGAGTGCTGGCCGCACGCGAGAAGAGAAGGAGGACCGGGAGAGAGGGTTGGAGAGGGAATCCGACAGGGAAAGAGAGTGAAAAACCATCCCATTCGTCGGTGGTTCGCCTAAAATGGCCATCGTTCTCTCCACGAGCCAGCCTGCCGGTCGCCGTCGCCGCTGGAAGTCACCCAAACCAGGTGAGACCCTCGCACTTCCCCTGTTTCTCCCCTGCCTCTCGGGTGCCGGGCATACCGAGTCTATCCGGTGATCGCCCGGCTCCGCCAATGGAGGATAACACTCGTTTGACACTTAAAAAGATTTTTTTAAACGTTTCATATCGAAAATAGGGCACGAGTCGTGTCAAAATCGGACCTGTGATTATCCTTCTTGGTCGCACCTTACATGTTTGACAAAATGCCTCAATGAAACAGTTTAAGCTTAGAGTGTCCAAACCTGGCCGTGTAAATTTTTGGAGTTCTATTGTAAACCTAAGCAGATTAATGGTATAAGGTGACTTTTTATACCTTTTCGCACCACATTTGAGCCAAAAATCGCCCTAAATCTCAGTTTTGAGTCTCTGCTTGAACTCGCCTACCACCCGTTTGACAAAAAGCTCAAGAGAGGCCCGAGATGAATGCTATGAAAACCGATGCTCTAGAGCTTCGATTAATGCATGGTTTGTTCTAATATTGTCACTGAATCCAAGTTATTCTTTCCTTTCATGTGATTTTGTGGCATATTAACTCCAGTGCGAGTCAGCCATGTGTGCCCCTCCTACCCGGCCAGAAAGCTTTTCGTCAACGGTGATGCCTGCGGTTCGAGGCCGCCACCGTAAGTTCGTTATTTTCTATTCCATGTCATGTACGTTTGGTTCTTAGGTTTCACGTTTTCTGGTGGGCGTGAGTTTGAAGGCCGGGAAGTCGAGTTCTTGCTCGCCGACTCGTTTTCATGGTCTCAGTTAGTAGACGGTTCGGTAGCCGCGTTGGCCGGCGGTGAGGGTATAGAACCGGGGGCGGTCGTCGGCTTTGGCCGCGCGAGCCGACGATCGGGGGCGGTGAGGTGGCCCCGGCGCGGTCTCGGCCGAGTACGTACTGAAGAAGACGAGGAAGAAGGCGTCCAGCGAAAAAGACGTCAGGGAAGAAGACCCAAAAAGTTAAAAATGGGAAAGGAAAAGAATAAAAAAGAAAATAGAAAAAAAAAAATGAAAAATTGGAAAAGAAATAGAAAATTGGGAAATAATCCGGGCGGGTCAGAGCGCTGAATCGGACCGGGTCCCCCGACCCGGTCTGGAGTCCTTTTATTATTATTAATTTTTAAATATTATTATTAATTAAAAAATATTAAAAATTCAGAAAAATTGCGAAAAATCCAAAAAAATTAGGAAAGGTTTAGAGATTAGTTTTTTTGGGTTAATTAGATCTTAGTGTTAATTTCATTCTAGACTTAGTATAAAAAATAGAAAAAATATGAAAACCTTTAAAAATTGCTCCAAAAAATTGAATAAGCCATTAGGGATTTATCTTATGGCTTTTTATTACCTTTTCTTTTTTAGAGAGGATGCTAGGTTGCTGATTGTTTATTTTCATGCCGATTATTTGGTTGCACACCTTTAATACATTAGTTGTTTTTTTTTTTTTCCATTTTTAGCATGGCTAGGATGAACTTTAGGACCTTCGATAGGCCGCCTTGACTAGTTAGTTAGCTAGCTAATGGTCAAGTTTAGGTACCAAAATGGTACTAGTTAGATAACTAGAGTAATCAAGTCCCCGATCCTTAAAATTACACACGTATGGAGATGACACTTCTGCGTCTCGATTAAGGTTTCTAACCAACTCTTGATTATGGCTAGTGGCAACTCCAATTGAATGCGTCGATTAGAAATTAATATCGCTCAAGGTATGAGGCTTGGGAGCGCTTCCGTCCTTAGATAGATGAGCCTTTTAATTTGTCTTTCGAACGAACCAATTGATGCTCACATCCACAAATACCTCTTGACCTATACATAGATCATCCCCCCCCCCAATCACGTATTTAATAGAAGATCCAGAGGAGATTGTAACGCCATATCTTTCCTGGCTAGCAACTTCTGTGGATAGGAATTCTGGGGCTTCTTACTAGCCACTCAAAATTCTACGCGAAAGGACACATGGGGGTGACTAAAGGCGAAATGTCTAAGTCTTTCGGGCTTGTTTTTTTTTTTGGATGACTTATCATCTTCACATAAGTAGGGTCATTGTCATTCATGGCTGTCAAGAGTTTAATCCTTAATCCTTGATCTTTCATGTTCCTCGATGAGTTGATGAGAAAAATCAATTAAGGGCGACAAGATGCGATCTAAGACCTAGCCCTAAAAAGTAATCCTTTATGAATTCTTCTGTTTGATCGTCAATGACCTACCTCCAACCAGATCAAAGAAGCAATTTAACTAGTATGTGAAATCTGACTTGAGATATCAACTAAAACAGACGAGAAAAATTTAGATATTTTGGGCATAAATAACATGCATATTTAATTGATATAGCTGCTTGACTCCTTGATAGATCACTGTTTTTATAGCTTCCTGTAAATGAATCAACAATCCACGTGAAAGACTAAGGAACTGACAAAGTGATGATTAAGATCGACCATATTATGTATAAATGTCTTGCCATAGACGTTTCGCAATTTCAACATATTGCTTGAATCTCACTATTCTTTTGTTTTTTAAACTAATGTCAAGAGTTATAAGCGAACAGGCTATTCCTTTTCTAAAGGGAAAAACTGGTCACGCATCCACGAGGTACAAATCAGGTTGAATTCTCTTGCATACCGTGATTGATGGTTCATGTGCAATGATAGGTGCATAGTTGGTCCACTAAAATGGAATCTCATACTTTTTCCACAAAAAAACCAAAAATATGAGACCTGCCAAAAGGCTTTTGCCAATCTTTTAGATTGACCAACGGAAGTTATTCTATAATTCTTTAGAGCATTTCTAGTCCTTGAATCACAAAAAAAAAAAAAACACACGTACTCGACATTATCGATTGAAAATATTTTCAAATTTGAAGCCGCCACTCCTCAAGCAATTAATCAAATGTGGGATCTTTCCCAATATCCTCTACGCCTACTTATATTCTCTTTGCGGCTGAAAGCATTGACTACCTTATTAGCTGTCTCGGACTTGTGTTGAAGGACAAAATGAATTCTTGCAAGTTGGAAACCCATATATCACCACCTCGTTTTATATAATAATAATGACAAAATATATGTGATTATGATGAATTACAAACAAGCATAAATCTCTCCGGAGCTATATAAGCTCCGAAGGACAGTGAACACATCGCGGTAGAAATGTGGCGCTATGAGATGGCCTTAGACTAGAATTGGTATTTACACATTGAAATTGATACCGTGTCTATTATTCAAAGCAATTAGGGGCACTCGTAGGCCTAATTTGCTGATGGAACCTCTTCTGGCTGAATGCAAGAACTTGCCCGCGGAGCTGCGGGAATACAAAATTGAGCACATATTCAGAGAAGCAGCCGGTTGCACGGATGCTTTGGCCCTACTTGCAAAGGAACAACAGCTGCAGTTTGGTACTTATTCATCTGTTTTAGATGTACTTTTGCATAATGACTCCGTTGGGAGGACATATACTAAAGCCAATGCAACTTGACTAGTTTTATGTAACGATCAACAGTTGAAATTTGTTATGATACCAAATGAAATATTATGTAGATAGAGCATCGTTGTCCCTTACCCATATTAACATAGTGCATTCAGGATTTTACTTAGTCATGCCTATTGTCAAGACCTCTAGATTTAGGACTGGGATGAGTGGGGAAGATTGGATTTCTTCGATTCCTGCTGTACGGGTAGTCGTGAGGCAATTTTCCTTCACTACTTGCTCTCATCTCTCTCTCTCCACTTTTTTCTTTCTTTTATTTACGATGTATTGCATGGACCTGGTTTCCTCGCTTTACCATGGCTAGTTTAGCTTCAACGGCTCGGCAGCAGGTGGAGGCTTGTGCTATTTGGAAGGGTAAGGGTGCGCATGATAACCATTTTGTGTTCGAAAATTATTTCTACTCAGAAATGATTCTTTTTTATTCTGTGTCCGGAAACAATTTCTGAACATTTAAAGGCGTTTGATAACTGTCTAAAATTTCTATTCCTGGAATTGAAAAGAACATAAATGCATTTGGTAACTACACAAATTTTTTTTTATTAATAATATCTTAATAATATTTTGAATTGTTTAATATTTCTTTTTTTTTTCTTTCTACCCCTTCTCTTCCTTGGCCATGGCCGGTCGCCGGCGACCGGCCACAGGCCAGGGCGTCGCGGGCCTGGCCGCTTGCCTTGCCGCCGGCCTCGCCGTCGCGACCCACGGCGAGGTCGGCCTCGCCCAGATCGGGCAAGGCCAAGCCTCGCCGTCACGACCCACGGCGAAGCCGACCTCGCCGTGGGTCGCGACGGCGAGGCTCGGCCTCGCCCAGATCTGGCGAGGCTGAGCCTCGCCGTCGCGACCCACGGCGAGGTCGGCTTCGCCGTGGGTCACGACGGTGAGGCTCAACCTCGCCAGATCTGGGCGAGGTTGACCTCACCGTCGCAGCCCACGACGAGGCTCGGCCTCGCCCAGATCGGGCAAGGCCGACCTCGCCATGATCGAGGGCGAGCCGCCTCGCCCTCGCCGGCAAGGGGGACCCTCGCCTCCGCCAGCGGCCGGCGAGGGCTGTGATGCCTTCGCCGGCCCTGGGCTGTGGCTGGTCGCCGGGCGCCGACGACCAACCACAACCTAGGGAAGAACAACACAAAGAAAAAAAAAACTGATTCTCAAAATTGTGCCAAGAAACAAGAAACAATTTTTTTTTACTTCTTATTTCTCTTCCAAAACTGTTTCTAGGCACAAATTTTTGCAAAAATATGCTCGGGAACAAAAAGTTTACCAAACGTATTTCTGTTCCCAAACTATTTCTGGGAATAAAAGAACAGAATTTTTCACTGTTTGGCATATTACCAAATGGGCCCTAAGCCTCGCTGTGATCTTGGGAATCAAAACAGTCAACTGGAAGACAAACAGAAATGATATCGAATTATGATGGGATAAATGTACGAGAAGTCTTAAAACTTGTCATGAAAGTGCAATTAAGTCTTAAAATTTACTAAAGTGTAATTAAGTCCTAAAACTTGTCAAATTGGTGCAATCGAGTCAATCCGTTAACTCCATCTAACTTGGCTAACGAAAAATGTTGACGTGGATTTTTTTAAGGTCATAGCGCGTTGTTTGCGCAAATATATGACGACCGTATCTTCGAGATAGGCTGGTCGAGTAATTCGCTTGCAGGTACTCCTAAATACGAGGATCTCAACATGTATGGCAAATATACATGATTGATGACACGAGTCGTATAAGCACGTGAGATTCGTGCGACTTCCTTCACTTTTTATAACGACTTGGAATGATTGGGGCCATGGTAGATTGTGATGCACCCTTTTTTCTCTTCTTTCCAATGTCGAAGGGATCCGATGTGGATTGATAATCCACAGAAAGAAAAGGTCTTTTCTGAGTTCTTATAGATCATCAACTATTGCCTTAATAATTCCTTACAAGTTCGTGAGTTCAGATTCAATCTATCACTCATGTCATTAAATAACACTTGAAATTTCAAACAACATTGAAAGAAAAGGTCTTTTCTGAATTCTTATAGATCGTTAACTATTTCCTTAGTAATTCCTACTTCTAAATACAAGTTTGTGAGTTCAGATTCAATCTATCTCACTCATGTCATCAATTGGAACGAATGGTACCCTTTTATCTCTCCTCTTTTTACTTATTTTTTTGTCATTCTTATTAAAAGAACTGGCACGAATATAATCCGTTTTTTATTGCTCTAATCACCAACCTTGCCCCGCACTTTGCAAGCGTGGGACGAGGGGGGAGACGGGGACTTCCACGGGCCCTGCTCACTACTCTACTTATTCCAATATAATCCTTTTTATTATGTTCAGTTTTCGAAAGTTACATAGAAATCGTTATTTTGTTAGATTTCGTGTTTACATTTATACTCATTAAACTAAATCACTCATCAAATTATATGCTCTTTAAGCTAACAATTTTACGTTTAATAATTGGCTTCTAATTAGTATCCACTTATCTCAATTACGTCTCTAAATAGAAGTATCTACAGGCTTTCAAAAAAATGGATAGATAAACCAGGTCCCAAGTCAGATTCTCTATATTCATGAGAGTCATTTGGCTAGTAATATTACAACAAAACATTATGACATTGCTGATGTATCTATGGACAGAGATGTTCTCTATGAACCTAAAGAACTAGCTTTCATGAGCAAGAAAACAGCATCTCATATTAATTTACTGAAACATTACAAACAAACATAGATTAGAATCTTCAGACATGCACGTATAACTGTACTAAACAAACAACTTAGATACGGAGCATTAAGTACCTAGCTGCATATTTTCTTGTCTGCTAGAGCTTATCTCACCTTTTACATCCTTTTGCCATTCTCTTGGAGTAGTGCAAGAACCACCTACTCTTCTCGTCAATGATCAAGTTCCCTAGCACAACACCAACCAAAAACCCAACTCCAGTGCCAGTGAGCACGATTTTCCAATCCAAGTCAAATAGAGACTCTTCTTTATTATCTACTTTGAAAGACGATAGTGGTGGTGCAGTGCTTTCACCAATTGTGCATTTATTTGGCAGACGACCTTAACACAACCCCTCATTCATCGCAAATGAATTGCTCCCGAATGTGTCAAACTGTGTTCCACGTGGTATCGGTCCCGATAGTTGATTATGAGAGACATCGAAAACCTCGAGAAATGTGAGGCTGGCTAGTTGTTGAGGAATCTCTCCTGTGAGATGGTTTAGGGAAAGATCCAGTGATTCGAGCACTGTCAAGTTGGCCAAGGAAGGAGGGATGTTACCATTGAGGAAGTTGTTTGAAAGGTTGAGTATACGAAGTGACTTCAGATCTCCAATGAGTTCAGGAATGAATCCTTCGAACTTGTTATTGGAGAAGTCAATCGACATGAGAACATCCGAAATCTTCGCATATTCCCTTTTCATGCCCTTACTCATTAATGTCATCGCATAAGTCAAACTTTCGCTGTATGTACCAGAAGTTATATTAACCCAATTATAAAGACTCAAATATGCCAACTTTTCTTGACCGTCGATGAACTTCATGGCATGGCAACTCCTTAGGAGCTTGGAAGGAAGTTCACCATTGAAGCTGTTGTTGGATAGGTCTAGGATGTGTAAACTGGTGAAGTTAAGCTGGCTTAGATTATCTTCTATGGGTCCATGGAACATATTGGACCGGAAGTCAATAACTTTTAGGTAGGCCAATTCTGATAGCCAAAATGGGAATGTATCATTAATTTGGTTGTCACCGAGATTCAAATACTCCAGCATTCCGCAATTGCCTAAGGATCTTGGAACAATCCCTCTCAGGCGGTTTTCTCTTAGGTCGATCATCCTCAATGAACAACCATCTGGGTAAATGTAAGGAATCATGCCCTCAAATTTATTTCTCGCGAGATTCAACATAATCAAAGGACCAATACCACCCAGACAAGGAGGAAGTGTGCCATTTAGAGAATTGTTGGACAAATCGAGCACTTTAAGAGATCTCAGTTCACAAATGGATGTTGGAACTTCCCCAGATAGGAAATTGTTTGAGATGTTGTATATCACGACCAAGGGAGGTGGGACAGGGAGGGTTGTTTCTAGTGAGTTAGAACTCACGTCAAGATACCACAAGTTCGGCAAAGGAAGATTGGTCTGGTTGTTTTCGAAGTTGGTTAAAAGATTGTGAGAAAGATCTATATGCTCGAGAGATTCTTTGCTATTGTTCCACACCCATCTAGGAATGGTCCCTCGGATTCTGTTGTGTGGTAGGTCTAACCACGCCAATTCGCTTAAGTAGCCTATAAACTGTGGGAACTCGGTCAAGTTGCACGAATCCAAGGACAAGTAGGCAAGCTTCGATGTAGTGGCGTTGCTAAATGACTTGGTGAACGAGATATTGTTGAAGGACAAATTTAAACCTGTCAAGTTCTTGAGTTTGAATAGATCATTTGCATCGAGAACGACATTGAGATTATTAGACTTCAGGTAAAGCGAATCAAGATCCTTCAGATTCCAGAATGTGCTCGGAATATCACCGCACAAGTCGTTGTGAGAAAGGTCGAGAAAACTCAACTGCTTCGAGTTCCCAAACGAAGATAGAAGTCCACCGCTTAGCCGATTATCTACCAAACAGAAAGAAAAAAAAAAGACACAAGACAAGAGGAGCGTTAGTTACACCATGGGACTAACTGCATTTGAGAATATTAGGAGCAAATGTGACGCCACGTCATCTATGCACCAGCCCACTCAGTGGACGAAAAGTGGCACTGTGGGTCCCACCTTCAGAAAATTTGGAAAGGTCTCTCTCCCTCTCCTCCTCTCTGCCGGTTTGGGTTGCATCTCTTTCCTTCTCTCTCTCCCTGCAACTCCCTGGAGCCACCGATCTCTCAAGCTCCACCACCGCTCCCTCCCTCCCCGACCACCACCAAAACCCTCGCCGCGACGGCCACAAGCAAAACCACCATCGCCGCCTCAAGAGCTTCGAGTCCAGCGACGGCCTGAGCCCGAAGGCCTTCCGGCTCGGCAAGTTCGGGCAAGTCCTGAACCAAGGACAGCTTCTTCATCATCAACTTCTTCTCCCATAACTTCCTCAACTTCAACTCTTCCTCCTCGCAATTGATCCCCCTCGACGTCGCAATCTCGATGCTCGACTCGACGCACGTCTCGTCCTCCCACAACCTCCTCAAATCCCTAATTTTCAGATTCACGCTTCCAATGTACCCGACGAACTCCGCCCGCACGCTGATCTTCGACAGAACACTCGAGTGGCGGCCATTGATGGAGGGGGTAGGGTTTCGGGCAGGAGGGAGGAGGAGAGGATGATCTTCATGGCGTCTCGCTCGGCGAGGTAGGCCTTGAGGTGGAGGAGGAAGTCCCTATTTCTAGTTTTGCTTGAGGCATCCTTGTTTCTGGTTTTGCTTGAGGCCTTCACGGCGGGGGTTTTTGTGGGAGTCGGGGAGGGAGCGAACGGCGTGGACCTCGAGAGGTTGGTGGTTCCACGAAGTTGCAGAGAGAGAAAAAGAGATCCGACCAAACCGGCAAAGAGGAAGAAACTATTACCTGAAATCTCCAAGTAGGTAAGTTTTGTCAAGTTGACCACCCACTCCAAAGTATCACCACTCAAGTTATTGAAGGAGAGCGCTAGCCACGATAGCTGGGTAAGATCAGCAAAGGAAACAGGGATTTGACCTTGCAAGTTATTTCCGTAAAGGGTTAGTCTAGTGAGATGAGAAAGATTGCCCAATGAAGAGGGAAGTGATCCCGAAAAATAGCACCCACTAGCGTCAAACTCATTCAAGAGACTAAGATTTCCAATCGAAGCGGGTATTTCTCCCGAGAAGTTGGTTAGGGAAAGGTCTATGGATTTCAATGGAGAACCCCAATGCGGTTTGGGAAGAAAACCAGAAAGGTTGGAATTGCCATCAATGTAAAGGACTTCCAAGTTTGGCAACTGAAAAATGTGGACTGGAAAGTCTCCATTGAATCCACCATATCCAAGCTCGGAAGAGAGCCATAGCTCCGATAGCTGGGTAAGATCAGCAAAGGAAACAGGGATTTGACCTTGCAAGTTACTTCCATCAAGGACTAGTGTAGTGAGATGAGAAAGATTGCCCAATGAAGAGGGAAGTGATCCCGACAAAGGGCACCACCTAGCGTCTAACTTATTCAAGAGACTAAGATTGCCGAACGAAGCGGGTATTTCTCCCGAGAAGTTGGTCTGGGAAAGGTCTAAGGATTTCAATGGAGAACCCCAATGCAGTTTGGGAAAAAAACCAGAAAGGTTGGAATTGCCAGTAATGTCAAGGATTTCCAACTTTGGCAGCTGAAAAATGCTGACCGGAAAGTCTCCATTCAATCCACAATATCCAAGCTCAAGCGATGTCAAGGAAGAGAAATTCGCTAGCAGAGGAGGGAAAGGTGATGATGAGCTTACGAAAGAAAGATGGAGTTCTTTTAGCCCAGTCAAATTATGGACAAGGTCGCCCATGTTGGGCAAATGAAGTGTCACGTCCCAAGAAGAGGACAAATCGAGAGAAACTAACCGGGATAGCTGCGAGATATCGTGAGGGATTTCACCGGAAAAATCCGAGTAGGAGAGATTAAGGTATTGTAACCTCGAAAGATTGCTGAAGCCGTACGGGATTGGGGATAAGTTGAAGCCGTTGTAAGCAAGATTGAGTGACTCCACGGGAATGAGTCGAAAGAGAGTGGTGTTGGGACCCATGGTGCCCGAGAGACAGCTGCTACTGAGGTTGAGGGCAATCACTCGGCCGGTGACCTCATCACATTCGATGCCATCCCACGAACAACAATCTCCACTTCCATCCAGAGACCAAGAGTGGACCTTTGGATAAACGCATCGCGAATCTGTCGTGTTAGTTCTGAAACTTCTCTTGAATTCCATTAAGGCAGAGCTCTCATCCACATGACATGATACCTCAGCAAGCCTAGTACGAAAGAGAGAGAGTAGGAACATCCAAGTAAGTAGCAGATATAATGATAAGGCTGCCATATTTTTCTGCTTTTGTGTTTTGTTCTTTTGGTTACTGAAGTGAGTTTTCGTGGGAGAGTGCAAAAGCTTTTTATAGGCAGCAACAATTGGTTCTGGCAATGGATATATCTTGCTACTCGGCCATTCAAAGTGCTTGACCCCAATACTTTTCATGGATTTTATGTATGCCTTCTGTATGGGTTTGAAAACTGCACGATGTTAGACCTATATACATTTGTTTTATCATCTAGAGCACGAGCGCAGCGGCTTGGCATTGTCCCCTTTTATCTAAATTTCTCTGTCATACTTTCGATATAGTATCCATTCGTTTCTTTTGGTGACATATTGGAAATTGGCAACAAGCTCCCATGTAAAATTGTTCATGTCGTTTGATTTTGACTCACAGCTTCAAGGCGTAATTTCAAGTACAGAGGTTGTTCAACGTTGTTTGTTCATCCATATGGGGTTGCTTGTGCGGACTTTCATCAATAAGCCCATTTTTATAGGTGGGCCCGTGTCTCTTTAGCTGTAAACTCGCTTGTACATCTGTTCTCTCCCTACCTCACTTGTAATTATCGCCAAAAAAGTCATTTTGTTTTGGGATTCATCCAGTTTAAGACTCATTTTCTCATTCATGGTTTCATATTGATTTTTGATTAGTGAAGTTTCTCTCTTAATTATATCGCGCGCTAGCAAGCGTCTAACACAATTTGCGTACAGGCTGAGTAACAAATTTAAATCCTTTTACATATTTCATCTCAATTAGAATCTACTGTGGAGCCCATTTACCTGTCCGAAGACCATACGATATTTTCTCGAAAATGGTAGGGAGAGTCAAGAGTCCAAGCAGGATAAAGGCATCATCTGTCAAAAGCTGTATTTTCTTGTGCCGTGCTTTGCCATTCATTGCCAGTATTATTGGCATGGTCCACTTACCAGAGACACCTCCCGTCTTTTTCGCGTAGAAAAGAAGAAAAAAATACCAAAACTTGACAAAACCCAACAAAGAATTTTCTTCATTGTGACAAACCAATTGAACTAACCTAAGCACAGGGATTGGGATAATTTTACGTTTTCCACTATTTTAAGGGTATTAATAGATGGGTTTAAGTGTTAATTTACGTTGTAAGCCCTAAGTTTAGCAGGATAAGTTTAAAAAACATCTTGTGTTTTTATCGAATCAATTTGTATAACCAGGAAAATCGAGTAAGATAGTTCGGTGTTTTATGGCAAAAAGAAGGGATATATCAATATTTAACATATAGTTTGAGATACTAGTAAAACGTACCGTGCGTGCACGCATTAAGACCACACATTTTTTTTAAACTGCATAAACATCAAATTTTCTTGAGCATATGGAAGATTATTTATTTGACTTTTAGCGTTAATAAATTAACAATATTTATGTTATTTAAAAGAAGAACTCTATGAAAAAGATGGAAACTAATATTTTCTCATGAAAATAAAAAAATAATGCAAGAATTAGTTATCTACCAAATTTTTCACGACTTCATTGATTTTTTTTTCAAGTATGAAATGAGAAACACTCGTTTTAAAATAAACAAATCAAAAAAAATATCAACACGATTGAAACGAAAATGATGAAAGATAATATGATACTACTGAAATAGATTGACGTGCACTCAAAATCATCAAATAAAGACATTACAGTAAGCACTGCATTTTTAGATAAAAATGGTTCTTAGAAACAACTTGATCCAAAAATTTAGACTAATCTCATCTAAATCGTCAATTAAGTGGTTTGTACTATATGGCTTGCGTGATCCACGATGGAGACGACTTTGATCTAATAATCCGAAGACCATACGCACGAAGACCACATATTTTTTAAAACTCCATAAACATCAAATTTTCTTGAGCATAGTTTGAAGATTCTTTATTTGACTTTTAGTGTTACTTTATTAATAATATTTATTTAATTTTAAAGACGAACAATGTGAAAAGGAAGGAAACTGTTCTCATGATAATCATATAAAATGTAAGAATTAGTTATCTATTAAACTTTTCATGACTTCATTGGTTTTTTTTTCGGTGCGAATGAGAAAGACTCGTTTTAACAAACAAAAAATATAAAAAAAATCACTACAATAAAAGAAAAAAGTTGAAAGGTAAAATGATATTATCGAAATAGATGGATGTGCCCTCAGAATTATCAAATAAAGACATTGAAATGAGTACACACATGCCACATTTGTCTCCCAAAAATCTTAGATTTACTGTAATTTGACGTAAATTCAAATATATAAGTTTGGGGTGACTAAAGGCAAAATGTTAAAAGTCTTTTGGGCTTGTTATTATTCTTTGGATGACCTATCATCTTCCCATAAGTACGGTCATTGTCGTTCATGGCTATCAAGAGTTTCATTCTTGATCTTTCATGATCCTCGATGAGACAAATCAATTAAAGTCGACAAGATCGAAATGTTCGGATAAAAATCCAAAATCTTGGTGCTTTTTTTTTTCTGGCCCAACTTCTAAGGCCTAGTCCTAAAAAGTAATCTTTTATGAATATTTCTGTTTGAGTGTCAATGACCTACCTCCAATTAGATCGGAGAAGCAAATTTAATCAGTATGTGAAATCTGGCTTGAGATATCAACTAAAAAAACAAGTGAAAAATTTAGATATTTTTGGCATAAATAACAGGCACATTCAATTAATCTAGCTGCTTGACTCCATGATGGGCCACTATTTGCATAGCTTCCTATGAATGAATCAACAATCTACATGAGAGACTGAAAAACTGACAAAGTGATGATTAAGATGGATCATGCTTTGTATGTTTGTCTTGCCATAGATGTTTCGCAATTTCATCATATTGCTTGAATATCATTGTTAATGTCAAGAGTAATAAGCAAATAGGCTTTTTCTTTTTCAAAAGGGAAAAAAATGGTCACACATTCACAAGGTACATCAGGTCGACTTCTCGTGCATGCCGTGATTGATCGTTCATGTGCAAACAAAGTTGCATAGTTGGTCCACTAAAATGGAATCTCATACTTTTTCCACAAAAAGACCAAAATTGTGAGACCTGCCAAAAGACTTTTCCTCGTCTTTTAGTTTGACCAATGGGAGTCATTCTATAATTTTTTGGAGTATTCCTAATCTCTGAATCACAAAAAAAAAACCATTGATATCATCGATTCAATATATTTTCAGATTTTATATATCATCACATCGTTTCATTTAATAATAATGACAAAATATATATGATTATGATGAATTACAAATGAACATAAATCTCTTAGGAACTATATAAGCACAGATTGACGGTGAACACATCGCGATAAAAATGTGGCGGTATGAGATGGCTTTAGACTAGAATGAGCAAATAATGTTACCCATTTGCACATTGATATGAATACCATGTCTATTATTCAAGCAATTATAGGCACTCAGGCATTATTTCCTGATAAAACCTCATCTGGCTGAATGCAGAAACTTGCTCACGAAGCTGTAGGAATACAAAATTGTGCACATATTCAGAGAAGCAGATGGTTGCACTGAGGCTTTGGCCATGCTTGCAAAGGAACAACATCTGCAATTTGGTATTTATTCCTCTGTTCGAGATGTTATTAAAGGCCTTTTGCACGATGACTCCGTTGGGAGCATATAATTCAGACTATGCAACTTGACTAGTTTTGTGTAATGATCACCAGTTAAGATTTGTTACGACACCACATCAGATATTATGTAGATAGAGCAATATTGTCCCTCACCTATATTGACACAGTGCATTTGGGATTTTACTTAGTCATGCCTGTTGTCAAGACCATCTAGAGGACTAGGATGGGCGTAGGGGATTGCATTTGGAAGACCAGTCATCTTCCAAGTTGTTCCTTCACGGATTGATAATCAATTGACCGATTCAAGTTCCTTCACTGATTGATAATCAATTGACCAACTCAAAGCGTCGTGTGATAGTTTTAGATATTGCACTTAGATGGACTCTTGGAGTATTATGCTCTATTCGTTGCAAAACATTCATTTATCCATGACCAAAATCAATACGTACATTCTACTTATTTTGACATATATGAAGGGCCATCTCTATAATCCCGATGCAACGTTTTCAATGGGTAAATGGGAAACATTATCGCTAATTCTAACCTAAGGCGATCTATTGGCCCGGTATTTCTATCATGCTGTGTTCATCGTACATTGGAGCTTCTATAGTTCTTGAGAGATTTATACTCGTTCGTAGTCCATCGTAATCACGTACTGTCAATTGATGATTATGATATTTTCTTTTTGTGATTTAATGATTAGGAATATTCCTAAGAACCATAGAATGACTCCTGTGCATCAATTTGCAGGACGTGGAAAAGTCGATTCGTGGGTCTCTCAATTTTGGTCTTTATGTGGAAAAGATATGAGATGCCACTTTAGTGGGCCATATATGCAATTATGATTGCACATGAACGATCTATTACGGCATACTTGACAATTCAACCTAATTTGTACCTTGTGGATGTATGACCATTTTTTTTTTTGATAACCCAGGCCGACAGCCGGGGAGTAAACCCTGGGGGCGACACGTGCTAGCCACCACACACGTGCCACCGGTTAAGTCACCCTGCGGCGCCCGGGATTCGAACACTCAACCTTTTGCGAGAGGAAGAGTGCGCGTTCCAGCAGCGTCACCCAGGCGGGTGGTATGTATGACCATTTTTGTCCCATTTTGAATGAAAAAATGCCCATTTGCTTATAACTTCAACATTATTTAAAAAGAAAAGGCAATGAGAGTTAGGCAATATGCTAAATTTGCAAAACATTTAGGGCAAGACATGCATACAAAGATCGACCATACATTATTTTTGTTCCAATCTCATGTGGATTGTTGATTCATTTATAAGAAGCTATAAAAAAAAAGTGACCCATCAAGAAGTCAAGCGGCTTCAGCCAAAAAAAAAAAAGAAGTCGAGCGGTTAAATCAATTGAATGTACATGTTATTTACGCCCAAATAATTAAAAAATTTTCATTTATTTGTATTAGGTGATATCTCGAGTCAGATTTTGCATACATATTATATTTGCGGATTTAAGGAGTTCATAAAGAGTTACTTTCTTAAGGCCAGGCCATAGAAGTTGCGCAAAAAGAAGAAAAAAAATACCACCTAGATCTTGGATTTTTATCCCAAGATTTCTCACAAAAATTGCTAATTACAGAAGCTATCATTCAATATCCTCTTGCTCTTGCATGACATACATGTTCTAATAACAAACACAAAAATTAAAATTAATGTTGGTCTGAAAAAAATTCACTCTTCAGATATTTAACTAAACTTTTGAATAAGTCATTTATGCAAAAATTTCTACTCATAATTATCGACATATCAAGTATACTTCTAGAATAATTATTTCCATCAATCCACATCCAAAGACTTTGGTTGTGCATAGCACGGGTCAATAGGCTTGTTAATTTGCTAGCGCAACTCTTTCTTTAATCCAACCCAAGTGTCTTTTCAAATGTGTATGGTGCATGAATGGCCAAAGCAGAATGAAATTTCAACGATCAAATTGCTTATCGCTATCTATGAAAGATTCTCCAATGAAAAGTGAAAATATATTCGGTTGAAATAGTTTGTTATCATGAAAAGAGGTGATTATTGGATATGAAAAGAAGTGATTGTTAACATGAATGAAGTGATGGTTGATCATGAAAAATGGAGATAGTAACTAAACTTTTGAATAAGTCATTTGTGCAAAAATTTCTACTCACAATTATCAACATATCAAGTATGCTTCTAGAATAATTATTTCTATCAATCCACATCCACAGACTTTGGCCGTGCATAGCACGGGTCAACAGACTTGTTAATTTGCTAGAGGGACTCTTTCTTTAATCCAACCCAAGTGTCCTTTCAAATGTGTATGGTGCATGAACGGCCAAAGCAGAATGAAATTTCAACGATCAAATTGCTTATCATTGCCTATGAAAGATTCTCCACTAAAAAGTGAAATCATATTCGGTTGAAATAGTTTGTTATCATGAAAAGAGGTAATTATTGGATATGAAAAGAAATTATTGTTGACATGAAGGAAGTGATGGTTGATCATGAAAAGTGGAGATAGTAACTAAACTTTTGAATAAGTCATTTGTGCAAAAATTTCTACTCATAATTATTAACACATCAAGTATACTTCTAGAATAATTATTTCCATCAATCCACATCCAAAGACTTTGGCCGTGCATAGCACGAGTCAACAGACTTGTTAATTTGCTAGAGCGACTCTTTCTTTAATCCAAACCAAGTGTCTTTTCAAATGTGTATGGTGCATGAACGGCCAAAGCTGAATGAAATTTCAACGATCAAATTGCTTATTGTTGCCTATAAAAGATTCTCCACTAAAAAGTGAAATCATATTCGGCTCAAATAGTTTGTTATCATGAAAAGAGGTGATTATTGGATATAAAAAGAAATGATTATTGATATGAAGAAAGTGATGGTTGATCATGAAAAGTGGAGATAGTGGAAATAAGGCACCTATTTCCGAGAGATGTATTGATTGGTTGTCTATAGATAGAATTCATGACACATATTCAAGAACAACAACCTTCTCTTCTTCACAATATTCTTTATTAATTTTCTCTTTTCACACACAGTTTGACAAGACATTCAAGGTGATATTCTAAGAGAGAAATTGAATAATTGCCGAACCCATTTCTCTATGGCTTTGGTGCATATCCTGGAGGTATATTTGTTAAAAACTCGACGGCAACAATAGTGGGGGCAAGTTATACCTTAAAGCCAATAATCGTCATCACGCATCAAAGCATCAAAGAAGTATAAACTACTCCTCTATCTTCATTAGCAATCAAATTTCCTCAACAATCTTAAGGTATTATTATTTTCATGAAAATGGAGACAATGACTACATGAAGTGCTCGCAATTTTGACATATTAGTATTATTGAAACTTTTGTTTCTCTTTATATGCTTGAGTCATCTTCCATGTGGCATAATAGATTATTTTATATTAGTTATACCGTTGGGGCTAACAATACAATCTAGAAAGGGGATTGAATAGGTTGAATGAAGATACCGATATACTTTCTCGGAATAACACAATAATCAGTAGACCGGATTATATGAGAGGTTAATCAACGTGTGTGATGATAGTTCACGGATAGTACAGATGACGAATAATGAATATAAATCACACAACTATTTATTGATTACACAAATGATGAACAATGAATATAACCACCTACGTTTTGTTATCTTTAGCCTAACATTATTCGTCTACCCTTACTTGATTTCTCATCGTGGAACGGGAAAGATTAAGGGCTTTAATTTAACTCTGACTATGACTCTACCATATATCTTTAGCGTATGTGAAGACTTTGACTCTACCATATATGTGAAGACTTTGACTTAGTCACCCCCATGCATCGTAGAACAATTTGGGGTTCGCCTTTATCGATTAGATGTTGTATCCTTCCTTTTTACTATTGGATCTAATTAAAAGCTATCTCTGAGATACGTATCAACAAACCAAACGAAGAAACATTACAATATGCAATGCAGTAACAGTTCTTATGACGTTCATAATCAACACTTTGAATATCGAATATTTTTCTCAGTAAATGTATCTAAGAATTATCATAAAGGTGCTTATTAATATGATCTTTTAGTATATGACATCACGGTTGGTACCATAATGCTCTCTATGACATATGCGTAAGGCACAAAAGAGAACAACATTAGTATGTCAACCTCACTACTACCCATGCTTTCTAATTGGGTCGATTTGATTGCATCATTTCACTTTCATACTCGCTTTCACTTTCAACAGAAATGTCATCCCATATCTTTTTACACGCAAAGACCAAAATTAAGAGACTCTCCAAAAGACTTTTGCCAATTTTTAGAGTCATTTTTCATTTCCTCGTAGTACTCATGGTAGTCAAATCACAAAAAGAAAACAATGATAAAAAAAAGTAATTACAACGAACTACGAATGGGCATAAATCTATTAGGAACTATAGGAGCTCCGATGGATGGTCAACACATTGCTACATAAAATGGCGCTAAGAGATGGCCTTAGTATAGAATTACCCAATAATCTTATCCATTTACCCACGTAAATGGATGCCATGTCTATGATTCAAGCAATTACAATTACTCATGGGAATAATTTACTGATGAAACCCCTTTTGGCTGAATGCAGGAATTTGCTCGCGAAGCCGCGGGAAAACAAAATTGAGCACATATTCATAGAAGCAGATGGTTGCACATATACTTTGGCCCTGCTTGGACAGAAATAGCATCTACAATTTTTTTCTATTCCTCTTTTCCACATGTTGTTAAAGACTTCTTGAATAATGACTCCACTAGCGGCACATACATTTCAGATAATGTAAGTTGACTTGTTTTGTTTAATGATCAAAAGTTGAGATTTGTTAAGATAGCAAATGGTACATTTTGTAGATGAAGGATTATTGTTTCTTACCTATATCGATGTGGTGCATTCAAGATTTTACTTAGCCATGCCTGGAGTCGAGACCATCTAGAGTTGGGACTGGGTTGAGAATGGGGATTGGATTTCTTTAGTTGCTTTTATGTATGCTTAGTCGTGGTGCGCTTTTCCTTCGCTACTCACTCTCATCTCTTTGTTTTTTTCTTTCATTTAATTAGGATGTATTACATGAACCTGGTGTCCTCGCACACCATGAGCTAGTTTAGCTTCAACAAGAGGACAAACAGAAATGATATATAATTATCGTGAGATTTTGTGAGATAACTGCCAACTGTTTAAAAAACTTAAGTTGTTAAATGAACACGCGGTGGTTCCACAAAATCTTACAATTATGGTCACATGATGATCCCACGTCGAATTGGGTGGGGCTCATCATCTGGATCAGCAAAGTGTCTTTTTGAGGCCCCTCTGCAACACTCAACATCGTTCTGCGTGAATCGCGTGTTGTGCTGTGATGAGCATGAATTCACACACTATTGGCACTCTTTCAGGAAACACTACCGTATAAAGCTCTTCTCTATTGATATACCATAATTCAGGAATTATATCTTCATCTAGTAATTTATTCTGGTGAACGGCAATTTATGATACGAGAGAGGGAGCTTTCTGTGGTTCTCAGAACTGAGTCCCAAACGTGGTAGTACGCTGCAGAATCTAGGAGCTGAGATAGAAAGGTTGGAAAGATACTGTTATAAAGTATTCACGTAAATTGAGTTGGGATGTGGTATATGTATGAGACAAGATATTGATGGACAACACTAAGAGATTATTGTATTAATTTTCACATGAATATGTCGTCAAAATATTTTAAAAAAATTAAATTTATATCAAAAGATAAAATATCAGATACAAATAAAAAGATCATCTCCTTCGGTAATTCTGTTTGCTTTCACTGATTCTCTCTGCTTCGTCTTCTTTTTCTTTTCACATGGATAGTTTCAGTCATCAAGGAATGATCTCGACGTCGTTTCCGAGTACATGAAGGCAAGTTGACATGCCAAACGTTGTTCCCGAGCCTGTATTCCGGTTAATTTGAAATGTTTATCTCTCGTTAATCCGTGTATTTTTCTAGTTTATGGTAAATAATATCCCTATTCTCTTCCCTCTAGGTAGTCGTAATTGAGTGATGAATTGTTAATAATTGAGCACCGTTATATTCAAAGGTATAAGGCTTAGAGTGAGCTTGTTTCGCAGAAAATGAATGATTTTTGAAAAATATTTTTAAAAAAAATGATCGCTTGCATCGCTTACAAAAATGCATGGATGAAATAAAATTTCATCATTTGCGAAAATGCTTAGACATAAATTGTTGACGATACTAAAAATATTTTTTATCGATTAATTATTTTAAGCGATACAAGCAATTATTTTCTCAAAAATATTTTCCAATTCATTTATTTTCCGCGAAAAAAATGGATCCTTATAAATCATCATACTTTTTGTGGACATGTGGTGTTCAAATCATCATATCAGTGGCACTATTGGTGATTCGAGACTATAGAGGACTGTTGGTGGATGGCTTTGCAAGCTCCATCTTGGCTGGATCGACCGAAGCGGTTGAGACCCTAGCTTTGCTCACCGGTCTACGCTTTGTTGAAGAGAGAAGCAAACGTGAGTTCTGTGGAGTTCAGCTTCAGTACAATCAGATTATACTTCATTGGTCGGCTGCATTGGGGAAGAAGAGCAAAGCCCATGGGCACTATGAGCCTGGATTGATGAGTGCAAAGCAAAACTAGCCCAACTGAAATTGGTGAACCTAGCCCAATGTCCAAGAGATGCAAATAGGCTCACAGATTGGGTGGCTAAAGCCTAGTAAAAGAAGAAACTTAACTCAAAGTGGCTATCTTTTTCCTTGAAACTTTTGTTGGATATCTTATCTTGTGATGTGAACGGACTTTCTTTGAGTTAATGAAATTTCTGTTTTATCGACCAAAAAAATATATATCACTCTCATCAAGTGACCTTAAATTAGTATTCATTTATATTATACTATACAACATTGATGAAAAGTGACCTGAAAATCTTAGAGACGTGTGGCAACTTTTTCATAAATTTTGAGCATGCATATGAGATCCAACTGGTTACAAAACCTAAAACATATTAAGCTATAATTATTAAATTTTAGTACATAAATATTGACACCTTATTAAAGAGACCGACTAAATATCAAATATAAGATCTATTAGATGATTATTTTTCTCTTGCAAATATAAATAATTTATTTACCCTCAATTTGATCCACAAGTAAATCAACGAAATAATTTCTCTGGGAAAGCTAAAGTTCGACGATCTCAAATACTTGTTACAGCACTCCATCATCGTATACTTACGCGTATGTACTCATAAACATGTAACACCAGTCATCTTCCAAGTTGTTCCTTCACCGATTGAAATCAATTGACAAATTCAAGTGGTATCTCTCGAAACTCTATTCAAAGCATCGTGTGATAGTTTTAGATATTGCACTAAGATGGACTCATGGAATATTATGATCCATTCATTGCAAAACATTCATTTATCCATGACCGAAATCAATACGTACATTTTACATATTTTGGTATATACTACGGACCATCTGCCTAATCCCAATGCAGCTTTTTCGCCATCCAAGCCTCGAAGAATTTGGTGGGAATCAAATCGCCAGAAACAAAGATACAGAACAGTTCTAACCACTAATTATCTATATAAAATCTAGAACAAATAAGGAATTGATGATATATATATATATATATATACATACTATGTATAGTAGATATACTACCCAATTAAATATCATTTTATATAATTTATAATTACCGTTGGATGTGTACAACATCCATGGATAATAATAAAGAAATATTTATAATTATATATAATTTTGTTGTCAAGTCCTTAAGCTGATATAAATTTTCTAATTGGGTCCTTCCGACTGGTCAATTCGCATTGAGATGACCATTAGATAATGTCGGAATATGACGTGAAAAATAGCTTTTTTTTTCCTTGATGCCTTGTACGCTGTTTTGACACCTAAATGTTGGTTGCCATATTTAATTCTTTATTGCATAAAAAAATTAGGAATTGAATTGATCCTTAGACAAAAATACAATTTGCAATAGTTCGCATTTCATTTAGGCCACGCGTCGCACATGCCACTCGCATGACCTTTCCATATTGCGGACGAGCGCGCGTTGTGTTACCTTCCTATATAGTCGGCCATGATAAGGATTAATATCAGACTTTGCAGATTAGAGTTTCAAATTGGGGGATGAGGACGGCCAAATATATTTTCGAGATAGGATGATCCACAGTGGTACATCCTTGATTAGTCTTGGTTCAAATTTGAATTCAAAGTGATGCCAAGATCAATTCCACATTGGACTAGATAAAGGTTGCTGGCAGAGTCCCGAAGATTGAGCTCGTGAGATCGAAAATGAATAACAAACCGAGTTCAATTCGGTTTGGAAAAGAGAGCCAATCCAAAGGATCGTGAAGATTTTGGTGGAGAATATGAGCTGGCTCGCTCAAAAGATCATATAGAAAAAACACCTTCAAAATAGGGGGCAAATGACTTTAGGAAATGCACTTCTCCCGTCCTCCACCTTCCTCTTCTCACGTGCTTGCTCCTCACCTCTCCGCCTCCAAGAGCTACTATTCGTCCTTCTCCACCTCTACGCTTTCTCCTTCTCCCCCGTCTTCTTGCTCCTCATTTGCAGTGTCGAGCAATGGACGGCTTTCGGACGAGCAGTGGTCCACCGATCTGCAACAAGCCGTCTTCTCTGGTCCTGCACACGAGCGAAATCGATTGATCTTCGTTCTGCAGATAGTCGTCTTCTTCGGTCTGCGTGATCTCTGGAGATAGATGAGTCCTCGAGAGGCGAAGGGGCTTAGTCTGTTCGTTCCTTCTTCGCGCATTTCTCTCCATCCCGTGTTTCTTTTCCACATTTGAAGTTCTGCTTTACACTCTGTTTGATCGCTCATATCAAGTGGGAATTGGATCGGCTTTTGGCGCGTCGTATCGGGAATCTTTGAATTGCAATGGAGAAGCCTCTTTGCCACGGTATAATTATCTCATTCTTCTTCCTCCTCTCCTTTTTTGCTTCTTATGAAATTGGATGCTACTATTTGAGCGAACAATACATTATGAATTATGTCAATATAAGTGCTGGATCAGCCACTTATGAAATTGAATGTAATCGTGTCTCGTAAGCCTTATTATAGTCTCTCTGTTTTGATTCCCTTCCAACTTTTGTATTCTGACCTGTCAGTCGTCATGGTTTTGATCGTGTATATGTGATGGCTGGCAATAGACGATGGGAATACTGTGGTGGCCAGAGATGCGGAGTAAAACATTTGTACGCTATTCTGAGTATGAAGGGCGCATATACGGTTCTAACGTACGTTCGCTGCGTTGTTCAATTCATGTAAATATGTACAAGTTTTTAGTTGGTATCAGAATACGTGATGATATGTGTAGTGCGCTCGAGAGTGTTGAGTTTCGGTCCGAAGCTTTGCTTAGTTTTGGTTTGGAGTGTTCAAGTGTACATGGAAAACAATGGAATGAGCAAAGGAACATGTTTCCTTTACCAAATAACGGAAAATGTTTTCCAGTTCATATTCAGGTTTCGGCCAAATACCGGAAAACATTCATGAAAAACATTTTCTAGAAATGTCACATGCTTCATTGCTGGTCGCCACAATGTCCCATCTGTACTGACCGTGAATTACCACCTGTGCTGTTGCAATTCTAGTCCGCGACGTCCCTACTCCTGTTGGCCGTATCTCTGTTCCTGTCACTAGCAGCCGGTCTCTGCTCGTTGCTGATTTTCTTGGTGCAGTTCCTGGAGCACACCATTGCCGCTCGTTGCCCAGGTCTTGCTGATTGCTCTTGCTCCACATGGTGGCCTCTGTTGTCTGGCCGCTGTTGCTCCTGTTGCCAGACGGGAGCGTTGTGGCCAGTTTGACATAGCTGCATTTGTCCATGATCTTTATTGCCGATCGCTTATAACCAGTCCCCATCACAGGTTGTGGCGTGATTCTTCTCGTGGCCACTCTTGAATCTTACTTCTTTTTTTGCTAAAGGCTCTTGAATCTTACTTGTGCAGGTTTTTCCGGCGACTTACAAAACTTCCCAGTGACGTTCGAGTTGTCACCAACACCTTTGCTGGGCCACCTTCAGCGAGCAGCTACCAATTCACCGGTGTCCTTACTGCTGCAACGCCAGTGCTGCCATGTCCATGCGTGCTACAGTAGCTCATCTCAGTAAGCAAAAGCGCCGCGACAACGTGGATGCTTCATTTAAGTGGGAACCTCCAACCTGAAGGGTGGAGACAAGATGTCCTCTGAACAATCTAGTTTACCTGAAATGACAAAGTTCGATGCTACACTGAAAAGACTGGTGGTGTATGCAAAAGGGAAGATATTTGACCAAAACGTGACAAGTTCGTTTTGCTCTGGCAAGGTTAAAGTTCCCGATAGAATTACGGTGCCTAACTTCTACAAATATGATGGCACATCCTTCATGAAGGCGCATCTACAATATTACAATATCAAGATGGTACAATACGCTGATCAAGCACCGCCGATGATTCAAACCTTTCAAGAGAATGTCACTGGACCTGCACTACAATGGTTCTTCGAAAAGAAAGATAAATCTGATGAAGAGTTAAAGGGAGATATCTTATGTGTTAAAATATATCTCGAGTTTGAGTTCGAAAGACAAAACCTGATCCAACATTAATTATTATTTATGAAAATTTAAATATTTCGAGTTAGATATTTTACGAACGTCCAAAATCGAGCGATACATGATACGAAAATTACTTTCGTGGTGAAGTCGTAATCAAGAACGGAAGTTGTTCCGTGCTGCAGTAGGCCATGATAATTACACGGTGGACGTTCAAAATATTGAGCAAAGTTGCCACTGGATCTTTGACAGTGAAGAGGAAAGATTATTTATCTCCTTTGTTGCCGCGTGGGAGGAAGAAGAAATAAAATAAAATAAAATAAAATAAAATAAAAGGGGAAAGCATGACTGGATTTCATTTCCTGATCCCAATCGGCACGAGCTTCTTTCGTTGACCAACACGGGACTTCTTCAAGTAGTGAATTGCTTTATTACGCGTTGACTTCGTTGACCGCGCGTGTATATATACATATGCGCTCACGATCGGGGGATGCTCTTTTCTTTGCGAAGAGATTGTTGAAGCGCCGTTTACTAGTACTTGGCAGTGGGCAATCTTGTGGCTTCTGTTGCGAAAGCAAGCAGTCAAATAATAAAATAAATTAGATATTAAATTTACGTGATTCGATCCTAATGGCCTACGTTTACGGGGATATCAGCACGAAATTTCACTATAGATCGAGCTATACAATGAAAATTACAACCACACTCGAATAACTCAAACGCTCTCAGTATTTTCTAAACCCTAATTATACTCAATAACTCACACAATATTTAGCCTCATAATTTTTCATGAAATAATATCTCAATCTCATGTAAAAATTATACATAAATTTTATCACAAAATTTAATCGCTATAAATACTTCAATTCTTGGTGTAATTGCACGAACAAAACCCACAAAAATAACCCACGCCAATCACTCGCTTAAAATATCTTCACGTCAACCGCGGCGCTTCATCAATACTTTCGCGTATTCATCAACAACGGCTTAAGGAAATCCACGATCCAATATTTTATATATATAGCCAAAGGATAAAGACGCGCACAGTTGCCGCTCAAGAAGTCCCCTGGTCGGTCAAAGTTGACAGAGTCAAAATAAGAAATAAAATCCAATTGGACTCTCTTCCCCTTCTTCTTTTTATTTTATTTCTTTCTTTTCTTTCTCTGATGAAATTTTGGCAACGATGGACTTTCCTCTTCTTCGAGTCTTGTTTTCACGGTCAACACAAGTCCAACTGGACTTTCCACTTTTGACTTCTTTGTAGTCAAACAGGAAATAGAGATTTTCACGGTGGACATTCATATATATTCAACTTCCAAATTTTCTTTTAATTTATCTTGGGTCGAATTTCGTTCACGGACTCAAATTCGAGATATATTTTAACAGGTTTTGTTCGAGGAATTACACCAAGAGTTTAAGCGTTTGTAGCGAGTTATTGAATATAATTGGAGCTTGGAAAATACTTATAGTATTTGAGTGACTCGAGTGTGATTGTAATATCCGTTGTATCACTTAATCTATAGTGAAATTCGTTGCTTCTCTTCCCGCGGATGTAGGTTACTACGGCCGACCCACGTAAATCTGGTGTCCGATTTATTTTCTTATTCTATCAATTTTATTGTTCGATCGTTTGACTTTCGCAACTTTATGCATTCCTCCGGCAATACCATTCTATCATAGAAACTATGTTATCCCGTGAGGATTTGGCCCGCACTAAAAAGTAGCCAACGGAGTCTTACAAAGCATACGTGAAGAAATGGGAAACTCAGGCTGTTGAAGTTATTCCTCAGCTAGCTGAAATGGAAATGATGAAGCTGTTCATTCGCCTCCGAATGCAAGGAATGCACTTCAATTCCTTCAACAAATTGGTCCTCACATGCGAGCATAATGAATTCCTCCACTTTTTATAATGACTTGGAATGAATGGGGCCATGGTAAATTGCAATGCCCCCTTTTCATGTACCTTTTTGTTTCTCTTCTTTCCAATGTCGTCAGGATCCGAAGTGGATCATCATCCACCGAAAGAAAAGGTCTTTTCCGAATTCTTATCGATCATTAACTATTTCCTTAGTAATTCCTACTTCTAAATACAAGTTTGTGAGTTCAGATTCAATCCATCTCACTTGTGTCATTAATTGGTGCGAATGGTACCCTTTTATCTCTCCCCTTTTTACTTATTTTTTGTCATTCTTATTAAAAGAACCGGCACGAATATAATCCATTTTTTTTTATCGCTCTAACCCCCGCACTTCGCAGGCATGGGACGAGGATGGAGATGGGGACTTCCATGGGCCCAATTCACTACTCTACTTGTTCCAATATTATCCTTCTAATTATGTTCAATTGTAAAAAGTTCTGTTGAAATTTTTATTTTGCTAGATTTCATGTTCACATTTATACTCGTTAAACTAAATCACTCATCAAATTATATGCTCTTTAAGCTAACAATTTTACATTTAACTAAAGGCGGATAGCTCTATGAAAACAACTTAAGGCGCTTTCTACCTACAAACCATGAAGATTTCACGCCAATCTCCTCGGTTTCCATGGACGACAAAACTTTCTACGTCATCCTCGACCATGTATAATAATTGGCTTCTCATTAGTATCCACTTATCTCAATTACGTCTCTAAATCGTAGTAACTACAACCTTTCAAATAAAAAATGGATAGATAAACCAGGTCCTAGGTCAAATCCTCTATATCCGTGAAAGTCATTTGGCTAGTACTATTACAGCAATACATTATGAGATTGCTGATGTATAAATGGACAGAGATGTTCTCTAAGAACCCAAAGAACTAACTTTCACGAGCAACAAAACAACGTCTCCATAATAGTATACTGAACCATGCAAACAAACATAGATTAGAATCTTCAGACATGCACGTATAACTGTACTAAACAAACAACTTAGATACAGGGCATTAAGTACCTAGCTGCATATTTTCTTGTCTGCTAGAGCTTATCTCACCTTTTACATCCTTTTGCCATTCTCTTGGAGTAGTGCAAGAACCACCTACTCTTCTCGTCAATGATCAAGTTCCCTAGCACAACACCAACCAAAAACCCAACTCCAGTGCCAGCCAGAACGATTTTCCAATCCAAGTCAAATAGAGACTCTTCTTCATTATCTACTTTGAAAGACGGTAGTGGTGGTGTAGTGCTTTCACCAATTGTGCATTTATTTGGCAGAGGACCTCCACACAGCCCCTCATTCATCGCAAATGAATTGCTCCCGAATGTGTCGAACTGTGTTCCATGTGGTATCGGTCCCGATAGTCGATTGTGAGAGACATCGAAAACCTCGAGAAATGTGAGGCTGGCTAGTTGTTGAGGAATCTCTCCTGTGAGATTGTTCAGGGAAAGATCCAGTGATTCGAGCATTGTCAGGTTGGCCAAGGAAGGAGGGATGCTACCATTGAGGAAGTTGTTTGAAAGGTTGAGCATACGAAGTGATTTCAGATCTCCAATGAGTTCAGGAATGAATCCTTCGAACTTGTTATTGGAGAAGTCAATCACCATGAGGACATCCAAAATCTTTGCATATTCCCTTTTCATGCCCTTACTCGTTAATGTCATCGCATAAGTCAACCTTTGGTTGTATTGAGCATAATCCATATCAAGCGGATTATAAAAACTCAAATATGCCAGCTTTTCTTGACCATCGATGAACTTCATGGCACGGCAACTCTTTAACAACTTAGAAGGAAGTTCACCACTGAAGCTGTTGTTGGATAGGTCCAAGATGTGTAAACTGGTGAAGTTAAGCTGGCCTAGATTATCTTCTATGGGTCCATGGAACATATTGGACTGCAAGCCAATAACTTTTAGGTAGGCCAATTCCGATAGCCAAAATGGGAATGTATCATTAATTTGGTTGTCACCGAGATTCAAATACTCCAGCATTCCGCAATTGCCTAAAGATCTCGGAGCAATACCTCTCAGTCGGTTTTCTCCTAGGTCGATCATCCTCAATGAACAACCATCTGGGTAAATGTGAGGAATCATGCCCTCAAATTTATTTCTCGCGAGATTCAATATACTCAAAGGGCCAATACTACCCAAACAAGGAGGGAGTGTGCCATTAAGAGAATTGCTGGACAAATCGAGCACGACAAGATAGCTCACTTCACAAATGCATGCTGGAACTTTCCCAGATAGGGAATTGTTTGAGATGTTGTAGACCCGGACTGAGGGAGGTGGGACAGGGAGGGTTGTTTCTAGCAAGTTAGAACTCACGTCAAGATGCCACAAGTTCGGCAAAGGAAGATTAGTCTGGTTGTTTTCGAAGCTGGTTAAAAGATTGTGAGAAAGATCTATAAACTTGAGAGATTCTTTGCTATTATTCCACACCCATCTAGGAATGGTCCCTCGGATTCTGTTGTGTGATAGATCTAACCACGCCAATTCGCTTAAGTAGCCTATAAACTGTGGGAACTCGGTCAAGTTGCACGAATCCAAGGATAAGTAGGCAATCTTCGATGTAGTGGCGTTGATAGCTGACTTGGTGAACGATATATTGTTGAAGGACAAATCTAACTCTCTCAAGTTCTTGAATTTGAATATATCATTTAAATCGAAAGAGCCATTGATATTAAACGACCCCAGATCGAGCACTTCAAGATCTTTCAGATTCCAAAATGTGCTCGGAATATCACCGCCCAAGTCGTTGTGAGAAAGGTCGAGCATATTCAACTGCTTCAGGTTCGCAAATGAAGATGGAAGTCCACCGCTTAGCCGATTATCTACCAAACAGAAAGAAAAACAAAGACACAAGACAAGAGGAGCGTTAGTTACACCATGGGACTAACCGCAATTGAGAATATTAGGAGCAAGTGTGACGCCACGTCATCTATGCACCAGCCCACTCAGTGGACGAAAAGTGGCACCGTGGGTCCCACCTCCGGAAAAATTGGAAAAGTCTCTCTCCCTCTCCTCCTCTCTGCCGGTTCGGGTCGCATCTCTTTCCCCTTCTCTCTCTCTCTGCAACTCCATGGAACCACCGATCTCTCGAGCTCTCCACCGCCGCTCCCTCCCTCCCCGACCACCACCGAAACCCTCGCCACGATGGCCACGAGCAAAACCACCATCGCCGCCTCAAGAGCTTCGAGTCCAGCGACAGGCCTGAGCCGGAAGGCCTTCCGGCTCGGCAAGTTCGGCCAAGTCCTGAACCAAGGACAGCTTCTTCATCATCAACTTCTTCTCCCACAACTTCCTCAACTTCAACTCTTCCTCCTCGCAATTGATCCCCCTCGACGTCGGGATCTCGATGCTCGACTCGACGCACGTCTCGTCCTCCCGCAACCTCCTCAAATCCCTAATTTTCAGATTCACGCTCCCAATGTACCCGACGAGCTCCGCCCCTGCGCTGATCTTCGACAGAACACGCGAGTGGCGGCCATCGATGGAGGGGGTAGGGTTTCGGGCAGGAGGGACGAGGAGAGGATGATCTTCGTGGCGTCTCGCTTGGCGAGGTTGGCCTTGAGGTGGAGGAGGAAGTCCCTGTTTCTGGTTTTGCTTGTGGCCGTCGCGGCGGGGGTTTTGGTGGTGGTCGGGGAGGGAGCGAGCGGGGTGGAGCTCGAGAGGTCGGTGGTTCCATGAAGTTGCAGAGAGAGAAGGAAAGAGATCCGACCGAACCGGTAGAGAGGAAGAAACTATTACCTGAAATGAACAAGTCGGCAAGTTTTGTCAAGTTGACCATCCACTCCATAGTATCACCACTCAAGTTATTGGAAGAGAGATATAGCATCGATAGCTGGGTAAGATCAGCAAAGGAAGCGGGGATTTGACCTTGCAAGTTATTTCCGTCAAGCATTAGTACAGCGAGATGAGAAAGATTACCCAATGAAGAGGGAAGTGATCCCGAAAAATAGCACCCACGAGCTTCAAAATCATGCAAGAGACTAAGATTTCCAATCGAAGCGGGTATTTCTCCCGAGAAATTGGTATTGTAAAGGATTATGTCTTTCAATGGAGAACCCCAATGCGATTTGGGAAGAAAACCAGAAAGGTTGGAAGTGCCTTCAATTAAAAGGAAATCCAAGTTTGGCAGCTGAAAAATGCGGACTGGAAAGTCTCCATTGAATCCACCATGTCCAAGCTCGGAAGAGAGCCATAGTACCGATAGCTGGGTAAGATCAGCAAAGGAAACAGGGATTTGACCTTGCAAGTTATTTCCGTAAAGGACTAGTGTAGTGAGATGAGAAAGATTGCCCAATGAAGAGGGAAGTGATCCCGAAAAAGGGCACCCCCAGGCGTCTAACACATTCAAGAGACTAAGATTGCCGATCGAAGCGGGTATTTCTCCCGAGAAATCGGTCTGGGAAAGGTGTAACGATTTCAATGGAGAACCCCAATGCAGTTTGGGAAAAAAACCAGAAAGGTTGGAATTGCCAGTAATGTCAAGTATTTCCAACTTTGGCAGCTGAAAAATGCTGACCGGAAAGTCTCCATTCAATCCACAAGATCCAAGCCTAAGCGATGTTAAGGAAGAGAAATTCGCTAGCACAGGAGGGATAGGTGATAACAAGCTTACGGAAGAAAGATGGAGTTCTTTTAGCCCAGTCAAATTATGGACAAGGTCGCCCATGTTGGGCAAATGAAGTGTCACGTCCCAAGAAGAGGACAAATCGAGAGAAACTAACCGGGATAGCTGCGAGATATCGTGAGGGATTTCACCGGAAAAATCCGAGTAGGAGAGATTAAGGTATTGTAACCTCGAAAGATTGCTGAAGCCGTACGGGATTGGGGATAAGTTGAAGCTGTTGTAAGCAAGATTGAGTGACTCCACGTGAACGAGTCGAAAGAGAGTGGTGTTGGGACTCATGGTGCCCGAGAGACAGCTGCTACTGAGGTTGAGGGCAATCACTCGGCCGGTGACCTCATCACATTCGATGCCGTCCCACGAACAACAATCTCCACTTCCATCCAGAGACCAAGAGTAGACCTTTGGATAAACGCATCGCGAATCTGTCGTGTTAGTTCTGAAACTTCTCTTGAATTCCATTAAGGCAGAGCTCTCATCCGCATGACATGATACCTCAGCAAGCCTAGTACGAAAGAGAGAGAGTAGGAACATCCAAGCAAGCAGCAGATATAATGATAAGGCTGCCATATTTTTCTGCTTTTGTGTTTTGTTCTTTTGGTTACTGAAGTGAGTTTTCGTGGGAGAGTGCAACGGATAAGCTTTTTATAGGCAGCAACAATTCGTTCTGTCAATGGAAATATCTTGCTACTTGGCCATTCAAAGTGCTTGACCCCAATACTTTTCATGGATTTTATGTATGCCTTCTGTATGTGTTTGAAAACTGCACGATGTTAGACCTATATACATTTGTTTTATCGTCTAGAGCACGAGCCCAGCGGCTTGGCATCGTCCCCTTTTATCTATATTTCTTTGTCATACTTTCGATATAGTATCCATTCGTTTCTTTTGGTGACATATTGGAAATTGGCAACAAGCTCCCGTGTAAAATTGTTCATGTCGTTTAATTTTGACTCACAGCTTCAAGGCGTAATTTCAAGTACAGAGGTTGTTCAACGTTGTTTGTTCATCCATATGAGTTGCTTGTGTGGACTTTCATCAATAAGCCCATTTTTATAGGTGGGCGCATGTCTCTTTAACTGTAAACTCACTTATACGTCTATTATCTCCCTACCTCACTTGAAATTATCACCAAAAAAGTCATTTTGTTTTGGGATTCATCAAGTTTAATTCTCATTTTCTCATTCATTGTTTCATATTGATTTTTGATTAGTGAAGTTTCTCTCTTAATTATATCGCGTGAGCTATCATGCATCTGACACAATTTGCGTACAGGCTGAGTAACAAATTTAAATCATTTTACATATTTCCTCTCAATTACAATCTACTGTAGAGCCCATCTACCTGTCCAAAGACCATACGATATTTTCTCGAAAATGGTAGGGAGAGTCAAGGGTCCAAGCAAGATAAAGGCGTCATCTGTCAAAAGCTGTATTTTCTTGTGCCGTGCTTCGCCATTCATTGCCCAGTATTATATGCATGGTCCACTTACCGGTGAAATGACACCTCCCGTCTTTTTCACGTAGAAAAGAAGAAAAAAAATACCAAATCTTGACAAAACCCAACAAAGAATTTTCTTCCTTGTGACAAACCAGTTGGACTAACCTAATCACAGGGATTAGGATAATTTTACGTTTTCCACTTGTCGCGACCTAAAAATTTCTTCCTCTCAGGCTAATGGATTATTAGGACTAAACCTAACTCGAGCCCTCCCAAGCCCTACCAATTCGCAACTTTGGGTTTAAGTTTTTAACATGCAAATGTTTTTATGCTTGGAGTCGCCACTAATCAATTTGTGGTAGGTCGATTAGAAACCTAAATAAAACATAGGGAGATATGTTTTATTCCTACGAACCAGAGATTCTAAGCCCGGGGACTTGATTACGCTAGATCTAGTCTAACGCCCTTTCGGTACCTTTTCTTTTCAAAAATATTTTGGCAAGCAGTTTGGATCCATTTTAACTTAGTCACTAACATGTGAGGTGTTCATGCGGGTACGCAAACCACCAATTTAACACTCAAGAAAGCATTAAATAAATTGCAAGATTAGGAGAATTACTTACCTCGAAGCAACGTAAGCATCTGCATGGTTAGCTAGAAAATCACATCAACAACCTAATATGATTTCTAATTAACAAGCAATTCATTCCACATTTTTTGATTTTCACTTATTTAAATGAAAGCTAACCTACGTGCAATGACGTACAAGAATTGACATGCGAACAATGCAACCTAACATGCAAACTATATGTCATGCGACGACGTGACCTGATTCTGATGACGGGCAAATGATTTATTTTTGGTATTTTCTGGTGAAATTCGGAATAAAAATATGCCTAAATTAACATGCAACCCATAATGACTTAACATATCCTAACACGACTTATTTTTGGGATTTTTGTTAAAATTCGGAATAATAAATTACTTAAATTAAGAATGCAATTTATCCTAATCTACCATAAAACAATTCATTTTTTAGGGTTTTCTTGGAAATTCGGAATAAAAAATAACCTAAATAATCTATTAAGATTAGAAAATTATTTAATGTAAACTAGGAAATAGATTATCTCAAATCCTAATTTGAATTAAATAATTACTCTATCGTCTAGATACATTTAGGATTCCTAAACATGCAAAATTCAAATTCAAATCCTAACTGATATTTTTTGAATTTTCTTTTTTATTTGAAAAGGAAAGATAATTTAAACAAAGATAGCATCCACATTTAAAATAGCCACGCAATCCACAAGATTCGTTTCAAATTCGGATTAGGCACAGAAATCGAATTACCGGTCATATCTACAGGGTTATAGATATTAATGGAAAGTCGATCGTTCAAATTTGGAAAGCAGATAAAAATCATTATCGTATCCAAGGGATTAGGGATAGGATAATGATCTTCCGTATCGCCACGTATCATACCTTAGGGATAAGGTCGGATAATTGTCCAGATACGTTGCTGAATTAGGAAAGATTCCTAATTTTGAATATTTTAAAAATATTGCAGATATCAGATAATTATCCCAACATATCTAATATTCTACACGATATTCACGCAATATTCAAAAGCACAAATTAGTAAATTAAATATTCTGAAAAATATCAGATAATATCTAATTACCTAATTTGCAAATAGTTTCCAAATTCGAACTTGCGGATCAGGATGAACGACGAACGGCGGGCCGGCGGCGCGGCGTCGGGGGAAACGGCAGCAGCGACGTCGAGGCGGCGGCAGCGGCAGGCGGTGTGGAGCACGGCAGCAACGGCGTCGGCAGGAAGCGGACGCGGCGTCACCGCGTCGCGCGGCAGAGGGCAGCAGCAGCGGCAGACGGGAAGCAGCGGCAGCAGCAAGCAACAGCGGCGTCGGCGTCGCGCGGCAGGGAGCAGCAGGTACGGCGTCGGCGTCGGCGTGGGGGGAAGCGCCAGCAGCAAGCAGCAGCGGCGTCGAGGCGGCGGCAGCAGCAAGCAACAGCGGCGTCGGCGTCGCGCGTGAGGGGCAGCACCGGCGAGAGAGGCGGCAGCAGCAGGTGTAGCGGCGGCAGCAGGTGCAGCAGCGGCGTCGAGGCGGCGGCAGCAGCAAGCAACAGCGGCGTCGGCGTCGCGCGTGAGGGGCAGCACCGGCGAGAGAGGCGGCAGCAGCAGGTGTAGCGGCGGCAGCAGGTGCAGCAGCGGCGGCAGCAGGTGCAGCGAGGGACGGCAGCACGCGGTGATGCTCGGAGGGAAGCGGCGCGCGGCAGGCGGCGGGGATGTTCCACGCGGCGGGAAGCGGTGCGCGGCAGACGGCGGGAGTGGTGCACGGCGACGGAGGGCTGCAGCGGCGGCGCACAGCGACGGGCGGCGGCAGGGCGGCGGCGCAAAGCACGGCGACGTGGGGGGCTCCGGCGGCGGCGCGAAGGGCACGGCGCCGTAGGGTGGCTCCGGCTTCTTTCTCTCTCTCTCTCTCTTTCTCAACTCTCACACTTTCTCGAAAATTCAGATCTGAAAAATTGTGTCCCCCTCTAAAAATCTGACCTCATGATGAATATATAGTATTAACCTAGGTCAATTAGATGGGCTTTTAGTCCCAATGGGCTTAGGCTTGGGCTTTAATTTAAATGGGCTGAATTAATGGGCCGAATTGATTAATGATAATGGGCTGAATTAAATTCAAATTAAAACAACCGAGCCCGTTTGACTTATAATTCCCGGCCTTTGCATTTCAAGCGAGCCGAGTCCCATTCGATGAAATTTAAGCTCGTTCATTCACCGCCGGTCCGATGCAAAAAATGCAATGAATTTAAACTATATGTTATGCCATTTAAATATTTTTTGTTTAGGGGTTAACAATTTAATCCCTAATTTTCTATGCAAATTACACTGAATGGTTGCCAAAATTTAGGTGTCAACAGCTGCCCCTCTTTGAAGGTGAGCTCGCAGAGGTTGCATTCAAAGACTAAATGATACCTAAATTTCACTTATGCAAATGCAGTGAATGTTGTTTTTGTCGGGATTATGAGTCCCATTTTACGATGCATTAAGAAATGATGCAATGCTGACCTGAATAGAGAACATACCTGGAATTACTTACCTGACGATAGCGCAATTCGAGGCACAACCTTAACTTGTATGTTGTTTTGGCAAATGTATGGGCTCAGTTCCCATCGGTATTGCCTGATATATGTTGATGAACTTCGGTGATCTGCAGTCAAGTCAAAACACACGAAGAAAGCTCGACGTATCCAATCATCATCTGGATTCGTGAGAACAGTTCCGATCTTTACGAACTACCTATATATCTCCATAGGTGTTTGCAAAGATTTGGCCGCTTCACTTATACCTGTTCATAAGTGAATTGCGGGGGAAACTTTTGAAATCAAGAGGATATTCCGACCTTTACATATACCTGTTCATATGCAAAGGTTTGGCCGCCGCACTTATACCTGTTCATAAGTGAACTGCGGGGGAACACCTGGGGTGGATAGAATATTCCGACCTTTACATATACCTGTTCATATGCAAAGATTTGGCCGCTTCACCTATACCTGTTCATAGGTGAGTAGCGGGGGAACATCTGAGATAATGAGAGTATTCCGATCTTTACATATACCTGCTCATATGCAAAGATTTGGCCGCTTCACCTATATCTGTTCATAGGTGAGTAGCGGGGGAATACCTGAAATTTGGGAGAATATTCCGATCTTTACATATATCTGTTCATATGTAAAGATTTGGCCGCTTCACCTATACCTGTTCATAGGTGAGTAGCGGGGGAATACCTGAAATTTGGGAGAATATTCCGATCTTTACATATATCTGTTCATATGTAAAGATTTGGCCGCTTCACCTATACCTGCTCATAGGTGAGTAGCGGGGGAATACCTGAAATTTGGGAGAATATTCCGATCTTTACATATATCTGTTCATATGTAAAGATTTGGCCGCCATGCCTATATCTGCTCATAGTCATGTAACGGGGGAATCTTCTCGAGATTGTATGAAAATCTGTGATTTGATGAACAAAGGGGCTAGCCCAAGTGTTCAAGAGTTCCTTGACAAAGTACCTGGGTATCATCAGAAGTACCTGAAAAGGTTTGATCAATAGACACCTGAACACAATCAAAGGCATCTAGAGATTGCAAAAATGATCAAATGTGGGACCTGACAATTGCTTGAACAGGTTAGGGATACCTAGATAGTCATAGATATCCTAGGGATAGAGACATACTTACCTGGTGACATCTCCAACTCTGAAGGTGTGTCTCCTGTTAGACACGATTTTAAGTAACATGTAATATGCATTCGCACACTGTTAAGAACACATATACACATGAACTATGATTTCAACTGATTTTCATGCACGATGGTTTTGTCAAATCGGCATTACAAACTTCGCTGGGGAAAAATCATGACAAGACAACCCGAACTCAAGCGGATATCTTGAAAATGTCGAATGAGGGACTTTCGGTCCAAAAGGGCTTTCTCTCATCCTCATCGAAAGGCTGATTTATGGAGAATCGCTCCATCTCACCGTCATCATGTTGACAAGGGTCCGAGTATTCTCGCAAGCAGTACGACTTTACCAATCTGAGAGGTCTTTGTTAGGACTGTAACATAGGGCTTGGTCAATGGCTTAGCAAAAGAGACTCTTCGAGTCGAGGCTATTGAAAGAAAATACTCTGCAATTGTCTCCGGGTTTACAAGTCAAGAACCTGCAAAATGAGATAGAAATGGACTTGCTCGCACTTCTTCGAGCTAAGCTTATAAACATCCGAATCCTACGTTAGTTCAAGTGCTTTAATCTGAAGAGACTTTGTAGAGGACGTAACGTAGGCTAGGCTCATGGGTTGAGAAATGAATGGATCATAAGGCTCAAAATGTGTATAATTGGGGTGAGAGTTGGTGATCATCTCGGCATTGTCACCGGTCTTCTTCTTCATCAGGGATTGTCTTCTCAGTAGATGCTCCATTGGTTTCGAGAGTTCATCACTTGACTCATCACTTGACTCCTCAAGACTTTGGATACTTTTGTGACTTCGAGACAACTAAACATTTTCTAAAGTCGTCACTTTTCTCCATTTTTTCCTTTTTCACGGGCATCGGCCTTGCTTTTACCAGGCACACTGCTTTTTCATGCCCTCTATAATTTTTTTTTTTTTTTGACTCACACTGTCTACAATGCATACATTGGCCAGTCACACTTTGGCTTGCTTTGACCGAATGACTAACATTTGGGCTCTCAGGGTCTTCGTCTTTTGTTGGCGCTCTGGATATGCTGCTTGAACAAAGATGACTTTTGCCTTGCCCCAGTGTGGGGGATGATCACCAACTGGGTTTAAGAAATGAATTTGCAGGCTCAATTGGGCTTAGCAAAGGATAAAGTGTGTATAGGATAGAGAAAGAAATGCTCTTCGTCATCCTAAGGCACTTGAACTTCACGTGAGTTCATCTGAAAAAGCAACACTCGAAGATTGATGCAAGTGAGAGCATGAAAATTTCTACTCATTTTTTACCTTATGACGCTGACTTACCTCCAGTTTGCCCCGATGTGGGGTGGTTCTTGACAGGGGTAATTTGAATGAATTTCTCCAAGTGTTTAGGCTCAAAGTGGCGAAACAATGGATAACCTGTAGTATTTGGGATAGAGAAATGAACTGCCTCTCGTCATTTCGGTTGCCGTACCTTTTGCGAGATAACCCTTTACCTTGCAGACATGGAATCTTTCCACTCAACTCACTGGGGATTAGTGCATGGGACTGTGTATAGGATATGGCTTGCCTTTCATCATCCCGATGTACCTCATTCAACACATTCAATTCATTCCACATGAGTTATCATATTGTCTAAATAGATTCCCCTTTTGAAATCGATAATGTAGACTAACAAAATGATCAGGCACAATTTTAAGCCAAGGCAGACATTCCATCTTTAAATTGATTGAACTCATTTATTCATGAGTGAAATGTTTGCAATTCGGAATATAAAACCAAACACTTGAAAACTTTCACCGCAAAAATGTTAGATCTTATCAAGGATAATATATCTTCACAGCATCAGAATTAACAGGAGTGGAAAACTCACGACCATCCATTTCTGCGAGAATCAGGGCACCTCCAGGAAGCACCTTTTTAACCACATACGGACCAATGTAGTTTGGGGCAAATTTTCCTCCAGGAACAGGAAAGACTGGCAGCACCTTCCTTAGGACTAGATCATTTACCTCGAAGTGTCTTGGATGTACTTTTTGGTTGAAAGACTTACCTACTCATGCGGCAACTGGATCAAGCATTTCGTCTCACCTTCGGGAAAGGTTGCCTCTATCTTCACTTCTTTGGGTTCTCTGGAATCACTCAGGTTAGTAGTGATGGTTCAGTCTGAAGTGAGAACTTTGGACCTTTCATGTCGTTCTAGATCACGCTGAAGGTCCGAGGAATCTTCCAGTTCATTAGTGTCATCGAGATCAGGTTCGGTGGCACATAATTCATCAGATTGGACCGTTCCCATACCCTTACATGTCACAAAATTGCCCCTGAAACATAAAGTAGGGGGTTCAGTAGGACAAACAGGGCTAAACAGTGTATTTTGATTTTTTTTTTATTTTGAAATTCTTTTCGAAAAGGTTTTAACACGAGAAAGCATGAAGAAGCCCAGGCCTCAGAATTCTCCTTGGACTATATTTTATTTTATCGGTTGGATATCATCACCGGGCTGGTTTGATGTACCTCAACATGCCCTCAAAACGAAAATAACTTGTAATTTTATTGATTATCACCAAATGAATTACATTTATTGGAATGGAAATTGCAACAATCAAATCCTAGAAATGAAAAGTACTAAAAAGTAGCTCCCGAGACGGGGCAAGTCCTAAAAAGCAGTAAAAATTCCCGCGTAGGGGAATGTGCGAAAAAGGTAAATGTGTTACTCTTGCGGGCCAATGCCCATTCCCTTCAACGGTCCTTCCTCGATGGCTCCAGTTAAGAAATTATCGAACAGGGCAGTGATTCCCTCCATTGCATCATCAGAATCTTCTGTCACTAGAGGTGTTGAATCATCCATACCTCCCCATCCATCCGGGACAATGTCATGGGGGTCAACATAGAAGCTCGGGGGTGCTGAGTATTTGACATAATAGTCGAACTTGCCGCTCGGCTGCCCCAGAGTGTCGATCACCTCTTTCTCTTCATGCATCATTCTTGCAGGGCCCGGGAATGTGGTACTGAGGTGTGGAGGCAACCTACCACGCCCACGTTCTTCATCATTTGGCTCTTCTTCGGATCGTAATCTATTTTGACCATTTCTTCGACCACGTCCACGTCCACGTGCCACATTGTTCGGCTCACTCGACCCCAGGTATCCCAACCCAGTAATGCGGGGCCTCTGAGAAACTTCCACCGGTTGGCGGATGCCTTGACTATTTCTACCAAGGCCTTCACCTGGAGTAAAGCCGTGAGAGATCATTATTCTCCCAATCATGACCGCAGCATTTGACACCTCAGGAATAGGCGGTGATGATCCTCTTGACGCATGTATGGTTGATACGAGCTCCAGCGACTGATAGCTCGATTCTATTTTGCAATCAGGCTCAACATAGGGGATAGCCGTTGCGTGGTAGATTGGGTGTTCTTCTTCACCGTGGACCGTGACTAACTTTCTCTCCACGACGAACTTTACCATCTGATGTAGACTGGATGGCACAGCTCCAGCAGTATGAATCCATGGACGACCCAACAGAAAATTGAATGCAGTGGGAATGTTCATAACTTGAAATAGGACATTGAAAGTCGTTGGTCCTATCTGTATGTCAAGGTGTATTTCTCCCATCACTTCTTTCTTCGTTCCGTCAAAGGCTCGTACGGAGGTTCTTGCAGAACTTATCCTAGAAGGATCTATCTTAAGGCGGTGTAAAGTCGCCAAAGGACAGATGTTTAGGGCTGACCCGTTGTCAATGAGTACCCGGGCAACATGTGAGGCCTTGTATTTGACGGAAATATAGAGTGCCCTGGTATGCCCCCTCCCTTCTAGAGGGAACTCTTCATCTGAAAAGGCTATGAGGTCCTTAAGGAGTATAGAGCCCACAAATTCCTCTAATTTGTCATGATCGATCGTTTCTGGCACGTGGACTTCACTTAACACCTTCATTAAGGCCTTCTGATGCATGACAGATGTCTGGAGCAGCTCAAGCAGGGAGATTTGCGCGGGCAGCTTGCGCAATTGTTCAACTATGTTGTACTCGCTAGCCTTAATCACGGCTAGAAATTCCTTGGCTTCTTCATCAGTGACGGGTTTTGCAGGTTGGGCATTAGCTTGGCCGTAGGAACGCCCAGATCTGGTAACTAAGTCGACATCGAGACTGTAGGACCAGGGAACCGCCTTATTGTCACTGTACTCATACGGTTGGGGTATCTCGATCACTATCCCTTCATCAGTTGTAGGCGTGCTTACAGTGATCTCCTCATTATCGGACGCGTCTTCAAGCGGAGGCATGTCTTCAGGCAGAGGGTCGCCCTTATCGCTCCTGATGTTCAATGTAGCAAACTCCTCCTCCCAATTAATAACCACTTCGGAGATAGTGGAGACGATGCCAGTGTGGTCAGCATAAACAATCATCCCAGCTTTTACCATTCTTGAGACTCTTTCTCTCATGAGAGCCAGGGGCAGGTCTTCATTATTTGGATAACAACCGGCTTTCACTAACTCACCGTAGACGTCGGTAGTACACACTTTAACATTCTTGATTCGACCAGCATTGAAGCTAAATATGGCATTCACATTGCCTGCGTGATCAGGGAGTGGGTTGCTCTGAACATTCGGCTTAGCAGGTTGAAATGAGAACGCCTTCGTGTCTAGGAGGTTTTGGATTTGGTGCCTGAGGGCATAGCAATCATCGGTTGAGTGTCCCGGCTCACCCATGTGATAATCACATTTCTTTGACGGGTCGAAGTTATAGAACCGCTCAGGATTGGGCCGCTTTGGCTCAGTAGTGAGCAAACCTTTCTTCTGGAGCACCGTCAACACTTGAGACAACGACCCGGGGAGGGGAGTGGATTGCCTCTTGTTGTTCCTCCTCTGAAAAGGTTGACGACTCGAGTTTTGTTGCTGAGCTTCTACTACTTGGATTGCTGGGGCGGAGTTAGCATTCCGCCGGCTCGGCTGATTATAAGCCATATTCACTTCAGCTGCCGGTTCTTTCTCTTTTCTCGCACCAAATCTTCTGGTCGAGGAGGGCGGCTCGACAAACCATCCATCTTTCAGCCCTATTTCAATTTGTTCGCCCATGGGGATGAGTTGGTTGAAGTTGTCAGTCGGAATGGCAACCATCCGATTACGGTATTCGAACGGGAGAGTTTTCATGAACATCCTCTTTAACTCACTGTCTATGGGTTCTGGGACAACCTGAGCAGCTAAATTTCTCCATCTGATAGCATAGTCTTTGAAGGACTCAGTCTTTTTCATCTGGGCGCGTTCGAGATCATCACGGGTAGGAATGATGTCTGTTATGAATCTGTACTGCTTCAAGAATGCTTCACTGGCTTCTTTCCAAGTTTTGAGGCCATTTATCTTCTTCATGAGATACCAGCTCAAAGCAGGACCCGTCAAACTTGCTTGAAAGGCATGGATCATCAGGAGTTCGTTATCAACGTACGAAGTCATTTGCACGTGATAGAGCTGTAGGTGGGCTTTTGGACATGTGGTGCCATTGTACTTGTCGAAATCCGGCATTTTGAACTTCTTTGGGATTTTGATCTGTGAGTAAAGGGACAGATCAATCGAAGGTGAATCCTGCGAACCTTCCAGCTGCTTCACTCTTTCTTCAAGTTTATTGACCCGCTCATCAGGTTTGTCCTTGTTGACGATGATCTGGACAGGGTCATCTTCTAAGTCAGGAATATCGTCATCTCCGTCAACATCGACACTTTTTCTGATCTTCTGCTTTGGGACTGATGCTTCGAGAGGTGTCGAAACAGGATCTGACCGGAGAGCTTTGATCTCAGCGGACATTTGTTGCATCGCGATGACAAGCTGCTTGATCTGGTCTTCCACACCAACAACACGCTTTTGCAAGTCGGTTTGATCGGCCATTCTGGCTCTCGACCGTGTACGAATGGGCGACCGTGATCGGTCCGTAGCTACCTAATTTGCAAATGAAACAGGCATACATTAGTGTTAAGCGAAATGATACGCCAATCCATGACATTGGTCTAACCGCTTTGAATTGAAAGGACCTCTTTATTGAAATGGCGAAAATTTTTACACCAATTAATGACTTGAAATTGAACTGAATATAAAGACAAATGACTCAATTCCTAAACAAACTTTAAAACTGAAACTGAGATAAGAAAAGAACTTCGAGCTTTTTTATTTAGCTTGATCTATAGACATATGGGAGGCGACTTCCTTCTTCAGTTGCTCATAAGCTCGAGCTATCTTGGATGCTTTTTCTTCAGCTTCTTCGGCCTTCCTTTTGAGGCGATTGTTCTCTGAGTGATTGGCGGACTTGAGAGGCACCTTAGGTATCTTCGGGAGCCAATCTTGCGGGATTTTGTGCCGACGAATGTACTGGGTTGTCGCGAAATAGGACTTCTGTTCTCCCTTTAGTTCTCTTTCGGGCCGTGCTATCTTCAACACACGACACTTCCTCCACATCTTATTGAGCTGGGCTACGGTCGCTTCGTGGTCTTTATCATCATCGGCGAAGTCGACTTGTAGGAGTTCTGGTTGTAACGCCGGAGGGAGCCCTTGGAGAATCTGATACTGACGAGACACTCTGGCGGGGTAGTATTCAATTGCTCCGGTGAAACCCAACAGCGGAACCGGCCCGATACCATTACAGGTAAGCCGAGCTTCCTCGACTTTGAACCAGTTAGCATGCCATTGGAAACCTTGGGGTCTAGCATTTTTCATGAAAATGACCCATTCGGAGTAATGATAATCGGGTGCATCCCCTTGTTTTTCTTTGTACCTTAAAACTGGATGGCTAGAATCACTAAGCTCGGGTATTGTGAGTAAATCGCCACACCCTTTTATATGAGATAAAAACCAAATTTGCAAAAGTTCAAGGGGGGCATGAAACGTTTTGTCAACATGTTGTTTAAATTTAGTGAGGGAAATGAAAGTCTCTGCTAAAATGATGTTGATAAAATTCTTTTCAAGACAGACCTGTTGGACCAACCATGCGATTGACGGATTACATGCATTCTTACAGTAAGGAAAAATCACGAACCCGAAAAACGCTAGCAAAAAGATTCTGCCTTTTTGAAAAGATGTGGCTTTTTCAAAACACTGACTCAGGAATGAAAAAGGACATGTGCCACGATTTGCTTTTAAAACTTTTCCCAATTCATCTTTTCCGACATTCAAAAATTCAGCCAACATTAAAGTAGAATCAATTCCCAAAGGTGGTGTGACTAATTCCGACTCCAACGGTTTTCCAATGAGTACGCTATATTCTTCCAAAGTCGGGGTGAGCTCGTGCTTACCGAATATAAAGGTAGAGGTTTCGGGACACCAAAAGTGCGCTAATGCTCGAACGAGGCCGGTACGGACTTTGACCTCCAGTAGGGGGAGCAGCCTCCCGATGTGGCCCTCAACTAGCTTGCGGTTGGTCGGACTGAGTAGATTCCACCAGGCACGGAGCTCGTCCTTAGGAGCATCAAGAATCCGGATGTCTGCCCCTCCCATAGTGTATAGACCAAGACTTGCGACCGACCTAGTGTCATGGACCGACCAAAGAGAAAGACGAAATGTAAATAAATTGCGAGATAAAGGTTCAGAAATCTTACTTCACCCGGTAGAATGATGGCAATCACATAGACATGCGCATGAAATGTGAGGTTCGATTTCTACCTAGACTCTGGCTTGCAAAATGGAGACATGAGGATTACCGAGCTAAACCAGTCATGGTGGTGGTTAGGCTGAGATTCCCCTGACTCCGGCTCAGTCAAAGAGCCGACCCGGGTTGCAAAGGGTGCAACCGTGGCAGGTATTCAATGACACCACGAAAGAACTTTCGGGACCAAGAAAGGCGACCCATACCACGCGGGTGTGGTCGGGGTGTCCATTTTCTCAGTACCATCCTAAACCTGTGCCGCCCAGGTCCGGCAGCGGGTAGTGTGTGCGGTGTAGTGTAAATGTAAGGCATGCACAACAGGTTATATCATACAGCGCTTCGTGCATAAACTAAACCATTCATTCAAACACCTCCCTGCAAAACAAGGGTTAACAATCACGCCTCCCCTTATACCTCCCATACTGCAAAAACATTTAACACCTAAAATGTTAGGGACGTACCTGGGATCCTCGCTGCCAAGCAAAAATATTTTTTGGAAAGAAAAACTGGCCTAAGTCCACTAAGAGTTTTAACTCAATCCCCAGCGGAGTCGCCAAGCTGTCGCGACCTAAAAATATTTCCTCTCAGGCTAATGGATTATTAGGACTAAACCTAACTCGAGCCCTCCCAAGCCCTACCAATTCGCAACTTTGGGTTTAAGTTTTTAACATGCAAATGTTTTTATGCTTGGAGTCGCCACTAATCAATTTGTGGTAGGTCGATTAGAAACCTAAATAAAACATAGGGAGATATGTTTTATTCCTACGAACCAGAGATTCTAAGCCCGGGGACTTGATTACGCTAGATCTAGTCTAACGCCCTTTCGGTACCTTTTCTTTTCAAAAATATTTTGGCAAGCAGTTTGGATCCATTTTAACTTAGTCACTAACATGTGAGGTGTTCATGCGGGTACGCAAACCACCAATTTAACACTCAAGAAAGCATTAAATAAATTGCAAGATTAGGAGAATTACTTACCTCGAAGCAACGTAAGCATCTGCATGGTTAGCTAGAAAATCACATCAACAACCTAATATGATTTCTAATTAACAAGCAATTCATTCCACATTTTTTGATTTTCACTTATTTAAATGAAAGCTAACCTACGTGCAATGACGTACAAGAATTGACATGCGAACAATGCAACCTAACATGCAAACTATATGTCATGCGACGACGTGACCTGATTCTGATGACGGGCAAATGATTTATTTTTGGTATTTTCTGGTGAAATTCGGAATAAAAATATGCCTAAATTAACATGCAACCCATAATGACTTAACATATCCTAACACGACTTATTTTTGGGATTTTTGTTAAAATTCGGAATAATAAATTACTTAAATTAAGAATGCAATTTATCCTAATCTACCATAAAACAATTCATTTTTTAGGGTTTTCTTGGAAATTCGGAATAAAAAATAACCTAAATAATCTATTAAGATTAGAAAATTATTTAATGTAAACTAGGAAATAGATTATCTCAAATCCTAATTTGAATTAAATAATTACTCTATCGTCTAGATACATTTAGGATTCCTAAACATGCAAAATTCAAATTCAAATCCTAACTGATATTTTTTGAATTTTCTTTTTTATTTGAAAAGGAAAGATAATTTAAACAAAGATAGCATCCACATTTAAAATAGCCACGCAATCCACAAGATTCGTTTCAAATTCGGATTAGGCACAGAAATCGAATTACCGGTCATATCTACAGGGTTATAGATATTAATGGAAAGTCGATCGTTCAAATTTGGAAAGCAGATAAAAATCATTATCGTATCCAAGGGATTAGGGATAGGATAATGATCTTCCGTATCGCCACGTATCATACCTTAGGGATAAGGTCGGATAATTGTCCAGATACGTTGCTGAATTAGGAAAGATTCCTAATTTTGAATATTTTAAAAATATTGCAGATATCAGATAATTATCCCAACATATCTAATATTCTACACGATATTCACGCAATATTCAAAAGCACAAATTAGTAAATTAAATATTCTGAAAAATATCAGATAATATCTAATTACCTAATTTGCAAATAGTTTCCAAATTCGAACTTGCGGATCAGGATGAACGACGAACGGCGGGCCGGCGGCGCGGCGTCGGGGGAAACGGCAGCAGCGACGTCGAGGCGGCGGCAGCGGCAGGCGGTGTGGAGCACGGCAGCAACGGCGTCGGCAGGAAGCGGACGCGGCGTCACCGCGTCGCGCGGCAGAGGGCAGCAGCAGCGGCAGACGGGAAGCAGCGGCAGCAGCAAGCAACAGCGGCGTCGGCGTCGCGCGGCAGGGAGCAGCAGGTACGGCGTCGGCGTCGGCGTGGGGGGAAGCGGCAGCAGCAAGCAGCAGCGGCGTCGAGGCGGCGGCAGCAGCAAGCAACAGCGGCGTCGGCGTCGCGCGTGAGGGGCAGCACCGGCGAGAGAGGCGGCAGCAGCAGGTGTAGCGGCGGCAGCAGGTGCAGCAGCGGCGTCGAGGCGGCGGCAGCAGCAAGCAACAGCGGCGTCGGCGTCGCGCGTGAGGGGCAGCACCGGCGAGAGAGGCGGCAGCAGCAGGTGTAGCGGCGGCAGCAGGTGCAGCAGCGGCGGCAGCAGGTGCAGCGAGGGACGGCAGCACGCGGTGATGCTCGGAGGGAAGCGGCGCGCGGCAGGCGGCGGGGATGTTCCACGCGGCGGGAAGCGGTGCGCGGCAGACGGCGGGAGTGGTGCACGGCGACGGAGGGCTGCAGCGGCGGCGCACAGCGACGGGCGGCGGCAGGGCGGCGGCGCAAAGCACGGCGACGTGGGGGGCTCCGGCGGCGGCGCGAAGGGCACGGCGCCGTAGGGTGGCTCCGGCTTCTTTCTCTCTCTCTCTCTCTTTCTCAACTCTCACACTTTCTCGAAAATTCAGATCTGAAAAATTGTGTCCCCCTCTAAAAATCTGACCTCATGATGAATATATAGTATTAACCTAGGTCAATTAGATGGGCTTTTAGTCCCAATGGGCTTAGGCTTGGGCTTTAATTTAAATGGGCTGAATTAATGGGCCGAATTGATTAATGATAATGGGCTGAATTAAATTCAAATTAAAACAACCGAGCCCGTTTGACTTATAATTCCCGGCCTTTGCATTTCAAGCGAGCCGAGTCCCATTCGATGAAATTTAAGCTCGTTCATTCACCGCCGGTCCGATGCAAAAAAATGCAATGAATTTAAACTATATGTTATGCCATTTAAATATTTTTTGTTTAGGGGTTAACAATTTAATCCCTAATTTTCTATGCAAATTACACTGAATGGTTGCCAAAATTTAGGTGTCAACACCACTATTTTAAGGGCATTAATAGATGGGTTTAAGTGTTAATTTACGTTGTAAGTCCTAAGTTTAGCAGGATAAGTTTCAAAAACATCTCGTGTTTTTTATCGAATCAATTTGTATAACCAGAAAAATCGAGTAAGATAGTTCGGTGTTTTATGGCAAAAAGAAGGGATAGATCAATATTTAATATATAGTTTGAGATATCAATAAAATGTACCGTGCGTCCACGCATTAAGACCACACATTTTTTTTAAACTGCATAAACATCAAATTTTCTTGAGCATATGGAAGATTATTTATTTGACTTTCAGCGTTAATAAATTAACAATGTTAATGATATTTAAAAGAAGAACTCTACGAAAAAGATGGAAATAATATTTTCGCATGAAAATAAAAAAATAATGCAAGAATTAGTTATCTACCAAATTTTTCACGACTTCATTGATTTTTTTTTTTTCAGTATGAAATGAGATACAATCATTTTAAAATAAACAAATAAGAAAAAAAATATCGACACGATTGAAATGAAAATGATGAATGATAATATGATACTATTGAAATAGATTGACGCGCACTCGAAATCATCAAATAAAGACATTACAGTAAGTACTGCACCAATTTTTAGATAAAAATAAAGCATGGAAGAAAAAAAATTGTATGTGCGCATGCGCAAGAATGAGAGAGAAACAAAGAGACTTATCTACTATGAAGAATAAACAGATCATTGGTGCAAAAGTGCGGTGGAAATTGAGAAGTTAAATATATTGAAAGAGGCAACGTGAATGGGTGTCCTCAATTTAAATTAAGTTAAATGTGAAAAAATGTCTTGAATCTATGAATCAAAGGTTTCTTTTTTTTGTAACCATAGAAGAAATTTTTAGTAGAAAGAATTAAGGTTATGTGCACATTTCGTAAATTTTGATATTATGAGAAAGTACAAATAGATAAATCAAATCGTAATTTGAACATGAAAGGCACAGTTCGTTTAGAAGTTTATTGAAAGACACATTGTTTGAATGAATAGTAATGTTTTATGAAAAATATAGGGAAAAGTGTCAAAAAAGTCCTAAACCTATTGCATTGGTGTCAATTTAGTAACCTTTTTTTTATGTCAATTCAATCCTAAATCTTTTAATATGATGCTAATTCAGTCCTTTCAACTAATTTTGATCGGATATTACCGATATGGACACTAGACAGCCTACGTGGCACCGCCGACACTGACGTGATTAACTTTTAATAATATGTTAATATTTTTTCGATTTTTCTTTTCTTTTCTTTCTTTCTTCTTCTTCCCTTTTGCCTTCCTCTGGTGAGGCTTGACTTCGCCTAATCTGGCGAGGTCGAGCCTTGCCCTGTCGCATCTGGCTGAATGTAGGAACTTTGCTCACGAAGCTGTAGGAATACAAAATTGTGCACATATTCAAAGAAGCAGATGGTTGCACAGAGGCTGTGACCCTACTTCAAAGGAACAACATCTGCAATTTGGTATTTATTCCTCTGTTCGAGATGTTATTAAAGGCCTTTTGCATTACCACTCCATTGGGAGCACATATAATTTAGACGATGCAACTTGACTAGTTTTGTGTAATGATCACTGATTGAGATTTGTTACGACACCAAATGAGATATTGTGTAGATAGAGCATCATTGTCCCTCACCTATATTGACATACTGCATTCGGGATTTTACTTAGTCATGCCTGTTGTTCCCGACCAAAAAAAAAAGTCATGCCTGATGGCAAGACCATCTAGAGGAGGACTAGGATGGGTGTGGGAGGATTGCATTCGGAACACCAGTCATCTTCCAAGTTGTTCCTTCACTGATTGATAATCAATCTACCAATTCAAGTTGCATCTCTCGGAAATCTACTCAAAGCGTTGTGTGATAGTTTTAGATTGTGCACTAAGATGGACACTTGGAGTATTTTGCTCCATTCGTTGCAAAACATTCATTTATCTATGACCAAAATCAATACGTACATTCTACTTATTTTGAAATATATGAAGGGCCATCTCTATAATCCCAATGCAGCGTTTTCAATGGGTAAATGGGAAACATTATTGCTAATTCTAACCTAAGGCCATCTATTGGCCCTATATTTCTATTGTGGCGTGTTCATAGTACGTTGGAGCTTCTATAGTTTCTGAGAGATTTGTACTCGTTCGTAATCCATCGTAATCATGTATTGTCAATTGAGATTATGATATTTTCTTTTTATGATTTAATGATTAGGAATATTCCTAAGAACCATAGAATGACTCATGTGCGTCAATTTGAAGGATGTGGAAAAGTCGATTCGTGGGTCTCTCAATTTTGGTTTTTATGTGGAAAAGATATGAGATGCCACTTTAGTGGGCCAAATATGCAATTATGATTGCACATGAACGATCCATTACGGCATACATGACAGTTCAACCTAAGTTGTACCTTGTGGATATATGACCATTTTTGTCCCATTTTGAAAGAAAAAATGCCCATTTGCTTATAACTTCAACATTATTTAAAAAGAAAAGACAGTGAGAGTTAGGCAATATGTTGAATTTGCAAAATGGCAATACATGCATACAAAGATCGACTATACATTATTTTTGTTCCAATCTCACGTGGATTGTTGATTCATTTATAAGAAGCTATAAAAAAAAAAGTGACCCATCAAGAAGTCAAGCGGCTTCAGCCAAAAAAAAAAACAGAAGTCAAGCGGCTAAATCAATTGAATGTACATGTTATTTACGCCTAAATTATCTAAAAATTTTCATTTATTTGTATTAGGTGATATCTCGAGTCATATTTTGCATATATATATATATATTATATTTGCCTTTTTAAGGAGTTCATAAAGAGTCACTTTCTTAAGGCTAGGCCTTAGAAGTTGCGCAAAAAGAAGAAAAAAAATACCACATAGATCTTGGATTTTTATCCCAACATTTCTGACAAAAATTGCTAATTACAAAAGCTGTCATTCAATATCCTCTTGCTCTTCTATGACATACGTGTTCTAATAACAAACAAAAAAATTAAAATTAATGTTGGTTTGAAAAAAATTCACTCTGCAGATATTTAACTAAACTTTTAAATAAGTCATTTATGCAAAAATTTCTACTCATAATTATCAACATATCAAATATACTTCTAGAATAATTATTTCCATCAATCCACATCCATAGACTTTGGCCATGCATAGCACAGGTCAACAGACTTGTTAATTTGCTAAAGCGACTCTTTCTTTAATCCAACCCAAGTGTCTTTTCAAATGTGTATGGTGCATGAACAGCCACAGCATAATGAAATTTCAACGATCAAATTGCTTATTGTTGCCTATGAAAGATTCTCCAATGAAAAATGAAAACATATTCGGTTGAAATAGTTTGTTATCATGAAAAGGGGTGATTATTGGAAATGAAAAGATGTGATTGTTAACATGAAGGAAGTGATGGTTGATCATGAAAATGGAGATAGTAACTAAACTTTTGAATAAGTCATTTGTGCAAAAATTTCTACTCACAATTATCAACATATCAAGTATGCTTCTAAAATACTTATTTCCATCAATCCACATCGATAGACTTTGGCCGTGCATAGCACGGGTCAACAGGCTTATTAATTTGCTACAACGACTCTTTCTTTAATCCAACCCAAGTGTCTTTTCAAATGTGTATGGTGCATGAATGGCCAAAGCATAATGAAATTTCAACAATCAAATTGCTTATCGTTGCCTATGAAAGATTCTCCAATGAAAAGTGAAAACATATTCGGCTGAAATAGTTTGTTATCATGAAAAGACGTAATTATTAGACATGAAAAAAAGTGATTGTTGACGTAAAGGAAGTGATGGTTGATCATGAAAAATAGAGATAGTAACTAAACTTTTGAATAAGTCATTTGTGCAAAAATTTCTACTCGCAATCATCAACTTATCAAGTATGCTTCTAGAATAATTATTTCCATCAATCCACATTCGTAGACTTTGGCCATGCATAGCACGGTCAATAGGCTTGTTAATTTGCTACAGCGACTCTTTCTTTATTCCAACCCAAGTGTCTTTTCAAATGTGTATGGTGCATGAACGGCCAAAGCAGAATGAAATTTCAATGATCAAATTGCTTATCGCTGCCTATGAAAGATTCTCCAATGAAAAGTGAAAAAATATTCAGTTGAAATAATTTGTTATCATGAAAAGAAGTGATTATTGGATATGAAAAGAAGTGATTATTGGATATGAAGAAAGTGATGGTTGATCATGAAAAATGGAGATAGTAACTAAACTTTTGATTAAGTCATTTGCGCAAAAATTTCTACTCACAATTATCAACATATCAAGTATACTTCTAGAATAATTATTTCCATCAATCCATATCCATAGACTTTAGATGTGCATAGCACGGGTCAATAGGCTTGTTAATTTGCTACAACGACTCTTTCTTTAATCTAACCCAAGTGTTTTTTCAAATGTTTATGGTGCATGAACGGCCAAAGTTGAATGAGATTTCAACGATCAAATTGCTTATCGTTGCCTATGAAAGATTCTCCACTAAAAAGTGAAAACATATTCAGTTGAAATAGTTTATTATCATGAAAAGAGGTGATTATTGGATATGAAAAGAAGTTATTGTTGACATGAAAGAAGTGATGGCTGATCATGAAAAGTGGATATAGTAACTAAACTTTTGAATAAGTCATTTGTGCAGAAATTTCTACTCATAATTATCAACATATCAAGTATACTTCTAGAATAATTATTTTCATCAATCCACATCCAAAGACTTTGGCCGTGCATAGCATAGATCAACTCGCTTGTTAATTTGCTAGAGCGACTCTTTCTTTAATCCAACCCAAATGTCTTTTCAAATGTGTATGGTGCATGAACGGCCAAAGCAAAATGAAATTTCAATTATCATTTTGCTGATTGTTGCCTATGAAAGACTCTCCACTAAAAATTGAAATCATATTCGGTTGAAATAGTTTGTTATCATGAAAAGAGGTGACTATTGGATATAAAAACAAGTCATTGTTGATATGAAGGAAGTAATGGTTGATCATGAAAAGTGGAGATATTGGGAATAAGGGAAAAGTGCCAAAAAAGTCCTAAACCTTTTACATTGGTGCCAATTTAGTCCTAAACCTTTTTTTGGCGCCAATTCAGTCCTAAACCTTTTGCATTTGTGTCAATTCAGTCCCAAACCTTTTGCATTTGTGCCAATTCAGTCATAAACCTTTTGTCTTTGTGCCAATTTAGTCATTCCGGTCAATTTTGGTCGGATTTTGCTGACGTGAATGCCGACCGATCACCGGCGCTGACGTGGACAACTTTAATAATATTTTATTATTTTTTTTGCGTTTTTATTAATTTTTTTCTCTCCCCTCCCTCCAGCCGGTCGTCGGACCGGCGACCGGCCGGTGGCCAGAGGTCGGCGCTGGCGAGGCTCGCCCTCGTTGGCCACTGGCGAGGGCAGCCTTGCGCTAGGCGAGGCCCAACCTCGCCAGATCCGGCGAGGTTGTGCCTTGCCCAACCATGGCGAGGCTCGAGCCCTCGCCAGCGGCCTCCGACGAGGGATCGAGCCTCACCATGGCTGGGCAAGGCCCGACCTCGTCGGCAGCTGGGCGAGGCATAACCTCGCCGGATCTGGCGAGGTCGAGCCTTGCCCAGCCATGGCGAGGATCGCCTTCGCCGTCGCTGGCGAGGGCGAGCTTCGTCGGCGGCTGGGCAAGGCCCAACCTCACCGGATCTGCCGAGGTCGAGCCTCGCTAGCGGCCTCTGGCGAGGGCTCGAGCCTCGCTATGGCTGGGTGAGGCCCCACCTCGCCGGATCTGGCAAGGTCAAGCCTTGCCTAGCGCGAGGTCGCCCTCGCCAGTGGCTGGCATGGGTGAGCCACGTCGGCACCGACCTCTGGCCACCGGCCGATGGCCGGTCCGGCGACCGACTGGAGGGAGGGGAGAGAAAAAAAAAGAAAAGAAAAAAAGAGAAAAATTAATAAAAATTCAAAAAAATATTAAAATATTATTAAAGTTGTCCATGTCAGTGCCGGTGACCGGCCGGCATCCACATCAGCAAAATCCGATCAAAATTTATCGGAAGGACTGAATTGGCATAGAGACAAAAGGTTTAGAACTGAATTGGCACCAATGCAAAAGGTTTATGACTCAATTAGCACCAAAAAAAGGTTTAGGACTAAATTAGCACCAATGTAAAAGGTTTAGGACTGAATTGGCACTAAAAAAAGGTTTAGGACTAAATTGGCATCAATGCAAAAGGTTTAGGACTTTTTTGGCACTTTTCCCGTGAGAATAAGGTACCTATTTTCAAGAGATGTATTGATTGGTTGTTTATAAATAGAACCAAATCATACATTATTCATAACACCTATTCAAGAACGATAACCTTCTCTTCTTCACAATATTCTCTATTAATTTTCTCTTTTCACACACAGTTTGACAACACATTCAAGGTGAAATTCTAATAGAAAAATTGAATAATTGTCGAACCCATTTCTCTATGGCTTTGGTGTATATCCTGAAGGTATAATTGTTAAAAACTTGACAGCAACAATAGTGGGGGCAAATTATACCTTAAAGACAGTAATCGTCGTCACGCATCAAAGCATCAAAGAAGTATAAACTACTCCTCTATCTTCATTAGCAATCAAATTTCCCCAACAATCTTAAGGTATTATTATTTTCATGAAAATGGAGACAATGACTACATCAGGTGCTCACAATCTTGACATATTAGTATTATTGAAACTTTTGTTTCTCTTTATATGCTTAAGTAATCTTTTATGTGGCATAATAGATTATTTCATGTTAGTTATATTGTTTGGGCTAACAATACAACCTAGAAGGGGGGTTGAATAGGTTGAATGAAGATACCGATAGACTTTCTCGAAATAACACAATAATCAGTAGACCGGATTATATGAGAGGTTAATCAACGTGTGTGATGATAGATCACGGATAGTGCAGATAACGAATGATGAATATAAATCACACAACTATTTATTGATTACACAAATGATGAGCAATGAATATAACCACCTACATTTTGTTATCTTTAGCCAAACATTATTCGTCTACCCTTACTTGATTTCTCATCGTGGAACAGGAAAGATTAGGGGCTTTAATTTAACTCTGACTATGACTACCATATATCTTTAGCTTATGTGAAGACTTTGACTCTACCATGTATGTGAAGACTTTGACTTAGTCACCCCCATGTGTTGTAGAACAATTTGGGGTTCGCCTTTATCGATTAGATGCTGTATCCTTCTTTTTGACTATTGGATCTAATTAAAAGGTATCTCTATGATACGTATCAACAAACCAAACGAAGAAACGTTACAATATGCAATGCAATAACAGTTCTTATGACGTTCATAATCAATACTTTGAATGTCGAATATTTTTCTCAGTAAACGTATCTAAGAATTATCATAAAGGCACTTATCAATATGATCTTTTAGTATATGACATCACGGTTGGTACCATAATGCTCTCTATGACATATGCGCCAGGCACAAAAGAGAACAACATTAGTATGTCAACCTCAATACTACGCATGCTTTCTAATTGGGTCGATTTGATCGCATCATTTCACTTTCATACTGGCTTGCACTTTCAACAAAAATGTCATCCCATATCTTTTTACACGCAAAGACCAAAATTAAGAGACTCGCCAAAAGACTTTCGCCCATCTTTTAGAGTCATTTTTCATTTCCTTGGAGTACTCCTGGTACCCAAATCACAAAAAGAAAACAATGATAAAAAAAAGTGATTACAATGAACTACGAATGGACATACATCTCTCGGGAACTATAGGAGCTCCGACGGAAGGTCAACACATCACTACATAAAATGGCACTAAGAGATGGCCTTAGTATAGAATTACCCAATAATCTTATCCATTTACCCATCTAAATGGATGCCATGTCTATGATTCAAGCAATTACAAGTACTCATGGGAATAATTTACTGATGAAACCCCTTTTGGCTGAATGCAAGAATTTGCTCGTGAAGCTGCGGGAAAACAAAATTGAGCACATATTCAGAGAAGCAGATGGTTGCACAGATGCTTTGGCCCTGCTTGGACAAAAATAGCATCTGCAATTTTTTTCCATTCCTCTTTTCCACATGTTGTTAAAGACCTCTTGAATAATGACTCCACTAGCAGCACATACATTTCAGATAATGTAAGTTGACTTGTTTTGTTTAATGATCAAAAGTTGAGATTTGTTAAGATAGCGAATGGTACATTTTGTAGATAAAGGATTATTGTTTCTTACCTATATCGATATGGTGCATTCAAGATTTTACTTAGCCATGCTTGGAGTCGAGACCATCTAGAGTTGGGACTGGGTTGAGAATGGGGATTGGATTTCTTTAGTTGCTGTTATGTATGCTTAGTTGTGGTGTGCTTTTCCTTCGCACTTGCTCTCATCTCTCTACTTTTTTCGTTCATTTAATTAGGATGTATTACATGAACCTGGTGTCCTCGCATACCATGAGCTAGTTTGGCTTCAACAAGAAGACAAACAGAAATGATATTTAATTATCGTGAGATTTTGTGATACTACTGCCAACTATTTAAAAAATTTAAGCTGTTAAATAAACACGCGGTGGTTCCACAAAATCTCACAATTATGGTCGCATAACGAACCCATGTCGGGTCGGGTGGGGCTCATCATCTGGATAAGCAAAGTGTCTTTTTGAAGACCCTCTGCAACATTCAACATCGTTCTGCGTGAATCACGTGCTGTGCTTTGATGAACATGAATTCACACACTATTGGCACTCTTTCAGGAAACGCTAACGTATAAAGCTCTTCTCTATTGATATACCATAATTAAGGGATTATATCTTCATCAAGTAATTTATTCTGGTAAACAGCAATTTATGATACGAGAAAGGGAGCTTTATGTGGTTCTCAGAACTGAGTCCTAAACGTGTTAGTACGCTGCAGAATCTAGAAGCAGTGATAGAAAGGTTGGAAAGTTACTGTTATAAACTATTCACATAAATTGAGTTAGGATGTGGTACATGTATGAGATAAGATATTGATGGAGGACACTAAGAGATTATTGTATTAATTTTCACATGAATTTGGCGTCAAAATATTTAAAAAATTTAAATTTTATATCAAAAGATGAAATATCAGATACAAATAAAAAGATCATCTCCTTCAGTAATTCTGTTTGCTTTCACTGATTCTCTCTGCTTCGTCTTCTTTTTTCTTTTCACATGGATAGTTTCAGTCATCAAGGAATGATCTCAACGTCGTTTCTGAGTACATGGAGGCAAGTTAACGGGCCAAACGTCGTTCCCGAGTCCGTATTCTGGTTAATTTGAAATGTTCATCTCTCGTTAATCCATGGATTTTTCTAGTTTATGGTAAATAATATCCCTATTCTCTTCCCTCTAGGTAGTCGTAATAGAGTGATGGAATCTTAATAATTGAGCACCGTTATATTCAAAGATATATGGCTTAGGGTGTGTTTGCTTCGCAGAAAATAAATGATTTTTGAAAAATATTTTTTAAAAAATGATCGCTTGCATCGCTTACAAAAATGAATGGATGAAATAAAATTTCATCATTTGTAAAAATGCTTAGACATAAATTGTTGACGATACTAAAAATATTTTTCATCGACTATTTATTTGAAGCAATACAAGCAATCATTTTCTCGAAAATATTTTTCAAATCATTCATTTTTTGAGAAACGAACGAAGCCTTAAATTTTGTATATGGTTCTTTCATGGTGCTTCTGAGTTGCAACCCTTGTACTTTTGTGGACATGTGGTGTTCAAATCATCATATCAGTGGCCCTATTGGTAATTCGAGACTACAAAGGAGTGTTGGTGGATGGCTTCACGAGCTCCATCTTGGCTGGATCGGCTGAAGCGGTTGAAACCCTAACTTTGCTGACCGGTCTACGCTTTGTCGAAGAGAGAAGCAAACATGAGGAGTTCTGTGGAGTTCAGCTTCAAGCACAATCAGATTGTACTTCGTTGTACGGCTACATTGTGGAAGAAGAGCAAAGCCCATGGGCACTACGGCTAGGATTGATGAGTGCAAAGCAAAACTTGCCCAACTGAAATTTGTGAACCTAGCCCAATGTCTAAGGGATGCAAATAGGCTCGCGGATTGGGTAGCTAAAGCCTAGCGAAAGAAGGAACTTCCCTCAAACTGACTATCTTGTCTCCTAAAACTTTTGTTGAATATCTTATCTTGTGATGTGAACGGACTTTCTTTGAGTTAATGAAATTTTTATTTTATCGACCAAAAAAAAATATCATTCTCATGAAGTGAGGTAAACCTGAAAAATTAAAATTAATACGCATTTTACGCTATGTGACCTTAAGTTAGTATTCATTTATATTATACTATACAACATCAATGAAAAGTGACCCGAAAATCTTAGAGACGTTGTATAGGAAATTTTTCATGATTTTTGAGCGTGCATATGAGATCCAATCGATTACAAAACCTAAAATATATTAAACTATAATTATTGAATTTTAGTACAAAAAAATCGACTCCTCAATTAAAGAGCCCGACTAAATATCAAATATAAAATCTATTAGATGATTATTTTTCTCTTGCAAATATAAAAAAAAAATTTGGTCGAAATATATAAATAATTTATTCACCCTTAATTCGATCCACAAGTATATCAACGAAATAATTTCTCTGGGATAGCTAAAGTTCGACGATCTCGAATACTTTTTTACAGCGCTCCATCGTCATATACTTGTGCGTACATACTCATGGACACGGGACACCATTCATCTTCCAAGTTGTTCCTTCATTGATTGATAATCAATCGACCAACTCAAGTGGTATCTCTCGGAGCTCAACTCAAAGCGTCGTGTGATAGTTTTAGATATTGCTCTAAGATGGACTCTTGGAGTATTATGCTCTATTCATTGCAAAACATTCATTTGTCCATGACCGAAATTAATACGTACATTTTACATATTTTGGTATATACTACGCACCATCTGCCTAATCCCAATGCAGATTTTTCGCCATCCAAGCCTCGAAGAATTTGGTGGGAATCAAATCGCCAGAAACAAAGATACAGAACAGGCCTAACCACTAATTATCTATGTAAAATTTAGAACAAATAGGGAACTGATGATAAATAAATATATATAAATATTACTGCATAGAGTAGATATACTACCCAATTAAATATAATTTTATATAATTTATAATTACCGTTGGATGTGTATAACATCCATGGATAATAATAAAGAAATATTTATAATTATATATAATTTTGTTGTCAAGTCCTTAAGCTTATATAAATTTTCTAATTAGGTCCTTTTGACTGGTCAATTCGCATTGAGCTGACCGTTAGATAATGCCAGAATATGACGTGAAAAATAGTTTTTTTTTTCCTTCATGCCTTGTACGCTGTTTTGACACCTAAATGTTGGTTACCATATTTAATTCTTTATTGCATAAGAAAATTAGGAATCGACTTGATCCTTAGACAAAAATACAATTTGCAATGGTTTGCATTTCATTTAGGCCACACGTCGCACATGCCACTCGCATGACCTTTCCATATTGCGGACGAGCGCGCGTCGCGTTACCTTCCTATATTGTCCGCCATGATAAGGATTAATATCGGACTTTGCGGATTAGAGTTTCAAATTGGGGGACGAGGACGGCCAAATATATTTTCAAGATAGGATGATCCACAGTGGTACATCCTTAATTAGTCTTGGTTCAAATTTGAATTCAAAGTGATGCCAAGATCAATTCCACATTGGACTAGATAAAGGTTGCTGGCAGAGTCCCGAAGATTGAGCTCGTGAGATCGAAAACGAACAACAAACCGAGTTCAATTCGGTTTGGAAAAGAGAACCAACCCAAAGGATCGTGAAGATTTTGGTGGAGAATATAAGCTGGCTCGCTCAAAAGATCATACAGAAAAAACACCTTCGAAATGGCGGCAAAGGATTTTAGGAAATGCGCTTCTCCCGTCCTCCACCTTCCTCTTCTCACGTGCTTGCTCCTCACCTCTCCGCCTCCAAGAGCTACTATTCGTCCTTCTCCACCTCTACGCTTTCTCCTTCTCCCCCGCCTTCTTGCTCCTCATTTGCAGTGTCGAGCAATGGACGGCTTTCAGACGAGCAGTGATCCACCGATCTGCAGCAAGCCATCTTCTCTGGTCCTGCACACGAGCGAAATCGATTGATCTTCGTTCTGCAAGTAGTCGTCTTCTTCAGTCCGCGTGATCTCTAGAGATAGATGAGTCCTCGAGAGGCGAAGGGGCTTAGTCTGTTCGTTCCTTCTCCGCGCATTTCTCTCCATCCCGTGTTTCTTTTCCACATTTGAAGTTCTGCTTTACACTCTGTTTGATCGCTCATATCAAGTGGGAATTGGATTGGCTTTTGGCGCGTCGTATCGGGAATCTTTGAATTGCAATGGAGAAGCCTCTTTGCCACGGTATAATTATCTCATTCTTCTTCCTTCTCTCCTTTTTTGCTTCTTATGAAATTGGATGCTACTATTTGGGCGAACAATAGATTATGAATTATGTCAATATCAGTGCTGGATCAGCCACTTATGAAATTGAATGTAATCGTGTCTCGTAAGCCTTATTATAGTCTCTCTGTTTTGATTCCCTTCCAACTTTTGTATTCCGTGTATATGTGATGGCTGGCAATAGACGATGGGAATACTGTGGTGGCCGGAGATGCGGAGTAAAACATTTGTACGCTATTCTGAGTATGAAGGGTGCAAATACGGTTCTAACGTACGTGTGCTCCGGTGTTCAATTCATGTAAATACGTACAAGTTTTTGGTTGGTATCAGAATACGTGATGATATGTGTAGTGCGCTCGAGAGTGTTGAGTTTCGGTCCAAAGAAGCTTAGTTTTGGTTTGGAGTGTTCAAGTGTACATGGAAAACAATTGAATGAGCGAAGGAAAATGTTTTCTTTACCAAATAACGGTTCATTTTCAAGTTTCAGCCAAATACCGGAAAATATTCATGAAAAACATTTTCTAGAAATGTCACATGCTTCATTGCTGGTCGCCACAATGTCCCGTCTGTACTGACCGTGAATCACCACCTGTGCTGTTGCAATTCTAGTCCGCGACGTCCCTACTCCTGTTGGCCGTATCTCTGTTCCTGTCACTAGCAGCCGGTCTCTGCTCGTTGCTGATTTTCTTGGTGCAGTTCCTGGAGCACACCATTGCCGCTCGTTGCCCAGGTCTTGCTGATTGCTCTTGCTCCACATGGTGGTCTCTGTTGTCTGGCTGCTGTTGCTCCTGTTGCCAGACGGAAGAGTTGTGGCCAGTTTGACATAGCTGCATTTGTCCATGATCTTTATTGCCGATCGCTTATAACCAGTCCCCGTCACAGGTTGTGGCGTGATTCTTCTCGTGGCCGCTCTTGAATCTTACTTCTTTTTTTGCTAAAGGCTCTTGAATCTTACTTGTGCAGGTTTTTCCGGCGACTTACAAAGCTTCCCGGTGACGTCCGAGTTGTCACCAACACCTTTGCTGGGCCACCTTCAGCGAGCAGCTACCGATTCACCGGAGTCCTTACTGCTGCAACGCCGGTGCTGCCTTGTCCATGCCGTGTCTCCAACATTAGTCCGGCAAACCATAGCCAAGCCCAAGTCTCTTGCACCGTCGTGGGATTTCCTTCGTGAACGTGTTCTCCCCGTCACCGGCCACCGCTTGAGTTGGATTCAGAATCTAGGTAATTTCGTAGTTCGATTGAATATTTAAATTGCCTAAGATGATTGGTTTTATTCTAACCATGATTTGTTTAAGATTTTAGGCATAATTCCAATTAGGAAATTTTCCCATCTTGAGTCGTGCTAATCGATCTTTAAAACTTATGATCGGATCCCCGATAATGATTTCTTGCTTTGAATTTAACAGATATTTCGTTATAGGTTTATTATGTTTAATGTCTTTAATTGAGTAAACTTTTCCTATTTTAAAAACAAAAATTGGCCAGCCGACCATTGTCATGGACCGGTCCTATTAAGTCATTATGCTTATTGCTTTATTATTCCACTACCTAGGTGACATTGTCGCATCACAAATGGATCTCAATGGCATGAACAAGTAAATTGCAAGTGTCCAAAATCAAGTTGACGAGTTGCGCGCTGCAGTAGCTCATCTCAGTAAGCAAAAGCGCCGTGACAACGTGGATGCTTCATTTAAGTGGGAACCTCCAACCTGAAGGGTGGAGACAAGATGTCCTCTGAACAATCTAGTTTACCTGAAATAATAGAGTTCGATGCTACACTGAAAAGACTAGTGGTGTATCTAAAAGGGAAGATAATTGACTAAAACGTGGCAAGTTCGTTTCGCCCTGGCAAGGTTAAAGTTCCTGATAGATTTAAGGTGCCTGACTTCTACAAATATGATGGCACAACCTCCACGAAGGTGCATCTACAATATTACAATATCAAGATGGTACAATACGCTGATCAAGCACAACTGATGGTTCAAACCTTTCAAGAGAATGTAACTGGACTTGCATTACAATGGTTCTTTGAAAAGAAGACAAATCTGACGAAGAGTTAAAAGGGAGATATCTTATGTGTTAAAATATATCTCGAGTTTGAGTCCGAAAAACAAAATCTGATCCAACATTAATTATTATTTATGAAAATTTAAATATTTCGAGTTAGATATTTTACGGACGTCCAAAATCGAGCGATACATAATACGAAAATTACTTTCGTGGTGAAGTCGTGATCAAGAACGGAAGTTGTTCCGTGCTGCAGTAGGCCATGCTGATCCCAATCGGCATGAGCTTCTTTCGTTGACCGACACGGGACTTCTTCAAGTAGTGAATTGCTTTATTACGCGTTGACTTCGTTGACCGCGTGTGTATATATACGTATGCGCTCACGATCACGGGATGTTCTTTTCTTAGCGAAGAGATTGTTGAAGCGCCGTTTACGAGTGCTTGGCAGTGGGCAATCTTGTGGCTTTTGTTGCGAAAGCAAGCAGTTGAATAATAAAATAAATTAGATATTAAATTTACGTGATTCGATCGTAATGATCTACGTTCACGGGGATATCAGCACGAAATTTCACTATAGATCGAACTATACAATGGAAATTACAATCACATTCGAGTAACTCAAACACTCTCAGTATTTTCCAAACCCCAATTACACTCAATAACTCACACAGTGTTTAACCTCATAATTCTTTATGAAATAATCTCTTAATTTCACATAGAAATTATACATAAATTTTACCACAAAATTTAATCGCTACAAACACTCCTATTTTTTATGTAATTACACGAACGAAACCAACGAGAATAACCCACATCGAGCACTCGCTTAAAATATCTTCACGTCAACCGTGGCGCTTCAATACTTCGCGTATTCATCAACAACGGCTTAAGGAGATCCACGATCCAATATTTTATATATATATATAGCCAAAGAATAAAGACGCGCACAGTTGCCGCTCAAGAAGCCCCCTGGTCGGTCAAAGTTGACAGAGTCAAAATAAGAAATAAAATCCAATTGGACTCTCTTCCCCTTCTTCTTTTTATTTTATTTCTTTCTTTTCTTTCTCTGATGAAATTTTGGCAACGATGGACTTTCCTCTTCTTCGAGTCTTGTTTTCACGGTCAACACAAGTCCAACTGGACTTTCCACTTTTGACTTCTTTGTAGTCAAAAAGGAAATAGAGATTTTCACGGTGGACATCCATAAATATTCAACTTCCAAATTTTCCTTTAATTTATCTTGGGTCGAATTTCATTCACGGGCTCAAATTCTAGATATATTTTAACAGGTTTTGTTCGTGGAATTACACCAAGAGTTTAAGTGTTTATAGCGAGTTATTGAGTGTAATTGAGGCTTGGAAAATACTTATAGCGTTTGAGTGACTCGAGTGTGATTATAATATCCGTTGTATCACTTGATTTATAGTGAAATTCATTGCTTCTCTTTCCGCGGACGTAGGTTACTACGGCCGACTCAGGTAAATCTGGTGTCCGATTTATTTTCTTATTCTATCAATTTTATTGTTCGATCGTTTGGCTTTCGCAACTTTATGCATTCCTCCGGCAATACCATTCTATCATAGAAACTATGTTATCCCGTGAGGATTTGGCCCGCACTAAAAAGTAGCCAACGGAGTCTTACAAAGCATACGTGAAGAAATGGGAAACTCAGGCTGTTGAAGTTATTCCTCAGCTAACTGAAATGGAAATGATGAAGCTGTTCATTCGCCTCCGAATGCAAGGAATGCACTTCAATTCCTTCGACAAATTGGTCCTCACATGCGAACATAATGAATTCCTCCACTTTTTATAATGACTTGGAATGAATGGGGCCATGGTAAATTGCAATGCCCCCTTTTCATGTACCTTTTTGTTTCTCTTCTTTCCAATGTCGTCAGGATCCGAAGTGGACCATCCTCCACCGAAAGAAAAGGTCTTTTCCGAATTCTCATAGATCATTAACTATTTCCTTAGTAATTCCTACTTCTAAATACAAGTTTGTGAGTTCAGATTCAATCCATCTCACTCATGTCATTAATTGGTGCGAATGGTACCCTTTTATCTCTCCCCTTTTTACTTATTTTTTGTCATTCTTATTAAAAGAACTGGCACGAATATAATCGATTTTTTTTTATCGCTCTAACCCCCGCACTTCGCAGGCATGGGACTAGGATGGAGATGGGGACTTCCATGGGCCCAGTTCACTACTCTACTTGTTCCAATATTATCCTTCTAATTATGTTCAACTGTAGAAAGTTCTGCTGAAATCGTTATTTTGCTAGATTTCATGTTCACATTTATACTCGTTAAACTAAATCACTCATCAAATTATATGCTCTTTAAGCTAATAATTTTACATTTAACTTAAGGTGGATAGCTCTACGAAAACAACTTATGGCGCTTTCTACTTACAAAACATGAAGGTTTCACACCAATCGCCTTGGTTTCCATGGACGACAAAACTTTCTACGTCATCCTCGACCATGTATAATAATTGGCTTCTCATTAGTATCCACTTATCTCAATTACGTCTCTAAATCGTAGTATCTACAACCTTTCAAAAAAAAAAGGATAGATAAACCAGGTCCTAGGTCAAATCCTCTATATCCGTGAGAGTCATTTGGCTAGTACTATTACAACAAAACATTATGACATTGCTGATGTATATATGGACAGAGATGTTCTCTAAGAACCTAAAGAACTAACTTTCATGAGCAAGAAAACAACATCTCCATAATAGTATATTGAAACATGCAAACAAACATAGATTAGAATCTTCAGACATGCATGTATGCATTTAGTATCTAGCTGCATATTTTCTTGACTACCAGAGCTTTCCTCACCTTTTACATCCTTTTACCATTCTCTTGGAGTAGTGCAAGAACCACCTACTCTTCTCGTCAATGATCAAGTTCCCTAGCACAACACCAACCAAAAACCCAACTCCAGCGCCAGCCAGCACGATTTGAAAGATGATGTTGGTGGTGCAGCGCGTTCACCATTTGTGCATTTATTTGGAAGATGACTTCCACACAAACCATCATTCATCGCAAATGAATTGCTCCCGAATGTGTCGAACTGAGTTCCCCGTGGTATTGATCTCGATAGTCGATTGTGAGAGACATTGAAAACTGCAAGAAATGTGAGGCCGGCTAGTTGTTGAGGAATCTCTCCCACGAGATTGTTCAGGGAAAGATCCAGTGATTCGAGCATTGTCAGGTTCACCAAGGATGGAGGGATGCTACCAGTGAGGAAGTTGTTTGAAAGGTTGAACATACGAAGAGACTTCATATCTCCAATTAGTTCAGGAATGAAACCTTGGAACTTGTTACTAGAGAGGTCAATTGCCACAAGCATATCTGGAATTTTACTATATTCCCTTTTCGTGCCATTATTCATCAATGTCAACGCATAAGTCATCCTACTTCCTTCGAGTACAAAACTAGACATATCAATCCATTGATGTATATTCATATATGCCAACTCACCTTGACCATCGATAAACTTCATGGCACGGCAACTTTGTAACAACTTGGAAGGAAGTTTACCATTGAAGCTATTGTTCGAAAGGTCCAGGATGTGTAAATTGGTGAAGTTAAGATGACTTAGATGACCTTCAATGGGACCATGGAACTTCTTGGACTGCAAGTCAATAACTTTTAGGTAGGCCAATTCCGATAGCCAAAATGGGTATGTATCATTAATTTGGTTGTCACCAAGATTCAAATACTCCAGCATTCCGCAATTTCCTAAAGATCTCGGAACAATCCCTCTTAGTCGATTTTCTCTTAGGTCGATCATCCTTAATGCACAATCATCTCAATTAACGTGAAGAATCATGCCATCGAATTTATTTCGTGCGAGGTTCAATAATATAAAAGGACCAATACCACCAGACAAGGAGGAAGTGTGCCATTTAGAGAATTGTTGGACAAATTGAGCACTGCAAGAGAGCTTAATTCACAAATGGATGTTGGAATTTCCCCAGATAGGAAGTTGCTGGAGATGTTGTTGTCGCGACCTAAATTTTTCCCTCTTAGGCTAATGGATTATTAGGACTAAACCTAACTCGGGCCCTCCCAAGCCCTACCAATTCGCAACTTAGGGTTTAAGTTTTTAACATGCAAATGTTTTCATGCTCGGAGTCGCCACTAATCTATTTGCGGTAGGTCGATTAGAAACCTAAATAAAACATAGGGAGGTATGTTTTATTTCTACGAACCAGAGATTCTAAGCTCGGGGACTTGATTACGCTAGATCTAGTCTAACGCCCTTTCGGTACCTTTTCTTTTCAAAAAAATGTTTTGGCAAGCAATTTGGATCCATTTTAACTTAGTCACTAACATGTGAGGTGTTCATGCGGGTGCGCAAACCACCAAAGTAACACCCAATAAAGCATTGAATAAATTGCAAGTTTGGGAAAAATTACTTACCTCGAGGCAACGTAAGCATCTGCATTGTTAGCTAGAAAATCACATCAACAACCTAATATGATTTCTAATTAACAAGGAATTCACTCAATTTTTGGATTTTCTCTTATTTAAATGAAGCCTAATCTACATGCAATGACGTGCAAAAATGACATGCAAGTAATGCAACCTATCATGCAAACTATATGTCATGCGACGACGTGACCTAATTCTAATGACGGGCAAATGATTTATTTTTGGTATTTTCTAATGAAATTCGGAATAAAAATATGCCTAAATTAACATGCAACTTATGATGACTTAACATATCCTAACATGACTTATTTTTGAAGTTTTTGTTAAAATTCGAAATAATAAATTACTTAAATTAAGAATGCAATCTATCCTAATCTACCATAAAACAATTCATTCTTTTTTTTAGAGTTTTCATGAAAATTCGGAATTAAAAAAATAACCTAAATAATCTATTAAGATTAGAAAATTAATTAATTTAAACTAGGGAATAGATTATCTCAAGTCCTAATTTAAATTAAATAATTACTCTATCGTCTAGATACATTTAGGATTCCTAAACATGCAAAATTCAAATTCAAATCCTAACTGATATTTTTTGAATTTTCTTTTTTATTTGAAAAGGAAGAACAATTTAAACAAAGATAGCATCCACATTTAAAACAACCATGCAATCCGCAAAATTCCTTTCAAACTTGGATTAGGCACAAAAATCGAACTATCGGTCATATCTATAGGGTCATAGATATTGACAGAAAGTCGATCATTCAAATTTGGAAAGCAGATAAAAATCATCATCGTACCCAAGTGATTATGGATAGGATAATGATTTTCCGTATCGCCACGTATCATGCCTTAGGGATAAGGTCGGATAGTTGTCCAGATACGTTGCTGAATTAGGAAAGATTCCTAATTTTGAATATTTTCAAATATTGCGAACAAGGCAAACATTATCCTAAGATATCTAGCAATCCACGCAATATTCACAGAATATTCAAACATCCAAAAATTAAGAAACGAAATATACTAAAAATATTGGATAATGTTCAATTACCTAATTTGCGGATAATTTCCAAATTCGAACTTGCGGATCGGGATGAGCGGCGAACGGCGGACCGGCGGCGTGGTGTCGGGGCGACGGCGACTCGCGGTGGTGACCCGGCGGGGAACGGCAGCGGGCGCGGGAGCGGGCGCGGGCGCGGGAGCGGGCGCGGGAGCGGGCGCGGGCGCGGCAGCGGGCGCGGGCGCGGGAGCGGGCGCGGCAGCGGGCGCGGCAGCGGGCGCGTCGCGCGAGGTCTTCCTCCTCTTTCTCTCTTTCTCACTCTCACACTCTAAAAATTTTCTGATCTGAAAATTGTCTGTCCCCCCTCTCTAAAATTCTGACCTAATAATGTATATATAGTATTAACCTAGGTCAATTAGACGGGCTTTTTAGTCCTAATGGGCTTAGGCTTGGGCTTTAATTTAAATGGGCTAAATTAATGGGCTGAATTAATTAATGATAATGGGCTGAATTAAGTTCAAATTAAAACGACCGAGCCCGTTCGACTTGTAATTCCCAGCCCTTGCACTTCAAACGAGCGGAGTCCCATTCGATGAAATTTAAGCTCGTTCGTCACCGCCAGTTCAATGCAAAAAAAATGCAAATGAATTTAAACTATATGTTATGCAATTTAAATATTTTTTGTTTAGGGGTTAAAAATTTAATCCCTAATTTTCTATGCAAATTACACTAAATGATGCGTCAAAATTTAGGTGTCAACAGCTGCCCCTCTTTGAAGGTGAGCTCGTAGAGGTTGCATTCAAAGACTAAATGATACCTAAATTTCAACCATGCAAATGCAATGAATGTTGTTTTTGTCGGGATTATGAGTCCCATTTTACAATGCATTAAGAAATGATGCATGCTGACTTGAATAGAAAACATACCTGGAATTACTTACCTGACGATAGCGCAATTCGAGGCACAACCTTAACTTGTATGTTGTTTTGGCAAATGTATGGGCTTAGTCCCATAGGTCTTGCCTGACATACGTTGATGAACTTCGGTGATCTGCAGTTAAGTCAAAACACACGAAGAAAGCTCGACGTATCCAATCATCATCTGGATTCGTGAGAACAGTTCCGATCTTTACGAACTACCTATACATCTCTATAGGTGTTTACAAAGATTTGGCCGCTTCACTTATACCTGCTCATAAGTGAATTGCGGGGGAAACTTTTGAAATCAAGAGGATATTCCGACCTTTGCATATACCTGCTCATATGCAAAGATTTGGCCGCCTCACTTATACCTGCTCATAAGTGAACTGCGGGGGAACACCTGGGGTTGAGAGAATATTCCGACCTTTACATATACCTGCTCATATGCAAAGATTTGGCCGCTTCACCTATACCTGCTCATAGGTGAGTAGCGGGGGAACATCCGAGATAATGAGAGTATTCTGACCTTTACATATACCTGCTCATATGCAAAGATTTGGCCGCTTCACCTATACCTGCTCATAGGTGAGTAGCGGGGGAATACCTGAAATTTGGGGAGAATATTCCGACCTTTACATATACCTGCTCATATGTAAAGATTTGGCCGTCATGTCTATACCTGTTCATAGTCATGTAACGGGGGAATCTTCTCAAGATTGTATGAAAATCTGTGATTTGATGAACAAAAGGGGCTAGCCCAAGTGTTCAAGAGTTCTTTGACAAAGTACCTGGATATTATCAGAAGTACCTGAAAAGGTTTGATCAATAGACACCTGAACACAATCAAAGGCATCTAGAGATTGCAAAAAAATGATCAAATGTGGGACCTGACAATTGCTTGAACAGGTTAGGGATACCTAGATAGTCATAGACATTCTAGGGATAGAGATATACTTACCTGGTGATATCTCCAACTCTGAAGGTGTGTCTCCTGTTAGACACGATTTTATGTAATATGCATTCGCACACTGTCAAGAATACATATACACATGAACTATGATTTCAACTGATTTTCATGCACTATGGTTTTGTCAAATCAGCATTACAAACTTCGCTGGGGAGAAATCATGACAAGACAATCCGAACTCACAAGCGGATATCTTGAAAATGTCGAATGAGGGACTTCCGGTCCAAAAGGGCTTTCTCTCATTCTCATCGAAAGGCTGATTTATGGAGAATCGCTCCATCTCACCATCATCATTGTCGCGACCTAAAAAAATTTCCATTCTCAGGCTAATGGATTATTAGGACTAAACCTAACTCGAGCCCTCCCAAGCCCTACCAATTCGCAACTTAGGGTTTAAGTTTTTAACATGCAAATGTTTTCATGCTTGGAGTCGCCACTAATCAATTTGTGGTAGGTCGATTAGAAACCTAAATAAAACATAGGGAGATATGTTTTATTCCTACGAACCAGAGATTCTAAGCCCGGGGACTTGATTACGCTAGATCTAGTCTAACGCCCTTTCGGTACCTTTTCTTTTCAAAAATATTTTGGCAAGCAGTTTGGATCCATTTTAACTTAGTCACTAACATGTGAGGTGTTCATGCGGGTGCGCACACCACCAATTTAACATCCAAGAAAGCATTAAATAAATTGCAAGTTGGAAGAATTACTTACCTCGAAGCAACGTAAGCATCTGCAAGGTTAGCTAGAAAATCACATCAACCATCCTAATATGATTTCTAATTAACAAGCAGTTCACTCAATATTTTTGGATTTTCACTTATTTAAATTAAACCTAATCTACATGCAATGACGTGCAATAATGACATGCAAGTAATGCAACCTAGCATACCAACTATATGTCATGCGACGACGTGACCTAATTCTAATGACGGGCAAATGATTTATTTTTGGTATTTTCTGATGAAATTCGGAATAAAAAAATAACCTAAATAATCTATTAAGATTAGAATATTACTTAATTTAAACTAGGAAATAGATTATTTCCAGTCCTAATTTAAATTAAATAATTACTCTATCTTCTAGATATATTTAGGATTCTTAAACATGCAAAAAACTCAAATTCAAATCCTAACTGATATTTTTTGAATTTTCTTTTTTATTTGAAAAAGGGAAAATAATCTAAACAGAGATAGCATCCACATTTAAAATAGCCACGCAATCCACAAGATTCGTTTCAAATTCAGATTAGGCACAAGAATCGAACTATCGGTCATATCTATAGAGTTATAGATATTAATGGAAAGTCGATCATTCAAATTTGGAAAGCAGATAAAAATCATTATCGTACCCAAGTGATTATGGATAGGATAATGATTTTCCGTATCACCACGTATCATACCTTAGGGATAAGGTCGGATAGTTGTCCAGATACGTTGCTGAATTAGGAAAGTTTCCTAATTTTGAATATTTTAAAAATATTGCGGATATCAGATAATCATCCTAATATATCTAATATTCCACACGATATTCACGAAATATTCCAAACACACAAATTAGTAAATTAAATATTCTGAAAAATATCAGATAATATCTAATTACCTAATTTGCAGATAATTCCCAAATTCGAACTTGCGGATCGGGATGAACGACGAAGGCGGGTCGGCGGCGCGATGTCGGGAACGGCGGCGACGGAAGACCGGCGGTGACGGAACAGCAAGGCAGCGCCGGCGTGCAACGGCTCCGGCGAGGACGGCAGCAGCAGCGTCGGGCTCGGCGGGGACAGCGGCTGGAATGTCGGCAGGGCGCAGCAACGGAACAGCAAGGCAGCGCCGGCGTGCGACGGCTCCGGCGAGGACGGCAGCAGCAGCGTCGGGCTCGGCAGCAGCAAGCAGCAGCGGCGTCGACGTCGTGAGGATCAGCGGCAGCAGCAGCGGCAGGCGCGGCTGTGTCGCGCGGCAGAGAGCAGCAGGCACGGCGTTGGCGTCGGCGTGAGGGGCAGCGGCAACAGCAAGCAGCAGCGGCGTCGGCGGGAAGGGCAGCGGCAGCAGCAAGCAGCAGCGGCGTCGACGTCGGCCTGAGGAGCAACGGCAGCAGCAAGCAACAGCGGCGTCAGCGGCGTGAGGAGCAGCGGCAGGCACAGGCAGCAGCGGCGTCGGTGGACTCCGGGTGGGGCGGCAACAGCAGAGAGCGGCGGCAGCAGGCACGGCAAGCAGCGGCAGCAGGAGCGGTGGGTGGCGAGCACGTACGGCGAGGAGCTCCACACGGCGGGCGCAGCGGTGAGCGCGCGGCAGGGAGCAACCGGCGCGGCGGTGAGCGCGCGGTGCCGTCGGGCTTGGCGTGTGGCCGCAACTTCTTTCTCTTCCTCTCTCTCTCACTCTCACCCTCTCTAAAATTCTGATCTGAAAATTCTCTGTCTCCCCCCCAAAATTCTGACCTAATGAATGTATATATAGTATTAATCTAGGTCAATTAGATGGGCTTTCTAATCCTAATGGGCTTAGGCTTGGGCTTTAATTTAAATGGGCTAAATTAATGGGCTGAATTAATTAATGATAATGGGCTGAATTAATTAATGAGAATGGGTTGAATTAAGTTCAAATTAAAACGACCGAGCCCGTTCGACTTGTAATTCCCAGCCCTTGCACTTCAAACGAGTGGAGTCACATTCGATGAAATTTAAGCTCGTTCGTCATCGCCAGTTCAATGCAAAAAATGCAATTAATCTAAAATGAATTTAAACTATATGTTATGCAATTTAAATGTTTTTTTGTTTAGGGGTTAAAAATTTAATCCCTAATTTTCTATGCAAATTATACTAAATGGTCGCTAAAATTTAGGTGTCAACAATCATGTTGACAAGGGTCCGAGTATTCTCGCAAGCAGTACGATTTTACCAATCTGAGAGGTCTTTGTTAGGACCGTAACATGGGCTTGGTCAATGGCTTAGCAAAAGAGACTCTTCGAGTCGAGGCTATTGAAAGAAAATACTCTGCAATTGTCCCCGGGTTTACAAGTCAAGAACCTGCAAAATGAGATAGAAATGGACTTGCTCGCACTTCTTCGAGCTAAGCTTATAAACATCAGAAACTCTACGTTAGTTCAAGTGCCCTAATCTGAAGAGACTTTGCAAGGGACGTAACGCAGGCTAGGCTTATGGGTTGAGAAATGAATGGACCATAAGGCTCAAAATATGTATAATTGGGGTGAGAGTTGGTGATCATCTCGGCATTGTCACTGGTCTTCTTCTTCACCAGGGATTGTCTTCTCGGTAGATGCTCCATCGACTTTGAGAATTCATCACTTGATTCCTTAAAACTCTGGATATTTTTGTGACTTTGACACATCTCAACATTTTCTAATCCAAAGTCGTCACTTTTTCTCCATTTTTTTCTTCTTCTTTTCTTTTCTTTCACGGGCATTGGCCTTGCTTTTACCAGGCACACTGCTTTTTCATGCCCTCTAGTTTTTTTTTTTGACACACACTGTCTACAATGCATACATTGGCCAGTCACACTTTGGCTTGTTTTGACCGAATGACTAACATTTGGACTCTCAGGGTCTTCGTCTTTTACCGGCGCTTCGGATATGCTGCTTGAACAATGATGACTTTTGCCTTGCCCCAGTGTGGGGGATGATCACCAACTGGGTTTAAGAAATGAATTTGTAGGCTCAATTGGGCTTAGCAAAGGATAAAGTGTGTATAGGATAGAGAAAGAAATGCTCTTCGTCATCCTAAGGCACTTGAACTTCACGTGAATTCATCTGAAAAAGCAACACTCGAAGATTGATGCAAGTGAGAGCATGAAAATTTCTATTCATTTTTCACCTTATGACGCTGACTTACCTCCAGTTTGCCCCGATGTGGGGTGGTTCTTGACATGGGTAATTTGAATGAATTTCTCCAAGTGTTTAGGCTCAAAGTGGCGAAACAACGGATAACCTGTAGTGTTTGGGATAGAGAAATGAACCGCCTCTCGTCATTTCTGTTGCCGTACCGTTTGCGAGATAACCCTTTGCCTTGCAGACATGGAATTTTTTACTCAACTCACTGGGGATTAGTGCATGGGACTGTGTATAGGATATGGCTTGCCTTTCATCATCCCGATGTACCTTATTCAACACATTCAATTCATTCCACGTGAATTATCATATTGTCTAAATAGATTCCCCCTTTGAGGTCAATGATACAGGTTGATAAATAACCATGCAGAAATTAAAGCCAATGCAAACATCTTAACTTGAAATTGATTGAAACCATTTATTCATAAATGCAATGTTTGCAATTCAGAATATAAAACCAAACTTTGAAAACTTCCGCCGAAAAAATGTTAAATCTTATCAGGGATAATATATCTTCACAGCATCAGAATTAACAGGAGTGGAAAACTCACGACCATCCATTTCTGTGAGAATCAGGGCACCTCCAGGAAGGACCTTTTTAACCACATACGGACCAATGTAGTTTGGGGTAAATTTTCCTCCAGGAACAGAAAAGACCGGCAGTACCTTCCTTAAGACTAGATCATTTACCTCGAAGTGTCTTGGACGACCTTTTGATTGAAGGATCTAGCTATTCTCTGCTGATAGGTTTGACCGTGGCAAATGGCTCTCAATCGCTTCTCATCAATTAGGTTCAACTGCTCATGCCTTTGTCGCATCCACTCCGCCTCGGACAACTCCACTTGAGATAATACTCGCAAGGAAGGGATCTCTACTTCGACGGGTAGGACTGCTTCCATGCCATACACCAATGAAAAAGGGGTTGCTCCGACAGAGGTTCGGATCGAAGTTCGATACGCCATTAGTGCAAATGGCAACCTTTCATGCCAGTCACGATAGTTTTCAGCCGTTTTGGCCAAGATCTTCTTGATATTCTTGTTGGCAGCTTCAACTGCTCCATTCATCTGTGGACGATAGGGAGATGAATTCAGGTGCCGGATTTTGAACTCGTTGAACAACTGATCAATGAACTTATTGTTCAAATTTGTCCCATTGTCAGTGACGATAGCCTCAGGGACACCATAACGAGCAACTATGTCTCGCCTGATGAATTTTACAACATTCTTCGCGGTGACGTTTGCATAAGATGACGCCTCGATCCACTTAGAGAAATAGTCAATCGCGACCAGGATAAATCGGTGTCCATTCGACGCCTTGGGATTAATCGGGCCAATCACATCGATGCCCCACATTGAAAAGGGCCATGGCTCAGACTGCTGATGTAATTCCGTCGGGGGAACATTTATTTTATCCCCATGAACCTGACAGCGATGACATCTTCGAACATGTTGGATGCAGTCACTCTCAAGACTGAGCCAATAATAACCCAACCTCATGATCTTCTTAGCTAACATATGGCCATTCATGTGTGGACCACATATCCCCTCGTGTACTTCTTGCATGATTCTGGTAGCTTCAACCGCATCCACACACCTCAATAGGATCGAATCATATGATCTTTTGTACAGCTTCTCACCACTAACAAAGAATTTCGAAGCCATTTTCATTATGTACTTCCTGTCAGCCGGGGTGCTTCCCTCAGGAAATTCTTGCTTCTGGATGTAACTCATGATATCATAATACCATGGCTTTTCATCAGGTTCTCCGGTCACAACCATACAGTAGGCCGGTTTTGTCAGGACTTCGATCTTCAAGGGTTCTACCTCCAACCCATCAATCACTTGCAACATGGATGATAACGTAGCTAGCGCATCAGCAAACTGATTATGAGACCTCGATAAGTACTCAAAAGAGATGTCTTCGAATTCCTTTATGATTTCTTCGAGGTATTCATGGTACGGCACTAGTTTGGTGTCTCTCGTCTTCCACTCTCCCACAGTTTGAAGAATAATCAAAGCAGAATCACCAAACACTTTCAACTTGGTTATTCCCATTTCCACTGCGGCTTGGAGTCCGAGGATGCAAGTTTCGTACTCGGCTATGTTGTTGGTACAGGGGAACACCAACTTTGCTGCTACTGGATAATGTTGCCCATCTGGGGATATTAAAACTGCCCCAGTGCCGAAACCAGCCAGGTTTACAGCTCCATCGAAAAACATGGTTCACGCGTCTTCCTTTATTACTAAAATGCGATCTTCTGGAGAATATCTATCATCATCAGGGACTCCAGGATTTTCAGCTAACACATCAGCAATTACTCGGCCTTTAACTGACTTTTGCGGCTTCATCTGGACATCAAACTCTGAAATTAAAATCTGCCACTTGGCTAATTTCCCTACCAAAGCTGGCTGATCGAGTAAATACTTAATGGGATCGTTCTCAGTTACAAGCAAAGTCTGGTGATGCAATGTATATTGTCGCAGCCTATGGAGCACCCATACTAGCGCAGCGCAAGTCTTCTCGGCTTCAGAATAATTCAACTCCGAGACGGTGAACTTCTTGCTTAGGTAATAAATGGCTCGCTCTTTTCCATCTTCAGGACTTTTCTGGGCTAGCATTGCACCTAAAGACTCACTATGAATCGTGAGGTAAAGGATCAAAGGCTGGCCCGGCATTGGTGGAACTAACACTGGTGGTTCCATCAGGTACCGCTTTAGTTCGTTAAACGCTTCCCGACAATCATCGTCCCATTTCACTTGAGCATTCTTCCTTAGAAGTTTGAAGAATGGCTTAGCAGTCGCGGAGAGCTGAGAAATAAAACGGGCTATGTAGTTCAATCTACCCAGGAGGCTCCGGACTTCTTTTACGGTCGACGGGGGTTGCAACTCACATATAGCCTTTACCTTGGAGGGGTCAATTTCAATGCCTTTACTGCTTACTATGAAGCCAAGTAATTTGCCAGAGGTTGCTCCAAATACGCACTTTGCTGGGTTGAGACGGAGCTTAAACTCACGAAGTCTCTCGAATAATTTCTTCAAAGTATCGACGTGATTCTTCCTAGGTCGAGACTTGGCGATCATGTCATCGACATAGACCTCAATCTCCTTATGCATCATATCATGGAAAAGCGTCACCATTGCCCGTTGATATGTTGCCCCGGCATTTTTAAGGCCGAAGGGCATGACCTTATAGTGGAATGTCCCCCAAGGAGTGATGAACGCTGTTTTTTCTTTATCATCTTCCTTCATTTTTATCTGATTATAGCCCGAAAAACCATCCATGAAGGAAAACAGCTCAAACCCTGCAGTACTGTCCACCAAAACGTCTATATGTGGCAACGGGAAATCGTCCTTGGGACTAGCCTTGTTTAAATCACGATAGTCGATGCAAACCCGAACTCGACCATCTTTCTTCATGACTGGCACAATATTAGCCACCCAACTGGGGTATCGGGTGACTTCAATAAACCATACTTTTAAAAGTTTCATGACCTCCTCCTGTATCTTTTTCGAAAGTTCAGGTTTGGTTCTTCGCAGCTTCTGTTTCTTGGGCGGCATGTCTAGATTAGTAGGTAGACTATGCTCTACGATAGAAGGGTCTAAACCCGGCATATCGACATACGACCAGGCAAAGATATCCTGGTAATCCTTCAGCAGTTGAACCAGGCGTTTAGCTTCACCTTCGGGAAGGGTTGCCCCTATCTTCACCTCCTTGGGTTCTCCGGAATCACTCAAGTTGACAGTGATAGTTTGGTCTACCGTTAGGACTTTAGGTCTTTCATGATGCTCTAGATCACGTTGGAGGTCTGAGGAATCTTCGAGTTCATTGGTGTCATCGAGATCAGGTTCGGTGGCACATAATTCATCAGATTGGACCGTTCCCATACCCTTACGTGTCACAAAATTGCCCCTGAAACATAAAGTAGGGGGTTCAGTAGGACAAACAGGGCTAAACAGTGTATTTTTTATTTCTTTTGATTTTGATTTTTTTTGAAATTCTTTTCAAAAAGGTTTTAACACGAGGAAGCATGAAGAAGCCCAGGCCTCAGAATTCTCCTTGGACTATATTTTATTTTATCGGTTGGATATCATCACCGGGCTGGTTTGATGTACCTCAACATGCCCTCAAAACGAAAATAACTTGTAATTTCATTGATTATCACCAAATGAATTACATTTATTGGAATGGAAATTGCAACAATCAAATCCTAGAAATGAAGAGTACTAAAAAGCAGCTCCCGAGACGGGGCAAGTCCTAAAAAGCAGCAAAAATTCTCGCGTAGGGGAGTGTGCGAAAAAGGTAAATGTGTTACTCTTGCGGGCCAATGCCCATTTCTCCCAACGGTCCTTCCTCGATGGCTCCAACTAAGAAATTATCGAACAGGGCAGTGATTCCCTCCATTGCATCATCAGGATCTTCTGTCACTAGAGGCGTTGGATCATCCATACCTCCCCATCCATCCGGGACAATGTCACGGGGGTCGACATAGAAGCTCGGGGGTGCTGAGTATTTCACATAATAATCGAACTTGCCGCTTGGTTGCCCCAGAGTGTCGATCACCTCTTTTTCTTCATGCATCATTCTTGCAGGGCCCGGGAATGTGGTACGGAGGTGTGGAAGCAACCTACCACGCCTACGTTCTTCAACATTCGGCTCTTCTTCGGATTGCGATCTGTTCTGTCCACTTCCCCGACTTCGACCTTGAATGCGTCCACGTCCACATCTACGTGCCCCATTATTTGACTCACTTGACCCCAGGTATCCCAACCCAGTAATGCGGGGCCTCTGAGAAACTTCCACCGGTTGACGGATACCTTGACCATCCCTACCAAGGCCTTCACCTGGAGTAAAGCCATGGGACATCATTACTTTGCCAACCATGACTGCAGCATTTGACACCTCGGGAATAGGCGGTGATGATCCTCTAGACGCATGTATGGTTGATACGAGCTCGAGCGACTGATAGCTCGATTCTATTTTGCAATCAGGCTCGACGTAGGGGATAGCCGTTGCGTGGTAAATTGGGTGCTCTTCTTCACCGTGAACTGTAATTAACTTTCTCTCCACGACGAACTTCACCATCTGATGTAGACTGGATGGCACAGCTCCGGCTGTATGAATCCATGGACGACCCAACAGAAAATTGAATGCAGTGGGAATGTCCATAACTTGGAATAGGACATTGAACATCGTTGGTCCTATCTGTATATCAAGGTGGATTTCTCCCATCACTTCTTTCTTCGTTCCGTCAAAGGCTCGAACGGAGGTCTTCGCAGAATTCATCTTAGAAGGATCTATCTTGAGCCGGTGTAAAGTTGCTAGAGGACAGATGTTCAAGGCTGATCCATTATCGATGAGTACCCGAGCTACATGCGAGGCCTTGTGTTTGACAGAAATGTAGAGTGCTTTGGTATGTCCCCTCCCTTCTAGAGGGAACTCTTCGTCTGAAAAGGCTATGAGGTCCTTGAGGAGTATAGAACCCACAAATTCCTCTAATTTGTCATGATCGATCGTTTCTGGTATGTGGACTTCACTTAACACCTTCATTAAGGCCTTCTGATGCTTGACAGATGTCTGGAGCAGCTCAAGCAGAGAGATTTGCGCGGGCATCTTGCGCAATTGTTCAACTATGTTGTATTCGCTAGCCTTAATCACGGCTAGGAATTCCTTGGCTTCTTCATCAGTAACAGGTTTTGCAGGTCGAGCATTAGCTTGGCCGTAGGAACGCCTAGATCTGGTAACTAAGTCGACATCGAGACTGTAGGACCAAGGAACCGCCCTGTTATCACTGTACTCATACGGTTGAGGTATCTCGATCACTATCCCTTCGTCAGTTGTAGGCGTGCTTACAATGATCTCCTCGTTATCAGACGCGTCTTCAAGCGGAGGCATGTCTTCAGGCAGAGGGTCACCCTTGTCGCTCCTGGTGTTCAATGTAGCAAACTCCTCCTCCCAATTAATAACCACTTCGGAGATAGTGGAAACGATGCCAGTGTGGTCAGCATAAACGATCATCCCGGCTTCTACCATTCTTGAGATTCTTTCTCTCATGAGAGCCAAGGGCAGGTCTTCATTACTCGGGTAACAACCGGCTTTCACTAACTCACCGTAGACGTCAGTAGTATACACCTTAACATTCTTGATTCGACCAGCATCAAAGCTAAATATGGCATTCACATTGCCTGCGTGATCAGGGAGTGGATTGCTCTGAACATTCGGCTTAGCAGGTTGAAATGAGAAAGCTTTCGTGTTCAGGAGGTTTTGGACTCGGTGCTTGAGGGCATAGCAATCATCGGTTGAGTGTCCCAGCTCACCAATGTGATAATCACATTTCTTTGAAGGGTCGAAATTATAGAACTGCTCAGGATTGGGCCGCTTTGGCTCAGTAGTAAGCAAGCCTTTCTTCTGGAGCACTGTCAGTACTCGAGACAACGATCCGGGGAAGGGGGTGAATTGCCTCATGTTGTTCCTCCTCTGAAAAGGTTGACGACCCGAGTTTTGTTGCTGAGCTTCTACTACTTGGAGTGCTGGGGCGGAGTTAGCATTCCGCCGGCTCGGCTGGTTATAAACCATATTCACTTCAGCTGCCGGTTCTTTCTCTTTTCTCGCACCAAATCTTCTGGTCGAGGAGGACGGCTCGACAAACCATCCATCTTTCAGCCCTATTTCAATTTGTTCGCCCATGGGGATGAGTTGGTTGAAGTTGTCAGCTGGAATGGCAACCATCCGATTACGGTATTCGAACGGGAGAGTTTTCACGAACATCCTCTTTAACTCACTGTCTATGGGTTCTGGGACAACCTGAGCAGCTAAATTCCTCCATCTGATAGCATAGTCCTTGAAGGACTCAGTCTTTTTCATCTGAGCACGTTCGAGATCATCACGGGTAGGAATGATGTCCGTTATGAACCTGTACTGCTTCAAGAATGCTTCACTGGCTTCTTTCCAAGTTTTGAGGCCATTTATCTTCTTCATGAGATACCAGCTCAAAGCAGGACCCGTCAAACTTGCTTGAAAGGCATGGATCATCAGGAGTTCGTTATCAACGTACGAAGTCATCTGTACGTGATAGAGCTGTAGGTGGGCTTTTGGACATGTGGTGCCATTGTACTTGTCGAAATCCGGCATTTTGAACTTCTTTGGGATTTTGATCTGTGAGTACAGGGACAGATCGATCGAAGGTGAATCCTACGAACCTTCCAGCTGCTTCACTCTTTCTTTAAATTTATTGACCCATTCATCAGGTTTGTCCTTGTTGCAGATGATCTGGACGGGGTCATCTTTCAAATCAGGAATATCGTCATCTCCGTCAACCTCGACACTCTTTCTAATTTTCTGCTTTGGGATTGATGCTTCGAGGGATGGCGAAACGGGAACCGATCGGAGAGCTTTGATCTCAGCGGACATTTGTTGCATCGCGATGACAAGTTGCTTGATCTGGTCTTCCACACCAACAACACGCTCTTGCAAGTCGGTTTGATCGGCCATTCTGGCTCTCGACCGTGTACGAATGGGCGATCGTGATCGGTCCGTAGCTACCTAATATAAAAGAAATGAACCAAATAAGTATATGGTCAAGACAAGGTTGGTCCATGACACGCTTCTAGTCTTTTTTTGTTTATTCATGACAATATTCGTATATGGACGAGACTTTATGAAAAGTGATCTAGGAAAAGAAATATAAATGACGCCCTAGACATAACCTAGGAAATAGAAGCACCAAAATCCCTAATCATAAAATTATGAAAAACAAAAAGTGAGACTCCCTAGAAACTATGGACTGAAAACAAATTCTCTAAAGCCCCTTTTTTTTGTAAAAGAAAGATGACGGCAAACTTTGTAGGAAAATAATTACCTATGACACATCTAGGAAAATAAAGACATAGATTGAAAATAAATTCTCTAAAAGAGCTTTCTTTCTTTCTTTCTTTCTTTTTTAAAAAGGACTCAATGATTATTACTTTCAAATTTAAAACCAACCTAGACCTATCATGGACCGACCAAAGAAAATACGAAACATAAATAAATTGCTAGATAAAGGTTTAGAAATCTTACTTCACCCGGTAGAATGATGGCAATCACATAGACATGCGCATGAAACGTGAGGTTCGATTTCTACCTAGACTCTGGCTTGCAAAATGGAGACATGAGGATTACCGAGCTAAACCAGTCATGGTGGTGGTTAGGCTGGGATTCCCCTGACTCCGGCTTAGTCAAAGAGCCGACCCGGGTTGCAAAGGGTGCAACCGTGGTAGGTATTCAATGACACCATGAAAGAACTTTCGGGACCAAGAAAGGCGACCCATACCACGCGAGTGTGGTCGGGGTGTCCGTTTTCTCAGTACCATCCTAAACCTGTGCCGCCCAGGTCCGGCAGCGGGAAGTGTGTGCGGTGTAGTGTAAATGCAAGGCATGCACAACAAGTTATATCATACAGCGCTTCGTGCATAAAATAAACCATTCATTCAAACACCTCCCTGCAAAACAAGGGTTAACAATCACGCCTCCCCTTATACCTCCCATTCTGCAAAAATATTTAACACCTAAAATGTTAGGGACGTACCTGGGATCCTTGCTGCCGAGCAAAAAATATTTTTTCTTGAAAAGAAAAACTGGCCTAAGTCCACTAAGAGTTTTAACTAGTCCCCAGCGGAGTCGTCAAGCTGTCGCGACCTAAAATTTTCCCTCTTAGGCTAATGGATTATTAGGACTAAACCTAACTCGGGCCCTCCCAAGCCCTACCAATTCGCAACTTAGGGTTTAAGTTTTTAACATGCAAATGTTTTCATGCTCGGAGTCGCCACTAATCTATTTGCGGTAGGTCGATTAGAAACCTAAATAAAACATAGGGAGGTATGTTTTATTTTTACGAACCAGAGATTCTAAGCCCGGGGACTTGATTACGCTAGATCTAGTCTAACGCCCTTTCGGTACCTTTTCTTTTCAAAAAAATGTTTTGGCAAGCAATTTGGATCCATTTTAACTTAGTCACTAACATGTGAGGTGTTCATGCGGGTGCGCAAACCACCAAAGTAACACCCAATAAAGCATTGAATAAATTGCAAGTTTGGGAAAAATTACTTACCTCGAAGCAACGTAAGCATCTGCATTGTTAGCTAGAAAATCACATCAACAACCTAATATGATTTCTAATTAACAAGGAATTCACTCAATTTTTGGATTTTCTCTTATTTAAATGAAGCCTAATCTACATGCAATGACGTGCAAAAATGACATGCAAGTAATGCAACCTATCATGCAAACTATATGTCATGCGACGACGTGACCTAATTCTAATGACGGGCAAATGATTTATTTTTGGTATTTTCTAATGAAATTCGGAATAAAAATATGCCTAAATTAACATGCAACTTATGATGACTTAACATATCCTAACATGACTTATTTTTGAAGTTTTTTGTTAAAATTCGAAATAATAAATTACTTAAATTAAGAATGCAATCTATCCTAATCTACCATAAAACAATTCATTCTTTTTTTAGAGTTTTCATGAAAATTCGGAATTAAAAAAATAACCTAAATAATCTATTAAGATTAGAAAATTAATTAATTTAAACTAGGGAATAGATTATCTCAAGTCCTAATTTAAATTAAATAATTACTCTATCGTCTAGATACATTTAGGATTCCTAAACATGCAAAATTCAAATTCAAATCCTAACTGATATTTTTTGAATTTTCTTTTTTATTTGAAAAGGAAGAACAATTTAAACAAAGATAGCATCCACATTTAAAACAACCACGCAATCCGCAAAATTCGTTTCAAACTTGGATTAGGCACAAAAATCGAACTATCGGTCATATCTATAGGGTCATAGATATTGACAGAAAGTCGATCATTCAAATTTGGAAAGCAGATAAAAATCATCATCGTACCCAAGTGATTATGGATAGGATAATGATTTTCCGTATCGCCACGTATCATGCCTTAGGGATAAGGTCGGATAGTTGTCCAGATACGTTGCTGAATTAGGAAAGATTCCTAATTTTGAATATTTTCAAATATTGCGAACAAGGCAAACATTATCCTAAGATATCTAGCAATCCACGCAATATTCACAGAATATTCAAACATCCAAACATTAAGAAACGAAATATTCTAAAAATATTGGATAATGTTCAATTACCTAATTTGCGGATAATTTCCAAATTCGAACTTGCGGATCGGGATGAGCGGCGAACGGCGGACCGGCGGCGCGGTGTCGGGGCGACGGCGACTCGCGGTGGTGACCCGGCGGGGAACGGCAGCGGGCGCGGGCGCGGGAGCGGGCGCGGCAGCGGGCGCGGGCGCGGCAGCGGGCGCGGCAGCGGGAGCGGGCGCGGCAGCGGGCGCGGCAGCGGGCGCGGCAGCGGGCGCGGGCGCGGGAGCGGGCGCGGCAGCGGGCGCGTCGCGCGAGGTCTTCCTCCTCTTTCTCTCTTTCTCACTCTCACACTCTAAAAATTTTCTGATCTGAAAATTGTCTGTACCCCCTCTCTAAAATTCTGACCTAATAATGTATATATAGTATTAACCTAGGTCAATTAGACGGGCTTTTTAGTCCTAATGGGCTTAGGCTTGGGCTTTAATTTAAATGGGCTAAATTAATGGGCTGAATTAATTAATGATAATGGGCTGAATTAAGTTCAAATTAAAACGACCGAGCCCGTTCGACTTGTAATTCCCAGCCCTTGCACTTCAAACGAGCGGAGTCCCATTCGATGAAATTTAAGCTCGTTCGTCACCGCCAGTTCAATGCAAAAAAAATGCAAATGAATTTAAACTATATGTTATGCAATTTAAATATTTTTTGTTTAGGGGTTAAAAATTTAATCCCTAATTTTCTATGCAAATTACACTAAATGATGCGTCAAAATTTAGGTGTCAACAGTTGTATATCATGACCGAGGGAGGTGGTATAGGGAGGGTTGTTTCTAGCAAGTTAGAACTAATGTCAAGATATTCCAATTTTGGCAAAGGAAGATCGGTCTGGTTGTTTTCGAAACCGGTTAAAAGATTGTGAGAAAGGTCTATATACCGGAGAGATTCTTTGCTATTGTTCCACATCCATCTAGGAATGATCCCTCGGATTATGTTGTGTGGTAGGTCTAACAGCACCAATTCGCTCAAGATTGTGAGAAAGATCTATATCATTGATTGAATATATTTCAAATTTTATATGTCAACACCTCGTTTATTTAATAATAGTAACAAAATGTACGTGATTATGATAAATTACCAACGGACATAAATCTCTCAAGAACTATATAAGCTCCGGAGGATGGTGAACACATCGCCGCAAAAATGTGGCGCTATGAGATGGCCTTGGACTAGAATTAGCAAATAATGTTACTCATTGACACATTGAAATGAATACCATGTCTGTTATTCAAGCAACTAGAGGCGCACAGACATTTTTTGCTGATAAAACCTCATCTGGCTGAATGCAGGAACTTGCTCACAGAGCTGTAGGAATACAGAATTGAGCACATATTCAGACAAGCTGAAGGTCGCTCGGATGCTTTGGCCCTGCTTGCAAAGAAACATCTCCAGTTTTGTATTTATTCCTCTGTTTTAGATGTTATTAAAGACCTTTTGTATGACGACTCCGTTCGGAGCACATATATTTCAGACAATGCAACTTGACTAGTTTTGTGTAATGATCAAGAGTTCGGATTTGTTATGACACCAAATGAGATATTGTGTAGATAGAGCATCGTTGTCCCCTACCCATATTGACACAGTGCTTTCAGGATTTTATTTAGCCATGCCTGTTGTCAAGACCTCTAGAGTTAGGACTGGAATGAGAAGGGAAGATTAGATTTCTTCAATTGCTACTATACGGGTAGTTGTGAGGTGGTTTTCCTTCACTACTTGCTCTCATCTCTCTCTGTTTTTTTCTTTCATTTAATTTACAGTGTATTGAATGGACCTTGTTTCTGATAGAAAATTCGAAGGTGAAACACTCTCAATTCACACTATCTCAGGAAGAAGTTGGATAGACTTCTCTATTTTCTTTTTATTCACCCTTATCGGTTTCACCTTATCACCCATATCTCACACAATTACAAGACTTGCCTTTATATAGGTTTGAGACATGACTCTTGGACTGACTCATAAATGTACTCTACCATTCCAAGAAGATTCCTAGGAATTTACAAAACATTAACTAGACCTATAAATACAAACAGTCAACACATAGAAATACAAACGGACTCTTTGAAACACCATTACAATAAAGACTCCGTTAAACTCATGACACTGAACAGTCATCAACATCAATATCGACAATGAGGTATCCAATCAACAATTAACAACTTCAACCTTGAATCGACAACTCGATAGTTGATCGATAGTCTTGACATGAATTTGATTTAATTTCTAACAGTTTCCTTGTGTTACCATGGCTAGTTTAGCTTCAACGGCTCGGCAGGAGGAGGAGGCTTGTGTTATTTTGAAGGGTAATCTTCACTGTGATCTTAGGATTCAGAACAGTCGAGAAGACACAGAAATGACATCGAATTATGATGGAATAAGTGTACGGAAAGTCCCGAAACTTGCCACAAAAGTGCCATTGAGTCCTAAAATTTAAAAAAAGTGTAATCAAGTCTTAAAACTTGTCAAATTGGCATAATCGAGTCATTCAGTTAATTCCGTCTAACTTAGCTAACGAAAAAGGCCAACGTGGCTTTTTTAAGATCATAGCGCATTGTTCATGTGAATATATGTTGACCGTATCTTTGAGATAGGCCGGTCAAATAATTCACTTGCCGGTACTCCTAAATACAAGGATCTCAACGTGTTTAGCAAATATACGTGACTAACGACGCTAGTTGTTTAAGCATGTGAGATTCATGCGACTTCCTTCACTTTTTACAACGACTTGCAATGATTGGGGCCATGGTAGATCGCGATGCACCCTTTTCGTGTTATTCTTTTTTTCTCTTCTTTCCAATGTCGTCGGGATCCATGTGGATCGATAATCCACCGAAAGAAAAGGTCTTTTCTGAGTTCTTACATATCATTAACTATTGCCTTAGTAATTCCTTACAAGTTTCTGAGTTCAGATTCAATCTATCACTCATGTCGTTAAATAACACTTAAATTTCAAACAACATTGAAAAATTATATTCTCTTTAAGCTAACAATTTCACATTTAATTTAAGATAGTCTCTATGAAAATATCTTTCGGTAGGATACCGCATTACGTTTTCCAAAACTCTTGGTAACTCACTTAAATTGCAAGCTAATGCCTGGAAGAGTACGGGAAGTGGCAATTCCTAGATGAATCGAACACAAATACGAATTTTTCCAGAAAAATACGAACTTGATATAACTTGATTGAAATTTACACGAAATGACACGTTTTTCCTATTTTAAATGGGCAGCCCTTTGTAATTAATCACATTGGAACATTCGTCCACCCTCACAAAAAATGACATAAATAACCAACACGAATATCCTGACACAGCGCGGATTGCTAATCCTCTGCTATGAAATTTCATTTGAGTATACATTCAATGAACCAAAGCAAGGCCCTTTCTATTTGTGAACCACGAAAACCTTTACACCAATCTCCTTAGTTTCCATGGACAACGCTATTTTTTACATCGTCGCCCACCATGCATATTAATTGGCTTTTCATTAGTATCCACTTATCTCAATGACATTGCTGATGGATATATAGACAGAGATGTTTTCTAAGAACCTAAAAGAACAAACTTTCATGAGCAAGAAAACAGCATCTCATAGTAATTTAATGAAACATTGCAAACACACATAGGTTAGAATCTTTAGAGACGCATGTATAACTGTTCTCAACGGACTACTTGGACACAGGGCATTAAGTATCTAGCTATATTTTTTCTCGTCTGCTAGAGCTTTCCTCACCTTTTCCATCCTCTTGCCATTCTCTTGGAGTAGTGCAAGAACCACCTGCTCTTCTCGTCAATGATCAGGGTTCCTAGCACAACACCAACCGAAAACCCAACTCCAACGCCAGCCAGCACGATTTTCCAATCCAAGTCGAATAGAGACTCTTCTTCATTATCTACTTTGAAAGATGGTGGTGGTGGAGCGTTATCACCAGCTGTGCATTTATTTGGCAGAGGACTTCCACACAAACCATCATTCATTGCAAATGAACTGCTCTCAAATGTGTCGAACTGAGTTCCACGTGGTATTGGTCCCGATAGTCGATTGTGAGAGACATTGAATACCGCAAGAAATGTGAGGCTGGCTAGTTGTTGAGGAATCTCTCCCACAAGATTGTTCATGGAAAGATCCAGTGATTCGAGCACTCTCAGGTTTGCCAAGGAAAGAGGGATGCTACCATTGAGGAAATTGTTTGAAAGGTTGAGCATACGAAGAGACTTCATATCTCCAATGAGTTCAGGAATGAAACCTTCGAACTTGTTACTGGAGAGGTCAATTGCCACAAGGTTTTCTGGAATCTTTGCATATTCCCTTTCCGTGCCCTTATTCATCAATGTCATCGAATAGGTCATCGTCTTTCCCCTGCCTATCGTAAAAGAGATATCAATCAATTGATATGCCAACTTATCATGAACATCAATAACCTTCATGGCACGGCAACTCTGTAACAACTTGGAAGGAAGTTTACCATTGAAGCTATTGTTCGAAAGGTCTAGGATGTGTAAACTGGTCAAGTTAAGCTGGCTTAGATGACCTTCTATGGGACCATGGAACTTATTGGACTGCAAGCCAATAACTTTTAGGTAGCCCAATTCCAATAGCCAAAATGGGAATGTATCATTAATTTGGTTGTGACCAAGATTCAAATACACCAGCATTCCACAATTTCGTAAAGATCTTGGAACAATCCCTCTTAGTCGGTTTTCTCTTAGGTCGATCATCTTCAGTGCACAACCATCTGGATTAATGCGAGGAGTCATGCCATCAAATTTATTTCTCGCGAGTTTCAATATAATCAAAGGACCAATACTACCCAAACAAGGAGGAAGTGTGCTGCTCAGAGTATTGTTGGACAAATCGAGCACGGCAAGAGAGCTCACTTCACAAATGGATGTTGGAACTTTCCCAGATAGGAAATTGTTGGAGATGTTGTATACCACGACCGAGGGAGGTGGGATAGGGAGGGTTGTTTCTAGCCAGTTAGAACTAAAGTCAAGATATCTCAAGTTCGGCAAAGGAAGACTGGTCTGGTTGTTTTCGAAGCTGGTTAAAAGATTGTGAGAAAGATCTATAAACTTGAGAGATTCTTTGCTATTGTTCCACACCCATCTAGGAATGGTCCCTTGGATTCTGTTGTGTGATAGGTCTAACCACGTCAATTCGCTTAAGTAGCCTATAAACAGTGGGAACTCGGTCAAGTTGCACGACTCCAAGGATAAGGAGTAAAGCTGCGGTATAGTGGCGTTGATAGCTGACTTGGTGAACGATATATTGTTGAAGGACAAATCTAAATCTCCCAAGTTCTTGAGTTTGAATATATCATTTAAATCGAAAGAGCCATTGATATTAAACGGCCCCAGATCAAGCACTTCAAGATCCTCCACATTCCAGAATGTGCTCGGAATATCACCGCCCAAGTCGTTGTGAGAAAGGCCGAGCATATTCAACTGCTTCAGGTTCGCAAATGAAGATGGAAGTCCACCGCTTAGCCGATTATCTACCAAACAGAAAGAAAAACAAAGACACAAGACAAGAGGAGCGTTAGTTACACCATGGGACTAACCGCAATTGAGAATATTAGGAGCAAGTGTGACGCCACGTCATCTATGCACCAGCCCACTCAGTGGACGAAAAGTGGCACCGTGGGTCCCACCTCCGGAAAAATTGGAAAAGTCTCTCTCCCTCTCCTCCTCTCTGCCGGTTCGGGTCGCATCTCTTTCCCCTTCTCTCTCTCTCTGCAACTCCATGGAACCACCGATCTCTCGAGCTCTCCACCGCCGCTCCCTCCCTCCCCGACCACCACCGAAACCCTCGCCACGATGGCCACGAGCAAAACCACCATCGCCGCCTCAAGAGCTTCGAGTCCAGCGACAGGCCTGAGCCGGAAGGCCTTCCGGCTCGGCAAGTTCGGCCAAGTCCTGAACCAAGGACAGCTTCTTCATCATCAACTTCTTCTCCCACAACTTCCTCAACTTCAACTCTTCCTCCTCGCAATTGATCCCCCTCGACGTCGCGATCTCGATGCTCGACTCGACGCACGTCTCGTCCTCCCGCAACCTCCTCAAATCCCTAATTTTCAGATTCACGCTCCCAATGTACCCGACGAGCTCCGCCCACGCGCTGATCTTCGACAGAACACGCGAGTGGCGGCCATCGATGGAGGGGGTAGGGTTTCGGGCAGGAGGGACGAGGAGAGGATGATCTTCGTGGCGTCTCGCTTGGCGAGGTTGGCCTTGAGGTGGAGGAGGAAGTCCCTGTTTCTGGTTTTGCTTGTGGCCGTCGCGGCGGGGGTTTTGGTGGTGGTCGGGGAGGGAGCGAGCGGGATGGAGCTCGAGAGGTCGGTGGTTCCATGAAGTTGCAGAGAGAGAAGGAAAGAGATCCGACCGAACCGGTAGAGAGGAAGAAACTATTACCTGAAATGAACAAGTCGGCAAGTTTTGTCAAGTTGACCATCCACTCCATAGTGTCACCACTCAAGTTATTGGAAGAGAGATATAGCATCGATAGCTGGGTGAGATCAGCAAAGGAAACGGGGATTTGACCTTGCAAGTTATTTCCGTCAAGCATTAGTACAGCGAGATGAGAAAGATTACCCAATGAAGAGGGAAGTGATCCCAAAAAATAGCACCCACGAGCTTCAAAATCATGCAAGAGACTAAGATTTCCAATCGAAGCGGGTATTTCTCCCGAGAAGTTGGTATTGTAAAGGCTTATGTGTTTCAATGGAGAACCCCAATGCGATTTGGGAAGAAAACCAGAAAGGTTGGAAGTGCCTTCAATTAAAAGGAAATGCAAGTTTGGCAGCTGAAAAATGCGGACTGGAAAGTCTCCATTGAATCCACCATGTCCAAGCTCGGAAGAGAGCCATAGCTCCGATAGCTGGGTAAGATCAGCAAAGGAAATAGGGATTTGACCTTGCAAGTTATTTATGTAAAGGTCTAGTGTAGTGAGATGAGAAAGATTGCCCAATGAAGAGGGAAGTGATCCCGAAAAAGGGCACCACGAGGCGTCTAACTCATTCAAGAGACTAAGATTGCCGATCGAAGCGGGTATTTCTCCCGAGAAATCGGTCTGGAAAAGGCATAACGATTTCAATGGAGAATCCCAATGCAGTTTGGGAAGAAAACCAGAAAGGTTGGAATTGCCACCAATGTCAAGGATTTCCAACTTTGGCAGCTGAAAAATGCTGACCGGAAAGTCTCCATTCAATCCACAATATCCAAGCTCAAGCGATGTCAAGGAGGAGAAATTCGCTAGCACGGGAGGGAAAGGTGATGACAAGCTTACGGAATCAAGATTGAGTTCTTTTAGCCCAGTCAAATTATGGACAAGGTCGCCCATGTTGGGCAAATGAAGTGTCATGTCCAAAGAAGAGGACAAATCGAGAGAAACTAACCGGGATAGCTGCGAGATATCGTGAGGGATTTCACCGGAAAAGTCCGAGTTAGAGAGATTAAGGTATTGTAACCTCGAAAGATTGCTGAAGCCGTACGGGATTGGGGATAAGTTGAAGCTGTTGTAAGCAAGATTGAGCGACTCCACATGAACGAGTCGAAAGAGAGTGGTGTTGGGACTCATGGTGCCCGAGAGACAGCTGCTACCGAGGTTGAGGGCAATCACTCGGCCGGTGACCTCATCACATTCGATGCCGTCCCACGAACAACAATCTCCACTTCCATCCAGAGACCAAGAGTGGACCTTTGGATAAACGCATCGCGAATCTATCGTGTTGGTTCTGAAACTTCTCTTGAATTCCATTAAGGCAGAGCTCTCATCCGCATGACATGATACCTCAGCAAGCCTAGTACGAAAGAGAGAGAGTAGGAACATCCAAGTAAGCAGCAGATATAATGATAAGGTTGCCATATTTTTCTGCTTTTGTGTTTTGTTCTTTTGGTTACTGAAGTGAGTTTTCGTGGGAGAGTGCAACGGAGAAGCTTTTTATAGGCAGCAACAATTCGTTCTGTCAATGGATATATCTTGCTACTTGGCCATCCAAAGTGCTTGACCCCAATACTTTTCATGGATTTTATGTATGCCTTCTGTATGGGTTTGAAAACTGCACGATGTTAGACCTATATACATTTGTTTTATCATCTAGAGCACGAACCCAGCGGCTTGGCATCGTCCCCTTCTATCTATATTTCTTTGTCATACTTTCGATATAGTATCCATTCGTTTCTTTTGGTGACATATTGGAAATTGGCAACAAGCTCCCGTGTAAAATTGTTCATGTCGTTTAATTTTGACTCACAGCTTCAAGGCGTAATTTCAAGTAGAGAGGTTGTTCAACGTTGTTTGTTCATCCATATGAGTTGCTTGTGTGGACTTTCATCAATAAGCCCATTTTTATAGGTGGGCCCATGTCTCTTTAACTGTAAACTCACTTATAAGTCTATTATCTCCCTACCTCACTCGAAATTATCACCAAAAAAGTCATTTTGTTTTGGGATTTATCAAGTTTAATGCTCATTTTCTCATTCATTGTTTCATATTGATTTTTGATTAGTGAAGTTTCTCTCTTAATTATATCGCGTGAACTATCATGCATCTGACACAATTTGCGTACGTGCTGAGTAACAAATTTAAATCATTTTACGTATTTCCTCTCAATTACAATCTACTGTAGAGCCCATCTACCTGTCCAAAGACCATACGATATTTTCTCGAAAATGGTAGGGAGAGTCAAGGGTCCAAGCAAGATAAAGGTGTCATCCGTCAAAAGCTGTATTTTCTTGTGCCGTGCTTCACCATTCATTGCCCAGTATTATTGGCATGGTCCACTTACCGGTGAAATGACACCTCCCGTCTTTTTCACCTAGAAAAGAAGAAAAAAAAATACCAAAACTTGACAAAACCAAACAAAGGATTTTCTTCCTTGTGACAAACCAGTTGGACTAACCTAATCACAGGGATTAGGATAATTTTACGTTTTCCACTATTTTAAGGGCATTAATAGATGGGTTTAAGTGTTAATTTACGTTGTAAGTCCTAAGTTTAGCAGGATAAGTTTAAAAAACATCTTGTGTTTTTTATCGAATCAATTTGTATAACCAGAAAAATCGAGTAAGATAGTTCGGTGTTTTATGGCAAAAAGAAGGGATAGATCAATATTTAATATATAGTTTGAGATATCAATAAAATGTACCGTGCGTCCACGCATTAAGACCACACATTTTTTTAAACTGCATAAACATCAAATTTTCTTGAGCATATGGAAGATTATTTATTTGACTTTCAGCGTCAATAAATTAACAATGTTAATGATATTCAAAAGAAGAACTCTACGAAAAAGATGGAAAATAATATTTTCGCATGAAAATAAAAAAAATAATGCAAGAATTAGTTATCTACCAAAATTTTCACGACTTCATTGATTTTTTTTTAGTATGAAATGAGATACAATCATTTTAAAATAAACAAATCAGAAAAAAAATATCGACACGATTGAAATGAAAATGATGAATGACAATATGATACTATTGAAATAGATTGACGCGCACTCGAAATCATCAAATAAAGACATTACAGTAAGTACTGCACCAATTTTTAGATAAAAATAAAGCATGGAAGAAAAAAAATTGTATGTGCACATGCGCAAGAATAAGAGAGAAACAAAGAGAGTTATCTACTATGAAGAATAAACAGATCATTGGTGCAAAAGTGCGATGGAAATTGAGAAGTTAAATATATTGAAGGAGGCAACGTGAATGGGTGTCCTCAATTTAAATTAAGTTAAATGTGAACAAATGTCTTGAATCTATGAATCAAAGGTTTCTTTTTTTTGTAACCATAGAAGAGATTTTTAGTAGAAAGAATTAAGGTTATGTGCACATTCATAAATTTTGATATTATGAGAAAGTACAAATAGATAAATCAAATCGTAATTTGAACATGAAAGGCACAATTCGTTTAGAAGTTTATTGAAAGACACATTGTTTGAATGAATAGTAATGTTTTATGAAAAATATAGGAAAAAGTGTCAGAAAAGTCCTAAACCTATTGCATTGGTGCCAATTTAGTAACCTTTTTTTTATGTCAATTCAATCCTAAATCTTTTAATATAATGCTAATTCAGTCCTTTCGGCTAATTTTGACCGGATATTACCGATATGGACACCGGACAGCCTACGTGGCACCGCCGACGCTGACGTGATTAACTTTTAATAATATGTTAATATTTTTTCGATTTTTCTTTTCTTTTCTTTCTTTCTTTTTCTTCCCTTTTGCCTTCCTCTGGCGAGGCTTGACTTTGCCTAATCTGGCGAGGTCGAGCCTTGCCCTGTCGCATCTGGCTGAATGTAGGAACTTTGCTCACGAAGCTATAGGAATACAAAATTGTGCACATATTCAGAGAAGCAGATGGTTGCACAGAGGCTGTGACCATACTTCAAAGGAACAACATCTGCAATTTGGTATTTATTCCTCTGTTCGAGATGTTATTAAAGGCCTTTTGCATTACCACTCCATTGGGAGAACATATAATTTAGACGATGCAACTTGACTAGTTTTGTGTAATGATCACCGATTGAGATTTGTTACGACACCAAATGAGATATTGTGTAGATAGAGCATCATTGTCCCTCACCTATATTGACATAGTGCATTCGGGATTTTACTTAGTCATGCCTGTTGGCAAGACCGTCTAGAGGAGGACTAGGATGGGTGTGGGAGGATTGCATTCGGAACACCAGTCATCTTCCAAGTTGTTCCTTCACTGATTGATAATCAATTGACCAATTCAAGTTGCATCTCTCGGAAATCTACTCAAAGCGTTGTGTGATAGTTTTAGATTGTGCACTAAGATGGACGCTTGGAGTATTATGCTCCATTCGTTGCAAAACAGTCATTTATCCATGACCAAAATCAATACGTACATTCTACTTATTTTGAAATATACGAAGGGCCATCTCTATAATCCCAATGCAGCGTTTTCAATGGGTAAATGGGAAACATTATTGCTAATTCTAACCTAAGGCCATCTATTGGCCCTATATTTCTATTGTGGCGTGTTCATAGTACGTTGGAGCTTCTATAGTTTCTGAGAGATTTATACTCATTCGTAATCCATCGTAATCATGTATTGTCAATTGAGATTATGATATTTTCTTTTTATGATTTAATGATTAAGAATATTCCTAAGAACCATAGAATGACTCATGTGCGTCAATTTGAAGGATGTGGAAAAGTCGATTCGTGGGTCTCTCAATTTTGGTTTTTATGTGGAAAAGATATGAGATGCCACTTTAGTGGGCCAAATATGCAATTATGATTGCACATGAACGATGCATTACGGCATACATGACAATTCAACCTAAGTTGTACCTTGTGGATGTATGACCATTTTTGTCCCATTTTGAAAGAAAAAATGCCCATTTGCTTATAATTAACTTCAACATTATTTAAAAAGAAAAGACAGTGAGAGTTAGGCAATATGTTGAATTTGCAAAATGGCAATACATGCATACAAAGATCGACTATACATTATTTTTGTTCCAATCTCATGTGGATTGTTGATTCATTTATAAGAAGCTATAAAAAAAAAGTGACCCATCAAGAAGTCAAGCGGCTTAAGCCAAAAAAAAAAAAAAGAAAGTCAAGCGGCTAAATCAATTGAATGTACATGTTAGTTACGCCTAAATTATCTAAAAATTTTCATTTATTTGTATTAGGTGATATCTCGAGTCATATTTTGCATATATATATATATATATATTTGCATATATATATATATATTATATTTGCCTTTTTAAGGAGTTCATAAAGAGTCACTTTCTTAAGGCTAGGCCTTAGAAGTTGCACAAAAAGAAGAAAAAAAATACCACATAGATCTTGGATTTTTATCCCAACATTTCTGACAAAAATTGCTAATTACAAAAGCTGTCCTTCAATATCCTCTTGCTCTTCTATGACATACGTGTTCTAATAACAAACAAAAAAATTAAAATTAATGTTGGTTTGAAAAAAATTCACTCTGCAGATATTTAACTAATTAAACTTTTAAATAAGTCATTTATGCAAAAATTTCTACTCATAATTATCAACATATCAAATATACTTCTAGAATAATTATTTCCATCAATCCACATCCATAGACTTTGGCCATGCATAGCACAGGTCAACAGGCTTGTTAATTTGCTAAAGTGACTCTTTCTTTAATCCAACCCAAGTGTCTTTTCAAATGTGTATGGTGCATGAACGGCCAAAGCATAATGAAATTTCAACGATCAAATTGCTTATTGTTGCCTATGAAAGATTCTCCAATGAAAAATGAAAACATGTTCGGTTGAAATAGTTTGTTATCATGAAAAGAGGTGATTATTGGAAATGAAAAGATGTGATTGTTAACATGAAGGAAGTGATGGTTGATCATGAAAATGGAGATAGTAACTAAACTTTTGAATAAGTCATTTGTGCAAAAATTTCTACTCACAATTATCAACATATCAAGTATGCTTCTAGAATACTTATTTCCATCAATCCACATCGATAGACTTTGGCCGTGCATAGCACGGGTCAACAGGCTTGTTAATTTGCTACAACGACTCTTTCTTTAATCCAACCCAAGTGTCTTTTCAAATGTGTATGGTGCATGAACGGCCAAAGCATAATGAAATTTCAACAATCAAATTGCTTATCGCTGCCTATGAAAGATTCTCCAATGAAAAGTGAAAACATATTCGACTGAAATAGTTTGTTATCATGAAACGAGGTAATTATTGGATATGAAAGAAAAGTAATTGTTAACGTGAAGGAAGTGATGGTTGATCATGAAAAATAGAGATAGTAACTAAACTTTTGAATAAGTCATTTGTGCAAAAATTTCTACTCACAATTATCAACATATCAAGTATGCTTCTAGAATAATTATTTCCATCAATCCACATCCGTAGACTTTGGCCATGCATAGCACGGGTCAATAGGCTTGTTAATTTGCTACAGCGACTCTTTCTTTATTCCAACCCAAGTGTCTTTTCAAATGTTTATGGTGCATGAACGGCCAAAGTTGAATGAGATTTCAACGATCAAATTGCTTATCGTTGCCTATGAAAGATTCTCCAATGAAAAGTGAAAACATATTCAGTTGAAATAGTTTGTTATCATGAAAAGAAGTGATTATTGGATATGAAAAAAAGTGATTGTTGGCACGAAGAAAGTGATGGTTGATCATGAAAAATGGAGATAGTAACTAAACTTTTGGTTAAGTCATTTGCGCAAAAAATTCTACTAACAATTATCAACATATCAAGTATGCTTCTAAAATAATTATTTCCATCAATCCATATCCATAGACTTTGGACGTGCATAGCACGAGTCAATAGGCTTGTTAATTTGCTACAACGACTCTTTCTTTAATCCAACCCAAGTGTCTTTTCAAATGTTTATGGTGCATGAACGGCCAAAGTTGAATGAGATTTCAACGATCAAATTGCTTATCGTTGCCTATGAAAGATTCTCCACTAAAAAGTGAAAACATATTCGGTTGAAATAGTTTATTATCATGAAAAGAGGTGATTATTGGATATGAAAAGAAGTTATTGTTGACATGAAGGAAGTGATGGTTGATCATGAAAAGTGGATATAGTAACTAAACTTTTGAATAAGTCATTTGTGCAGAAATTTCTACTCATAATTATCAACATATCAAGTATACTTCTAGAATAATTATTTCCATCAATCCACATCCAAAGACTTTGGCCGTGCATAGCATGGATCAACTCGCTTGTTAATTTGCTAGAGCGACTCTTTCTTTAATCCAACCCAAGTGTCTTTTCAAATGTGTACGGTGCATGAACGGCCAAAGCAGAATGAAATTTCAATGATCAAATTGCTGATTGTTGCCTATGAAAGACTCTCCACTAAAAAGTAAAATCATATTCGGTTGAAATAGTTTGTTATCATGAAAAGAGGTGACTATTGGATATAAAAACAAGTGATTGTTGATATGAATGAAGTAATGGTTGATCATGAAAAGTGGAGATATTGGGAATAAGGAAAAAGTGCCAAAAAAGTCCTAAACCTTTTACATTTGTGCCAATTTAGTCCTAAACCTTTTTTTGGCGCCAATTCAGTCCTAAACCTTTGCATCTGTGCCAATTCAGTCCCAAACATTTTGCATTTGTGCCAATTCAGTCATAAACCTTTTATCTTTGTGCCAATTTAGTCATTCCGGTCAATTTTGGTTGGATTTTGCTGACGTGGATGTCGACCGATCACCGGCGCTGACGTGGACAATTTTAATAATATTTTAATATTTTTTTGTATTTTTATTAATTTTTTTATTTTTTTTTCTCTCCCCTCCCCCCAGCTGGTCGTCGGACTAGAGACCGGCTAGTGGCCAGAGGTCGGCGCCGGCGAGGCTCGCCCTCGTTGGCCACTAGCGAGGGCGACCTTGCGCTAGGCAAGGCTCGAGCCCTCGCCAGCGGCCTCCGGCGAGGGCTCAAGCCTCGCCATGGCTGGGCGAGGCCCGACCTCGTCGGCAGCTGGGCGAGGCACGACCTCGCCGGCAGCTGGGCGAGGTCGAGCCTTGCCTAGCCATGGCGAGGCTCGCCTTCGCCGTCGCTGGCGAGGTCGAGCTTCATCGGCGGCTGGGCGAGGCCTGACCTCGCTGGATTTGCCGAGGTCGAGCCTTGCAGCGGCCTCCGGCGAGGGCTCGAGCCTCGCTATGGCTGGGCGAGGCCCCACCTCGCTGGATCTGGCAAGGTCAAGCCTCGCCCAGCGCGAGGTCAGCCTCGCCAGTGGCTGGCGTGGGCGAGCCTCGTCGGTGCCGACCTCTGGCCACCGGCTGGTGGCCGGTCCGGCGACCAGCTGGAGGGAGGGGAGAGAAAAAAAAAATAAAATAAAAAATAAAAAAATTCAAAAAAATATTAAAATATTATTAAAGTTGTCCACATCAGCGCCGGTGACCGGCCGGCATCCACGTCAGTAAAATCTGATCAAAATTGATCGGAAGGACTGAATTGGCACAGAGACAAAAGGTTTAAGACTGAATTGGCACCAATGCAAAAGGTTTAGGACTCAATTGGCACCAAAAAAAGGTTTAGGACTAAATTAGCACCAATGTAAAAGGTTTAAGACTGAATTGACACCAAAAAAAGGTTTAGGACTAAATTAGCACCAATGCAAAAGGTTTAAGACTTTTTTGGCACTTTTCCCGTGGGAATAAGGTACCTATTTTCAAGAGATGTATTGATTGGTTGTCTATAAATAGAACCAAATCATACATTATTCATAACACCTATTCAAGAACGACAACCTTCTCTTCTTCACAATATTCTCTATTAATTTTCTCTTTTCACACACAGTTTGACCACACATTCAAGGTGAAATTCTAATAGAAAAATTGAATAATTGCCTAACCCATTTCTCTATGGCTTTGGTGTATATCCTGAAGGTATATTTGTTAAAAACTCGACAACAACAATAGTGGGGGCAAATTATACCTTAAAGACAGTAATCGCCATCACGCATCAAAGCATCAAAGAAGTATAAACTATTCCTCTATCTTCATTAGCAATCAAATTTCCCCAACAATCTTAAGGTATTATTATTTTCATGAAAATGGAGACAATGACTACATCAGGTGCTCGCAATCTTGACATATTAGTATTATTGAAACTTTTGTTTCTCTTTATATGCTTGAGTAATCTTTTATGTGGCATAATAGATTATTTCATGTTAGTTATATTTTTGGGGCTAACAATACAACCTAGAAGGGGGGTTGAATAGGTTGAAAGAAGATACCGATAGACTTTCTCGGAATAACACAATAATCAGTAGACTGGATTATATGAGAGGTTAATCAACGTGTGTGATGATAGTTCACGGATAGTGCAGATAACGAATGATGAATATAAATCACACAACTATTTATTGATTACACAAATGATGAGCAATGAATACAACCACCTACATTTTGTTATCTTTAGCCAAACATTATTCGTCTACCCTTACTTGATTTCTCATCGTGGAACAGGAAAGATTAGGGGCTTTAATTTAACTCTGACTAGGACTCTACCATATATCTTTAGCTTATGTGAAGACTTTGACTCTACCATGTATGTGAAGACTTTGACTTAGTCACCCCCATGTGTTGTAGAACAATTTGGGGTTCGCCTTTATCGATTAGATGCTGTATCCTTCTTTTTGACTATTGGATCTAATTAAAAGGTATCTCTATGATACGTATCAACAAACCAAACGAAGAAACGTTACAATATGCAATGCAGTAACAGTTCTTATGACGTTCGTAATCAATACTTTTAATGTCGAATATTTTTCTCGGTAAACGTATCTAAGAATTATCATAAAGGCACTTATCAATATGATCTTTTAGTATATGACATCACGGTTGGTACCATAATGCTCTCTATGACATATGCGCCAGGCACAAAAGAGAACAACATTAGTATGTCAACCTCAATACTACGCATGCTTTCTAATTGGGTCGATTTGATCGCGTCTTTTCACTTTCATACTGGTTTGCACTTTCAACAAAAATGTCATTCCATATCTTTTTACACGCAAAGACCAAAATTAAGAGACTCGCCAAAAGACTTTCGCCCATCTTTTAGAGTCATTTTTCATTTCCTTGGAGTACTCCTGGTACCCAAATCACAAAAAGAAAACAATGATAAAAAAAAGTGATTACAATGAACTACGAATGGGCATACATCTATCGGGAACTATAGGAGCTCCGACGGAAGATCAACACATCACTACACAAAATGGCGCTAAGAGATGGCCTTAGTATAGAATTACCCAATAATCTTATCCATTTACCCATCTAAATGGATGCCATGTCTATGATTCAAGCAATTACAAGTACTCATGGGAATAATTTACTGATGAAACCCCTTTTGGCTGAATGCAAGAATTTGCTCACGAAGCTGCGGGAAAACAAAATTGAGCACATATTCAGAGAAGCAGATGGTTGCACAGATGCTTTGGCCCTACTTGGACAAAAATAGCATCTGCAATTTTTTTCCATTCCTCTTTTCCACATGTTGTTAAAGACCTCTTGAATAATGACTCCACTAGCAGCACATACATTTCAGATAATGTAAGTTGACTTGTTTTGTTTAATGATCAAAAGTTGAGATTTGTTAAGATAGCGAATGGTACATTTTGTAGATAAAGGATTATTGTTTCTTACCTGTATCGATATGGTGCATTCAAGATTTTACTTAGCCATGCTTGGAGTTGAGACCATCTAGAGTTGGGACTAGGTTGAGAATGGGGATTGGATTTCTTTAGTTGCTGTTATGTATGCTTAGTTGTGGTGCGCTTTTCCTTCACACTTGCTCTCATCTCTCTACTTTTTTCGTTCATTTAATTAGGATGTATTACATGAACCTGGTGTCCTCGCATACCATGAGCTAGTTTGGCTTCAACAGGAAGACAAACAGAAATGATATTTAATTATCGTGAAATTTTGTGATACTCCTGCCAACTATTTAAAAAACTTAAGCTGTTAAATAAACACGCGGTGGTTCCACAAAATCTCACAATTATCTTCACATAATGATCCCATGTCGGGTCGGGTGGGGCTCATCATCTGGATAAGCAAAGTGTCTTTTTGAAGACCCTCTGCAACATTCAACATCGTTCTGCGTGAATCACGTGTTGTGCTTTGATGAACATGAATTCACACACTATTGGCACTCTTTCAGGAAACGCTAACGTATAAAGCTCTTCTCTATTGATATACCATAATTCAGGGATTATATCTTCATCAAGTAATTTATTCTGGTAAACAGCAATTTATGATACGAGAGAGGGAGCTTTCTGTGGTTCTCAGAACTGAGTCCTAAACATGTTAGTACGCTGCAGAATCTAGAAGCAGTGATAGAAAGGTTGGAAAGATATTGTTATAAACTATTCACATAAATTGAGTTAGGATGTGGTACATGTATGAGATAAGATATTGATGGAGGACACTAAGAGATTATTGTATTAATTTTCACATGAATTTGGAGTCAAAATATTAAAAAAATTTAAATTTTATATCAAAAGATGAAATATCAGATACAAATAAAAAGATCATCTCCTTCAGTAATTCTGTTTGCTTTCACTGATTCTCTCTGCTTCGTCTACTTTTTTCTTTTCACATGGATAGTTTCAGTCATCAAGGAATGATCTCAACGTCGTTTCTGAGTACATGAAGGCAAGTTAACGGGCCAAACGTCATTCCCAAGTCCGTCTTCTGGTTAATTTGAAATGTTCATCTCTCGTTAATCCATGGATTTTTCTAGTTTATGGTAAATAATATCCCTATTCTCTTCCCTCTAGGTAGTCGTAATAGAGTGATGGAATCTTAATAATTGAGCACCGTTATATTCAAAGATATATGGCTTAGAGTGTGTTTACTTCGCAGAAAATAAATGATTTTTGGAAAATATTTTTTAAAAAATGATCGCTTGCATCACTTGCAAAAATGAATGGATGAAATAAAATTTCATCATTTGTAAAAATGCTTAGACATAAATTGTTGACGATACTAAAAATATTTTTCATCGACTATTTATTTGAAACAATACAAGCAATCATTTTCTCAAAAATATTTTTCAAATCATTCATTTTTCGCGAAACGAACGAAGCCTTAAATTTTGTATATGGTTCTTTCATGGTGCTTCTGAGTTGCAACCCTAGTACTTTTGTGGACATGTGGTGTTCAAATCATCATATCAGTGGCCCTATTGGTAATTCGAGACTACAAAGGAGTGTTGGTGGATGGCTTCACGAGCTCCATCTTGGCTGGATCGGCTGAAGCGGTTGAAACCCTAACTTTGCTGACCGGTCTACGCTTTGTTGAAGAGAGAAGCAAACATGAGGAGTTCTGTGGAGTTCAGCTTCAAGCACAATCAGATTGTACTTCGTTGTACGGCTACATTGTGGAAGAAGAGCAAAGCCCCTGGGCACTACGGCTAGGATTGATGAGTGCAAAGCAAAACTTGCCCAACTGAAATTTGTGAACCTAGCCCAATGTCTAAGAGATGCAAATAGGCTCGCGGATTGGGTAGCTAAAGCCTAGCGAAAGAAGGAACTTCCCTCAAACTGGCTATCTTGTCTCCTAAAATTTTTGTTGAATATCTTATCTTGTGATGTGAACAGACTTTCTTTGAGTTAATGAAATTTTTATTTTATCAACCAAAAAAAAATATCATTCTCATGAAGTGAGGTAAACCTGAAAAATTAAAATTAATACGCATTTTACCCTATGTGACCTTAAATTAGTATTAATTTATATTATACTATACAACATCAATGAAAAGTGACCCGAAAATCTTAGAGACGTTTGTATAGGAAATTTTTCATGATTTTTGAGCGTGCATATGAGATCCAATCGATTACAAAACCTAAAATATATTAAACTATAATTATTGAATTTTAGTACAAAAAAATCGACTCCTCAATTAAAGAGCCCATCTAAATATCAAATATAAAATCTATTAGATGATTATTTTTGTGACATTCCGAATTTCGGTCCATTTTTGGAATTTATAAAACGTCAAATTTGTCAGTGTGCTTATAGTAAAATCTCGCCCGGGAACTGATCACTCTCGGTTATTATTTTTAAAATAGAGATTTCGCTATAATCGCACTCGATCGAATTTGACCGTTATTTAAGACCCCGAACTTGGCAGTCGATTTTCGGGAGTTTCGGGACGAAATAATTTGGACAGTGTCGATATTATTGTGGCCAGCGTCGAGATTGCCAGGAATAGTGGAAAAGTGGAATTTTGGACCGGGTGCGGATTTGGACAAGTAGATCTCTCTCGTAGTGTGTTTTGAGTTATTTTATTTTGCCCATCTGTCCTATAATATTAATTAGGATTTTTGTGGGCCGTTAGATCGTTTTCCGAATTTGAATCGTGATCGTTAGATCGATTTTGAGTTTAAACCGTGTCCGTTGGATCGCGCTCGAAGACAAAAATTAGCTTTTCTTTCTCTCTCTCCTCTCTCCTCTGCGCCGCGCCCCCTACTCCCGTGCAACGTCCCCTCGCGCACGTCTCTCTCTCTCTCCCCCCCCCCCCTTTCTTTCTTTTCCTTTCTCTTTCTCTTCTGGCCGCGCACGTCTCCCCCCATGCGGACGTCCCCTCAGCCCACGCCCATGCAGACCAACCCCTGACACTCTCTCTCTCTCCTCTCTCCTTCTTTCTCTTCTCTTTTTCTTCTCTCTCCCTTCTTTTTCTTTTCTTCTTCTTTCTCTTCCTTTTCCGCCGCGTCTGGTTCTGCTTCGCCTCCGCTTCTGCTCGCCCAGCCGACGCCGACCGAGCCCGCCTGACCGCCGAGCACCGCCGCAGTCGCCAGCCAGCTCGACCGCCGTGCCGCGCCGTCCGCCAGCCGCCGCCCCTGACCGACTGGTCTCCTCCTCCGCGCGCACAGCAGCGAACTCGCCGCCGCGACCGGCGAGTCCCAGCCGTCGTCCAGTTGTCCGGCTAGCTACCCAGCGCCGTCCCGACGCCGGAGCGTCGCTGTCGCCGCCGCCGAGCGCCCCCCAGCCGCACCACCCGCCTCAGCCCACTTCCTCTTCTTCCCTTTGGCTTTCCGCAGTTCGCCGCCGCCGTGAGCCGCCGTTCCTCTCGCCTCGCCACCACCACCATCCCGTCCCCCTCACCTCTCCCTCTCTAGGCCGTGGAATCGCCTAGACCGTCGCCGCCACTCGCGCCGTTCGCCGGAGCCGCCGCTCGCCGCCACTGTTCCGGAGCGGAACCGCCGCTGTCCAGCCGCCCTTGCCGCTTGTTTAGCTTGGTTTGGAGCTTAGGATTCCAAGTGAGTACAATCCTAAATCCTAATTAGGCTAATTTACATTTCTAGACGGGTTTTAGGGGATAATTAGGGTGTTTTAGGGGTTAAATTGTGGAAATTATTAGAGGCGGATATTATGGCTGATTTTGAGGCTTAGTGTGATGATTTAATTGAGATTTAGAGGCCCGTATTGTGCTGTGAGTCGGCTGAGCTTGGGCGCTTTGATTCGGATAGAATTTGTGGGTTTGATGGGAGAAACTTGTTGTTGACACCTAAATTTTGGCGCATCATTTAGTGTTAATTGCATAGAAAATTAGGGATTAAATTTTTAACCCCTAAACAAAAATATTAAAATTGCATAGCATATAGTTTAGGTTCATATAGATTAATTGCATTCCGCATCAGATCGGCGGTGGCGAGCGAGCTTAAAATTCATCACGTGAATCAGACTCGGGAATCGAACGAGACTCGACTCATTCAGAAGATGGGGGCCGAAAATCACACGTCAAAAGGGCTTGGTTGTCTTAATTTGAGCTTAAATTAGCCCATCAAGCTTAATTAAAGAAAAGCCCGAATTAATTCAGCCCACTTAGAATTAAATTAAATTAAAGGGTAAAGCCTAAACCTAAGCCCATTAGGACTAGAAAGCCCGGCTAGTTGACCTAGATTTGCGATATAAATATAGGGTTATGCATCATAATCAGGAGGGTCTCAGAATTTCAGAGATCAGAATTTTCAGAGCACACAATTCCTGAGAGCACGAGAGACACACGTAAGCGAGAGAAAGAGTGAGAGAGAGATTCACGGCTGAAAAAGAAAAGAAGTCCTCTCCTCCCGCGGTGGTTCCTTCGGTGCTTGGCAACCATCCATCATCGCCGCACCAACGCTTCCGTCGTTCGAGAGATTCGGCCATTGAAGACCCACTGCCAAAGCAACAAATTGAGCGGTAGTTTTTGTCTTGAGTGGTCCAAGCTGAGAGTGACAAAGGAGGGGGAAATATTCGCGAAGAAAAGAAAGGAAGTAGTGGCTGTGAATAAAAAAATCAAGTGAAGACAAAGGGGTGTTCCTGCTTTGCTGTTCGCTGGTCCAATTTCTTGTTGCAGCTCTCCCGTCCTGGTCTACTTCGCTACTCTACTGACGAGCCCACTACTGTCTTGAAGCCCGCTACAGCGCCAACTACTCCTCTGGTCGTCGTTCCGCATAAAACCAGCCTCACGACAAGTCGGGTTGTTGCCGCTCGACCTGCCGAACCGACGCTACTCGGCCCGTCGAACCGACGCCATTGCCGTTGTGGTGTCCGTGAGTCCAGATTAGCCAAGCTAACGCATCCGCGGGCCACCACCATCGCTGCGCTGTTGCCCCGCCGTGTCATCGCCGCGAGCCGCCGCCGCTTCCGACACCGCGCTGCTGCTCCCGACGCACCGCCGATCCGCAATCCCGATCCACTGCAAGTTCAAATTAGGAAAGAAATCTTCGAATTAGATAATTATCTTATTCTGATTTGATTTGAATATTTTGTTGCCTAATTTGTGCTTTTTGATATCTAATTTTGCATATTTGAATAATAGGCAATATTTCGATTAGGATCTATTTCCTTTTTTTGAAATCTTAGATATCTATTACTTGTCAAATTTGGATATAATTTAGAATCTTCAAAATTTTTTTTGAACATATCCAATATATTTAAGATATCGAATTTTTCAAGATGAGATCGATTAGGAAAATTTCCTAATCCGCAACCGCACACGTGGAAATAAATCTATCTATCTGGCTTTAGATAGAATTATTTCCATAGCGGGTATTTCGAATTTTAGGGTCGATCTGTCAGGCTTCAGATCGAAACTTAATTCGAAAGATTTAGCGATTATATATTTTTTTTTCACTTGATTTTAATTTCGAATTTCGATAAAAAAATACCAAAAAGATTGCTTTAGAATAGGTCAATTTCCTTAGCTTAAAATTGCATGTTTAGATAACTGGTGTTTTTAATTCCGAATTTCATTAAAAAAAATAAAAAAAAAATAATATGCCCGTCATTAGAAATAGGTCACGTCGTCGCATGACATATAGTTTGCATGACATATAGTTTGCATGTTAGGTTGCATTAATCACATGTCAATTTTTGCACGTCATTACATATAGGTTAGCTTTCATTTAAATAAGTAAAAATCAAAAAAATCAAAAAGAAATTTCTGCACCTTTGAACTCTAAGTCATGATTTATCAAAATTGTCAAATTGAGTATTTTTTTCGAAATTGGTACCGAAAGGGCGTTAGGGAATCTAGCGTAACCAAGTCCCCGAATTTATGATATCTGGTTCGTAGAAATAAAATAGTACTCCCGCTATTTTATTTAGGTTTCTAATCAACCTACCCTAAATGATTAGTGGCGACTCCCGTTGAAAATATTTGCATGCTCACAATTGGACTTAAGTTGCGATTTGGTAGAGTTTGGAAGAACTCGAGCTAGGTTAGTTAATTTAATTGATCTAGTAATCCATTAGCCTAAGATCGAAAAACCCAATTTTTTATTTTAGGTCGCGACAGCTTGGCGACTCCGCTGGGGACATTAACTTGAATTTTTTGAAAATTTAAGGAGGACTTAGGCCAAAAAAATTTTCATGGAAAAATCACTTGATTTGACAAAATTTGATTGAATTCTCATTCTTAGGTGTTAAATGGTTTTGCAGGATGGGAGTTATAAGGGGAGTAGTGATTGGCTAACTCTTTGTTTTGCAGGCTTGGTGGAGTGGAATTGTGATTTAATTTTTGCACTATTGAAGTGGTGTTTGCATATAATTGTTATGCATGATTTACAGTATTTACACTACACCACACACAACCTGTGACCGGACTTGGGTCACACCCATAGTTCTAAGATGGTATTTAGATGGTTCTTTAACCTTGGCGGTAAGACCTCGCTAAAGGTTATCCCATTTGGATCCCGAAAATTTTTCAAAAAATGGCTCAAGGGTCGTCCTCATGCACGTGAGGCTACTACGCATGGAGGTTCCCCTTGTCGACCGAATCAAGCCGAAGTGATTGGACCCGACTAGTCATGACTATTGTATGCGAGGCTGCGGCTAGTCATGATGAGTGTACGCGAGGCTGCGACATGTCGTTCCGTTCATCACTTCATTTTGCAAAAGCCATTAGGATAGATAGATTAAGATTTAAACTCAGGATTCATGTGCATGTCTCTGTGATTGACATTTTCTCTCCAAAGATGGTAATTTCTCGAGCTTTATCTTTGGTTTTCTTCATCTTATTTTGAGTCGGTCCATGATTTAGGTTGAGTCATTTGGCACGTGGCCTCTAAAAAAGGGAAGCCGTCTGATTTCTTGTTTGGTTTAGGGAGTTTTTCTTTTTTTTAGGAGGAAATGTTAGCTTACTATTAATGTTTTCTGTAATAAATGTCGTTTCTGAACGATTTTTATAAGAATTCTTTTCAGACACCTTCCATCTTGGGCAATTCAATGAAAAGCATTAAGCTATAATTTGTAAATTTTGGAATTAGTCCAAGTTTTTGTTGAATGAAGCAATTTGGAATTTCGAGATTTACTGGACGAATCGGTCTTTCGCAAGAAATTTCACCTTGAAGGTCTAGGGGATGTCATGGACCGACTCGTTATTCTTACTAGTTGTATTCATTCGATCGTTGCTTTTTGCAGGTAATTTGCCACGGATCCCCCTCATCCTCATAATACTCGATCGGTGACCAAAAGAAGGATGGCCAATCAAGCTGAGATTGCGGCCATGATTGACGAAAAGCTGAAAGAACACATGAACACAATCAATGAGCAGATCGTGGCTGCCATGTCCAAAATGATGAGTGATCTCATGGCCAAGCAGCAGCAGATCAATGCTGCCTCTCAATCGGAGATTCCGCTTCCAGCTCGTCAAGGCCTTCGCCTTGACAAAACTCCTGTAGTGAATACTAATCCCACCCTTCAACTGGATGATGTCATTCTGACTGATACTAGTGCGTCTCCAGCGGCCCATGTTCTTCATCCACCCCCGAATGATGAGAACGCCAAGTTGTTGGCTAAGCTCGACCAGAGATTACGTGAAGTGGAGGGAACTCAATGTGTTCCACCTGTTGATCTGTCTATTTTTACCCGGGTCCAAGTGCCCGATAAATTCAAAATGCCAGCCTTCGAGAAGTATGACGGCACCTCAAACCCGATTCAGCACATCAACATGTACCAGGGGCTCATGAATAGATATGTTTCTAATGGACCTCTAATGATCCAAACCTTCCAAGCAAGCTTGAAAGATGCCGCAATGAGGTGGTATACCAACCACCAGATCAATCGGAAAGACTCATGGGAAGAGGTGGCAAACCTTTTCGTCAAGCACTTCAAGTTCAATCTCGATGTCACCATTACAAGGGAAGACCTGGAGAGAGCCGAGCAGAAAAAAGGCGAGACTCTAAAGGAGTATGCCACTCGCTGGAGGAACATGGCGGGACAGATCATGCCTGAACCCTCAGAACGTGACTTAATGAAGTTGTTCGTGTCCACCCTACCGCAGCCGGTTCGTTCACGAATGTTAGTGACGGCCGCCCAATCTTTTGGTCAACTGATAGCCATGGGTGAAGAGATTGAGACCGGGCTCAAAAAGGGATGGTACAGTGAGTTAGGTTCATCAGGCAAGAGATTTACTAGTAATAAAGACAAAGAGCATGTCCCCGAAGTCAACATAACCTATGTACAGAAGACGCCAGCTCAGGCCCCGAAACTACAATTTAGCACTCAGCAGACAACCTCTTATGGACGGCAAGGCCAGCAGGACTCACGCCAGCAGCGCAAAACTCGTCAGTTTACTCCACTTCTTGGGACATTATCTCAGGTACTGGCGGTGCTAAGGAAGAAGAACCTGCTGAATTAAGAGCCACAAAGATCTAATGCTGCTGGCTATGCAAGGTATGATCCGTCGAAGAAATGTGATTACCATAGAGGTGAAGTTGGGCATTCGACAGATGATTGCCAAGTACTCAAATATCGAGTGCATGATCTACTCGAGACTGGAGCGTTTGCGCTACAGCCAGCCGGTAACCCCAATGTGCAGAACAATCCACTCCCTGATCATTCGAGCAGTGCAAATGTTGTCCTTGATCCGGGAGTCAAGTAGGTTCAAGGCTTCAGGGTCCCTCTCGAAGATATGTTCGATACTTTAGTCCGAGCTGGTTACGTTTCGACTGGTGAGGTGGTGTCACTCGGTGAGATAGAAAAGAAAGTGGATGAGTTGGTGAGAAAGGAAATGATTGGGACAACGGATGAATTCGGGGTAGTGGCCACTATATCTCAAGTCATCATTGACTGGAATGAAGAACTCGCAAGGATGACCGATGAACAAGTTAAGTTGGATCCTGACATGCCCGCTCTCGAGGATGCCTCTGACGATGACCTCGGGATCTTATACCCGACACTCCGGAAGTATTGATCCTGGCATCACCTCAGCCCTACGCTTATGAAAGTAATAAGATGGTTCCATGGTCGTACGAGGTTGATCTAAAGCACAAGGTTCAGGACCTCTTAGATACTGGGGCATCAACATTTCGTGCTTCGTATCTCTGCCAAGGCCGAGATGATCTTCTCATAGTTCCAAATATCCAGACCACATCCCCGAGTCCTGCAAGAATGATACATGAAGAGAAGGAGGTGATCGACACCTTGGGGCAACCGAGCGGCAAGTTCGACTACTACGTGAAATATTCGGCTCCCCCGAGCTTCTATATTGACCCGTGTGATATCGTCCCCGATGGATGGGGAGGTATGGATGATCTAACACCTCCAGTGACAGAAGATTCTGATGATGCGATGGAGGGAATCACCGCTCTGTTCAATAACATGCTCATTGGAACTATCGAGGAAAGACCGTTGGCTGAAATGGGCACTGGCCCGCGAGAGTAACACCTTTACTTTTTTCGCACACTCCCCTACGTGGGAATTTCTATTGCTTTCTAGGACTTGCCCCGTTTCGGGAGCTGCTTTTTAGGATTTTTCATTCCTATAACTGTATTGTCCCAGTTTCCATTCCAATAAATGTAATTCATTCGGTGATAATCAATGAAATTACAAATTATTTTCATTTTTTGAGGGCATGTTGAGGTATATCAAACCAGCCCGGTGATGATATCCAACCGATAAAAGAAAAATATAGTCCAAGGAGAATTCTGAGGCCTGGGCTTCTTCATACTCCCTTGTGTTAAAATCTTTTTGAAAAGAATTTCAAAAAAAAAAATTTTAAAGAGAAAAAATTAAAAAAAAAATGCAATGTTTACCCCTGTTTGTCCTTCTGAATCCCTTACTTTATATTTCAGGGACAATCTTGTGACACGTGAAGGTATGGGGATTATCCAATCTGATGAATTATGTGCAGCCGAGCTTGATCCCAATGACTCCGACGAACTCAACAATTCCTCAGACATTCAGCGTGATCTAGAGCGGCATGAAAAGCCCAAAGTCCTCACATCAGACCAAACTGTCATCGTTAACCTGAGTGATTCCGAAGAACCCAGAGAAGTGAAGAGAAGGGCAAATCCCCCTGAGAGTGAGATGAAATGCCCAATCCAGTTGCCGCATGAGTAGGTAAGTCTTTCAATCAAAAAATGCGTCAATGACACTTCAAGGTAAATGATCTAGTCTTGAGGAATGTACTCCCGGTCTTTCCTATTCCCGGAGGCAAATTCGCCCCCAGCTATGGCGGCCCGTACATTGTGAAGAAAGTCATTCCAGGAGGTGCTTTGACTTTGGCCGAGATGGATGGTCGTGTTTTTTTCCAGTCCAGTTAATTCTGATTCTGTGAAGAAATATTACACTTGATTTGTACTCATTCTGACTTTGTTTCTATCAAGTGTCAAATTGAATATCATGAATCAATTGATTTTCTTGTTATGTTACTAAGCTTTGTTTGAGGAAGGTTTGATTTGGCAATCTGTTTCTGTCCTAATGAAGCGATTATATTGCATGAGAGACTTCAAGACGACGAAAGGCAAGACATTTCCATACACGTCCTGAATAATAATCCCTAGTGCGAGTTGAGTGAAAATTCCGTGCTGACAGGGTAAAGGATTATCTCACGAAAAGTATGACGACCAAAATGATGAGAGGCATTCATTTCCTCTATCTAAACACTACAGGTTATCATTTGCTTAACCCCTTTGAACGGAGTTTCATTTCTTACCCCTGTCAGGAACAATCCCATACCGGGGCAATTTCTTAGAAAGTTCAAAATGGTTAGAATTTTCTTGCTTTCACTTGCATCAATCTTCAAGTATATTTATTGCATGCAAGTTCTGTGTTAGCTCGAGTACCTTAGATATGAAGAAGAGCATTTCTTTCTATATCCCTACACATTATACCCTTTGCATCCCCAATTTGAGCGGTGAATTCATTTCAACCCAATTGGTGATCATTCTTGTGATAAACAAATGAAATCATCTCAAGACAAGTTCAAGGTGACTTGAGGCAAATGGGAGCTCGAAAGAAAATTCATCAGAAAAGATGCAAAAGGACTCCATCAAATCGAAGTTCTCTCTCTCGGAAAAATCTCTCGAAAAAAAAGAAAATCTCTCTCTCAAAAAAAAATCTCTCTCTCTCAAAAAAAAAAGAGAAAAAGAGAGAGAGAGAAAAGCTTCAACAAGAACTGAGTCGATATGCAAGATCATTCTTCAAGGAAAAGACCATTTGAAGGTTCATTTGTGGAGCAACTGCTAGATGGGATGATCACCAATCTTCATGTTCATAATACCCCTTTTGATGAAAATAGGCCATTCCTTTCAAGCCTACCTGAACCTACGTTACAACCATTACCGAAGTCTCTTCAGAATAGGGCACTTGAGTTAACGTAGAGTTTCAAATGCTTATAAATGTTGCTCGAAGAAGTGCGAGCAAGATTTTTCTATCTCATTTTTGCAGCATTCCTGACTTGTAAACCCGGAACAGCTGGTGATATCAATTCTTTCAATAGCCTCGACTCGAAGAGTCCCTTTTGCTGAGCCATTGACCAAGCTCACATTTTAGTCCTTATAAAGACCTCTCAGATTGGCCAAGTCATACTGATTTTGAGAATATCCGAACCCTTGTCAAGCACGATGAAGAGAGTTCGAGTGATTCTTATACCCGCATCAAAGGTCGGGTCAAAAGCCTTTCATTGAGAGTGAGTGGAAAGTCCTTTCTGATTAAATGTCTCTCATTTAATATGATCAAAATGTCAAAAGGACGAAATGGTTGTTCTTATTAATAAATTCCCTAGTAAAGCTTGGTAATGCAAGCAGATTCATGAATTATGTTTTCTCTGCCTCTGCGCATGTGTTATTTTAACCTTTTCTCAGGTAAAAACAGGAGCGATGCCATTGGCTCTGTCATAAGAAGAATTCAGGTACGTCTTATTCTTCATTGTTTCTCTCTCCGGAATAGGAGAAATTATCTCTTTCATATGTTCACCAAGTGGAACAGGCGACATAATTTCTCTTTCGGTGTTGCTAAGTGGAGTACGAAGCACACCCCATTTTATGTTCGCCCAGTAGGATAGGCGACATAATTTCTCTTTCGGTGTTGCTAAGTGGAGTACGAAGCACACCCCATTTTATGTTCGCCCAGTAGGATAGGCGACATAATTTCTCTTTCGGTGTTGCTAAGTGGAGTACGAAGCACACCCCATTTTATGTTCGCCCAGTAGGATAGGCGACATAATTTCTCTTTTGGTGTTGCTAAGTGGAGTACGCGGCGCACCCATGTTCGCCCAGTAGGACAGGCGACATAATTTCTCTTTCGGTGTTGCTAAGTGGAGTACGAAGCACACCCCATTTCATGTTCGCCCAGTAGGACAGGCGACATAATTTCTCTTTCGGTGTTGCTAAGTGGAGTACGAAGCACACCCCATTTCATGTTCGCCCAGTAGGACATGCGACATAATTTCTCTCTTGGTGTTGCTAAGTGGAGTACGAAGCACACCATTTCATGCTTACCCGAATGAAGGAGGTGACATGATCCTTTTCGTGATTGTCCAGTGGTATGGACAACACATCCCATTTTTTTTTCTTCTTCATATCATGCGCTATTTCGCATCTGTAGGAAACTACAGGTAACAGATAGGCAATCATATACCTTGAGAACCTTACTTTCAATGGACTAGAAGTTTGGAGATCGAGGGAGCTTACAGCATTATAAAGCTTTCCCCTCACTTGGACGCTTTTTGTGCGATCCGTATGTAAGACTCTTTCACCGCTCCACATGAAGTGAGAAGCCTTAACATACGTTCCTTATTGTTTGCATATCATGCATCATTTAAAAAAAAAATTCATCATAGTTTAAATTTAGGTCTCAGTCTTTGAGCGAAACCTCTGCGAGCCTCCACTCAAAGAGGGGCAGCTGTTGACACCTAAATTTTGGCGCATCATTTAGTGTTAATTGCATAGAAAATTAGGGATTAAATTTTTAACCCCTAAACAAAAATATTAAAATTGCATAGCATATAGTTTAGGTTCATATAGATTAATTGCATTCCGCATCAGATCGGCGGTGGCGAGCGAGCTTAAAATTCATCACGTGAATCAGACTCGGGAATCGAACGAGACTCGACTCATTCAGAAGACGGGGGCCGAAAATCACACGTCAAAAGGGCTTGGTTGTCTTAATTTGAGCTTAAATTAGCCCATCAAGCTTAATTAAAGAAAAGTCCGAATTAATTCAGCCCACTTAGAATTAAATTAAATTAAAGGGTAAAGCCTAAACCTAAGCCCATTAGGACTAGAAAGCCCGGCTAGTTGACCTAGATTTGCGATATAAATATAGGGTTATGCATCATAATCAGGAGGGTCTCAGAATTTCAGAGATCAGAATTTTCAGAGCACACAATTCCTGAGAGCACGAGAGACACACGTAAGCGAGAGAAAGAGTGAGAGAGAGATTCATGGCTGAAAAAGAAAAGAAGTCCTCTCCTCCCGCGGTGGTTCCTTCGGTGCTTGGCAACCATCCATCATCGCCGCACCAACGCTTCCGTCGTTCGAGAGATTCGGCCATTGAAGACCCACTGCCAAAGCAACAAATTGAGCGGTAGTTTTTGTCTTGAGTGGTCCAAGCTGAGAGTGACAAAGGAGGGGGAAATATTCGCGAAGAAAAGAAAGGAAGTAGTGGCTGTGAATAAAAAAATCAAGTGAAGACAAAGGGGTGTTCCTGCTTTGCTGTTCGCTGGTCCAATTTCTTGTTGCAGCTCTCCCGTCCTGGTCTACTTCGCTACTCTACTGACGAGCCCACTACTGTCTTGAAGCCCGCTACAGCGCCAACTACTCCTCTGGTCGTCGTTCCGCATAAAACCAGCCTCACGACAAGTCGGGTTGTTGCCGCTCGACCTGCCGAACCGACGCTACTCGGCCCGTCGAACCGACGCCATTGCCGTTGTGGTGTCCGTGAGTCCAGATTAGCCAAGCTAACGCATCCGCGGGCCACCACCATCGCTGCGCTGTTGCCCCGCCGTGTCATCGCCGCGAGCCGCCGCCGCTTCCGACACCGCGCTGCTGCTCCCGACGCACCGCCGATCCGCAATCCCGATCCACTGCAAGTTCAAATTAGGAAAGAAATCTTCGAATTAGATAATTATCTTATTCTGATTTGATTTGAATATTTTGTTGCCTAATTTGTGCTTTTTGATATCTAATTTTGCATATTTGAATAATAGGCAATATTTCGATTAGGATCTATTTCCTTTTTTTGAAATCTTAGATATCTATTACTTGTCAAATTTGGATATAATTTAGAATCTTCAAAATTTTTTTTGAACATATCCAATATATTTAAGATATCGAATTTTTCAAGATGAGATCGATTAGGAAAATTTCCTAATCCGCAACCGCACACGTGGAAATAAATCTATCTATCTGGCTTTAGATAGAATTATTTCCATAGCGGGTATTTCGAATTTTAGGGTCGATCTGTCAGGCTTCAGATCGAAACTTAATTCGAAAGATTTCGCGGTTATATATTTTTTTTTTCACTTGATTTTAATTTCGAATTTCGATAAAAAAATACCAAAAAGATTGCTTTAGAATAGGTCAATTTCCTTAGCTTAAAATTGCATGTTTAGATAACTGGTGTTTTTAATTCCGAATTTCATTAAAAAAAATAAAAAAAAAATAATATGCCCGTCATTAGAAATAGGTCACGTCGTCGCATGACATATAATTTGCATGTTAGGTTGCATTAATCACATGTCAATTTTTGCACGTCATTACATATAGGTTAGCTTTCATTTAAATAAGTAAAAATCAAAAAAATCAAAAAGAAATTTCTGCACCTTTGAACTCTAAGTCATGATTTATCAAAATTGTCAAATTGAGTATTTTTCTCGAAATTGGTACCGAAAGGGCGTTAGGGAATCTAGCGTAACCAAGTCCCCGAATTTATGATATCTGGTTCGTAGAAATAAAATAGTACTCCCGCTATTTTATTTAGGTTTCTAATCAACCTACCCTAAATGATTAGTGGCGACTCCCGTTGAAAATATTTGCATGCTCACAATTGGACTTAAGTTGTGATTTGGTAGAGTTTGGGAGAACTCGAGCTAGGTTAGTTAATTTAATTGATCTAGTAATCCATTAGCCTAAGATCGAAAAACTCGATTTTTTATTTTAGGTCGCGACACTTGTGATCCAAACGGTGGCTGTTATCGTGGCTGATTTGGTGGTTTATCGTGTCGATTTTTATTGAGGTTTAGAGACCCGTAAGGTGCTGTGCGATGGCTGGAATTATGGGGTCGAAATGGGCTCGAGTTCGGTTAAGTTCGGGCTCATTGGTGGAGTTTTGTGTGCGCCCTGCATTTTCTCATGGGAGCTGTTTTGGATGATGTTGTGGGGAGCCAAGTGAAGTAATTTGAGGATATTTATAGGCCCAGAATAATCTGTTTAGTGGCTGGCCATATCGGGATTTAATTAGACAAGGTGCGGTCAATTCGAGGTTTAATTGTGTAATTATCTGGAATGTTTAGATTGGCGGATTAAGTGGCTGATTTGTACTTGGTTGTGATCAATTCCGTGACGTAGTGCCATGTGCCTAGTGTGACTAAGAATAGAGTAACTTGGCGGGCCTCGGGTGCGTGAATCCATGTTGATCAAATTGTGCGAATTATATGTGTGATTTATGTGCCGTGCAAGAGTGCCTTGAATTGCTTTCATGGTCATGCTAGTATATTGGTTGGGCATATTGAAATGTGGATTGAGCTTATTGCGTGGTAAATTGAATATGTGGCGTTGCGCAATTGATTGCTCATTGTGAAATTTATGAGTGCCCAAGTGTGAATTTCATGGCCATGGTGTGCATCTCAAACATTGGCATGGCATGTGCATATATGAGTGTGCACGAATGACATGAGCATGTGATCACCTAAAATGCCCTGATGCGTTTTACGCGTGGTTCAGATAATAATTGGTGATTGTGAATGTGTGATCACATAAAGCCCTGATGCGTTTTACGCGGGGTAGTGAACCCGTCCTGAGGCGTGTTGCGCGGAACGATGCCCGGAATACCGGAAGATGACCAACCTGATGCGTTTTACGCGGGTTATGTGTCATGAGCCTGATGCGTTTTACGCGGGCCGGAGATCGATCTCGAAGTGATGGACCTGATGCGTTTTACGGGGGCCGGAGATCGATCTCGAAGTGATGGACCTGATGCGTTTTACGCGGATCGGACCTGATGCGTTTAACGCGGGTCGGAGGAGAAATTGATAAATGGCAAGTGTGCTAGAGTGCAAGCGTGCGAAAATGCATTGATGAGGCGTGAGCACGCGTATGAGCACGAGCATAAGCATGACATGCGTTGTGACCAAATGATGTGTACATGTGCTGCGACTGGGTGCTATGTTTTATTCTTGAACTGTAAGTGCCTAACCTGCAGGGCAAGGTGAGTATTGGATTTGGACCCAAGGGCCTAAGTCAATTATGATTTGCTTGGTGTGTTGATTAGTGCTCGTCAGGAGGTGCATGTTAGCCTAGTTTAGGTTTAGGGGGCCTACTCACTGAGATTTATTCTCACTGTTGTTGAAATCCCACTTTTCATACCCCTAGCTTTAAGGATGGTAGGCATACCGATACGTTTTGGGAGGAGCCCCGGCTAGATATAGCGCTTCACCGCCGAGCCATGTACCTCCTTTTTACGTTGGTGGCTGTTGACCCGTTTTGGTTTTTATATGTTTATTCTATTGTAATAGACATTGTAAATCCCCGTTATTAGCGCAAGTTGTATTTATGGTATTACTGCTATCCTTGGTCATGTGGTTTTAATTTGTACGGGTGTTTGTTTGCTTCTGCTTGTGCATTGTTCTCTGTTTTGGATTTCGGGTCGGCAACGCGTCCTGGGACGTCGCACTGAATCGACCTCGGTAGGGTTGTCGCGTGCCATAGGGTTCGGGGCGTGACAATTTTTCTCTTGCAAATATAAAAAAAAAAATTTGGTCGAAATATATAAATAATTTATTCACCCTTAATTCGATCCACAAGTATATCAACAAAATAATTTCTCTGGGATAGCTAAAGTTCGACGATCTCGAATACTTTTTTACAGCGCTCCATCGTCATATACTTGTGCGTACATACTCATGGACACGGGACACCATTCATCTTCCAAGTTGTTCCTTCATTGATTGATAATCAATCGACTAATTCAAGTGGTATCTCTCGGAGCTCAACTCAAAACGTCGTGTGATAGTTTTAGATATTGCTCTAAGATGGACTCTTGGAGTATCATGCTCTATTCATTGCAAAACATTCATTTGTCCATGACCGAAATTAATACGTACATTTTACATATTTTGGTATATACTACGCACCATCTGCCTAATCCCAATGCAGATTTTTCGCCATCCAAGCCTCGAAGAATTTGGTGGGAATCAAATCGCCAGAAACAAAGATACAGAACAGGCCTAACCACTAATTATCTATGTAAAATTTAGAACAAATAGGGAATTGATGATAAATAAATAAATAAATATATAAATATTACTGCGTAGAGTAGATATACTACCCAATTAAATATAATTTTATATAATTTGTAATTACCGTTGGATGTGTATAACATCCATGGATAATAATAAAGAAATATTTATAATTATATATAATTTTGTTGTCAAGTCCTTAAGCTTATATAAATTTTCTAATTAGGTCCTTTTGACTGGTCAATTCGCATTGAGATGACCGTTAGATAATGCCGGAATATGACGTGAAAAATAGCTTGTTTTTTCCTTGATGCCTTGTACGCTGTTTTGACATCTAAATGTTGGTTACCATATTTAATTCTTTATTGCATAAGAAAATTAGGAATCGACTTGATCCTTAGACAAAAATACAATTTGCAATAGTTTGCATTTCATTTAGGCCACACGTCGCACATGCCACTCGCATGACCTTTCCATATTGCGGACGAGCGTCGCGTTACCTTCCTATATAGTCGGCCATGATAAGGATTAATATCGGACTTTGCGGATTAGAGTTTCAAATTGGGGGACGAGGACGGCCTACTATATTTTCAAGATAGGATGATCCACAGTGGTACATCCTTGATTAGTCTTGGTTCAAATTTGAATTCAAAGTGATGCCAAGATCAATTCCACATTGGACTAGATAAAGGTTGCTGGCAGAGTCCCGAAGATTGAGCTCGTGAGATCGAAAGTGAATAACGAACCGAGTTCAATTCGGTTTGGAAAAGAGAGCCAACCCAAAGGATCGTGAAGATTTTGGTGGAGAATATAAGCTGGCTCGCTCAAAAGATCATATAGAAAAAACACCTTCAAAATGGGGGGAAATGACTTTAGGAAATGCGCTTGTCCCGTCCTCCACCTTCCTCTTCTCACGTGCTTGCTCCTCACCTCTCCGCCTCCAAGAGCTACTATCCGTCCTTCTCCACCTCTACGCTTTCTCCTTCTCCCCCGCCTTCTTGCTCCTCATTTGCAGTGTCGAGCAATGGACGGCTTTCGGACGAGCAGTGGTCCACCGATCTGCAACAAGCCGTCTTCTCTGGTCCTGCACACGAGCGAAATCAATTGATCTTCGTTCTGCAGATAGTCGTCTTCTTCGGTCCGCGTGATCTCTGGAGATAGATGAGTCCTCGAGAGGCGAAGGGGCTTAGTCTGTTCGTTCCTTCTTCGCGCATTTCTCTCCATCCCGTGTTTCTTTTCCACATTTGAAGCTCTGCTTTACACTCTGTTTCATCGCTTATATCAAGTGCGAATTGGATCGGCTTTTGGCGCGTCGTATCGGGAATCTTTGAGTTGCAATGGAGAAGCCTCTTTGCCACGGTATAATTATCTCATTCTTCTTCCTCCTCTCCTTTTTTGCTTCTTATGAAATTGGATGCTACTATTTGAGCGAACAATAGATTATGAATTATGTCAATATAAGTGCTGGATCAGCCATTTATGAAATTGAATGTAATCGTGTCTCGTAAGCCTTATTATAGTCTCTCTGTTTTGATTCCCTTCCAACTTTTGTATTCTGGGCTGTCAGTCATCATGGTTTTGATCGTGTATATGTGATGGCTGGCAATTGACGATGGGAATACTGTGGTGGCCGGAGATGCGGAGTAAAACATTTGTACGCTATTCTGAGTATGAAGGGCGCATATACGGTTCTTACGTACGTGCGCTCCGTTGTTCAATTCATGTAAATATGTACAAATTTTTGGTTGGTATCAGAATACGTGATGATATGTGTAGTGCGCTCGAGAGTGTTGAGTTTCAGTCCGAAGCTATGCTTAGTTTTGGTTTGGAGTGTTCAAGTGTACATGGAAAACAATGGAATGAGCGAAGGAACATGTTTCCTTTACCAAATAACGGAAAGTGTTTTCCGGTTCATTTTCAGGTTTCGGCCAAATACTGGAAAATATTCATGAAAAACATTTTCTAGAAATGTCACATGCTTCATTGCTGGTCGCCACAATGTCCCGTCTGTACTGACCGTGAATCACCACCTGTGCTGTTGCAATTCTAGTCCGCGACGTCCCTACTCCTGTTGGCCGTATCTCTGTTCCTGTCACTAGCAGCCGGTCTCTGCTCGTTGCTGATTTTCTTGGTGCAGTTCCTGGAGCACACCATTGCCGCTCGTTGCCCAGGTCTTGCTGATTGCTCTTGCTCCACATGGTGGTCTCTGTTGTCTGGCTGCTGTTGCTCCTGTTGCCAGACGGAAGAGTTGTGGCCAGTTTGACATAGCTGCATTTGTCCATGATCTTTATTGCCGATCGCTTATAACCAGTGCCCGTCACAGGTTGTGGCGTGATTCTTCTCGCGGCCGCTCTTGAATCTTACTTCTTTTTTTGCTAAAGGCTCTTGAATCTTACTTGTGCAGGTTTTTCCGGCGACTTACAAAGCTTCCCGGCAACGTCCGAGTTGTCACCAACACCTTTGCTGGGCCACCTTCAGCGAGCAGCTACCGATTCACCGGAGTCCTTACTGCTGCAACGCCAGTGCTGCCTTGTCCATGCGGTGTCTCCAACATTAGTCCGGCAAACCATAGCCAAGCCCAAGTCTCTTGCACCGTCGTGGGATTCCTTCGTGAACGTGTTCTCCCTGTCACCGGTCACTGCTTGAGTTGGATTCATAATCTAGGTAATTTCCTAATTCGATTGAATATTTAAATTGCCTAAGATGATTGGTTTTATTCTAACCATGATTTGTTTAAGATTTTAGGCATAATTCCAATTAGGAAATTTTCCCATCTTGAGTCGCACTAATCGATCTTTAAAACTTTTGATCATATCCCCGATAATGATTTCTTGCTTTGAATTTAACAGATATTTCGTTATAGGTTTATTATGTTTAATGTCTTTAATTGAGTAAACTTTTCCTATTTAAAAACAAAAATTGGCCAGTCGACCATTGTCATGGACCGGTCCTATTAAGTCATTATGCTTATTGCTTTATTATTCCACTACCTAGGTGACATTGTCGCATAACAAATGGATCTCAATTGCATGAACAAGTAAATTGCAAGTGTCCAAAATCAAGTTTGACGAGTTGCGCGCTACAGTAGCTCATCTCAGTAAGCAAAAGCGCCGTGACCCAACGTGGATGCTTCATTTAAGTGGGGACCTCCAACCTGAAGGGTGGAGACAAGTTGTCCTCTGAACAATCTAGTTTACCTGAAATAATAGAGTTCGATGCTACACTGAAAAGACTAGTGGTGTATCTAAAAGGGAAGATAATTGACTAAAACGTGGCAAGTTCGTTTCGCCCTGGCAAGGTTAAAGTTCCTGATAGATTTAAGGTGCCTGACTTCTACAAATACGATGGCACAACCTTCACGAAGGCGCATCTACAATATTACAATATCAAGATGGTACAATACGCCGATCAAGCACAGCTGATGATTCAAACCTTTCAAGAGAGTGTCACTGGACTTGCATTACAATGGTTCTTCGAAAAGAAGACAAATCTGATGAAGAGTTAAAGGGAGATATCTTATGTGTTAAAATATATTTCGAGTTTGAGTCCGAAAGACAAAATTTAATCTGACATTAATTATTATTTATGAAAATTTAAATATTTCGAGTTAGATATTTTACGAATGTCCAAAATCGAGCGATACATAATACGAAAATTACTTTCGTGGTGAAGTCGTGATCAAGAACGGAAGTTGTTCCGTGCTGCAGTAGGCCATGCTGATCCCAATCGGCATGAGCTTCTTTCGTTGACCGACACGGGACTTCTTCAAGTAGTGAATTGCTTTATTACGCGTTGACTTCGTTGACCGCGCGTGTATACATACGTATATATGCGCTCACGATCAGGGGATGTTCTTTTCTTAGCGAAGAGATTGTTGAAGCGCCGTTTACGAGTGCTTGGCAGTGGACAATCCCGTGGCTTTTGTTGCGAAAGCAAGCAGTCGAATAATAAAATAAATTAGACGCTAAATTTACGTGATTCGATCGTAATGACTTACGTTCACGGGGATAACAGCACGAAATTTCACTATAAATCAAACTATATAATAGAAATTACAACCACACTGCAATAATTCAAACACTCTCAGTATTTCCTAAATTCCAATTATACCCAATAACTCATACAGTATTTAGCCTCATAATTTCTCATGAAATAATCTCTCAATCTCATGAAATAATCTCTATATATAAATTTTACCACAAAATTTAATCGCTATAAATACTCCGATTCCTGGTGTAATTCTACGAACAAAATCCACAAGAATAACCCACGCCAAGCACTCGCTCAAAATATCTTCACGTCAATCGCGGCGCTTCAATACTTCACGTATTCATCAACAACGGCTTAAGGAAATCCGCGATCCAATAGTTTATATATATAGCCAAAGAATAAAGAGACGCACGGTTGCCGCTCAAGAAGTCCCCTGGTCGGTCAAAGTTGACAGAGTCAAAATAAGAAATAAAATCCAATTGGACTCTCTTTCCTTTCTTCTTTTTATTTTATTTCTTCCTTTTCTTTCTCTGATGAAATTTTGGCAACGACGGACTTTCCTCTTCTTGGAGTCTTGTTTTCACGGTCGACACAAGTCCAACTGGACTTTCCACTTTTGACTTCTTTGTAGTCAAACAGGAAATAGAGATTTTCACGGTGAACATCCATAAATATTCAACTTTCAAATTTTTCTTTAATTTATCTTGGATTGAATTTCGTTCGCAGATTCAAATTCGAGATATATTTTAACAGATTTTATTCGTGGAATTACACAAAGAGTTTAAGTATTTGTAGCAAGTTATTGAATGTAATTGAGGTTCGGAAAATACTTATAGTATTTGAGTGACTCAAATATGATTGTAATATCCGTTATATCACTTGATGTATAGTGAAATTCGTTGCTTCTCTTTCCGAATTCTCATAGATCATTAACTATTTCCTTACTAATTCCTACTTCTAAATACAAGTTTGTGAGTTCAGATTCAATCCATCTCACTCATGTCATTAATTGGTGCGAATGGTACCCTTTTATCTCTCCCCTTTTTACTTATTTTTTGTCATTCTTATTAAAAGAACTGGCATGAATATAATCCATTTTTTTTATCGCTCTAACCCCGGCACTTCGCAGGCATGGGACGAGGATGGAGATGGGGACTTCCATGGGCCCAGTTCACTACTCTACTTGTTCCAATATTATCCTTCTAATTATATTCAATTGTAGAAAGTTCTGTTGAAATCGTTATTTTGCTAGATTTCGTGTTTACATTTATGCTCGTTAAACTAAATCACTCATCAAATTATATGCTCTTTAAGCTAACAATTTTACATTTAACTTAAGGTGGATAGCTCTACGAAAACAACTTAAGGCGCTTTCTACTTACAAACCATGAAGATTTCACACCAATCGCCTTGGTTTCCATGGACGACAAAACTTTCTACGTCATCCTCGACCATGTATAATAATTGGCTTCTCATTAGTATCCACTTATCTCAATTACGTCTCTAAATCGTAGTATCTACAACCTTTCAAATAAAAAATGGATAGATAAACCAGGTCCTAGGTCAAATCCTCTATATCCGTGAAAGTCATTTGGCTAGTACTATTACAGCAATACATTATGAGATTGCTGATGTATAAATGGACAGAGATGTTCTCTAAGAACCCAAAGAACTAACTTTCACGAGCAACAAAACAACGTCTCCATAATAGTATACTGAACCATGCAAACAAACATAGATTAGAATCTTCAGACATGCACGTATAACTGTACTAAACAAACAACTTAGATACAGAGCATTAAGTACCTAGCTGCATATTTTCTTGTCAGCTAGAGGTTATCTCACCTTTTACATCCTTTTGCCATTCTCTTGGAGTAGTGCAAGAACCACCTACTCTTCTCGTCAATGATCAAGTTCCCTAGCACAACACCAACCAAAAACCCAACTCCAGTGCCAGCCAGAACGATTTTCCAATCCAAGTCAAATAGAGACTCTTCTTCATTATCTACTTTGAAAGACGATAGTGGTGGTGTAGTGCTTTCACCAATTGTGCATTTATTTGGCAGAGGACTTCCACATAGCCCCTCATTCATCGCAAATGAATTGCTCCCGAATGTGTTGAACTGTGTTCCACGTGGTATCGGTCCCGACAGTCGATTGTGAGAGACATCGAAAACCTCAAGAAATGTGAGGCTGGCTAGTTGTTGAGGAATCTCTCCTGTGAGATTGTTCAGGGAAAGATCCAGTGATTCGAGCACTGTCAGGTTGGCCAAGGAAGGAGGGATGCTACCATTGAGGAAGTTGTTTGAAAGGTTGAGCATACGAAGTGACTTCAGATCTCCAATGAGTTCAGGAATGAATCCTTCGAACTTGTTATTGGAGAAGTCAATCACCATGAGGACATCCGAAATCTTCGCATATTCCCTTTTCATGCCCTTACTCATTAATGTCATCGCATACGTCAACCATTCGCTATGTGAAACATAAGCCATATTAAGGTCATTATAAAGACTCAAATATGCCAACTTTTCTTGACCATCGATGAACTTCATGGCACGGCAACTCTTTAACAACTTAGAAGGAAGTTCACCACTGAAGCTGTTGTTCGATAGGTCCAAGATGTGTAAACTGGTGAAGTTAAGCTGGCCTAGATTATCTTCTATGGGTCCATGGAACATATTGGACTGCAAGCCAATAACTTTTAGGTAGGCCAATTCCGATAGCCAAAATGGGAATGTATCATTAATTTGGTTGTCACCGAGATTCAAATACTCCAGCATTCCGCAATTGCCTAAAGATCTCGGAGCAATACCTCTCAGTCGGTTTTCACCTAGGTTGATCATCCTCAATGAACAATCATCTGAGTAAATGTGAGGAATCATGCCCTCAAATTTATTTCTCGCGAGATTCAATAAACTCAAAGGGCCAATACTACCCAAACAAGGAGGGAGTGTGCCATTAAGAGAATTGCTGGACAAATCGAGCACGACAAGATAGCTCACTTCACAAATGCATGCTGGAACTTTCCCATATAGGAAATTGTTTGAGATGTTGTATACCGTGACCGAGGGAGGTGGGACAGGGAGGGTTGTTTCTAGCGAGTTAGAACTAATGTCAAGATATTCCAACTTTGGCAAAGGAAGATCGGTCTGGTTGTTTTCGAAGCCAGTTAAACGATTGTGAGAAAGATTCATATACCGAAGAGATTCTTTGCTATTGTTCCAGATCCATCTAGGAATGGTCCCTTGGATTTTGTTGTGTGATAGGTGTAAGACCTCCATGTTGCTTAAGTAGCCTATAAACAGTGGGAACTCGGTCAAGTTGCACGACTCCAAGCATAAGGAGTAAAGCTTCGATGTAGTGGCGTTGATAACTGACTTGGTGAACCATATATTGTTGAAGGACAAATCTAAATCTCCCAAGTTCTTGAGTTTGAATATATCATTTAAATCGAAAGAGCCATTGATATTAAACGACCCCAGATGGAGCACTTCAAGATCTTTCAGATTCCAAAATGTGCTCGGAATATCACCGCCCAAGTCGTTGTGAGAAAGGCCGAGCATATTCAACTGCTTCAGGTTCGCAAATGAAGATGGAAGTCCACCGCTTAGCCGATTATCTGCCAAACAGAAAGAAAAACAAAGACACAAGACAAGAGGAGCGTTAGTTACACCAAGGGACTAACCGCAATTGAGAATATTAGGAGCAAATGTGACGCCACTATGCACCAGCCCACTCAGTGGACGAAATGTGGCACCGTGGGTCCCACCTCCAGAAAATTGGAAAAGTCTCTCTCCCTCTCCTCCTCTCTGCCGGTTCGGGTCGCATCTCTTTCCCCTTCTCTCTCTCTCTGCAACTCCATGGAACCACAGATCTCTCGCGCTCCACAGCCGCTCCCTCCCTCCCCGACCACCACCGAAACCCTCGCCGCGACGGCCACGAGCAAAACCACCATCGCTGCCTCAAGAGCTTCGAGTCCAGCGACAGGCCTGAGCCGGAAGGCCTTCCGGCTCGGCAAGTTCGGCCAAGTCCTGAACCAAGGACAGCTTCTTCATCATCAACTTCTTCTCCCACAACTTCCTCAACTTCAACTATTCCTCCTCGCAATTGATCCCCCTCGACGTCGGGATCTCGATGCTCGACTCGACGCACGTCTCGTCCTCCCGCAACCTCCTCAAATCCCTAATTTTCAGATTCACGCTCCCAATGTACCCGACGAGCTCCGCCCACGCGCTGATCTTCGACAGAACACGCGAGCGGCGGCCATTAATGGAGGGGGTAGGGTTTCGGGCAGGAGGAAGGAGGAGAGGATGATCTTCGTGGTGTCTCGCTTGGCAAGGTAGGCCTTGAGGTGGAGGAGGAAGTCCCTGTTTTTGGTTTTGCTTGTGGCCATCGCGGCGGGGGTTTTGGTGGTGGTCGGGGAGGGAGCGAGCGGCCATGGAGCTCGAGAGGTCGGTGGTCCCATGAAGTTGCAGAGAGAGAAGGAAAGAGATCCAACCGAACCGGTAGAGAGGAAGAAACTATTACCTGAAATGTCCAAGTCGGTAAGTTTTGTCAAGTTGACCACCCACTCCAAAGTATCACCACTCAAGTTATTGTGAGAGAGGATTAGCTCCGAGAGCTGGGTAAGATCAGCAAAGGAAACGGGGATTTGACCTTGCAAGTTATTTCCGGAAAGGACCAGTGCAGTGAGAAGAGAAAGATTACCCAATGAAGAGGGAAGTGATCCCGAAAAATGGCACCCACGAGCGTCAAACTCATTCAAGAGACTTAGATTTCCTATCGAAGTGGGTATATCTCCCGAGAAGTTGGTCAGGGAAAGGTCTATGGATTTCAATGGAGAACCCCAATGCAGTTTGGGAAGAAAACCAGAAAGGTTGGAATTGCCACCAATGTAAAGGACTTCCAAGTTTGGCAGCTGAAAAATGCTGACCGGAAAGTCTCCATTTAATCCACAATATCTATGATTGCAAGAGAGCCTTAGCACCGATAGCTGGGTAAGATCAGCAAGGGAATCAGGGATTTGACCTTGCCAGTTATTTCCGGAAAGGACTAGTGCAGTGAGATGAGAAAGATTACCCAATGAAGAGGGAATTGATCCTGAGAAATAGCACTCACTAGCGCCGAACTCATTCAAGAGACTAAGATTTCCGATCAAAGAAGGTATTTCTCCCGAGAAGTTGGTATTGTAAAGGTCTATGGATTTCAATGGAGAACCCCAATGCAGTTTGGGAAGAAAACCAAAAAGGTTGGAATTGCCACCAATGTGAAGGACTTCCAAGTTTGGCAGCTGAAAAATGCTGACTGGAAAGTCTCCATTCAATCCGCAATATCCAAGCTCAAGCGATGTCAAGGAAGAGAAATTTGCTAGCAGAGGAGGGAAAGGTGATGATGAGCTTACGAAAGAAAGATGGAGTTCTTTTAGCCCAGTCAAATTATGAACAAGTTCGCCCATGTTGGGCAAATGAAGTGTCAGGTCCCAAGAAGTGGACAAATCGAGAGAAACTAATCGGGATAGCTGCGAGATATCGTGAGGGATTTCACCGGAAAAATCCGAGTGGGAGAGATTAAGGTATTGTAACCTCGAAAGATTGCTGAAGCCGTGCGGGATTGGGGAGAAGTCGAAGCTGTTGTAAGCAAGATTGATCGACTCCACGTGAACGAGTCGAAAGAGAGTGGTGTTGGGACTCATGATGCCTGAGAGACAACTGCTACTGAGGTTGAGGGCAATCACTCGGCCGGTGACCTCATCACATTCGATGCCATCCCACGAACAACAATCTCCAATTCCATCTAGAGACCAAGAGTGGACCTTTGGATAAACGCATCGCGAATCTGTAGTGTTGGTTATGAAACTTCTCTTGAATTCCATTAAGGCAGAGCTCTCATCCGCATGACATGATTCCTCAGCAAGCCTAGTATGAAAGAGAGAAAGTAGGAACATCCAAGTAAGCAGCAGATATAATGATAAGGCTGCCATAATTTTCTGCTTTTGTTTTTGTTCTTTCGGTTACTGAAGTGAGTTTTCAAGAGAGAGTGCAACGGAGAAGCTTTTTATAGGCAGCAACAATTGGTTCTGTCAATGGAAATATCTTGCTACTAGGCCATTCAAAGTGCTTGACCCCAATACTTTTCATGGATTTTATGTATGCCTTCTTTTTGGGTTTGACAACTGCAGGACGTTAGACCGTATAAACATTTCTTTTATCATCTAGGGCACGGCACAGCGTCGGCTTGGCATTCTCTTTTTATCTATATTTCTCTGTCGTACTTTCGATATAGTATTCATTCGTTTCTTTTGGCGACATATTGGAAATTGGCGACAAGCTCCCACGTAAAATCGTTCACGCCGTTTGATTTTGACTCATAGCTTCAAGGCTTAATTTCAAGTACAGAGGCTGTTCATCGTTGTTTGTTCATCCATATGGGGCTGCTTGTGTGGACTTTCATCAATAAGCCCATTTATAGGCGGGCCTGTGTCTCTGTAACCGTAAACTCACTTATACATATGATCTCTCCCTACTTCGCTAGAAATTATCACCAAAAAAGTCATTTTTTTCTCGGATTCATCAAGTTTAAGACTCATTTTGTCATTCATGGTTTCATTTTGATTTTTGATTAGTGAAGTTTCAAAAAAATTGAAGTTATGTGGACATTTCGTGATTTTTGTTATTGTAAGAAAATATAAATAAAAAACCATCAAATCTTAATTTGAAAGTGAAAGCTTTTCAAATCACTATTTCTTCAATCAAAAGTATATCGGAAGACACATTATTTGAAAAAATAGTAATGTTTTATGAAAAACACAATTTTTAGATGAGTGTATACATGCATGAACGTGTGTATATATGTATGTAGGTATGTGTGTATGTTTGAATGTGAACAAAATATATATGAGCCTTGATTTAATTTCTGAACAACCTAATGCATTTTTGCTATCTTTAATCTATATTCATTTGGGATTAACTTTTTTTTTGCAATAGTGTTTGCTTAGTTTTATTTTTATGCTGCATTAGTGTTATCTTTGTTCATCTTTTCATTTCGTAAATCTTTTTGTTTGACTCAATTTTATAAAAAGAATTCAACTTTGCTCTTACTCTTTTTACAATACTTGTCATTAAGGAGAGTAATAAAAGAAATTGTCTTAACACTTCATTTTTCTCAAAGATTAGAGTTAATTTATGTTTATGTCCTCTCCCAAAGAAGATATTAATGAGATTATTCAACTTTATAGTTGTACATATTGAAACCAACAATGACAACAACGAAAAGTTAAAAGTATGCGTACTCTTAATTGCACAAAATCTGTGTGGAGCCAAGTCCTATAGTGCTCCTCATGGTGTAATCGCTTTATAAGAATCTAAAATAATGAGGAAACTATAAAGGGAATAAAAAGATTAATAGAGTTAATTACAGTTAAATCTTGTGATGGTTGACTAGGCAATTACATCAATCAATAAAAAAAAAGAGTGAATAGATTGATCACTAACCACATTAGTAATAGGGCGCATCAAGATTTGACATTAGGGTTCATATCTTTTGACTTTGATGATGGACGAGTTTATCAGGATCGAGAATTCTATTGTTAAGTCAACATTTTTCAAGATAAACGACCTTCTTCAAAAGAAGTAACAGGACAAGGGCACGTGAAATTTCATAAAAGTTACATTTCCTCACTTTATCTTAAGGGTCAAGATTCGGATCACGGATCTCTTCTGCTTTAAAGAGGAAAATTTGAGGCACTTGCTACACCTTATTGATAAAAAATTCAAAAGGCATGTTGTGTAAGTGAAGTCGACGTTGCATTTCATCATTGAGTCCGCCTTCAGCATAAGACGTCAACCACGCCCTGACTCGAAAGTTGTCTTCCAGGTCTTCCACTAGTTGAGGGAAGAATCTGAGATGGCCACTTCAACTTGCACGTCACGCACGTCTTCTCAAAGTAATCTGGCACAAGGACCTTATTTGTTCATGCATATCTAAGGTTTAAAAACAAAAGTAAGGGTATAGTAATTTTTTTTTACCACGCTTCCTAATATAGGTTTCGGTTTTGCAACTTGACTTTTGAGTTCAACCAACCAACCCCACAACAATCAACTTCTATGTAACATTTTCTTTGTTTTCGTAATTTAACGGTAAAGTAGTATCTAAATTAGCTTTCGCACACCTCAATTAGTTCATTTTCCTAAGTGATTTTAAGGGCTCACTCCCTTATATCAACCTAGTCCAATCGGGATTTTACCTCTAGAGTGCTTCCAATATGGCTTGAACCAAATACTACAAGGAGAGAAGAAAACTTCTGGCCATCTAAACTGGCACCTTGGTGGTGCTATGTAGCAATTACTAATAGGACGCATCAAGATTTGACATTAGGGTTCAAATCTTTTGACTTTGACGATGGACATGTTTATCGAGGACAAGGGCCAGTGAAATTTCATACAAGTTACTTTTTCCTCATTTTATCTTAAGGGTCAAGATTCAAACCATGGATCTCTTCTGTTTTAAAGAGGAAAATTTGAGGCACTTGCTACACCTTATTGATAAAAAAATTCAAAATGCATGCCGTGTAAGCGAAGTCGACGTTGTATTTCATCATTGAGTCCACCTTCGGCATAAGACGTCAACCACGCCTTGACTCGAAAGTCGTCTTCCAAGTCTTCCACTAGTTGAGGTAAGAATCTTCCAAGTCTTCCACTAGTTGAGGTAAGAATCTGAGATGGCACGCACATCTTCTCAAAGTAATCTGGCACAAGGACCTTATTTGTTCATGCATATCTAAGGTTTAAAAACAAAAGTCAGGACATAGTAATTTTTTTGTACCTAGCTTCCTAATCTAGGTTTCGGCTTTGCAACTTGACTTTTGAGTTCAACCAATCAACCCCACAACAATCAACTTCTGTGTAACATTTTCTTTGTTTTCGTAATTTAGCGGTGAAGTGGTATCTAAATTAGCTTTCGCACACCTCGATTAGTTCATTTTCCAAGGCAATCTTGAGGGCGCACTGCCTCATATCGACCTGATCCAATCAGGATTTTACTTCTAGAGTGCTTCCAATAAGGCTTGAACCCAATACTACAAGGAGAGAAGAAAACTTCTGGCCATTTAAACAGCCACCTTAGTGGTTCTACGTAGCAATTACAAGTGTACCGACTAAATAGAAAACAAGACAAAGATTAGATACGTATTGTATTCAATAATTTTATAGATAATGCACGATCGGTACAATCATATTCTTTTTTGGTCTGAAGTACAATCATATGTTAAAACATTAGCTTTTTTTTGCGGGTCTCTCAATCTTGGCCTATTTGTGGAAAAAGAAACAAGATGCCGCGTTAAAACACGCAGTCATGATTGCACATGAACCCACCCATCACGGCAAGAGAATTCGACCTGAAATTTCCACCTCGTGGATGTGCGACCATTTCTTTCCCTTTTTGCCAAAAAAATTACCGCAATTTGCTTATAAATATTAAGATTATTCAAAAAAGGAAGGCAGTGAGAGGCAATATGTCGAGTATTTTGTGGTTAGTCCAAGAGTAACATCCCATGGCAGACTTCGGAATCCTCTTGATAAACCTATCTCCTAATACTATAGCATGGCAAGACATGCATCGTATACTTGATCTTAATTGTCACTTTGTCAACCCTCGGTCTTTCCTGTGGAGGCAAAATCTTAACAGCAGCATGTCCGTAAAGGAAAACATTTACGTCATTTTCCATAGTGCATTGTTTGTCGAGGCTAGTTCTTTTTCACGTCATACTTTAGCATGATTTGATAGCCACGTTAGATGCAACTTATCAGAACTGGTGCCAAGGGGTCGGACTTAAAAATAAAGGATTTTTAAGGAATTGATTAATTAAATTAAAAAATCAAGAACTTGATTGAAAGAAAAAATGTGAATTAAGAGAGGAAATGTAAAACTCTACCGTTAGCATATGGTGGACCAAAACGGCACTGCACTGCTCATTTTGGAACTCCAAGCAAGTTTTCTAATCTTTTTTTTTTGTCCTCTTTTCACGTCTTGTGCGACGGTAGAAGACGAAGCTTCCTGGACAAAACTTTCTTTTGATTTTTTAAATTGGTTCCTTTGTGTCTTTTGAACAATGTGGAAGAAACGCATTTTGATATTTTATGTAGTTTCTCGCAGGTCGAATAATTACACTCAAACTAAATATTCTATAAGGACGCGCATTTTGGCATGGACTTATTTGCTCGAACTTTGACATGGTCCGACACCCACGTAAGTTCTAATTTATCAGAATTAGTGTTGGACACCTGACTTGGTTAGAAAAATTATACAAGTTCAAAGACTTGATTAGATTTATTAGAAGTTCATGGACTTGATCGAAAAAAAAAATACATAAGTTAAAGGACGAAATGTCGAATTACCCTTAACAAATGATGGAGAAAAAGAGCACTGCTATTTGGAATTCCAGTCAAGTATTTGATCAATTTCTTTTTCCTTTTCTTTTTCTTCTCTGCACAACAGGTTGGGACAAAGGCTTCCTAGATAAAATATTCTTTTCGTTTCTTTTACTTAGTTCCCTTGTGTCTTTTAAACAAGGTGGAAAATGAGGGGCGCATTTTCATTTTTTTGGTACATGGCCAATTAGGTAGTACTTGAGCTAGCTTTCGCGTACCTCAACTATTCCATCTTCCCGAGCGGTTTCATGAACATATTTTCTCATAATAATTTTACCCTTGGAGTACTCTCTAAGGATTTGAACCCAAAACCATAACAAGACGAGAAAACTCTCTTGTCATCTAAGCCGGTACCTTAGTAGTAAGGGTGCATATTTTTGGCGCTGTATATAAACTTCATGTAGACTCGATAACTACACTCAATCTGAATATATTGTTAGGATGTGCACTTTGGCAACAAAGAACTTGCTTGAAAAAAATGCATACATTAAAGAATTTTACCTTTTAAGAGATAGTGGACCAAAAATAAGGACGCCCATTTTGGCACTTTATATAAGCTTCTTAGACAAAGCTTTCTTTTAGTTCCTTTTATTGGTTCCATGGACCTTTGTGGCCTTAGAAGGTGGAAAATAAGGACTCGCATTTTGGCACTTTACATAAGTTTTATGTGGACTGAATGATTAAAATCAACCTACATATTCTCTTGAGGAAACGCTTTTTTGCACTAGTCCACAGGAGCAAGTTTTTCTTTCCCACTTCGTGCTCTGAAACGGTCCAACTGATACGTTGGTTCAAATTAATTAAAATTGGTGCTAGGGGCTAGACTCGATTGAAAGTTGAAGACCTTAACCAAAAAAAGCACATAAATTAAGAGTCAAATTTTCCCTTTAAAAGATAGTGGACGGAAGTTCACACCGCTCACCTTGAAATTCCAGGCAAGTTTTTCAAATCAACCCTTTTATCCTTTCCTTCTTTTTTCCCTAGTTCAACATGGAGCCGACTCTTCCCGGCCAAAGTTTTGCGTGGATGGAGTAGCCCATTACTTTACAATTTTCATTAATTTCTGTTCTATGACCTGCCCTTCACTAATCATCGAGAAGTCCGTGACATTCTCCTTATGAATCGATAGGTCATGGAGGATCACATGTACTTCATAATTAATGTATTTATCAAGCTCAAAAGCGAATTAGCAGCAGAAAAGAGCAAATTTTTATTCTACTCTATATTGAAAAACAACATGAAATGCCAGAATATTATTTTTCATGAAATCATCAAACCTTTTATAACAACGACTCAGCGTGTTGCATTTGAATTTTCCATTTCATGCGTGTAATAGATTATTCAATATCGCCGCGACGTGTTGAGTCATATGGATTTTTTTTCGCATTATTCTTAAGAAGATGATTTGAGAAAAATGAATTTCAAAGTCACAAAGTTCTATTACAATAACTTTTCATTGATTTAGTAAATTGAAAAGTTCATATGTGTAGGTTTTTAAATATTCAAACTGTTGAGTATTAAATAACTGTTAAACTCAAAAAAAGTAAACAATAAGGTCTTTTCTGAATTCATTGGTACGCACTTTCGTACCCTTTATGTCTCCACTTTCTCCATAGTTTTCGTCATTCTCATTAAAAGAATTGGCACGAATTATAAGAAAGTTTTGTTTAAATCGTTATTTGATTAGATTTCATGTTTACATTTATACTCATACAACTAAATCACTCATTTAAATGTATGCTCTTTAAGCGAACATTTTTATATTAGATTAAAATTTTAGTTTCAAAAGCTCTTGGTAACTCACTTTGATTGCAAGCTAATGCCTGGAAGAGCATGGGAAGTGGCAATTCCTAGATATCAACGTAACTCGAACACGACACGAATTTATCGAGAAAAACACGAACTCAATATGACTTAGCTTGAACTGACATGGGATGACACATTTTCAGTCATTTTTAATGATAATATTGGAGTTAATTTATGTTCATGGGATGACTTTTTCTTTTTTTTGGTTGAAGTTCATGGGATGACTTAGCCGGTGCATTTCTTGCCTGCTGCGTTTTTCAAAAGAAGTAACAGGACAAGGGCCAATGAAATTTCATGCAAGTTACTTTTCCCTCACTTTATCTTAAGGGTCCAGATTCGGACCATGGATCTCTTCTGCTTTAAAGAGGAAAATTTGAGGCACTTGCTACACCTTATTGATCAAAAATTCAAAATGCATGCCATGTAAGTGAAGTAGACGTTGCATTTCATTGGGAAAATTACCAAAAAAGTCCTAAACCTTTTGCAAACCAGCCAATTCAATCCTTTTGGCCGGCCGGCGCTGACGTGGCCGCCGGCCGGCTGACATGGCGTCATGGCTGGGCGAGCTCGCCTAGCTCCGGCGAGGCGGAGCTTGCCTTGGCTGGGCGAGCTTCGCCCTCGCCCAGATCTGTCGAGGCGGAGCTCGCCCAGCCATGGCGAGCTCTGCCTCGCTAGAGCTAGGTGAGCTCGCCTAGCGGCGGCGAGGGCCCAGCTCGCCTCGCCGGAGCTGGGCCCTCGCCGGTGAGCCTCCCCCCTGGCCAGACAGGCCAAGGGGGAGAAGGAAAAGAAAAAAAAAGAAAAAAAATAGAAAATAATAAAAAATATATTAAAATATTACCACGTGGACGCCGCCCGGCAGCCACATCAGCGCTGCCCGGCCAAAAGAATTGAATTGGCTAGTTTGCAAAAGGTTTAGGACTGAATTGACAAAAAAAAGGTTTAGGACTGAATTAACACAATTGCAAAAGGTTTAGGACTTTTTTGGTAATTTTCCCCATTTCATCATTGAGTCCGCCTTTGGCATAAGATGTCAACTAGACCCTTGACTCAAAAGTCGTCTTCCAAGTCTTCCACTAATTGAGGGGAGAATCTGAGATGGCCACTTCAACTTGCACGTCACGCACGTCTTCTCAACGTAATCTGGCACAAGGACCCCATTTGTTCATGCATATCTAAGGTTTAAAAACAAAAGTCAGGGCATAGTAATTTTTTTGCACCTCGCTTCCTAATCTAGGTTTCGGCTTTGCAACTTGACTTTTGAGTTCAACCGATCAACCCCACAACAATCAACTTCTATGTAACATTTTCTTTGTTTTCGTAATTTAGCAGTGAAGTGATATCTAAATTAGCTTTCGCACACCTCAATTAGCTCATTTTCCAAGGCAATCTTAAGGGCGCACTCTCTCATATCGACCTGATCCAATCAAGATTTTACTTCTAGAGTGCTTCCAATAAGGCTTAAACCCAATACTACAAGGAGAGAAGAAAACTTCTGGCCATATAAACCGACACCTTGGTGGTTCTATGTAGCAATTACAAGTGTACTGACTAAATAGAAAATAAGACAAAGATAAGATACGTATTGTATTCAATAATTTTATGGATAATGCACGATTAGAACAATCATATTTTTTTTTGGTCGGAAGTACAATCATATGTTAAAACATTAGCTTTTTTTGCGGGTCTCTCAATTTTGGCCTATATGTGGAAAAAGAAACAAGATGCCACGTTAAAACATGCAATCATGACTGCACATGAACCCATCCATCACGGCAGGAGAATTCGAGCTGAAATTTCCACCTTGTGGATGCGTGACCATTTCTTTCCCTTTTTGCCAAAAAAATGACCACAATTTGCTTATAAATATTAAAATTATTCAAAAAAGGAAGGCAGTGAGAGGCGATATGTCGAGTATTTTGTGGTTAGTCCAAGAGTAACATCCCATGGCGGACTTCGGAATCCTCTTGATAAACCCATCTCCTAATACTATAGCATGGCAAGACATACATCGTATAGTTGATCTTAATTGTCAATTTGTCGGCCCTCGGTCTTTCCTGTAGAGGCAAAATTCTTAACGGTAGCATGTCCGTAAAGGAAAACATTTACGTCATTTTCCATGGTGCCTTGTTTGTCGAGGCTAGTTCTTTTTCACGTCATACTTCAGCACGGTTTGATGGCCACGTTAGATGGAACTTATCAGAACTGGTGCCAAAGGTCGAACTTAAAAATACAGCATTTTCAAGGAATTGATTAATTAAATTAAAAGTTCAAGAACTTGAATGAAAGAAAAAGTGTGGATTAAGAGAGGAAAAGTAAAACTTTACCATTAGCATATGGTGGACCACAACGGCACTGCACTGCCCATTTTGGAAGTCTAAGCAAGTTTTCTAATCAAATTTTTTTTTTGGTCCTTCTCTTTTCACCTCTTGGACGAGGGGAGAAGACGAAGCTTACTAGACAAAACTTTCTTTTGATTTTTTAAATTGGCTCCTTTGTGTCTTTTCAACAAGGCGGAAGAAGTGCGTTTTGGTTTTTTATGTAGCTTCTCATGGATCGAATAATTACACTCAAACTAAATGTTCTGTAAAGACGCGCATTTTGGCATGGACTTATCTACTCGAACTTTGACATGGTTTGAAAACCACGTAAGTTCGAATTTATCATAATTGGTTATGGACACTTGACTTGATTAGAAAAACAATACAAGTTCAAAGACTTGATTAGAAAAATTAGAAGTTCATGGACTTGATTGAAAAAAAAAAGACATAAGTTAAAGGATGAACAAAAAGAGCACTGCTATTTGATAAATTCATTTACACGGATACTTTAGCCCTGCGTCCATTTGCAAAATTGAGCACATACTGAAAGAAGCATATGGTTGCACGGATGCTTTAGCCCTGCTTGCAAAGGAACAATATCTGCAATTTGTAATTTGTTCTTCGGTTCCAGATGTTATTAAAGACCTATTGTGCAATGACGCCGGCAGCACATATATTTCAGACAATGTAACTTGACAGGCTTTTTTTAAGTAATCATGTTATTTATCGGAAAAAAAAGGGAGAAAAAATGCTTTATCTCCGGTGTGTAGGTATTCATCATTCTTTTTCCTTTTTAAACATCAGTTGACCATTATAACGTCAAATGTTAATTTTGATGTGAGAATATTCTAGTCCTGTTCATCACTCTTATTATACAATGGCACTAGAATTGAGTTTCAATCCAGACAAGTAAAATGAATGCTTCATCAAAATATATATTTATACAAGCCAATCACGATAGTATATTTCAGAATACTTAAGAGCAAAATGAACGAGCTCGTGCTTCCTTGCTGATTGCCTTAGTACTCCCTTTTTCCAAGACGGTAAATCGTGGATGCATAAAATTTTCATATATGGACTAAGTTAAAAAAAAACGAGTCAAAACCCAGGTGGGTGACCCGAAGATGATAGTCTTTAATTGCTGAGTTAAAATCATTGAGTCATGTCTTGGTACTTGGTATTTGTTTATACTGTACGTAAATTAGGTGATTAGATTCCTTGAATTGCATCAATTCCTTCTTTGTAAGAAACCGTTGGAGGTTAAGAAAATAAAAGGTGTATCTCAATCATTAATGATATCATAAGCAATAAATGGAAGAATCATAAAAGTATTATGGAAAATTTGAGGCACTGGTATACCTAATGATGAAAATGCATGCCGTGTAAGTGAAGTCGATGCTGCGTTTCATCATTGAGTCCACGTTCGGCAAAAGACTTCAACCACTCCTTGACTCGAAATAAGTCTTCCAAGTCTTCCGCTAAGTTGAGAATCTGAGTGGCCACTTCAACTTTGACTGCGTGGAAAATGCATAATAATCAATTTGACTATGATCAGAAGCGTGCCTCTTAATGGTTGAAAAACCGTACTATATTGAAAAGAAAATGGGAGAGACTCTGAAGTTAGGCAAGTAATCTTCTCCCAACAACAGGGAATTACATGACTTATCAAGACTTTCGCCCATCTTCTAGATTGACGAAAGGGAGTCATTCTACAGTTCTTAGGAGTATTCCTAGTCCACCAATCACAAAAAGAAAAGACGGTAATCATCCGCTGAAAATATTTTCAGATTTTATATATCATTGCGTCATTTTATATAAAATTTAATGACAAAGTATACATGATTATGATGAATTACAAACAAGCATAAGTCTCTTGGGAACTATAGAGGCTCCGATGGACAGTAAACACATCGGGGCAGAAATAAAGTGCAAAGAGATTGTCTTAGATTCGAATTAGCTGACAACGTTACTCATTAACCCACTGAAATGGATGCCATGTTTGTTGGTCAAGCAATTGCAGGCGGTCAAAGGCTTAATTTACTATTGGACCCTCTTTTGGCTGAACGCAGGGACGTGCTCGCGGAGCTGCTGGAATACGAAATTGAGCACATATTCAGAGAAGCAGATGGTTGCATGGATGCTTTAGCACTGCTTGCAAAGGAACATCTGCAGTTTTTTCAGACAATGTAACTTGACATGCTTTTTTTAATGTAATCATATTATTTATTAGGAAAAAAAAAGGAGAAAAAAAAAGATTTATCTCCGGTGACCAAAAAGAAAGCTTTATCATTCTTTTTCCCGTTTTAACATTAGTTGACCAAAATCACATAAAATGTTAATTTTGATGTGAGAATATTCTACTCCTGTTCTTCACTCTTATTGTATAATGACACTGGTTAGCTCGCGCGATGCCGGTTACTTGAATTGACATTTATGAATATCATAAATATATATATATATATATATATATATATATATATATATTTGCATGAAAGTTTACATAGTACTGTCCAATTGTAATTTGTACGCTATATAATATGATATTTGATGGGATGCGGAATTAGGAATGCACTAATTATACAAAACTTGTTAGCTCAAGTTATTTGTGATCTCAGTTGAGTCTCAATCCAGACAAATAAAATGAATGTTCGTCGCGCACGGGTGTGTGTGCATATATATATATATATATATATATATATATATATATATATGTTTGTGTGCGTATGCGCACTCGAGCGCATGTCTGTACGTATGTATGTATGTGTGTGTATGTATGTATGTATGTGGAATGAGGCCAGCTTTCGCGCACCTTAATTAGTTCACTTCCCTGGGGATATTAAGTGTGCACTCCCGCATATTGGCTCGTTGCATTCAAGATTTTACTCTTAAGGTGCTTCCGACAAGACTCAATACTCAAGTACAGAAGGAAACTCTTTAGCCATCTAAACCAACACTCTGTTGGCTCTGTGTAGCGAGTCTGAGTGCACAAATTAAATAGAAAATTAGACAAAGATGAAATAAGTATTATATTGAATAATTTTATTGATAATGCATGATCTGTACAATAATATACAAAGACATTTGCTTTTTCAAGATCCATGTGTGGAGCACAATATTTTTAGACATACGAATCACATCAAAGACGGACATTCATTTGATTATCTATACACCGATACCTCTTTTCACACGTAACATACTATGAAAGTAGCGTGAACGTCCAGCGAAAGCGACCAGCCATTACTATCTATAAAAGCTTCTCAAAGGCACTTTTACCTCGCACGGATTAACCAACTCCAGTAACGAAAACAAAAATCATGGCATCCTTACTCCATGCGCTTCTTACTTGGATCGTCCTTCTCGTGATGATCCATACTTCCCTTGCTAAGCCACTATGGCATCCGGACAAGAGCTCTGCCTCAATGGAATTCAAGCGAAGTTTTCGAATCAGCAGGGCAGATTTTCGTTGTGTTTATCCAAAGGTTGAATCATGGTCACTAGACGGACATGGAGATTGCTGTTCATGGGATGGGGTCGAGTGCGACGAGGCGAGTGGTCATGTGATAGGCCTTGACAGACATTCATTTGGCACCATAACTTCCAACACCAGCCTCTTTTGCCTACTTTACTTGGAATCGCTGAATCTCGCTTTGAATGGCTTCAACTCTTCCTCAATCCCATATGATTTCGGCAATCTTTCTAGGTTACAATACCTTAATCTATCTATTTCAGAATTTTCCGGGAAAGTCCCCTCGGATATCTCACGGCTCTCGAGATTAATTTCTCTTGACTTGTCTTCTGAGTGGACGTCTCTTGAGATACTCAACGTTGAGAACTTTGTCCATAACTTACCTATGCTTAGAGAACTTGATCTCTCTATTATAATCATGTCATCACCATTCCCTCATATACTTGCAAACTTCTCTTCTTTGAAGTCACTCCGACTTAGAAAATGTGGATTGCATGGAGAATTTCCGGTAAGCATCTTTCAATTACCAAAACCGGAAGTCCTTGACATCAGTTACAATGACAACCTTTTCTGGTTTTATTCCAGAACAACAGTGGGATAATCCCCTGAAATCATTGTCTCTTGGGGGCATGATTTTCTCGAGTTCACTTCCCTCTTCACTGAGTAACCTTTCTCAGCTTGCTTATCTAGATCTATAAAGAAGTAAATTTATGGGTCAAATCCCCGCTTCCTACGCTAATCTTACCTAGCAATCATATCTAGATCTCTCTAAAAATAATTTCACAGGTGATATTTCACATTGGCTTGTCAACTTGGCAAAAGTCAACTATTTGGACCTTTCAGGTAATATTGAGCTAGCAAGGTGTTTTTTTTTTTATGAAAAAAAGAAAATGACAAGATTCAGTCACTAGCCATACTAACAAGTCTTGTCTCTTTACACTCTGGCAGTTAATCGGCTGAGTGGTCCACTTCCATCTTCATTTGAGAACCTAACACGGTTGTGCTTGACCTTTCATTCAACAATTGGCGAGGTGAAACTCCAAAGTCCTTATGGGAACTCAAGGATCTTGAATATCTGGATCTTACGAGGAATAATTTGAGTGGCACCGTGGATTTACACAAACTCAAGAACTTAAAAACATGATATTTGGACTTCAACAACATAACATTTGTCAGCAAGACCGAGATCAATGCCACTCTTCCAAAACTTTCCGCCTTAAGTTTAGGTTTATGCAACTTACATGAGTTCCCAAGGTTTTTAGGCTACCTAAAGGGATCGGAGAGGGTATATCTGTCAGACAATAAAATCGGAGGGAGTATTCCTACTTGGATGTGGAATGGTAGCAGGGAAACATTGTCAGTTATGTTTCTTTCTCACAATTTTCTAACTGGCTTTGAGAACAGCCGCATCAATCTAACAATACCCCAGTTGACGTACATGGATCTTTCGCACAATTTTCTCACTAGCTTTGTGAACAACCAGATCAATCTGTAACTACCCAAGTTCAGCTTTCTTGACATTAGTTCTAACTCGCTCAAAACAGTCCCTAGTCCACCTCCATCAATGAATCATTACAATATCTCCAACAACTTCCTCTTCCGAGACATCCAATCTATTTGTAGAGGAAGATCCCTTGTCGTCCTTGATTTGTCCATCAATAGTCTGAATGGCACAATTCCTTCATGTCTCGGAAATATTGGTTCTCTGTCATGCTTTCCAAAACGGTTGTGCGTTGAAGATTATTGACCTCACAGAGAATCGACTGCAAGGTCCTGTCCCCAGATCTTTGGCGAATTGTCCAATGCTAGAGTACTTGAACCTTGGTTACAATCAAATTATCGATGGGTTCCCTTTATGGCAATCAGGATTGACCGAGCTAAAAGCTATTATCTTGAAATCCAATAAGTTCTATGGTCCAATAGAAACATATCGAAGCCAGTTCAATGTCAGTAAAACAGTACAGGGGCTTTAACAAAGCTTCATATGCAAAATTATGGTGAAAATTATGCTGGTGAGGTACAATTAGCCCATCTCCTCATGATGCTTAATGATTTGGGATATAAAGATCTGAAAAGGGCAGTGAACAATTTCATCACTGACAGAATTATTAAGCGGAACAGCAAGTCAAATGATTGTTAAATGTCATTGTCGCAAACTTTGAAAGGGCTGGCTGACCACATCTATTCATTTTACTTGTATCAACACTAAAAAAATTATCGCAACAAGGTAATGAAGATTCTTCATGACAAAGGAAGCCATTCAAACAAATTACTCATCGTGACTATACCTTAAGTTCTTTGAGAGAAAATCCCTTCCCAGCCTTGACCTTCATATTATACTTCAGGGTTTGACTACGGACAACTGGTCAGAGTGGACCCGCTGTTGGCCTCGGGAAAATCTTCACAGCCTTCTTTTGCCGAGCTGGGCACAAAATAAAGAACATCAGAATGCTCCAAGAATAAGAATGGCAGCACTTCGATAGAAAGCGAGCAATTCAATTACCTAAGCATCTTCTAGCTTTTCTTGCAGGCTGGTTAAACCAGGTCTTGATGTAATTTTGCCAGTGCTTTCTGAAGTGCCCATTTGGCACGACATTGTTATGTTTAACCATGACTTACCTAAAAAGGGAAAAAAGACAAAGCTTTTAAGGTTAAGATGGCTCTGAGATGTACATTATATGTTATCAGCAAAAGTTTAAATGATTCAAACACATTAACGAAAAGTACAGCAAGTTTGTTTTTACACTCCGCACAATGTTAAAACTGGCTTTCAGAGCCTATATGGAAATTCAGAAAACTAAATATCATAAGCACGGTATCTTCCACATTGCCGACACAATAATTTCAATTCAGAATAAGAATGACACAGTAAGCGAGTAAACCAAACAATAGTGAGTTTTAAGTTTTGTCGACTAAAAGCTTAAATAAGCTGAAACATGTTTGAGCTCAAATCGGGACATTCCTAGACAGAAGAAATCCGAGTAAATCTCATTTAAAGTACAAGAATCATGTCTGGATTTAAAACTACAATCACCATTCAAAGGGCATCGACATTCTCAAACCTTCACACTCCCGCTGCACGCTAGAACAACAAAATACTATATCGGGAACAATTCCGACAAGTTCGCAGCACAATCAGATAAAAATCAAAACTTGATTTCAACCACCTCAGCCCAGAGAAGGGAAACAGTTACTTCCAACAATAATTTCAACAACAATTCCAACAGACGAGGTCGAGCGAAAACAACACACGGCATTTCCAACACAATAATACGCTCGGCAGGAAAACAAACTCCCGTGATTCATGAAGAGAACACCTCCTCGCATCTCACAACACGTAACGGCCCAATTAGATCGAGCGAACAAGGCCGTACGCAACAGACTGAGCTCGCGAACGACGACGACGACTGCGACTAATGCCGAAGCTTTCAAACGAAAAAGCGGATCCGAAACGGAGCAAAAAGCAAACAGATTCGAACCCGAAATGGGATCGAAGCGAATCCGACGCGAATCAAAACCGAAGAAGGAGCGACCCAAGAGGCTGAGGATCAATCACGCGATGATCAGCACCGATAATTTCCAAAGGATCGAGCTCGAACCTTACCTGCTTCGGAGCTTGAGAACTGAGGCGGTGCAATGGTTCCGACGGAGAGAAGCTGGTTCGACTGACAGAAGCTTTTATATCGCTTCGTAACATACTAACCCATGGGCTCAGGTATTGGATCCGAAAAAGAAAACAGGTTTTGGGCCTGACCCGATTCTTTTAGCTGTGTTTGGAGTGGCGTCGCGGGCCGAAAGGCCAAGGCCCAATAAGACTCGGTGTAGACTCTTTCTTCCCAGTGACATTAGGGGCACCGTGGCCGGATAAGGTGGTGCAGCTAAGATTTTTCGCTTTGTTTGTACATTCAAGAGAGAGAGAAAGAACAATTAAATATGTTTAAGAAGAGATGATTGGCCAACGATTTGGTAGTTGGGAATGATTCGGACTTAGAATCGTATAATTTCTTCTTCTCGCATTAAATTTGAATTGCAAGGTCCGTTAGTATCCGCATTACATCACAATTTGGATTAGATTTATGAAAAGACCGGTGTTGTATGGTACCAAAGAGACAACTTCTACTGAGGTTGAGGTCGGCAATGCGATCGCTGAATTCACCACACCCCACAGCCCTCCCATGACCAGTAATCTCTATTTCAACTTGGTGACGACTATAATTCGAGCTTTGGATAAATGCGAAGAGAACCTGCTCGGTTGATTCCTAGACTCCTCTTGAGCCGTATCAAGGCCGATCTCTCAATGACATGACATATTGAATTAGCAAAGCAAAAAATGACTAACTTGTATCATTGACAAGTGATAAGTTTGGTCGACTATCCAAGAGGTCATTTGTGAAAATGGGGTTGATTTAAAGGGTACTAAACTACAGCTTAGTAAGATCGTCAACAACAAATGAGAGAAATTACCGATATGTATCATTGCCAATCGACATCGTTCACTGATGATTTGTCATCTGCAAATTTTGCATGAGTGTTGGAACTAGAAGACAAGTGAGATGTGTCGATTTCAACACCAGACGACGATTCTGGTATCAAGTGATGATTGATTATCTCGATTAACTTCTTGTGAATGATGATTATCAGTGTACGAAATGTATCATGTGATCACGAGTGAAGCAATATTTGTAATTAGAAGTACTAACTGCTTACATGTGACTGTTGTTAGTGGGCTATAGATACTCACCATGAAAATCATAAATTTTCTTGGATATTTTCCCAAACGTTAGTCAATGAAGTTTAATTAATTTTCGTACGGTCTTATTTCTCATAAATTTACTTTCCAACAGTTTAAATTCTATAACCCGTTCTTCATTTCTTCAATTTCCAGCCAAGTAATTTCTTGTCTAAGATCAATACAAAATCCTTTCCTTAAGATAAAAAAACCAAAATCAATCGCTTGGGTATAGATTTTCACTTTTCGAGTGAAACAGCATGTATGGAGCATCGAGATCAAAATGACCCAAGAATAAATAATATACACTGATGAGGTTGACATGCTATGGTCTTTTTTATCGTAATTTAATTTTTGTCTTTGTTATTATAGTACTTATGTCATAGAAGAGACAGAGGAGATTGTAATGCCGTAGCCTTTACGGTACGTGATATTTATGGATAGGAATTCTGGGGCTCCTTATTTAGCGACCCCAAAACTTTATGTGAAAGGACCCGGGGGCGACTAAAGGCAAAACGTCAAAGTCTTTTGGGCTCACTATTTGACTTTGGGTGACCTATCATCTTCAGTTTCACTGTCAATGGCCTTACCTCCAATCAGATCAAAGATGAAAATTTGATCTATAGAAGAAATTGGACGCGAGATATTACCTAATACAAATAAGTGAAAAATGTGGATGTTTTCGACGAAAATAACGGGCACATTCAATTGATCTAGCAGCTTGACTCCTTAGTGGGTTATTATTTCTATAGCTTCTTATAAATGAATGAACAATTCACATGAGAGATTGAGGTCCTGATAAAAGTGACGATTATGATCGACCATTAGTAAGTATGTCTCGCAATAGATGTCTCGCAATTTCAAGATATTGCCCAAGTCTTACTGCTTTTTTCTTCTTTCTTTGAAAATAAAGTAAAGGGTTATAAGCAAATGGACAATTTTCTTTTCGAAAGGGCAACAAGTGGTCACACATCAGCAAGGTACAAATTAGGTTGTATTCTTGTGCATGCCGTGATTATCATTCATGTGCAATCTAATTGCATGCGCGGTCCCCTAAATTGGCATCGCATAATTTTTTCCACAAAATAGACCAAGATCGAGAGACCCGCATCACAAATTAGGTTGTATTCTCGTGCATGCCGTGATTATCGTTCATGTGCAATCTAATTGCATAGGTGGTCCCCTAAATTGGCATAGCATAATTTGTTCCACAAAATAGACCAAGATCGAGAGACCCGCAAAAGACCGCTGCTCATTTTTTAGATTGACGAGCAGGAGTCGTTCTACATATCCTAGAAGTACTTCAGTTCTCGAATCATCAAATTAAAATATCGTAGTCACCAATTGCAAATTTTCAGATTTCGTATCTTCACCTCGTTTTACATAAAAATAATGACAGAATATCTTTGAAAATTACGATTATTTATTTTTGCATGGAGTCTATATAGTCCTGTTCAATTGTAAATGTAAATTGTATAGTATGATATTTAATGGATATGGTATCAAGAATACACTAATTATACAAAACTTGTTAGCTCAAGTCATTTGTAATTAGTCGAGTTCAATCTAGACAATTAAAATGTTCGTTTCATCCAACTAATTAATTGATCATTGTTGAATTGAAGATAGCTAAGTAAGGATGAAAGCTTATATGAATAACATCCGTAAACATATTATATTTATCCATTCATTCATTACATTTTGGTATAAGTTATCCGGTCCAATCACTTCTATGCGACGTTTTTTTTAAATTCAAATTTAGCAATGAAGCGGTATTCGGGACGGGGCATGCCGTGATTATCGTTCATGTGCAATCCAGTTGCATAGGTGGTCCCCTAAATTGGCATCGCATAATTTGTTCCACAAAATAGACCAAGATTGAGAGACCTGCAAAAGACCGTTGCTCATTTTTTAGATTGACGAGCAGGAGTCGTTCTATAGATCCTAGAAGTACACCTAGTTCTCGAATCATCAAATTAAAATATCGTAGTCACCAATTGCAAATTTTCAGATTTCATATCTTCACCTCGTTTTACATAAAAATAATGACAGAATATCTTTGAAAATCACGATTATTTATTTTTGCATGGAGTCTATATAGTCCTGTTCAATTGTAAATGTAAATTGTGTAGTATGATATTTAATGGACATGGTATCAAGAATACACTAATTATACAAAACTTGTTAGCTCAAGTCATTTGTAATTAGTCGAGTTCAATCTAGACAATTAAAATGTTCGTTTCGTCCAACTAATTAACTGATCATTGTTGTATTGAAGATAGCTAAGTAAGGATGAAAGCTTACATGAATAACATCCGTAAACATATTATATTTATCCATTCGTTCATTACATTTAGGTATAAGTTATCCGGTCCAATCACTTCTATGCGACATTTTTTTTTAATTCAAATTTAGCAATGAAGCGGTACTCGGGACAAGGCATGCCGTGATTATCGTTCATGTGCAATCTAATTGCATAGGTGGTCCCCTAAATTGGCATCGCATAATTTGTTCCACAAAATAGACCAAGATCGAGAGACTCGCAAAAGACCGTTGCTCATTTTTTAGATTGACGAGCAGGAGTCGTTCTATAGATCCTAGAAGTACACCTAGTTCTCAAATCATCAAATTAAATATTGTAGTCACCGATTGCAAATTTTCAGATTTCGTATCTTCACCTCATTTTACATAAAAATAATGACAGAATATCTTTGAAAATCACGATTATTTATTTTTGCATGGAGTCTATATAGTCCTGTTCAATTGTAAATGTAAATTGTATAGTATGATATTTAATGGATATGGTATCAAGAATACACTAATTATACAAAACTTGTTAGCTCAAGTCATTTGTAATTAGTCGAGTTCAATCTAGACAATTAAAATATTCGTTTCATCCAACTAATTAATTGATCATTGTTGTATTGAAGATAGCTAAGTAAGGATGAAAGCTTACATGAATAACATCCGTAAACATATTATATTTATCCATTCATTCATTACATTTTGGTATAAGTTATCCGGTCCAATCACTTCTATGCGACGTTTTTTTTTTAATTCAAATTTAGCAATGAAGCAGTATTCGGGACGGGGCATGCCGTGATTATCGTTCATGTGCAATCCAATTGCATAGGTGGTCCCCTAAATTGGCATCGCATAATTTGTTCCACAAAATAGACCAAGATTGAGAGACTCGCAAAAGACCGTTGCTCATTTTTTAGATTGACGAGCAGGAGTCGTTCTATAGATCCTAGAAGTACACCTAGTTCTCGAATCATCAAATTAAAATATCGTAGTCACCAATTGCAAATTTTCAGATTTCGTATCTTCACCTCGTTTTACATAAAAATAATGACAGAATGTCTTTGAAAATCACGATTATTTATTTTTGCATGGAGTCTATATAGTCCTGTTCAATTGTAAATGTAAATTTTATAGTATGATAGTTAATGGATATGGTATCAAGAATACACTCATTTTACAAAACTTGTTAGCTCAAGTCATTTGTAATTAGTCGAGTTCAATCTAGACAATTAAAATGTTCGTTTCATCCAACTAATTAATTGATCATTGTTGTATTGAAGATAGCTAAGTAAGGATGAAAGCTTACATGAATAACATCCATACACATATTATATTTATCCATTCGTTCATTACATTTTGGTATAAGTTATCCGGTCCAATCACTTCTATGCGACGTTTTTTTTAATTCAAATTTAGCAATGAAGTGGTATTCAGGATGGGGCGGTTTTCGCGCACCTCGATTAGTTCAATTCCTTGGGCAATCGTAAGGGCGTCCTCTCTTATATTGACGTAGTGCATTCGGGATTTTATTTTAGAGCGCTCCCAACAAGGCTTGATACCCAAGATCACAAGGAGACGAGCAAACCATCTAACCATCTAAACTAACACCTTGTTGTTTTGGTTTAGCAATTACGAGTGCGCGATTTAACTAGAAAAGTAGACAAAGATGATGTATTGGATAATTTAAATGGACAATGCGTGATTTTGTTTCTTCAAGATCCATGTCTGGATCATGCTATTTTTTGGTACGCGGTATATATCAAAGGCAGAGATGTTATCAATGATCTATGTAAGAATGCCACTTTCCACATACAACAAGCGAGGCAAGTGGCGCTAACTTCCATTGAATATGACCAGTTATTGCTGTCTATAAAAGCTTCTCAATCACACTTTACCTCGCATACATTAACCAACTCCAGCAACCAAAACAAAAAAATCATGGCATCCTTAGTCTATGCGCTTCTTACCTGGATCGTCCTCCTGATGATTCATACTTCACTTGCTATGCCACTATGCCATCCGCATGAGAGCTCAGCCTTGATGGAATTTAAGAGAAGTTTTCGAACCACCAGAGTAGGTTTTCTTTGTGTTTATCCGAAGGTCGAATCATGGTCTCCAGATGGACATGGAGATTGCTGCTCATGGGATGGCGTAGAGTGCGATGAGACCACCGGTCATGTGATAGGCCTTGACCTTCGCAGTAGCTGTCTTTTTGGTACCATAACTTCCAACAGCAGCCTCTTTCGCCTACTCCACTTGGAATCGCTCAATCTTGCTTGGAATGACTTCAACTCTTCTTCAATTCCATACAACTTCGGCAATCTTTCTAGGTTACAATACCTTAATCTCTCCAATTCGCACTTTTCTGGAAAAGTCCCCTTGGATATCCCACGGCTATCTAGATTAATATCTCTTGATTTGTCTTTTGGGTGGGATCCCAGCATACCTCTTGATTTGTCTTCTGGGTGGCGTCTCGAGATGCCCAACGTAGACAACTTTGTTCATAACTTAACTATGCTTAGAGAACTTGATCTCTCTTTTATAAGCATGTCATCACCATTCCCTCATGTGCTTGCAAACTTCTCCTCTTTGAAGTCGCTTAAACTTAGAGATTGTGGATTGCATGGAGAATTTCCGATAGGCATCTTTCAATTACCAAACCTCGAAGTCCTCGACATAAGTTTGAATGACGACCTTTATGGTTCGATTCCAAAACAACAGTGGGGTTTCTCCCTAAAATCATTAATTCTTTGGGGCACGAATTTCTCAGGAGAAATACCTGTTTCCATCGGAAACCTTGCTTTCTTGAATGTATTATCAATTGGGGAATGTGATTTTTCGGGTTTACTTCCCACTTCATTGGGTAATCTTTCTCAGCTTGCTATTATGGATATATCAGCAAGTAAATTTCACGGTCAAATCCCTGCTTCCTTCGCTAACCTCACGCAGCTATCATATCTAGATCTCTCTGTCAATAATTTCAGCGGTGATATTTGGCATTGGCTTGTCAACTTGGGAAAACTCACCTCTTTGAACCTTGCAGGTAATATTCAACTAGCAAGGCCTTTATTTTTGGATTTTCAAAAAAAAAAAGAGTGAGAAATAAATGACGAGATTCAATTAGTGGCCAAATTAACGAGTCATGTCTATTTACATTTGGCAGATGCTCAACTAAGTGGCCCGATTCAGTCTTCATTTGAGAACTTGACGCAATTGATTGTTCTTGACATTTCATCCAACAATTTGCAAGGTGAAGTTTCAAACTCATTAGGGGAACTCAAGCATCTTAAATATCTGCGTCTTAGTGGGAATAATTTGAGTGGCATAGTGGATTTACACAAACTCAAGGATCTTGAATTTCTTGATCTTAGTTGGAATAATTTGAGTGGCATTGTGGATATACATGAACTCAAGAACCTGACAACATTATATTTGGACTTCAACAACATATCTTTTGTCAGCAAGACCGAGATCAATGCCACTCTTCCAAAGCTATCCACTTTAGCTTTAGATTCATGCAACTTACATGAGTTCCCAAAGGTTTTAGGCTACCTAAGCGGATTAGAGAGGTTAAGTCTTTCACACAATAACATTGAAGGAAGTATTCCTACATGGATGTGGAATGGTAGTAGAGAGACCTTGATGTATGCTGATCTTTCTCACAATTTTGTAACTGGCTTTGTGAACAACCAGATTAATCTACCACTACCCAAGTTGAAGTACTTTGACATTAGTTCTAACTTGCTCAAAACAACACTTCCTAGTCCACCTCCATCAGCGATTTATTACAATATCTCCAATAACTTCCTCTTTGGAGAAATTCAATCCATTTGCAAAGCAAGATCCCTCGTCGTTCTTGATTTGTCCATCAATGGTCTAAATGGCACAATTCCTTCATGTCTCGGAAACATTGGTTCTTTGTCATTTTTGAGTCTTGGGAAAAATAAACTTGAGGGCATGATTCCTAATGCTTACCCAAAAGGTTGTGCATTGAAGATTATTGACCTCATAAAGAATCAATTGCAAGGGTCTGTCCCAAGATCTTTGGCGAATTGTACAAAGCTAGAGTATTTGAATCTTGGTTATAATCAAATTCTTGATGGGTTCCCATTTTGGCTATCAGTGTTGACTGAGCTGAAAGCTGTGATCTTGAAATCCAATATGTTCCATGGTCCAATAGAAACATATCGAAGCCAGTCCAACTTCAGCAATTTGCATATCATGGACCTTTCCAACAATAGTTTCAATGGTGAACTTCCTTCTAAGTTACTGCAGAGTTTTCATGCCATGAAAATAATTGTTGGTCAAGATCGGTTGGAATATATGTATACTTTTTCAGGGCTCCCTCCGTCCTTCTACATGTATGCAATAGTTAACATTTATGTGGATATTCAGCAAGCGGTTGATAATTATAAAACAACCTATGGAATGACGCTGATGAATAAAGGCACAGAAATGGAATACTCGAAGGTTCCTTATGCCCTTATGGGAATTGACCTCTCCAATAACAAATTCGAAGGATGCATACCCAATCTTGTTGGAGATTTGAAGTCACTTCTCATGCTTAATCTTTCGAACAACATTCTCACTGGTTCCATCCCACCTTCCTTAGCAAACCTGACAAAGCTGGAATCTTTAGATCTTTCTCGGAACAATCTCTCGGGAGAGATACCTCAACAACTAGCCCAACTTACATTTCTTTCATCTTTTGATGTCTCTCATAATCAACTATCGGGACCAATACCACAAGGACGTCAGTTCGACACATTTGGGACCCATTCATTTGCCATGAATAAGGGGCTGTGTGGAAGTCCTTTACCAAATAAATGCACAAAGGTTGGGGATAACTTACCATTTCCACCATCATTGCTGGAGGAAGAAAATGGGGAAGAGTCTCCATTTGACTTGAATTGGAAAGTTGTGCTAATTGGCACTGGAGTCGGGTTTTCGATTGGCATTGTGCTAGGGAACGTGATCATTGACGAAAAGAGTAGGTGGTTCTTGCACTACTCCACGAGAATGGCAAAAAAGTGGAAAAGATTGGGAAGACACTGAGCAATAAGGAAGTGTGCATCCAGTCGGATACTTATGTGGCATTTATTAGTAATGTAAATTGTCGTGTGTCTAATTTGTATTAAAAATAGTCACAAATTCCTTAGATTTTGATCTATGTTTGCTTCATGTGAACTCGTGTGGTTCGTAAGTTATGGTATGTAGACGTTGTTTTCTTGTATATTATTCTTTCTGACTGTTTTTCCTAGAACATCATATTATATCGGTATATATTGTAACGTATACAGTGGCAACCTACGTTCTAATGTACGTGTGTATTTGCCAATCAGCACTCACTTTTACTTCTGGTCTATGATAGATAATCTAATTTTTGGACATTCGCTATCCAAAATCTAATTGTGGCAAGCTACTCAATATTGGAACCTATATACACATTAGAGACAAGAAGATAAATATGAAACTAAATTATTTGCAATTTCATCGTTAAAGACTACAGGTGAAAGCGATGGATTGTTATCATTAATCACCAATTTATTTTATGAAGAGATTCCTAAAATTTGGATTTAGAAGAATGATGCTGCTTTTTGCTAGCTTAGCCGCTGAAAAATAAGAAAAAACTTTACAGAAAACTATTGATTTGACAATATTCACGGGAAAATGACACTAAAATTTTCATCCTCATCGACAAACGAGTCGTACTAAGCTAACTACTGGGATTGGGATAATTTTACGATTTCCACCATTTTATGGCTATTAGCAGATGAGTTTAAGTGTTTTGATGATCTTATAGCTTAATTTACATTAGAAGTCCAAAATTTAGCAGGATAAGTTAAAACGTACCTCATGTTGTGTGTTTACTGTCTGATTACAGTTCCTAGATGCATTTTGATTGAAGATTCTTTATTTGCATTTCAATATTTATTTAATATGAAAGGAGAACTATATGAAAAAGAAGGAAAGTGATATTTTCTCATCATGATCATATAAAATGCAAGATTCAATTATCTATCAAACTTTTCATGAATTCATTGGTTTTTTTTTTCAATGTGAAATGAGAAACACTCATTTTAATAAACAAAACATCGGTGAAATTCAAATGATGGTATTGAAATAGATGGATGTGCACTCAGAATCATCAAATAAAGACATTGAAATAAGTGAATACTGCACCATTATTAGATAAAAGGAAAGCATAGATGAAAATAAAGTTGTATGTTCGCATGTGCACGAATGAGAGAGAAAGAGAGAGAGTTATCTAGTATGAAGAATAAATAGATTATTAATGAAAAGGGTGACGAAAATTGCGAAGTTATATATATTGAATGAGGTAAATGTTAATGGATATCCTTAATTTAGTTTAAATTAATGGTGAAAAGGTGTCTTAAATTGTACAAATTAAAGGTCAGGTGGTGAGTGTTTTCTTTTCTTGTAACCATTGAGGAAATTTTTTAATTGAAAAAATTAAATTTGATGTGGAGATTTCGTAATTTTCGTTATTATAAGCATAATATAAATAGATAAACAAATCAAATCTTGCTTTGAACGGGAAAGATTTTCAAATCATTGTTTATTTAAAAGTATATCAAAAGAGACATTGTTTGAAAGAATAGTCATGTTTTACGAAAAAGGCAATTATCAGATGAATGTGTGTATGCATGAATGTGTGTGTATAGATATATATATGTGTGTGTGTGTGTGTACGTATGAAAGTATGAGAACTAAATATGTATGAGCCACGATTAAATTTCTTAACAGCCTAATGAATTTTTGCTATCTTTGATCTATATTCTAGTCAGCTTAACTTTTCTACAAAAGGGTTGGCTTAGTTTTATTTTTATGTTGCCTTAGTTTTATCTGTATTCATCTTTTCATTTTGTATATCTATCTTTCTGTTTGATTCAAATTTATAAAAGGAATTACTCTTTTTACGATACTTGTCACTGAAGAGAGTTATAAAAGAAAATGGTTTAACACATTCATTATTCTCAAAGGATAAGAGTTAATTTTTTCTTTTAAGTCCTCTCTTTAAGAAGACATTAATGAGATTATACAACTTTTGTAACAGCCTGAATTTCGATGTAATTCCGGGACAAATAAAATTGATATTATTTCGCATTTCATTTTAGTAAGTCTCGCTCAAAGCTGATCACTCTTGGGATACTAACCAATAGGGTATGACTAATTAGAAAATGATTCGTGGACCAGGGACTCGATCGTGAATTGGACACCGATCATGAGAAATGATGAGAGAATGTTTTGGGCCAACGTGGGCCAATCTTAGGAAAAAGTGACGGATGTGGTTTGGCCAAGGCCAACGTTGTATAATCGGATCGCAGGTGATTTTGCACGTCCGAAAGTGCACGTGGTCAACCAGTCTTGAACTTGAACCGAACGATCGTGACCTCTGGAACTAGTGATAATTTCTCATTCTCTCAATGATCGAGACCGTCATGACTCGGATAACCCTAGGTCGATACACGTAACCTCTAAACAGCCGCCCGTTAGTGAAAGACCCGGAAAATAGAAAGTTAGCGAGTTTTGGTCACGAAATTGGACCCGAATTTCGGTATCGATTTTCGAAGGCCTGAGAAGTTATTTTCACGAATTTGACGTCATATTACGCTAGCCACATACGTTTGGGGATAGTACGGGCGAAAAATGGAATTTCGACCCGGAAGTCAAAAATTACTATTTTACCCCTGTGGGCGCCAACATTGGTTTTTGAACCCGTATGAGGTTATTTTTCGAGATCGATGATATTTTAGGGTGGCCACGTATATTTAGAGTTGTTACGAGCAAAAATTGAAATTTTGGCTTGAAAGTGAAAAATAATATTATTTTAATCCTCAGGACTTTGCGATTGATTTTCGAAGGCTTAAGAAGCTATTTTCACGATTCCGACGCCATATTATGTTGGCCACACACATTTGGGGTTGATATAGTCAAAAATTGGAATTTTGCCCCGGGACCGGAAAAATGACCGTTTTACCTCTAGGCCGTTTTCAATTCCGAATTTTGGGAAAATTTTGGGGTAATTAAATATAGATTATCAGCTGCATTATTGGGGCTAAAGACTAGTTTGCCCATCAATTATTGGGCTGGAACGAACGTCGGCCGTCGGATTAGGGGTATTTTGGTCAAACGGTCCGGATCGGCGACACGTGGTGCTATTGGACTGATATTTTTGACCAGATCAGACCAGTTTCTCTCTCCTATCCCCCTCCCCATTCGGCCAAGACACCCCAGAACAGCCCCTCCTCCTCCACGTTTCCTCCTCCTCCACCCATCCTCCTCTTGGTCGCCGTCCATACGCCGGAGCACCGCCGGAGCCGCCGTTCGCCAGAGCTGCTGGACGCCGGCGCTGTCGCGACCTAAAAAAAATCGAGTGTTCGATCTTAGGCTAATGGATTATTAGATCAATTAAATTAACTAACCTAGCTCGAGTTCTCCCAAACTCTACCAAATCGCAACTTAGGTCCAATTGTGAGCATGCAAATAATTTCAACGGGAGTCGCCACTAATCATTTATGGTAGGTTGATTAGAAACCTAAATAAAATAGCGGGAGTACTATTTTATTTCTACGAACCAGAAATCATAAATTCGGGGGCTTGGTTACGCTAGATTCCCTAACGTCCTTTCGGTACCAATTTCGAGAAAAATACTCAATTTGACAATTTTGATAAATCCTAACTTAGAGTTCAAAGGTGTAGAAATTTCTTTTTGATTTTTACTTATTTAAATGAAAGCTAACCTATATGTAATGACGTGTAAAAATTGACATGCGATTAATGTAACCTAACATGTAAACTATATGTCATGCGACGACGTGACCTATCTCTAATGATGGGCATATTATTTTTTTATATTTTTCCAAATGAAATTCGGAATTAAAAATGCAAATTATCTAAACATGCAATTCTAAACTAAAGAAATTAATCTATTTTAAAGCAATCTTTTTTGGTATTTTTTTATGAAATTCGAAATTAAAATCAAATGAAAAAAAAATATAACCGCTAAATCTTTCGAATTAAATTTCGATTTGAAGCCTATCAGATCGATTCTAAAATTCGAAATACCCGCTATGAAAATAACTCTATCTAAAGCCTGATAGATAGATTTATTTCCATGTGTGCGGTTGCGGATTAGGAAATTTTCCTAATCGATCACATCTTGAAAAAATTTAGATATCTCAAATATCTTGGATATATTCAAAGGATTTTGAAATTCTAAATTCTATCCAAATTTGACAAGTAATAGATATCTAAGATTTCAAAAAAAAGGAAATAAATCCTAAGTGAGATATTGCCTATTATTCAAATATGCAAAGTTAGATATCAATAAGCATGAATTAAGTAATAAAATATTCGAACCAAATCAAGATAAGATATTTACCTAATTCAAAGATTTATTTCCAAATTTGAATCACCGGCGGATCGGGATTGCAGAACGTATGGTGGCCGACGGCAGTGGACTAGCAGCAATAGCGGTGTCTCTACGAGGAGCGGCGGCGTCAACGGCGGGATAGTCCGCAACTCACGTCGGGACGACGGCAATGGTGTAGGCGCTCGAGACAGCAGGAACAACAGCGTCGTGCGAGACTGGCCGCAAGCTAGGGTGATGGCTTTGTAGTGGAGATATGCCCTTTTGGAATCTTCCTTTAGTGCGCAGAACGTGTTCTTCCTTTGAACTGTAGTCAAAGTCCTTCAATCAACGTCCACCACTTGGCTCTCTCTTTGATTTTTCCTTCGATGTTGTTGTCTCCGTGGCTTGGCGATGTGAAGCTTACTGGTTCGGTGGTTCTCGGCCAAGGAAGGAAAATCTTGCAGTGTGGACTTCTTTCGGTGGCAAGTCGGGGGGAACCGTGATGAGTGTTGCTCACGGTACTGCAAGAAAATTTATTGGACTCCTAGCAAGACCCAAAGCATCCCGCAATAAAAGAAAATTCTAAGATCGTGAAAAGAAGGTCCGGCAGCTGCGGTGACTCGCTGGTTTGCTGCTCCGTAACAATGCAAAGTTACGTCGTGGCCTGGAAGTGCAGCGAGGGATCTCCACGATTTAGACGACTCACGAACAGCAGCAACAATGAAGGGAATCGTCGGATTGCAGCAGCTGGTCGTCAACGGGGCTTCGGGATGGGAGCGTCTCGATTGGGTGCTGGCGTCCACGGTGGAGCTAATGTCGTGGAGCAAGGACAACACAAAGCAGCAAGGGATCACCGTTGAGGCTCACGACTGGCTGATGTCAGCGTCAAACGGCGGAGGTGCAGGAGCAAGGCGTAACCAGGAAGAGCTTACCGCGGGCACCTCTCTTCTCTCTTTTTCTCACCTTTTCTCAAGTGATTCACTTGTGTGTCTCTCTAAAAAAATTCTGATCTGAAATTATGAGAGCCCCCCTTGGTTATGATGCATAACCATGTATTTATATCGCACCCTAGGTCAATTAGCCGGGCTTTCTAGTCCTAATGGGCTTAGGCTTGGGCTTAGGCTTTAATTTTCATTTAATTCCAAGTTGGCTGAATTAATTCGGGCTTTTATTCAATTAACTTAATGGGCTAATTTAAGCTCAAATTAAGACAACCGAGCCCTTTTGACGTGTGATTTTCGGCCTTTGCCTTCTGAGTGAGCCGAGTTTCATTTGGTACCCGAGTTCGATTTACGTGATGAATTTTAAGCTCGCTTGCCACCGCCGATCCGATGCGAAATGCAATTAATCTATATGAACCTAAACTATATGCTATGCAATTTTAATATTTTTGTTTAGGGGTTAAAAATTTAATCCCTAATTTTCTATGCAATTAACACTAAATGATGCGCCAAAATTTAAGTGTCAACAGCTGCCCCTCTTTGAGTGGAGGCTCGCAGAGGTTTCGCTCAAAGACGGAGACCTAAATTTAAACTATGAAAAATGATGAATGATGATTTTTTTTTAATGATGCATGATATGCAAACAATAAGGAACGTATGCTAAGGCTTCTCACTTCATGCGGAGCGGTGAAAGAGTCTTACATACAGATCGCACAAAAAGCGTCCAAGTGGGGGAAAGCTTTATAATGCTTTGAATTCCCTCGATCTCCAAACTTCTAATATGTTAGGAGTAAGGTTCTCAAGATACTGGATTGCCTACCTGTTACCTGTAGTTTCCTACAGATGCGAAATAGCGCATGATATGAAGAAAGAATGAGAACGTGTTGCCTATACCACTAGGCAATCACGAAAAGGATCATGTCACCTCTTCCATTGGGTGAGCATGAAATGGGGTGTGCTTCGTGGTCCACTTAGCAACACCAAGAGAGAAATTATGTCGCATGTCCTACTGGGCGAACATGAAATGGGGTGTGCTTCGTACTCCACTTAGCAACACCAAGAGAGAGATTATGTCGCCTATCCTACTGGGCGAACATGAAATGGGGTGTGCTTCGTACTCCACTTAGCAACACCAAGAGAGAAATTATGTTGCCTGTCCTACTGGGCGAACATGAGAATACGGTGTGCCGCGTACTCCACTTAGCAACACCAAATGTGAAATTATATCGCCTGTCCTACTGGGCGAACATGAGAATACGGTGTGCCGCGTACTCCACTTAGCAACACCAAAAGAGAAATTATGTCGCCTGTCCTACTGGGCGAACATGAAATGGGGTGCGCCGCGTACTCCACTTAGCAACACCAAAAGAGAAATTATGTCGCCTGTCCTACTGGGCGAACATGAGAATACGGTGTGCCGCGTACTCCACTTAGCAACACCAAATGTGAAATTATATCGCCTGTCCTACTGGGCGAACATGAGAATACAGTGTGCCGCGTACTCCACTTAGCAACACCAAATGTCACCTGTTTCACTTGGTGAACATATGAGAGAGATAATTTCTCCTATTTCGGGAAGAGAAACAATGAAGACTAATTAGCAAACGTACCTGAATTCTTCTTATGACAGAGCCAATGGCATCGCTCCTGTTTTTACCTGAGAAAATGTTAAAATAACACATGCGCAGAGACAGAGAAAATATAATTCATGAATCTGCCTGCATTACCAAGTTTCACTAGGGAATTTATTAATAAGGACAACCATTTCGTCCTTTTGACATTTTGATCATATTAAATGAGAGACCTTTAATCAGAAAGGACTTCCCACTCACTCTCAATGAAAGGCTTTTGACCCGATCTTTGACGCGGGTATAAGAATCACTCGAACTCTCTTCATCGTGCTTGACAAGAGTTCGGATATTCTCAAAATCAATATGATTCGGCCAATCTGAGAGGTCTTTATAAGGACTAAAATGTGAGCTTGGTCAATGGCTTAGCAAAAGGGACTCTTCGAGTCGAGGCTATTGAAAGAATTGATATCACCAGCTATTTCGGGTTTACAAGTCAGGAATGCTGCAAAAATGAGATAGAAAAATCTTATTCGCACTTCTTCGAGCAACATTTATAAGCATTCGAAACTCTACGTTAACTCAAGTGCCCTATTCTGAAGAGACTTCGGTAATGGCTGTAACGTAGGTTCGGGTAGGCTTGAAATGAATGGCCTATTTTCATCAAAAGGGGTATTATGAACATGGAGATTGGTGATCATCCCATCTAGCAATTGCTCTACAAATGAACCTTCAAATGATCTTTTCTTTGAAGAATAATCTTGCAAATCGACTCAGTTCTTGCTAAAGCTTTTCTCTCTCTCTTTTTCTCTTTTTTTTTTGAGAGAGAGATTTTCTTTTCTTCGAGAGATTTTTCCGAGAGAGAGAACTTCGATTTGATGGAGTTCTTTTGCATCCTTTCTGATGAATTTTCTTTCGAGCTTCCATTTGCCCCAAGTCACCTTGAACTTGTCTTGAGATAATTTCATTTGTTTATCACAAGAATGATCACCAATTGGGTTGAAATGAATTCACCGCTCAAATTGGGTATACAAAGGGTATAATGTGTAGGGATATAGAAAGAAATGCTCTTCGTCATATCTAAGGCACTCGAGCTAACACAGAACTTATATGCAATAAATATACTTGAAGATTAATGCAAGTGAAAGCAAGAAAATTCTAACCATTTTGAACTTTCTAAGAAATTGCCCCGGTATGGGATTGTTCCTGACAGGGGTAAGAAATGAACCTCCGTTCAAAGGGGTTAAGCAAATAATAACCCGTAGTGTTTAGATAGAGGAAATGAATGCCTCACATCATTTTGGTCGTCATACATTTCGTGAGATAATCCTTTACCTTGTTAGCACGGAATTTTCACTCAACTCGCATTAGGGATTATTATTCAGGACGTGTATGGAAATGTCTTGCCTTTCGTCGTCTTGAAGTCTCTCATGCAATATGATCGCTTCATTAGGACAGAAACAGATTGCCAAATCAAAAGCCTTCCTCAAACAAAACTTAGTAACATCAATTGATTCATAAAATTCAACTTGATATTTGATAGAAACAAAGTCAGAATGAGTACAAATCAAGTGTAATATTTCTTCACAGAATCAGAATTAACTGGACCGGAAAAAACACGATCATCTATTTCGGCCAAAATCAAAGCACCTCCTGAAAGCACCTTTTTAACCACATATGAACCGATGTAGTTTGGGGCGAATTTGCCTCCGGGAACAGGAAAGACCGGGGGTATATTCCTCAGGACTAGATCATTTACCTTGAAATGTCATTGATGCACTTTTTGATTGAAAGACTTATCTACTCATGCGGCAACTGGATTGGGCATTTCGTCTTACTCTCAGAGGAATTTGCCCTTCTCTTCACTTCTCTGGGTTCTCTGAAATCACTCAGGTTAACGATGACAGTTTGGTCTGATGTGAGGACTTTGGGCCTTTCATGCCGCTCTAGATCACGCTGAATGTCTGAGGAATTGTCGAGTTCGTCGTTGTCATTGGGATCAAGCTCGGCTGCACATAATTCATCAGATTGGATAGTTCTCATACCTTCACGTGTCACAAGATTGTCCGTAAAATATAAAGTAAGGGATTCAGAAGGACAAACATGGGTAAACATTGCATTTTTTTTAAAATTTTCTCTTCTTTTAATTTTTTTTTGAAATTCTTTTAAAAAAGGTTTTAACACGAGGGAGCATGAAGAAGCTCAGGCCTCAGAATTCTCCTTGGACTATATTTTTCTTTTATCGGTTGGATATCATCACCGGACTGGTTTGATGTACCTCAACATGCCCTAAAAAAATGAAAATAATTTGTAATTTCATTGATTATCACCGAATGAATTACATTTATTGGAATGGAAACTGGGACAATAAAGTCATAGGAATGAAAAATCCTAAAAAGCAGCTCCCGAAACGGGGCAAGTCCTAGAAAGCAATAGAAATTCCCACGTAAGGGGAGTGTGCGAAAAAAATAAAGGTGTTACTCTCGCGGGCCAGTGCCCATTTCAGCCAATGGTCCTTCCTCGATAGCTCTAATGAGCATGTTATTGAACAGAGCAGTGATTCCTTCCATCGCATCATCATGATCTTCTATCACTGGAGGTGTTAAATCATCCATACCTCCCCATCCATCGGGGACGATATCACGCGGGTCAATATAGAAGCTCGGGGGAGCCGAATATTTTACGTAATAGTCGAACTTGCTGCTCGGTTGCCCCAAGGTGTCGATCACCTCTTTCTCTTCATGTATCATTCTTGCGGGACTCGGGGATATGGTCTGGATGTTTGGAACTATGAGAAGATCATCTCGACCTTGGCAGAGACATGAAACGCGAAATGTTGATGCCCTAGTATCTAAGAGATCCTGAACCTTGTGCTTTAGATCAACGTCGTACGACCATGGAACCATCTTGTTACTTTCATAAGCGTAGGGCTGAGGTGATGCCAGGACCAATACTTCCGAAGCATCAAGTATAATGATCCTGTGGTCATTGTTAGAGGCGTCCTCGAGAGGGGGCATGTCAGAATCTAACTTAACTTGTTCATCGGTCATCCTTACGAGTTCTTCATTCCGGTCAATGATGACTTGAGATATAATGGCCACTACCCCGAATTCATCCGTTGTCCCAATCATTCCCTTTCTCACCAACTCATCCACTATCTTTTCTATCTCACCGAGTGACACCACCTCACCGGTCGAAACGTAACCAGTTCGGACTAAAGCATCGAATATATCTTCGAGAGGGACCCTGAAGCCTTGAACTTGCTTAACTTCCGGACCAAGGACAACATTTGCACTGCTCGAATGATCAGGGAGTGGATTGTTCTGCACATTGGGCTTACCGGTTGGCTGTAGCGCAAACGCTCCAGTCTCAAGTAGATCCTGCACTCGATGTTTAAGTACCTGGCAATCATCTGTCGAATGCCCAACTTCACCTCTATGGTAATCGCATTTCTTCGACGGGTCATACCTTGCATAGCCAGCGGCATTAGATCTTTGTGGTTCTGAATTCAGCAAATTCTTCTTCCTTAGCACTGCCAGTACTTGAGATAACGTCCAAGGAAGTAGAGTAAACTGGCGAATTTTGCGCTGCTGGCGTGAGTCCTGCTAGTCTTGCCGTCCATAAGAGGTTGTCTGCTGAGTGCTAAATTGTAGCTTCGGGGCCTGAGCTGGCATCTTCTGTACATAGGTCATGTTGACTTCGGGGACATGCTCTTTGTCCTTATTACTAGTAAATCTCTTGCTCGATGAACTTGACTCACTATACCATCCCTTCTTGAGCCCGGTCTCAATCTCCTCACCCATGGCTATCAGTTGACCAAAAGATTGGGCGGCCGTCACTAACATTCGTGAACGAACCGGCTGCGGTAGGGTGGACACGAACAACTTCATTAAGTCACGTTCTGAGGGTTTAGGCATGATCTGTCTCGCCATATTCCTCCAGCGAGTGGCATACTCCTTTAAAGTCTCGCCCTTTTTCTGCTCAGCTCTTTCCAGATCTTCCCTTGTAATGGTGACATCGAGATTGAACTTGAAGTGCTTGACGAAAAGGTTTACCACCTCTTCCCATGAGTCTTTCCGGTTGATCTGGTGGTTGGTATACCACCTCATTGCGGCATCCTTCAAGCTTGCTTCGAAGGTTTGGATCATTAGAGGTCCATTAGAAACATATCTATTCATGAGCCCCTGGTACATGTCGATGTGCTGAATCGGGTTTGAGGTGCCGTCATACTTCTCGAAGGCCGGTATCTTGAATTTATCGAGCACTTGGACCGGGGTAAAAATAGACAGATCAACAGGTGGAATACTTTGAGTTCCTTCCACTTCACGTAACCTCTGGTCGATCTTACCCAGCAACTTGGCATTCTCATCATTCGGGGGTGGATGAAGAACATGGGCCGCTGGAGACGCACTAGTGTCAGTCAGAATGACATCATTCAGTTGAAGGGTTGGATTAGTGTTCACTGCAGGAGATTTGTCGAGGCGAAGGCCTTGACGGGTTGGAAGTGGAATCTCCGATTGAGAGGCAGCATTGATCTGCTGCTGCTTGGCCATGAGATCACTCATCATTTTGGACATGGCAGCCGCGATCTGCTCATTGATTATGTTCATGTGTTCCTTCAGCTTTTCGTCAATCATGGTCGCGATCTCAGCTTGATTGGCCATCCTTCTTTTGGTCACCGATCGAGTATTATGAGGATGAGGGGGATCCGTGGCAAATTACCTGCAAAAGTAACGATGGAGTAAATATAATGAGTAAGCATAACGAGTCGGTCCATGACATCTTCTAGACCTTCAAGATGAAATTTCTTGCGAAAGACCGATTCGTCCAGTAAATCCCAAAATTCCAAATTGCTTTATTCAATAAAAACCTGGACTAATTCCAAAATTTACAAATCATAACTTAATGCTTTTCCTTGAATTACCCAAGATGGAAGGTGTCTGAAAAGAATTCTTATAAAAATCGTTCAGAAACGACATTTATTACGGAAAACATTAATAGTAAGCTAACATTTCCTCCTAAAAAGAAAGAAAAACTCCCTCTAAACTAAACAAGAAATCAGACAATCTTCCTCTTTTTAGAGGCCACGTGATCTATAGACGAATGGGCCTTCAAGGCACGCCGCAGTCGTGCATTCTCTTCAGCCAGAGCATCTGCCTTGTCCTGGGCCTTCATCCCATTTTCTTCACTGATTTTGATTTGAGTATGAAGAGTGTGCCGTACTGTCACGACCGGGATCTTCGGGAGTATCTCAGTCGGGATGGTATGATGCTGAATATACCGGGCTGTGGCAAAGTGACTCTTCATCCTTCCGATGGGCTCATCCGTGGACCAAATCAGCTTCTGAGTGGAACAATTCTGCCAAGCGTCGGAATGACGCCTAAGCTCAACTCTGTAGGACTCGCCCTTCTCAAACTGGGCTTGAAACTCATTGGGTCTGAGTGGAGGTGGGACGTCCTGCAGAACTCGAAACTTACGTGTAACTCGAAGGGGCTGATAGCAGGTTGCCCCATAAATGCCCATCAAAGGTACGGGCTTCTGATCACCATGGTATAGTCGAGCCTCAACCTCCCGAAACCATACAGCTTGCCAAAGGAAAATCTTAGAGCTCGGATCTTTGAACAGATTGACCCATTGTGTATAGTGCAAACTTTTAGTTTGATTTTGTATTTGTTTGAACCTTAAAATAGGGTTATCAGTCGTGTTCATTTCAAATACAGTCATATTTTCCCCGAATTGAGAAAGGTGTGAGAAAAACCAGATTTGTAAATGCTCAATCGGGGCTCGAAAAATTCTATCTTTTCCTTTCTTAAATCGTGTCAGAGATATGAAGGTCTCTGCCAGAATTGCGTTTATAAAACTAACTCCACCACATATTAGTTTTACCGTCTAGGCTATGACAGGATCAATAGCATTTTGACGGAATGAAAAAACGATGAGTCCGAAAAAAGCTAAGATAAAAATCTTAGACCTCATGAGAACAGAGTTATTTTCAAAACATTCAATAAGAAAAGATAACGGACATGCTTGACAATTACCCTTTAACACTTTTTCAATTTCCTTTTTGGTCAAATTCAAAAATTCAGCGAGCACTACCACAGGATCTACCTTAATGGGTGGTTCGACTATATCTAACTCAATTGATTTTCCAATGGCAAAACTGTATTCTTCCAAAGTTGGTGTGAGCTCAAACTTATCTCCCAACACAAATGTGGTCGTCTCAGGGCACCAAAAATGAGCGAGTGCCTGCATGATTCCGCTCTGAATATCTATGTCTAGGATTGGCAGCATGAATCCAATGCGCTTGAGAACGTACTGCTGACCATCTGGCTTCAACTGGCTCCATAACTTCTTGAGTTCTAGCTTCGGAGTAGGCACGAAACTGATATCGAGGCGACCCATTCTTATATAGACCACGTGCCAAATGACTCAACCTAAATCATGGACCGGCTCAAAATAAGGTGAAGAAAACTAAAGATAAAGCTCGAGAAATTACCATCCTTGGGGAGAGAATGTCAATCACAGAGACATGCACATGAATCGTGAGTTCAAACCTTAATCTATCTACCCTAAAGGCTTTTGCAAAATGAAGTGGTGAACGAAACGACATATCGCAGCCTCGCGCACACTCATCATGACTAGCCGCGGCCTCGCATACAATAGTCATGACTAGTCGGGTCCAATCACTTTGGCTTGATTCGGTCGACAAGGGGAACCTCTATGCGTAGTAGCCTCACGTGCATGAGGATGACCCTTGAGCCATTTTTTGAAAAATTTTCGGGACCCAAATGAGATAACCTTTAGCGAGGTCTTACCGCCAAGGTTAAAGAACCATCTAAATACCATCTTAGAACTATGGGTGTGATCCAGATCCGGTCACAGGTTGTGTGTGGTGTAGTGTAAATACTGTAAATCATGCACAACAATTATATGCAAACACCACTTCAATAGTACAAAAATTAAATCACAATTCCACTCCACCAAGCCTGCAAAACAAAGGGTTAGCCAATCACTACTCCCCTTATAACTTCCATCCTGCAAAACCATTTAACATCTAAGAATGAGAATTCAATCGAATTTTGCCAAATCAAGTGATTTTTCCATGAAATTTTTTTTTTTGCCTAAGTCCTCTTTAAATTTTCAAAAAAAAATCAAGTTTATCCCCAGCGGAGTCGCCAAGCTGTCGCGACCTAAAAAAAATCGAGTGTTCGATCTTAGGCTAATGGATTACTAGATCAATTAAATTAACTAACCTAGCTCGAGTTCTCCCAAACTCTACCAAATCGCAACTTAGGTCCAATTGTGAGCATGCAAATAATTTCAACGGGAGTCGCCACTAATCATTTATGGTAGGTTGATTAGAAACCTAAATAAAATAGCAGGAGTACTATTTTATTTCTACGAACCAGAAATTATAAATTCGGGGACTTGGTTACGCTAGATTCCCTAACGTCCTTTCGGTACCAATTTCGAGAAAAATACTCAATTTGACAATTTTGATAAATCCTAACTTAGAGTTCAAAGGTGTAGAAATTTCTTTTTGATTTTTACTTATTTAAATGAAAGCTAACCTATATGTAATGACGTGTAAAAATTGACATGCGATTAATGCAACCTAACATGTAAACTATATGTCATGCGACGACGTGACCTATCTCTAATGACGGGCATATTATTTTTTTATATTTTTCCAAATGAAATTCGGAATTAAAAATGCAAATTATCTAAACATGCAATTCTAAACTAAAGAAATTAATCTATTCTAAAGCAATCTTTTTTGGTATTTTTTTTATGAAATTCGAAATTAAAATCAAATGAAAAAAAATATAACCGCTAAATCTTTCGAATTAAATTTCGATCTGAAGCCTATCAGATCGATTCTAAAATTCGAAATACCCGCTATGAAAATAACTCTATCTAAAGCCTGATAGATAGATTTATTTCCACGTGTGCGGTTGCGGATTAGGAAATTTTCCTAATCGATCACATCTTGAAAAAATTTAGATATCTCAAATATCTTGGATATATTCAAAGGATTTTGAAATTCTAAATTCTATCCAAATTTGACAAGTAATAGATATCTAAGATTTCAAAAAAAAGGAAATAAATCCTAAGTGAGATATTGCCTATTATTCAAATATGCAAAGTTAGATATCAATAAGCATGAATTAAGTAATAAAATATTCGAACCAAATCAGGATAAGATATTTACCTAATTCAAAGATTTATTTCCAAATTTGAATCACCGGCGGATCGGGATTGCAGAACGTATGGTGGCCGACGGCAGTGGACTAGCAGCAATAGCGGTGTCTCTACGAGGAGCGGCGGCGTCAACGGCGGGATAGTCCGCGACTCACGTCGGGACGACGGCAATGGTGTAGGCGCTCGAGACAGCAGGAATAACAGCGTCGTGCGAGACTGGCCGCAAGCTAGGGTGATGGCTTTGTAGTGGAGATATGCCCTTTTGGAATCTTCCTTTAGTGCGCAGAACGTGTTCTTCCTTTGAACTGTAGTCAAAGTCCTTCAATCAACGTCCACCACTTGGCTCTCTCTTTGATTTTTCCTTCGACGTTGTTGTCTCCGTGGCTTGGCGATGTGAAGCTTACTGGTTCGGTGGTTCTCGGCCAAGGAAGGAAAATCTTGCAGTGTGGACTTCTTTCGGTGGCAAGTCGGGGGGAACCGTGATGAGTGTTGCTCACGGTACTGCAAGAAAATTTATTGGACTCCCAGCAAGACCCAAACCATCCCGCAATAAAAGAAAATTCTAAGATCGTGAAAAGAAGGTCCGGCAGCTGCGGTGACTCGCTGGGTTTGCTGCTCCGTAACAATGCAAAGTTACGTCGTGGCCTGGAAGTGCAGCGAGGGATCTCCACGATTTAGACGACTCACGAACAGCAGCAACAATGAAGGGAATCGTCGGATTGCAGCAGCTGGTCGTCAACGGGGCTTCGGGATGGGAGCGTCTCGATTGGGTGCTGGCGTCCACGGTGGAGCTAATGTCGTGGAGCAAGGACAATACAAAGCAGCAAGGGATCACCGTTGAGGCTCACGACTGGCTGATGTCAGCGTCAAACGGCAGAGGTGCAGGAGCAAGGCGTAACCAGGAAGAGCTTACCGCGGGCACCTCTCTTCTCTCTTTTTCTCGCCTTTTCTCAAGTGATTCACTTGTGTGTCTCTCTAAAAAAATTCTGATCTGAAATTATGAGAGCCCCCCTTGGTTATGACGCATAACCATGTATTTATATCGCACCCTAGGTCAATTAGCCGGGCTTTCTAGTCCTAATGGGCTTAGGCTTGGGCTTAGGCTTTAATTTTCATTTAATTCCAAGTTGGCTGAATTAATTCGGGCTTTTATTCAATTAACTTAATGGGCTAATTTAAGCTCAAATTAAGACAACCGAGCCCTTTTGACGTGTGATTTTCGGCCTTTGCCTTCTGAGTGAGCCGAGTTTCGTTTGGTACCCGAGTTCGATTTACGTGATGAATTTTAAGCTCGCTTGCCACCGCCGATCCGATGCGCAATGCAATTAATCTATATGAACCTAAACTATATGCTATGCAATTTTAATATTTTTGTTTAGGGGTTAAAAATTTAATCCCTAATTTTCTATACAATTAACACTAAATGATGCGCCAAAATTTAGGTGTCAACAGGCGCTGCCTAGTCTTACCTCATCCTGTCCGTTCTCTCTCTCTCTCTCTCTCTCTCTCTCTCTCTCTCTCTCTCCCACGGTCAAAGGACTGTCGGAGTGAGCCGCCGCCGCACCGGAGCCCGATCGGCCGAACTACTGCCGCCGTGACCCACCAGCCGTCCATACGTCGCCATACGTCACTGTCCGTACAGTGTCCGTATGGTTCCGTACAGTTTCGTATGGTTGTCCATACGGTCGTCCGTACGGTGTCGTCGGGAACGCCGCCGCCGGTTTCACTGTTCATCAGTGATCGGCCGCCATTCCTCGTCGTCATGGCCTAGAATTAAGTGAGTATACCTCCTAAACCCAGATTAGGACTGATAGTGCATTTTTCTGGACTGGTTTAGGTATTATCGGTGTATAATTCAGACCGGATTGAGGACTGATTGGTGGAATTATAATCCGAGGAATTTAGTGGGATTTTTATAGATAATTATGGGGCCAGGATTGAGGAAATAGCGGCTGTCCATATTTTTGAGGAATGTACCGGATTATATTGGACAGCAAGAATTATAAGCTGAATGGTCGGGATTACCCATAGTGATTGGCCGTTGATTAATTGGTGATTTATTGTGCTTAATTGTGAAATGCCATGTTGCGTGCTCGTGTAGCTGAACCGTGCGGAGTGTGATTGGCCAATTGATGGCTTGAATTAAGTATGAAATAGTGTTTTGGAAATTGGGCCGCACGGTATTAATTGGCCAAGTGAGCATGCTATTTGCGAATTGGGCATTATATGGTGATATGGATTTGACTGAGTGCCTGTGGTTTATTGATGCTCATGTTGCATTTTCATGGTCACGCATTGTGTTTGCCGAGAGTGGGGCATGTGATGAAATTGTGCGGAAATGCGTGTCTGCCATGAGCATGTGATCACCTAATTGCCCGATGCGTTTTATGCTGGGTTCAGATAAAAATTGGCAGTGTGCCGTGTGATCACTTAAGGCCTTCGGGTCGTACCGTCCTCATACACTTTGTAGCAGGACGATGCCCGGCATGTCCGGAAGACGACCAGTCTCATGCACTTTGTAGCAGGTTTTGGTTCGTAAGAAGATCGGTGTTGCGCCTCATGCACTTTACAGCAGGCTAGAGACACTGGGCCAAGTGATGCGTTTTTACGCTGGCCGCGAAGAGTTGTGGGCCTTTGGATCGTGGCCTTCGGGTCGAGTTAATAATTGATGGCCTTCAGGTCGTATTAATAAATTGAGCATTTGCCAGTGTGCTAGTGTGGGCCAATGGGCCGAGATATGAATTTGGCATGAAAATAACATATGCATGCAAAGAAATGCATGGGCCAGTATGTAAGTGTGTGGGACTCAGTGAACGGCTTGTGATACGAACACTAATGAGCATGAGCATGCGTATGACGTACGTGTGGATAGCGTGTTTGTGTATGTGAGTTGAGAATTACATTTAAATGCTAACCTGCAGGGGCAGCCAGATAAGTGACTGGGGCCCGAGGGCCCAGGTCAAAGCATGATTGTGAATTGTATTGTCATGTTGATTGTGTGTGCCGGTCAGGAGAATGCATGTTAGCATAGCCTAGGTTTAGGGGTTGTACTCGCTGAGATTCGTCTCACGGTTGTAATAACCCACATTTTCAGACTCCCAGCCTTAAGCATACCGAAGCTGCCCAGACCACCAAATTGGAGGAGTCCGAGATGAGCGAGAGATCCTCAGAGGATTTTTCGGAGTCTTCAGACCCTGACTAGGAGCCGTAGGCGGGACCGAAGTTTGGTAGGGAGGATGGTACCTTTTTGACTATAGTCCTCCTTTTAGATTTAGATAGACTCACCCCAGCCACCTACGCTTTTTGTCTAGTGGCCGTTTTCCAATGCTTTTCGGTTTGTATATATATTTAGGCTGTGTATTTTGTAAATGTTGTAAAAAGATCTTTCTATAGTAATACAAGTGTATATTCTTGTGTGATGGTTGTTCTGCCCTGGGTCTCACGTGTTTATTTTGTACGGGATATATAAATATATATTTATATATGTTGTTTCTGCATGTGCCTTATCTCTGATTTGGGCGTTGGGTCGGCGACGTTTCCTGAGAGTGTTGCGCTACAATCGACCGAGAGGGATGTTTGAGCTTCGTAGGGTACGGGGCGTGACAACTTTGTAGTTGTATACACTGAAATCAACAACAACAACAACAACAACAACAACAGTTAGAAGCATGCGTACTCTACTTGCTCAAAATCTGTGTGGAACCAAGTCCCACAATACTTTTCATGTTGTAATCGCTTTATAGGAATTTGAAATAATGAGGAAACGATAAAGGGAATAAGAAGATTGACAAAGTTAGGGGGTGTCTATTTTGTGGAAAATGAATAGTTTGAAAATATTTTTTATTGACTAATTATTTCAAGCGAAACAAGAGATTATTTTTAGAAAAAAATTTCCAAATCATTCCTTATCCGCCTAATAAATGGAGCCTTAATTATAGTTAAATTCTACGACTGCTAACTAAAGAATTACATGAATCAATACAAAAGAAAGGATGAACAGAAGGTTTAGAATAACGGAAGATATATAAAGGCCTACTAGAGAATGAAGCAAGGGCACTATGTGGAAAAGAAAAAATGGGCAGGTAGAGTGGAAATTGGAGCTCGAATTCTCCCGCCGGTCTTGACCATTAATCTCCACTCATATTATATTCTTTTCACATCTTTGCACAGAAGAAAGAAGATCAAACTTGAGAGAGGGGAAAAAAGTCAACAGATTGATCACTAACAGCACTTACCAATAGTGCACATCAACATTTGACTTTAGGATTCATATCTTTTGACTTTGATAATGGACGAGTTTAAGGATCGAGGACTCTGTCGTTAAGGTCAACGGTTTTCTAGATGATCTGCGTTTTCAAAAGAAGTAATAGGACAAGGGCCAGTAATATTCATACAAGTTAACTTTTTCCTCAATTTATCTTAAGGCCCAAGATTCAAACCATGTGTTGAATTTATCAAGCGACGGAGGACAATATATCAACATCCCTTTAACACGCAAGTCGAATGAAGACTTGTTGCAAGTAATGTGGGACAATATTTCGAGACCCCTTTCACACAAGCCGGATTAAGAGCGGCACACGAAATTTGCCTAATGTAGGTGGATGCATATACACGAAAGGGATAGCACTAGCTCTGATTCTATGTTAAAAGCAAAAATCTAACCCAAAAGCTTAAATTAAAAGATGAAATGAGACCACATGTATATAAAAAGCATATAAAATCCGTTGTCAAGCGATGTAGGATAGCATTTCAACACCATGGATCTTCTAGAGGAAATCAGTATTTAGATGATTTCTGTTGTTGATAGATGAAACCCAACAAAGAGTAAAGTGGAACCTCTATATTTAGTGGCGCTTGTGTTTAAAGGGTTTCTAGTTGAGTTGGTGAGAGATTGTGTTCTGAATGTAAACTTCGTAAAGCTAAACGTTCTTAGGAACAATGGCGAGAATCGGTAATATCCAAAAGTAACGAAACTAAGCAATTCTGATATCTTGAAATCCTCATTTTGCATTTCATGGTGGATACCTCACCTACATGAATGACAGGAAAAAAAAAAGTTACAAACCTAATGCATTGGTATTAATTCAATCATAAACCTTTCAATGAAACTAATTTAGTCATAACCATTTTCGCATTGATACCAATTCAGTTCATCCGGTCAATTTATGCCGGAAATCGCTAATATGGATCTCAGTCATACTACATGGCATAGTCGGCGCCGACATGTAAATTTTTTTATATTTTTTAATAATTTTTTTTATTTTTTCCCTTTTATTCCTTTCCCTCTTCATTTAGCCGGTGGTCGGCAAGACCCCGCCTCACCTGGGCGAGGGTTACCCTTGCTGGGCCAGGCTGTGCCAGCGAGAGGGCAAGCGTCAACGAACTCCCCTCACCCAGGCCAAGGCGGTCTCACTAAGCCTCGCTTGGGAGAGGGTGAAGCCTGGCAAACCTGGGCAAGGGCGTGGCCGCCTTGGCCTAGGCAAGAGTTGACCTCCCCAGATTTGGCAAGGCGGACCTCGCCGGTGCTCGCCATCGCCCAAGCGAGGCTAACCCTCACCAACATAGCCTATGGCTAGTGGCCAGCCATCGGCAAAAAGAAAAGGGAAAGCAAAAAAAGAAAGGAAAAAAATTTAAAAATTATTAAAAAATTATAATAAAAAATGTTCACTTCAGCAATTTCTGATCTAAATTAGTCGGATGTAATGAATTGGTACTAATGTGAAATAATTTAAAACTAAATTGATCAATTAAAAAGTTTAAGATTGAATTAGTACAAATATAATATGTTTAAGACTTTTTGGTACTTTCCCATGAATGACACAATGCATGTAATAGTAACAAGGTAGGTGAAGTACCAACATGCGCACATGATGTTAGGGAAGAAGATGTCCAGTTCTGTGTAAGATTTTCAAAACAGATAAAATTAGTAATAAGTTAATTCAAGAAAAAGCTATAGTGATGTCAATGGAAACTGAGATTGAGACTGTTATGATACGTGGAATGAGGAAAAATTACCAAAAAAGTCCTAAATCTATTGTAACTATGTCAATTCAGTCTTAAACTTTTTTTTTTCAATTGAATCCTAAACTTTTTACATTTATGCTAATTTAGTCCATCCAGCTAATTTTGGCCGGAAAACGCTGACGTAGAAGCCGGCCGTCCTACATAGCGTGATTGACGCTGATGTAAACAATATTTTACTAATTTTTTTGAATTTTTTTGAATTTTTTTCCTTTTTATTTGTTTTCTTTCTCTTTGTTTTCCCTTTCTTCCCTTCTTCCTTTAGCTAGCGAGGTCGAACCTCGCCTAGCCATAGCGAGGCTCGCCTAGCCATGGTGAGGCTCGACCTTGCCGTAGTTGCTGGGCGAGGGGGAGCCTAGCCATGGCTCGGTGGGCAAGGCTTACCCTCGCCTCTGGCCGGTCACTGAGGTTAGGCAATTGGCCAGAGGAAGAAGGGAAGGAAAAAAAAAGAAAGAGAAAGAAAAGAAAAAAAAGGAAAAAAAATAAAAAATTGAATTTTTTAATATTATTAAAAATTATCAACGTCAGTGCATGTCACACCACGTAGGACGGTTGACGTCCATGTCAGCGATTTTTAGCCAAAATTGGCCTAATGAACTGAATTGGCATAAATGCAAAAGGTTTATGCCTCAATTAGCAAAAAAAACAAGATTGAGGACTAAATTGATACAATCGCAATAGGTTGAGAACTTTTTTGGTAATTCTCCCTGTGGAACGATGGCTGAAGACGATCTAATGAGAATATACGGCTCTACAATGGGGCAACGAGGAAAAGAGGAATAAAAAGGAAAATATGGACATAGATTTTATGAAAAATTTTAAGTTTGTACATCTAATTCAAAACTGCAATACTAAATTGAGGGCTATGAAGAGGGTAAAACTTGTTATCCTTCAAACTTTCATTAGCAATTGTTAAGAGACATTAGACAGAGAGTATTAGTTGTATATACACTCTGCAAAACTTGAGTTGTAGAGAGTATTAGCTGTATTTCCATGTTAAAATCAACAATCACAACATGGATTGAGTTGTGGAGAGTATTAGTTGTATATACACTCTCCGCATGTTCTACAAAAAAAAAAAGGACTCTAAAATAGTTCTATTGTTCTTTCCCTCTCGTCTGATTACATAAAAATTTTAGCTAGGACAATTAAGAAAAAGGCTCAATACACATATTGCATTTCAGATTCAGAATGATTAAGAGATCAACAACAGCATTTTGTCTTGCCTCTTGCTTAAACTTCCCCTTCGCTACCTGCATTCCGCTATCCCCCTCCCATCTTACATTGCTAAGCATACGTTTCTCTCTTTTCTGCTAAGTAGAATATTCAACAAGATCCTGCAATTACATCGGTAGCAGAATCCTAAATGCCAAGGTGACAAAACATGGCTTTTCCAAACTGCCTATGAACATAAATCACTTTCAGGTCCAGCCTTTTCCCATATTGTACAGCAAGCCAACCAGTAACACATACTTATGCCACCAAGAAACAAGCACGCTTCAAGGAAGATGAAACTCATTGATATTAAGGAGGTTGAAAAACCAGTAAGCACCCAAGCAACTGCTTCCTATTTCCAATAGTTAGCTCTAATCTGGCCGGTTAACCAGGATTTGAAAACATCTGAGAACCTGACAATGCACAGGCCGTATATAGTCATTAAGAAACCATGATGTATGTAAGAGACGCAAAAAATAAATATGTACACATTTAATGTTCTTGAAAGGTAACTCGAAAAGGACATGGAAATGCAGCATTTGGAAGGTGAGATAATGGCAAATACGATCTTGTATGGCATAACAAAATCAGGTTTTGTATCCTAGAAGTTCAATAACAACTGATCCTTGAGACTGAGCTCTGTACTGCTGACCATTTATTAACATTTTGAGATTAACATGCAATTCAGATGAAAAATTATCATCGGTCATTTCAAAAAGGGCACAACAGTATACTTCAGAATACATAGAGAGCAAAATGAACGAACTGGTGCTTACTTGCCAACTGCCTTAGTACTCCCTTTTTCCATGACAATTCATCCCATCTTAGATAGGTAAATTACAAACGCATGAAATTCTCATGTATGGACTAAGTAAAAAAATGAGTCAAAACCCAGGTGGGTGACCCGAAGATGATATTCATTCTTTAACGGCTGAGTTAAAATTGATGGGGTCATGCTTTGGTACTTGGTATCTGTTTACACTAAACGTAAATCAGGGGAGTAAATTCCTTGAATTGCATCCCCCTTAAGAAACCATCGAAGGTTAAGAAAAAAAAGGGTGTATCTCAATCATTAATGATATTATAGGCAATAAAGGGCTAATTCCAAAAAAAAAAGCACAAACTTTACCTTGAGCAACAATTTTAGCTTGACCATTTTGTTTGTCAAAATAAAAATCACTAACTTTTACTCGAGTCCCAAATATGGCCCCCGTTAACCGAAACTAGAGATCTTATGGATTGTTACAAGCACTTTGGCATATCACAGTTTTAAGATTTTCTTCACCATACTTCCCATCAAAATCAATTTATTAATGTTCATCACTAGAGCCTAATATATTAAATGAGATAAATTAATTGATGTTCATCAGACGTAGACTTCAAAGTTTCAGAAGGAGGGCTTGGGCTTGTTTCAGAAAAAAAAGGTTTTGGTTGTGAGTTTGGCGAATCTCATCCACGGCGTCTCTCAATGGGTGGTGGTCCACAACTTCAAATTATGACGAAACAGTGGAGGCTGGCTAGAGAGATTCAGTCTGGAGATTTTTCTGACTTACTGGTGAAGTGAAGGAGATCATGAACAACTTCACTATTATCTTTCAAGGTACAACTCAGAAAAAAAAAAAGATAATGAATAGTGCTTTAAATCCATCTAGCAAACGACATGGATTTATTACTGAGGTGGAATAATCACGTTGGACAATTAATGATTCCAAGTTAATGGGGTCAGATTTGAGACTTAAGTGAAAATTGGTGATTTTTTATAAAAAAAAAAATTTGGCTCAGAATTCTCACTTAAGCAAAAGTTGGTGCTTTCTTTTGGAATTAGGCCAAGCAATAAATGGAATAATCATAAAAGTATTACAAAGATTTGAGGCACTTGTTATACAATACCTATGATGAAACTTCACGCCGTGTAAGTGAAGTCGATGCTGCGTCTCATCATCGAGTCCACGTTCAGCAAAAGACGCCAACCACTCCATGACTCGAAAGAAGTCTTCCAAGTCTTCCACTAAGTATGAGAATCTGAGATGGCCAGTTCAACTTGCACGGCTCACACGTTTTCTCGAGACTTGTAGTGTTTTTTTTTTATACTAGCCCCCTAATCTAAGTTACCACGTTTGCAACTGGAAATTTATAAATAAAAGAGAGCTTACATGACTTTGACAACATGGAAAATGCACAAGAACCAATTTGATTATGATCAGAAGCGTGAACTCTTGATAGTTAATATGCACTTAACCAGGCCTTTGAAAAAGAGAGTAGGAGAGATTCTGAAGTGATGCAAACATTCTTCACCAACAATAGGAAATTACATGATTTTTCAAGACTTTTGCCCATCATTTAAATTGACGAACGGGCATCATTCTACACTTTTTAGGAGTATGCCTAGTCCTCAAATCACAAAAGAAAAGAGTTCAATCATTGATTGAAAATATTTTTCAGATTTTATACCTTCATATGGTGAGTAAGGAATGAATGAATATATATAACATTTTATAGTTGTTATCTGGGCCAATCACTTCTATGTAACAATTTTTTTGTATTTCAGAGATGATGTGTATCCGATCCAGCTTTCGCACATCTTGATCAATACACTTTCTTGGGCAATACTAAAGGCGTAATCCCCCATATCGACCCAGTTTATTTGGGATTTTATGCCTAAAATACTCCCAACAATGCTTGCTATCCAAGACCACAATGAACAGATGAAACATTCTTGCCATCTAAACCAATACCTTGTTGTTTCAGTGTAGCAATTATGGGTGCACGATTAAATAGAAAATTAGATAAAGATTAAATAAGTATTGTATCAAATAATTTTATGGATAATGCCGCATGTGTGATCTGTACAATAATATGTTCAACCATTTGCTTCTTCAAGATTCACGTATGGATCACGCTATATCTAAATATGTGATTCATATTAAAGACAGACATTCTTTTGACGATCTACATACCGATGCCTCTTTTCACATATAACATGTAATGCAAGTAACGCGAACTTCCATTGAATGTGACCAGTTATTGCTGTCTATAAAAGCTTCTCAAATGCACTTTACCTCGCACATATTAATTAACTCTAGTAACGAAAACAAAAATCATGGCATCCTTACTGTATGCGCTTCTTCCTTGGATCGTCCTTATCGTGATGATTCATGCTTCACTTGCCAAGCCACTAGGCCATCCAGATGATAGCTCTGCCTTGACGGAATTCAAGAGCAGTTTCCAAATCGACAGAACATATTTTCTTTGTGTTTATCAGAAGGTTGAATCACGGTCACTACACAGACATGGAGATTGCTGCTCATGGGAGGGCATTGAGTGCGACAAGGCCAACGGTCACGTGACAGGCCTTGACCTTAGTAACAATTGTCTCTTTGGTACCATGGCTGCCAACACCAGCCTCTTTCGCTGCTTCACTTGAAATTACTCAATCTCGCTTGGAATGATATCAACTCTTCCTCAATCCTATGCTTCAGCAATCTTTCCAAGTTACAATACCTTAATCTCTCAAATTCGGACTTTTCTGGAAAAGTCCCCATGGATATCCCACGGCTCTCTAGATTAATTTCTCTTGATTTGTCTTCTATGTATGATCTTGAGATGCCCAACACAGACAACTTTGTTCAGAACTTAACTATGCCTGGAGAACTTGATTTCTCCGATACAAGCATGCCATCACCATTCCCTCATGTGCTTGCAAACTTCTCCTAGTTGAAGTCGCTTAAACTTGCAAATTCTGGATTGCATGGAGATTTCCAATAAACATTTACGTTGCATGGTGGCTTGTTTGTCGAGGCAAGTTTTTTTCACGTCATACTCCGGCATGTTTGATAGTCACGTTAGATCGAACTTATTAGAATCGGTGCCGAAGGTTGGACTGATTAGAAAATTTATGCAAGTTTATGGAATTGATTAATTAAATTAAAAATTCAAGAACTTGATTGAAAGAAAAAGTTTAAATTAAGAGAGGAAAAGTAAAAACTTACCGTTAGCATATGGTGGCCAAGACGACGCTGCACTGCTCATTTTGGAAGTCCAAGCAAGTTTTCTAATCAAAATATTTTTGTCCTTGCCCTTTTACCTCTTGTACGATGGGAGAACACAAAGCTTTGTAGACAAAACTATCTTTCTATTTTTTTAAATTGGTTCCATTGTGTCTTTTGAACAAGGTGGAAGAAACGAATTTTGATATTTTATGTAGTTTCGCGTTGTTGACATCTGAATTTTGCCTCATCACTTAGGGTTTAATGACATAGAAAATTAGGGATTAATTGTTAATCCCTAAAAAAAATAAAGGAGCTTCGGGCCGGTCCGTCCGGCCCATTCTTTTTGCCCTTTTTCAGCTGGGCCCGGCCCATTCTTATTTTTTGCCCTTTGCTTTCTTTTTATTTCTTTTTCCCCCTGGCCCGGCCCGGGCACTGTTTCTCTTCCTCCCCCAGCGTCGTTCCAGCGCCCTGGAACGCTGATGCGGAGAAGGACGAACGACAAAGCATGCAGAGAGACAGAGGGGGAATGGCAGGCGATCACCCGGCGCGATCCAGGGGTCGGGGACAGGCCGGCCGCGACAGGGATTGGTCGGGCGTGCCGGCTAGCCCCCTAAAAGGCCGAGTGCTGGCCGCACGCGAGAAGAGAAGGAGGACCGGGAGAGAGAGTTGGAGAGGGAATCCGAGAGGGAAAGAGAGTGAAAAACCATCCCATTCGTCGGTGGTTCGCCTAAAATCGCCGTCGTTCTCGCCATGAGCCCGCCTGCCGGTCGCCGTCGCCGCTGGAAGTCACCCAAACCAGGTGAGACCCTCGCACTTCCCCTGTTTCTCCCCTGCCTCTCGGGTGCCGGGCACACCGAGTCTATCCGGTTATCGCCCGGCTCCGCCAATGGAGGATAACACTCGTTTGACACTCAAAGAAGCCTTTTTTAAACGTTTCATATCGAAAATAGGCCACGAGTCGTGTCAAAATCGGACCTGTGATTCTACTTCTCGGTCGCACCTTACATGTTTGACAAAATGCCTCAATGAAACAGTTTAAGCTTAGAGCGTCCAAATGTGGCCGTGTAAATTTTTGGAATTCTATTCTAAACCGAAGCAGCTTAATGGTATAAGGTGACTTTTTATACCTTTTCACACCACATTTGAGCCAAAAATAGCCCTAAATCTCAGTTTTGAGTCTCTGCTTGAACTCGCCTACCACCTGTTTGACAAAATGCTCAAAAGAGGCCCGAGATGAATGTTATGAAAACCGATGCTCTAGAGCTTCGATTAATGCATGGTCTGTTCTAATATTGTCACTGACTCCAAGTTATTTTTTCCTTTCATGTGATTTTGTGGCATATTAACTCCGGTTCGAGTCAGCCATGTGTGCACCTCCTACCCGCCAGAAAGCTTTTCGTCAACTGTGATGCCTGCGGTTCGAGGCCGCCACCGTAAGTTCGTTGTTTTCTATTCCATGTCATGTATGTTTGGTTCTTAGGTTTCACGTTTTCTGGTGGCCGTGAGTTTGGAGGCCGGGAAGTCGAGTTCTTGCTCGCCAACTCGTTTTCATGGCCTGAGTTAGTAGACGGTTCGATAGCCGCATTGGCCGGCGGCGAGGGTATAGAACCGGGGGCGGTCGTTGGCGTTGGCCGCGTGAGCCGACGATCGGGGACGATGAGGTGGCCCCGGCGCGGTCTCGGCCGAGTACGTACTGAAGAAGACGAGGAAGAAGGCATCCAGCGAAAAAGACGTCAGGGCAGAAGACCCAAAAAATGAAAAATGGGAAAGGAAAAGAATAAAATAGAATATAGAAAAAGAAATGAAAAATTGGAAAAGAAATAGAAAAATTAGGATATAATCCGGGCGGGTCAGAGCGCTGAATCGGACCGGGTCCCCCGACCCGGTCTGGAGTCCTTTTATTATTGTTAATTTAAAATATTATTATGAATTAAAAAATATTGAAAATTCAGAAATATTTCGAAAAATCCAAAAAAATTAGGAAAGGTTTAGAGATTAGTTTTTTTGGGTTAATTAGATCTTAGTGTTAATTTCATTCTACACTTAGTATAAAAAATAGAAAAAATATGAAAACCTTTAAAAATTGCTCCAAAAAATTGAACAAGCCATTAGGGCTTTACCTTATGGCTTTTTATTGCCTTTTCTTTTTTAGAAAGGATGCTAAGTCACTGATTGTTTATTTTCATACTAATTATTTGGTTGCACATCTTTAATACATTGGTTGTTTTTTTTTCCCTTTTTATCATGATTAGGGTGAACTTTAGGACCTTCGATAGGCCGCCCTAACTAGTTTGTTAGCTAATGGTCAAGTTTAAATACCGAAATGGCACTAATTAGATTACTAGAGTAATCAAGTCCCCGATCCTTAAAATTACGCACGTATAGAAACAACACTTCTGCGTCTCGATTAGGGTTTCTAACCAATCCTTGATTATGACTAGTGGTGACTCCAATTGAATGCGTCGATTAGAAATTAATATCGCTCAAGGTATGAGACTTGGGAGCGCCTCTGTCCTTGGATAGATAAGCCTTTTGATTTGTCTTTCGAACGAACCAATCAATGCTCACATCCACAAATATCTCTCAACCTATACATAGATTCCCTGCACACCCCCATGGCTTTCCTGGTCAGCAACTTCTGTGGATAGGAATTCTGGGGCTTCTTATTAGCCACTCCAAAATTTTACGTGAAAGGACACACGGGGGTAACTAAAGGCAAAATGTCCTAGTCTTTCGGGCTTCTTGTTTCTTTGGATGACTTAACATCTTCACATAAGTAGGGTCATTGTCATTCATGGCTGTCAAGAGTTTAATCCTTAATCCTTGATCTTTCATGTTCCTTGATGAGTCGATGAAAAAAATCAATTAAGGGCGACAAGATGCGATCTAAGACCTAGCCCTAAAAAGTTGTCACGCCTCGAATCCTACGGCGCGCGAACATCCCTGCCGTGGTCGATTTCGAGTGCGACGTCCCAGAACACGTCGCCGACCCAACGCCCAACGCAGAGATTTAAAGCACATGCGGAAGTATTTAAAACTACTCGTACAATATAATAACATCAAACCAAGGATAGCCACAACGAATAACAAGGTTACAAAATAAACACTTGCATTACTATTGGGAACCATATACAATATTCGTGTAGAGCCCGATCACCAAAAACCAAAAACGGGTCGGAGGCCACTACTGACAAAAAAAAGGGATAAGTGGCTCGAGGGTCAGTCTACTACTAAAGGTGGGCCACGGGTCAAAAAGGTACTGGCCCTATCAATCTGAGGCGAACACTAACTCCTATAGTGCCTAGTCTGGGTCGGAATCAGAAGACTCCGAAGGTGAAGAGCTATAGGCATCTCCTCCTCGGAGCCCGATGAGTCCGACTCAAACTCGGCCCCTGCAGCCTCCTCCTCTGGGACCATATCCTCTGGCTCGGCCTCCGGTACGGGGTCCTCCTCGATCGGTTCCGGCTCTCCATCATCCAGATCCATGTCCACTGGGCCGGCCTCATCCACCTCGTACTCTACGAGTATGCCATCGGAACTCGAGCTCTCCCCAGCTGAGGTACCAGGGTCAATCACTTCCACATCGGGACACCGAGGGTACCTCGTGCCCTGCCCGGTAAACGGGACATCAAAAGTTTGGAGAGGACCATATTCTCCGAGACTATCTCTGAAGCACCACGCCACATACTCGTGGGTCAGGTAATGCGTCGCCCCCACGTCCACCCATACTATGGTGTAATATCTAATATACGACTCCCTGTTCCCTACGGGGTGTATCGTCCTCGTTCGCTCTATTCGGAGCGGAATCTCAAAACGTACCGGAACTTCGGACATCTCAACGCTGGGGGTCTGAAAAGCGGGGTTTAAACAATAGTGAGAATAATCTCAGCGAGTAGGTTCCCTAAACCTAAACTAAGCTAACATGCACCTCCTGACGAGCACTAAACAATCACACAAGTCGAAACATAAATGATTCAGGCCCTCGGCCCAAATCCGAACTTTGCTTGACCCTACAGGTTAGGCGTTTGATATACAATCGCAATCACGCCACAGAATTCAATCACGGCACATAAATGTGTATCACTACGTCACGACGCATGTCATGCATATGCTCGTGCTCGCACTCATGCTCATGCCTCATCAATGCATTGTCGCACACTTGCATGCTAGCACTCTTGCCATTTGTCAATTTCTCCTCCGACCCGCGTTAAACGCATCAGGTCCGACCCGCGTAAAACGCGTCAGGTCTATCACTTCGAGATCAATCTCTGGGCCACGTAAAACGCATCAGGCTCATGACACATAACCCGCGTAAAACGCATCAGGTTGGTCATCTTCCGGTAAAGCGGGCATCGTCCCGCGTAACACGCCTCAGGACGAGTTCACTACCCTGCATAAAACGCATCAGAGTTTATTGTGATCACACATTCACAGGCACCAATTTTTATCTGAACCTCACGTAAAACGCATCAGGGCATTTTAGGTTATCACAATGCACATGTCACTCGGGTACATTTGTATATACACATGTCCTGCCAATGCTAGAGATGCACACTCATGGCTATAACATTCACATTTGGGCATCCACTTGCACCACGCATATTCACTCTCATGAATCAACATGCCCAATCAGACAATCAATTCAAAATAGCCATGGCACAAACTTGACACACAATCCATGCACATATTCACACAACCGGGTCAACAAGAATTCACGCATTCGAGGCCCGCCAAGCTATTCCATTCTTAGTCCCGCTAGATAGTGGTGGCCACGGGCCGGTTTTGGCCCGGAACCGGCCAGGAACCGGCCCGGTCAAACCCGGGCCCGGCCCGTTGACCGGGCCCGCGGTTTGGAACCGGAACCGGCCCGTGCCCTACGGGCCCGGTTCCGGTTCCAGAAATTTTGGAACCGGCCCGGAACCGCCGGTTCCGGGCCCGGTTCCAAAGACAAAAAAAAAAAAACTGGCGAGGGCTCGACCTCGCCGGCGTCGGGCGAGGCCGGCCTCGCCAGTTGCAGGCGAGGTCGGCCTCGCCCGACGCCGGCGAGGTCGAGCCCTCGCCCGATCTGGCGAGGCCGGCCTCGCCCAGCCCAGGCGAGGGCGGCCCTCGCCCGACGCCGGCGAGGGCAGCCTCGCCTGAGGCCGGCGACCTCCGCCGGTCCCGCTATGGCCGGCGGAGAAAGAAAAAAAAAATGACCAGAACCGGTTCCGAACCTGAACCTGAACCGGAACCGGCCCGGAACCGGACGGTTCCGAACCGGAACCGGAACCGCCAAGGATGGTTCCGGTTCCGGTTCATACTTGGCCACGAACCGGAACCGCCGGTTCCGAACCGGAACCGGTCGGTTTCGAACCGTGGCCATGACTACCGCTAGACATGTGACACGGCATCACATAACCAATCACAAACAAGGACTACTCAGCCAATCAATCAATCAATGCGAACACTCCCGGCAATTGCACAATTAAACCCCGAATCGATTGTGCCTTGTCCCGATTCAATCCCGTTATGGACAGCCACTATACCGCAAATTCTAGGCCAATAAATATCTTTAAAATGCTCCATTAAACTCCCCAAAACCTCATTTTAATCAGCCAGCACAAGGACCAATGAGGCACGCACTAAAATCCATATTCAAGGCCCGAACTTACTCCAAACTTGGACCGCTCCGAACCAATCTGTCCAGTCATCTCACGGTACTATACGGGCCGCTAAACCTCAACTAAATTATCACACTAAGCCCGTAAAATAGCCACAAAAACAGCCACCATTCGGTCTATCAATTTCACCCGCTAAGTCCACAATTTCGTCCAAATCACGGCACCCATGCCTCGCCACATCACAGCACTATACGGGCTGCTAAACCTCGATCAAATCATCATCCTCGGTCACCAAATACGCCACAAAATCAGCCCTTAACAGCCTCCACCATTTAACCCCTAAAATACCATATTTAACCCCTAAAACCCATCTAGAAATGCAAATTAACCTAAGTAGGGTTTAGGGTAGTACTCACTTGAAATCCTAAGCTTGAAATGAGGCGGAACCAGCAGCAAGGGCGGCTGGACAGCGGCGGGGCAGCGGCGGCGACGGGCAGCCTCTCGGCAGCGCATGCGACGGCGGTTCGCGGACGGCGGCGGTCCTAGGCGGGCGAGGCTAATCACGTGGATGAGAGGGGGAGGAAGAGAGAGAGAGAGAGAGAGAGACGGCTGAGTGGTGATGGTGAGGCGAGGGGGAACGGCGGAACCGGCGGCGGCACTGGCTTGTGGCGGCGGCGGTGGCTTTCCGGCGACGGCGAGAGAGAGAGAGAGAGAGAGAGAGAGAGAGAGAGAGAGAGAGAGACACGGTGAGGGGGAGAGGGGAGGGGGACGGAATGGTGATGGTGATGGTGGGACGGGGTGTTGGCGGTGGCGGCAACATGCGGCCGGCGGTCCCCGGCGAGCGACGGCGGCGGCACACCGGCGACCAAGAGAGGGAGAAATCGGGAGAGAGTGAGAGGGAGAAGGGGGATGGTCGGAGCTGGTGAGGGAGAAATGAGAGGAGAGAGAGAGACTAGAGAGTGTTATACACAATGGGTGAGTGGGGGTTGGTGAACAACTTTGCACAGATGACAATCTTGCCCCTAATCAAAGGGTTGAGGTTTGAACTTGACAAAAATCTTGGGGGCACTTTTGTCCACAATATTATGAATTATTGGGGCTGATAAAACCATAATATAAACCCCAAAATATTGCCCAATTAAGTCCAAAATTCGGAACACCACATTTAGGCCTAGAGGCAAAACGGTAATTTTCCGGTCCATGGTCATATTTTCCAATTTTGACTCTATCGAACCCAGATATGTTTGGCCACATAAAAATGACGTCATCCTTGCAAAAATAGTCGCGCACGCCCACGAAATTCGACACCGAAGTCCGGATTTAATTTCACGATCGATTCCGCTCAATTTGCGATTTTAGCGTCTCTCACTAATGGATGACTGTTTAGGGGTTACGCGTATCGATCTAGGGCTACTCGAGTCATGACGGTCCCGATTTTCCAGAGAACGCGAGAATTTATCACTAGTCCTAGGGGTCGCGGTTATCCGGAATAAGTTCGAGATCGTTCGCCGCGCGCACTCTCGATTGTGCAAAATCACCCGCTATCCGATCGTGCGTCGTCGGTCAAACTAAATCCGTCACCATTCTCGGGCCGGCCCACATCGGCACAAAATATTCCCTCGTCGCTTCTCGGAATTGGACTCGATTCACGATCGAGTTCTTGAGTCCACGTACCGTTTTCCTAGTTAGCCATTCCCTAATAGTCAGTATCACGAGAATGATCAGTTCCGGGCAAGACTCACTAAAACGAAACGAAAAATAATCGTCTATTTCATTAATCCCGGAAATGGGCGAATTTCAGGACATTACAAAAGCAATCCTTTATGAATTCTTCTGTTTGATTGTCAATGACCTACCTCCAACCAGATCAAAGAAGCAATTTAACTAGTATGTGAAATCTGACTTGAGATATCAACTAAAACAGACAAGAGAAAAATTTATATATTTTGGGCGTAAATAACATGCATATTTAATTGGTATAGCTGCTTGACTCCTTGATAGATCACTGTTTTTATAGCTTCCTGTAAATGAATCAACAATCCACGTGAAAGACTAAGGAACTGACAAAGTGACGATTAAGATCGACCATATTATGTATAAATGTCTTGCCATAGATGTTTCGCAATTTCAACATATTGCTTGAATCTCACTATTCTTTTGTTTTTTAAACTAATGTTAAGAGTTATAAGCAAACAGGCTATTCCTTTTCTAAAGGGAAAAACTGGTCGCACATCCACGAGGTACAAATCAGGTTGAATTCTCGTGCATACCGTGATTGATGGTTCATGTGCAATCATAGGTGCATAGTTGGTCCACTAAAATGGAATCTCATACTTTTTCCACAAAAAAACCAAAATTGTGAGACCTGCCAAAAGGCTTTTGCCAATCTTTTAGATTGACCAACGGAAGTTATTCTATAATTCTTTAGAGCATTTCTAGTCCTTGAATCACCAAAAAAAAAAAAACACACGTACTCGAAATTATCGATTGAAAATATTTTCAAATTGGAAGCCGGCACTCCTCAAGCAGTTAATCAAACGTGGGATCTTTCCCAATATCCTCTACGCCTACTTATATTCTCTTTGAGGCTAAAAGCATCGACTACCTTGTTAGCTGTCTCGGACTTGTGTTGAAGGACAAAATGAATTCTTGCAAGTTGAAACCTATATAGCACCACCTCGTTTTATATAATAATAATGACAAAATATATGTGATTTTGATGAATTACAGATAATCATGAATCTCCCAGGAGCTATATAAGCTCCGAAGGACAGTGAACACATCGCGGCAGAAATGTGGCGCTATGAGATGGCCTTAGACTCATAGGCCTAATTTGCTAATGAAACCTCTTCTGGCTGAATGCAAGAACTTGCCCGCGGAGCCGCAGGAATACAAAATTGAGCACATATTCAGAGAAGCAGCCGGTTGCACGGATGCTTTGGCCCTGCTTGCAAAGGAACAGCATCTGCAGTTTGGTACTTATTCATCTGTTTTAGATGTACTTTTGCATAATGACTCCGTTGGGAGGACATATACTAAAGACAATGCAACTTGACTAGTTTTGTGTAACGATCAACAGTTGAGATTTGTTACGATACCAAATGAGATATTATGTAGACAGAGCATCGTTGTCCCTTACCTATATTAACATAGTAGATTCAGGATTTTACTTAGTCATGCCTATTGTCAAGACCTCTAGATTTAGGACTGGGATGAGTGGGGAAGATTGGATTTCTTCGATTCCTGCTGTATGGGTAGTCGTGAGGCGATTTTCCTTCACTACTTGCTCTCATCTCTCTCTCTCTACTTTTTTCTTTCTTTTATTTACGATGTATTGCATGGACCTGGTTTCCTCGGCAGCAGGTGGGGGCTTGTGCTATTTTGAAGGGTAAGCCTCGCTGTGATCTTGGGATTCAAAACAGTCAACTGGAAGACAAACAGAAACGATATTAAATTATGATGGGATAAATGCACAAAAAGTCCTAAAACTTGTCACGAAAGTGCAATTGAGTCTTAAAATTTACTAAAGTACAACTAAGTCCTAAAACTTGTCAAATTTGTATAATCGAGTCAATCTGTTAACTCTGTCTAACTTGGCTAACAAAAAATACTGACGTGATTTTTTTTAAGGTCACAGCGCGTTGTTTGCACAAATATATGATGACCGTATGTTCGAGATAGGATGTTCAAGTAATTCGCTTGCAGGTACTCCTAAATACGAGGATCTCAACATGTTTGGCAAATATACATGATTCGTGACACGAGTCGTATAAGCACGTGAGATTCGTGCGACTTCCTTCACTTTTCATAACGACTTGGAATGATTGGGGCCATGGTAGATTGTGATGCACCCTTTTTTCTCTTCTTTCCAATGTCGAAGGGATCTGATGTGGATTGATAATCCACAGAAAGAAAAGGTCTTTTCTGAGTTCTTATAGATCATTAACTATTGCCTTAATAATTCCTTACAAGTTTATGAGTTCAGATTCAATCTATCACTCATCTCATTAAATAACACTTGAAATTTCAAATAACATTGAAAGAAAAGGTCTTTTCTGAATTCTTATAGATCGTTAACTATTTCCTTAGTAATTCCTACTTCTAAATACAAGTTTGTAAGTTCAGATTCAATCTATCTCACTCATGTCATCAATTGGTACAAACGGTAGCCTTTTATCTCTCCTCTTTTTACTTATTTTTTTGTCATTCTTATTAAAAGAACTGGCACAAATATAATCCGTTTTTTATCGCTCTAATCAACAACCTTGCCCCACACTTTGCAGGCGTGGAACGAGGGTGGAGACGGGGACTTCCGCGGGCCCTGCTCACTACTCTACTTATTCCAATATAATCCTTTTTATTATGTTCAGTTTTCGAAAGTTACATAGAAATCGTTATTTTGTTAGATTTCGTGTTTACATTTATACTCATTAAACTAAATCACTCATCAAATTATATGCTCTTTAAGCTAACAATTTTACATTTAATAATTGGCTTCTCATTAGTATCCACTTATCTCAATTACGTCTCTAAATCAAAGTATCTACAGGCTTTCAAAAAAATGGATAGATGAACCAGGTCCTAGGTCAGATTCTCTATATTCATGAGAGTCATTTGGCTGGTAATATTACAACAAAACATTATGACATTGCTGATGTATCTATGGACAGAGATGTTCTCTATGAACCTAAAGAACTATCTTTCATGAGCAAGAAAACAGCATCTCATATTAATTTACTGAAACATTACAAACAAACATAGATTAGAATCTTCAGACATGCACGTATAACTGTACTAAACAAACAACTTAGATACAGAGCATTAAGTACCTAGCTGCATATTTTCTTGTCTGCTAGAGCTTATCTCACCTTTTACATCCGTTTGCCATTCTCTTGGAGTGGTGCAAGAACCACCTACTCTTCTCATCAATGATCAAGTTCCCTAGCACAACACCAACCAAAAACCCAACTCCAGTGCCGGCCAGCACGATTTTCCAATCCAGGTCAAATAGAGACTCTTCTTCATTATCTACTTTGAAAGACAATAGTGGTGGTGCAGTGCTTTCACCGATTGTGCATTTATTTGGTAGAGGACCTCCACACAACCCCTCATTCATCACAAATGAATTGCTCCCGAATGTGTCGAACTGTGTTCCACGTGGTATCCGTCCCGATAGTCGATTGTGAGAGACATCGAAAACCTCGAGAAATGTGAGGCTGGCTAGTTGTTGAGGAATCTCTCCTGTGAGATTGTTCAGGGAAAGATCCAGTGATTCGAGCACCGTCAAGTTGGCCAAGGAAGGAGGGATGCTACCATTGAGGAAGTTGTTTGAAAGGTTGAGCAATACGAAATGACTTTAGATCTCCAATGAGTTCAGGAATGAATCCTTCGAACTTGTTATTGGAGAAGTCAATCGCCATGAGGACATCCAAAATCTTCACATATTCCCTTTTCATGCCCTTACTCATTAATGTCATCGCATAAGTCAAACTTTCGCCGTATAAATCAGAAGACATAAATAGCCAATTATAAGAACTCAAATATGCCAACTTTTCTTGACCATCGATAAACTTCATGGCGTGGCAACTCCTTAACAGCTTGGAAGGAAGTTCACCATTGAAGTTGTTGTTTGATAGGTCCAGGATGTGTAAATTGGTGAAGTTAAGCTGGCTTAGATTATCTTCTATGGGTCCATGGAACATATTGGATTGCAAGTCAATAACTTTTAGGTAGGCCAATTCCGATAGCCAAAATGGGAATGTATCATTAATTTGATTGCAACCGAGATTCAAATACTCCAGCATTCCGCAATTTCCTAAAGATCTTGGAACAATCCCTCTTAGTCGGTTTTCTCTTAGGTCGATCATCCTCAATGAACAACCATATGGGTAAATGCGAGGAATCATGCCCTCGAATTTATTTCTCGCGAGATTCAATATAATCAAAGGACCAATACTACCCAAACAAGGAGGAAGTATGCCATTCAGAGTATTGTTGAACAAATCGAGGACGGCAAGAGAGCTCACTTCACAAATGGATGTTGGAACTTCCCCAAATAGGAAATTGTTGGAGATTTTGTACACGTCGACCGAGGGGGGTGGGATAGGGAGGGTTGTTTCTAGCAAGTTAGAACTAATGTCAAGATACCTCAAGCTCAGCAAAGGAAGATCGGTCTGGTTGTTTTCGAAGCCGGTTAAAAGATTATGAGAAAGATTTATATACTCGAGAGATTCTTTGCTATTGTTGCACATCAATCTAGGAATGCTCCCTCGGATTCCGTTGTGTGATAGGTTTAAAATCTCCAATTTGCTTAAGTAGCCTATAAACTGTGGGAACTCGGTCAAGTTGCACGAATCCAAGAATAAGAGGGAAAGCTTCGATGTAGTGGCATTGATGAAGGACTTGGTGAACGATATATTGTTGTAGGACAAAAATAAGCCTCTCAAGTTCTTGAGTTTGAATAGATCATTTCCATCGAGAAAGTCATTGAGATTAAGCGACCCCAAATAAAGCCATTCAAGATCCTTCAAATTCCACAATGTGCGCGGAATATCACCGCACAAGTCGTTGTGAGAAAGGTCGAGCGAAGTCAACTGCCTCAGATTCTCAAATGAAGATGGAAGTCCACCGCTTAGCCGATTATCTACCAAACAGAAAGAAAAAAAAGACGCAAGACAAGAGGAGCGTTAGTTACACCATGGACTAACTGCATTTGAGAATATTAGTAGGAGCAAATGTGACGCCACGTCATCTATGCACCAGCCCACTCAGTGGACGAAAAGTGGCACTGTGGGTCCCACCTTCAGAAAAATTGGAAAAGTCTCTCTTCCTCTCCTCCCCTCTGCCGGTTCGGGTCGCATCTCTTAGCTTCTCTCTCTCTCTGTGCAACTCCATGGAACCACCGATCTCTCGTGCTCCACCGCCGCTCCCTCCCTCTCCGACCACCACCAAAACCCTCGCCGCGACGGCCACGAGCAAAACCACCATCGCCGCCTCAAGAGCTTCGAGTCCAACGACGGCCTGAGACGGAAGGCCTTCCGGCTTGGCAAGTTCGGCCAAGTCCTGAACCACGGACAGCTTCTTCATCATCAACTTCTTCTCCCACAACTTCCTCAACTTTGACTCTTCCTCCTCGCAATTGATCCCCCTCGACGTCGCGATCTCGATGCTCGACTCGACGCACGTCTCGTCCTCCCGCAACCTCCTCAAATCCCTAATTTTCAGATTCACGCTCCCAATGTACCCGACGAACTCCGCCCACGCGCTGATCTTCGACAGAACACGCGAGTGGCAGCCATTGATGGAGGGGGTAGGGTTTCGGGTAGGAGGGAGGAGGAGAGGATGATCTTCGTGTCGTCTCGCTTGGCGAGGTAGGCCTTGAGGTGGAGGAGGAAGTCCCTGTTTCTAGTTTTGCTTGAGGCCATCGCGGCGGGGGTTTTGGTGGTGGTCAGGGAGGGAGCGAGCGGCGTGGAGCTCGAGAGGTCGGTGGTTCCATGAAGTTGTAGAGAGAGAAGGAAAGAGATCCGACCGAACCGGCAGAGAGGAAGAAACTATTACCTGAAATGTGTAAGACGGTAAGTTTTGTCAAGTTGACCACCCACTCCAAAGTATCACCGCTCAAGTTATTGGAAGAGAGCGATAGCCGCGATAGCTGGGTAAGATCAGCAAAGGAAACAGGGATTTGACCTTGCAAGTTATTCATGTCAAGGGCTAGTCTAGTGAGATGAGAAAGATTACCCAATGAAGAGGGAAGTGATCCCGAAAAAAGGCACTCCCAAGCTGCTAACTCATTCAAGAGACTAAGATTTCCGATCGAAGCGGGTATTTCTCCCGAGAAGTTGGTATTGTAAAGGTATAAGGATTTCAATGGAGAACCCCAATGCGGTTTGGGAAGAAAACCAGAAAGGTTGGAATTGCCACCAATGTCTAGGACTTCCAAGTTTGGCATCTGAAAAATGCTGACCGGAAAGTCTCCATTCAATCCACAATATCCAAGCCGAAGCGATGTCAAGGAAGAGAAATTCGCTAGCACATGAGGGACAGGTGATGACAAGCTTACAAAAGAAAGATCGATTTCTTTTAGCCCAGTCAAATTATGGACAAGGTCGCCCATGTTGGGCAAATGAAGTGTCTCCCCCCAAAAAGTGGACAAATCGAGAGAAACTAATTGAGATAGCTGCGAGATATCGTGAGGGATTTCACTGGAAAAATCTGAGTGGGAGAGATTAAGGTATTGTAACCTCAAAAGATTGCTGAAGCCGTACGAGATTGGGAAGAAGTGGAAGCTATTGTAAGCAAGATTGAGCGACTCCACGTGAACGAGTCAAAAGAGAGTGGTGTTGGGACTCATGGTGCCCGAGAGACAACTGCTACTGAGGTTGAGGGCAATCACTCGGCCGGTGACCTCATCACATTCGACGCCGCGCCACGAACAACAATCTCCACTTCCATCCAAAGACCAGGAGTGGACCTTTGGATAAACGCATCGCCAATCTGACGTGTCGGTTCTGAAACTTCTCTTGAATTCCATTAAGGCAGAGCTCTCATCCGCATGACATCGTTCCTCAGCAAACCTAGTATGAAAGAGAGAAAGTAGGAACATCCAAGTAAGCAGCAGATATAATGATAAGGCTGCCATAATTTTCTGCTTTTGTTTTTGTTCTTTCGATTACTGAAGTGAGTTTTCGAGGGAGAGTGCAACGGAGAAGTTTTTATAGGCAGCAACAATTGGTTCTGTCAAAGGAAATACCTTGCTACTAGGCCATTCAAAGTGCTTGACCACGATACTTTTCATGGATTTTATGTATGCCTTCTGTATTGGTTTGGCAACTGCTGGACGTTAGACCGTATAAACATTTCTTTTATCATCTGGGGCACGGGCGCAGCGTCGGCTTGGCATTCTCTTTTTATGTATATTTCTCTGTCGTACTTTCAATATAGTATCCATTCGTTTCTTTTGGCGACATATTGGAAATTGTTGACAAGCTCCCACGTAAAATCGTTCACACCGTTTGATTTTGACTCATAGCTTCAAGGCTTAATTTCAAGTACAGAGGCTGTTCATCGATGTTTGTTCATCCATATGGGGTTGCTTGTGTGGACTTTCATCAATAAGCCCATTTATAGGTAGGCCTGTGTCTCTGTAACCGTAAACTCACTTATACATCTCATCTCTCCCTACTTCGCTTGAAATTATCACCAAAAAAGTCATTTTGTTCTCAGATTCATCAAGTTTAAGACTCATTTTGTCATTCATGGTTTCATTTTGATTTTTGATTAGTGAAGTTTCTCTCTTAATTATATCGCGTGAACTATAATGCGTCTAACATGATTTACGTAAAGACTGAGTAACAAATTTAAATCCTTCTACATTTTCATCTCAATTAGAATCTAATGTAGAGTAGAGCCCATCTACCTGTCCAAAGACCATACGATATTTCAAGGAAAATGGCAAGGAGAGTCGAGTCCCAAGCAAGATAAAGGCATCATCTGTCAAAAGATGTATTTTCTTGTGCTGTGCTTCGCCATTCATTGCCGGTATTATTGGCATGGTCCACTTACTAGTGAAATGACACCACCCATCTTTTTCACGTAGAAAAGAAGAAAAAAAATACCAAAACTCAACAAAGAATTTTCTTTTTTGTGACAAACCAGTTGAACTAACCTAAGCACTGGGATTGGGATAATTTTACAATTTCCACTATTTTAAGGCTATTAATAGATGGGTTTAAGTGTTAATTTACGTTGTAAGTCCTAAATTTAACAGGATAAGTTAAAAAAATATCTCATGTTTTTATCGAATCAATTTGTGTTACCAGAAAAATCAAGTAAGATAGTTCAGTGTTTTATGGCAACAAGAAGGGATAGTTCAATGTTTAACATATAGTTTGAGATTACTAGTAAAACACACCGTGCGTGCACGCATTAAGACCACATTTTTTTTAGGGATAAATGCATTCAAAATCCTAAAACTTATCACGAAAATGCAATTGAGTCATAAAACTTTCAAAAAGTGCAAACAAGTCCTAAAACTTGTCACAAAAGTGCAAATAAATCATAAAACTTGTCAAAGTGGTTTAATCAAGTTCTTCCATTAATTGTACTTTTTGAAAGTTTTAGGACTTGTTTGCACTTTCGTGACAAGTTTTAGGACTTGTTTGCACTTTTTTAAATTAAGTTCAATGTGAAAAAGTGTCTTGAATAGTATGAATCAAAAGTTTCTTTTCTTGTAACCATGGAGGAAATTTTTAGTAGAAAGAATTAAGGTTACGTGCACATCTCGTAAATTTTGATTTTATGAGAAAGTACAAATAGATAAATCAAATTTTAATTTGAATGTGAAAGACACTATTCGTTTAGAAGTATATTGAAAGACACATTGTGTGAATGAAAATTAATGTTATGAAAAACACAGCTCTTGTATAATGGATGAGACAGGTCTTGTTTAATAACCATTATCCGATCATTACTTGAAAATCAGAACACTTCCTCATCAAGTGTTGAGTTGCCCCAACGACGCAAGTTCTTTTTTGGGTTCTGTGAACACTTCAGTCAATGAAGTCAATTTCAAATTGTCATAGCTAGACACGTCACGTCGTTTCGGGATCATAAAGGTCTTAAAGGATGACTCCAGCTTTCTGGCATTGACCCAAGTCAAGAAGCATATTTGAACATTAGTCTATGGATCTCTCAAGGTGAACTTGCCGCGAAAGGCGGTCCAGGTATCCACTTTCATGAGATAATTTAGATTTAGGATTGACATGTCCTCGTCTTTGTCAAGTAACATTGCTCTTGTGAAAATAAGTTTCAAAAATTGATTTTGTGGTATTTGATAATAAGTGAATCCACTAAAGGGAGCATTTGTCCTTAAAGATGACATATCATGGATAACAAGTTGGAATCAACATCTTTTTTTCTTTTTTTATTCTGTAATCCATCAAAATAACTAGAATTACAAAGAAATTCGGAAAAAAATTATGAAATCATATTAGTAAAATATTATATATGACTGTGTTCTTTGAAAAAGCGGGAAAATGGGAGCATTAATAAAGTATATTCAGGAGATGGGAAACAATATGAAAATTTTATATTCTTTTCACTTGGACGCGCATCAAGAAATAAGGGAAAATGATTTCTTTATTGCTAGAAGGGAAAGTCGTCTTCCCTAATCTAAGTTTGTTGCTTCAAGCTCACAGAAGACGTTTTTTATCGATCGAATAATTTTTCGTCATCCAATCACTGGAAAGTTTGAAAACAATTTCCCAGAATTATTTTTTCATTAGCCGATCGACCCTAAGGGTCCTCATGTTCCTTGGCATAGATTGATTTGGTTTCATCCAAATATTCCAAGGTTTATTTTATTACCCGGCTCATTGTTTTCACATGGACCACACGTTTGACCACACGTTTTTCCGGAGAGCATGTGTAAAGAAAGGTCCAAAGATTCCGGCAGAGTCAGCTCAACAAAGGAAGGTGGGATCGGACCGGCGAGATTTTTGTTTGAAAGGTTAAGCACGTGAATGAAGTGGCTTCAAATTTCTAATTGGTGCGGGTATGGGTTTCTCGAACTTCTTGTTGGAGAGATTAATTGCCATAAGGGCATATTGAACCTTTGAGTATTCCCTTTCCGTGCCTTTATTCACCAGTTTCATTCCACAAGTCACACTCTCCCAACCCAAGGAAGAAAGTTCTTGCAGAATATCCATATACTCTGAACTCAAATTTACCCGGAATAAAAACATCTGTAACAACTTGGATGGTAGCTCACCAATGAAACTGTTGTAGGAAAGGGCCATGATTGGCAAACTGGTGAAGTTAAATTGGCCTTGTTAATTAGTTTCCATCGGACCATGGAATTTATTGGAAGGCAAGCCAATAAATTTTAGCTTGCCTTCCGAAAAAAAATCTGTGTGGAGCCAAGATTCATTGGAAGGCAAGCCAAGATTTAGTTATCTACAAAAATCTGTGTGGAGCCAAGTCCTATAGTACTCCTCATGGTGTAATCGCTTTATAAGAATCTAAAATAATGAGGAAACTATAAAGGGAATAAAAAGATTAATAGAGTTAATTACAGTTAAATTCTGTGATGGCTGACTAGGCAATTACATCAATCAATCAAAAAAAAAGAGTAAATAGATTGATCACTAACCACATTAGTAATAGGGCGCATCAAGATTTGACATTAGGGTTCATATCTTTTCACTTTGATGATGGACGAGTTTATCAGGATCGAGAATTCTATTGTTAAGCCAACATTTTTCAAGATAAACGGCCTTCTTCAAAAGAAGTAACAGGACAAGGGCTAGTGAAATTTCATAAAAGTTACATTTCCTCACTTTATTTTAAGGGTCAATATTCGGACCACGGATCTCTTCTGCTTTAAAGAGGAAAATTTGAGGCACTTGCTACACCTTATTGATAAAAAATTCAAAAGGCATGCCATGTAAGTGAAGCCGACGTTGCATTTCAGCATTGAGTTAGCTTTCGGCATAAAATGTCAACCACGCCTTGACTCGAAAGTCGTCTTCCAAGTCTTCCACTAGTTGAGGGAAGAATCTGAGATGGCCACTTCAACTTGCACGTCATGCACGTCTTCTCAAAGTAATCTGGCACAACGACCTTATTTGTTCATGCATATCTAAGGTTTAAAAACAAAAGTAAGGCTATAGTAATTTTTTTGTACCACGCTTCCTAATCTAGGTTTCGGCTTTGCAACTTGACTTTTGAGTTCAACCAACCAACCCCACAACAATCAACTTCTATGTAACATTTTCTTTGTTTTCGTAATTTAGCGGTGAAGTGGTATCTAAATTAGCTTTCGCACACCTCAATTAGTTCATTTTCCAAAGTGATTTTAAGGGCTCACTCCCTTATATCAACCTGGTTCAATCGGGATTTTACCTCTAGAGTGCTTCCAATATGGCTTGAACCCAATACTACAAGGAGAGAAGAAAACTTCTGGCCATCTAAACTGACACCTTAGTGGTTCTATGTAGCAATTACTAATAGGGGGCATCAAGATTTGACATTGGGGTTCAAATCTTTTGACTTTGATGATGGACGAGTTTATCAAGAACTCTATTGTTAAGTCGACATTTTTCAAGATGAACTGCCTTTTTCAAAAGAAGTAACAGGACAAGGGCCAGTGAAATTTCATACAAGTTACTTTTTCCTCACTTTATCTTAAGGGTCAAGATTCGGACCATGGATCTCTTTTGCTTTAAAGAGAAAAATTCGAGGCACTTGCTACACCTTATTGATAAAAAAAAATTCAAAATGCATGCCATGTAAGTGAAGTCGATGTTGCATTTCATCATTGAGTCCGCCTTCGGCATAAGACGTCAACCGCGCCTTGAGTCGAATGTCGTCTTCCAAGTCTTCCACTAGTTGAGGGAAGAATCTGAGATGGCCACTTCAACTTGCACGTCACACACGTCTTCTCAAAGTAATCTGGCACAACGACCTTATTTGTTCATGCATATCTAAGGTTTAAAAACAAAAGTAAGGCTACAGTAATTTTTTTGTACCATGCTTCCTAATCTAGGATTCGGCTGTGCAACTTGACTTTTGAGTTCAACCAACCAACCCCACAACAATCAACTTCTATGTAACATTTTCTTTGTTTTTCGTAATTTAGCGGTGAAGTGGTATCTAAATTAGCTTTCGCACACCTCAATTAGTTCATTTTCCTAAGTGATTTTAAGGGCTCAATCCCTTATATCAACCTGGTCCAATCGGGATTTTACCTCTAGAGTGCTTCCAATATGGCTTGAACCCAATACTACAAGGAGAGAAGAAAAATTCTGGCCATCTAAATTGACACCTTGGTGATTCTATGTAGCAATTACTAATAGGGCGCATCAAGATTTGACATTAGGGTTCAAATCTTTTGACTTTGATGATGGACGAGTTTATCAGAATCGAGAACTCTATTGTTAAGTCGACATTTTTCAAGATGAACTACCTTTTTCAAAAGAAGTAACAGGACAAGGGCCTATGAAAGTTACTTTTTCCTCACTTTATCTTAAGGGTCAAGATTCAAACCATGGATCTCTTCTGCTTTAAAGAGGAAAATTTGAGGCACTTGCTATACCTTATTGATAAAAAAAATTCAAAATGCATGCCATGTAAGTGAAGTCGACATTGCATTTCATCATTGAGTCCGCCTTCGGCATAGGACGTCAACCACGCCTTGACTCGAATGTCGTCTTCCAAGTCTTCCACTAGTTGAGGGAAGAATCTGAGATGGCCACTTCAACTTGCACGTCACGCACGTCTTCTCAAAGTAATTTGGCACAACGACCTTATTTGTTCATGCATATCTAAGGTTTAAAAACAAAAGTAAGGGCATAGTAATTCTTTTGTACCTCGCTTCCTAATCTAGGATTCGGCTTTGCAACTTGACTTTTGAGTTCAACCAATCTACCCCACAACAATCAACTTCTATGTAACATTTTCTTTGCTTTCGTAATTTAGTGGAGAAGTGGTATCTAAATTAGCTTTCGCACACCTCAATTAGTTCATTTTCCAAGGCAATCTTGAGGGCGCACTCCCTCATATCGGCCTAATCTAATTAGGATTTTACTTCTAGAGTGCTTCCAATAAGGCTTGAACCCAATACTACAAGGAGAGAAGAAAACTTCTGACCATCTAAATCGCCACCTTGGTGGTTCTATGTAGCAATTACAAGTGTACCGACTAAATAGAAAATAAGACAAAGATCATATACATATTGTATTCAATAATTTTATAGATGATGCACGGTTAGTACAATCATATGTTAAAACATTATCTTTTTTTTGCGGGTCTCTCAATTTTGGCCTATCTGTGGAAAAAGAAACGAGATGCCGCGTTAAAACACGCAGTCATGATTGCACATGAACCCATCCATCACGGCATGAGAATTCGACCTGAAATTTCCACCTCGTGGATGCGTGACCATTTCTTTCCCTTTTTGCCAAAAAAATGACCACAATTTGCTTATAAATATTAAAATTATTCAAAAAAGGAAGGCAGTGAGAGGCAATATGTGGAGTATTCTACGGTTAGTCCAAGAGTAACATCCCATGGCAGACTTCGGAATCCTCTTGATAAACCCATCTCCTGATACTATAGCATGGCAAGACATACATCGTTTACTTGATCTTCATTGTCAATTTGTCGGCCCTCGGTCTCTCCAGTAGAGGCAAAATTCTTAACTGTAGCGTGTCCGTAAAGGAAAACATTCACGTCATTTTCCATGGTGCCGTGTTTGTCGAGGCTAGTTCTTTTCCACGTCATACTCCAGCATGGTTTGATAGCCATGTTAGATCGAGCTTATCAGAACCGGTGCCAAAGGTCGGACTTAAAAATAAAGCATTTTTAAGGAACTGATTAATTAAATTAAAAGTTCAAGAACTTGAATGAAAGAAAAAGTGTGAATTAAGAGAGGAAAAGTAAAACTTTCCCGTTAGCATATGGTGGACCAAAACGGCACTGCACTGCTCATTTTGGAAGTCTAAGCAAGTTTTCTAATCAAAATTTTTTTTTGGTCCTTCTCTTTTCACCTCTTGGACGAGGGAAGAAGACGAAGCTTACTAGACAAAACTTTCTTTTGATTTTTTAAATTGGTTTCTTTGTGTCTTTTCAACAAGGTGGAAGAAGCGCGTTTTGGTATTTTATGTAGCTTCTTCTGGATCAAACAATTACACTCAAACTAAATATTCTGTAAAGACACATTTTGACATGGACTTATCTACTCGAACTTTGACATGGTTCGACAACCACGTAAATTCGAATTTATCATAATTGGTTATGGACACTTGACTTGATTAGAAAAATAATACAGGTTCAAAGACCCTTAGATAAATTAGAAGTTTATGGACTTGATTGAAAAAAAAAAGACTTAAGTTAAAGGATGAACAAAAAGAGCACTGCTATTTGATAAATTCATTTACACGGATGCTTTAGCAGTGCGTCCTTTTGCAAAATTGAGAACATACTCAAAGAAGCATATGGTTGCACGAATGCTTTAGCCCTGCTTGCAAAGGAACAATATCTGCAATTTGTAATTTGTTCTTCGGTTCCAGATGTTATTAAAGACCTATTGTGCAATGACGCCGGCAGCGCATATATTTCAGACAATGTAACTTGACAGGCTTTTTTAATGTAATCATGTTATTTATTGGAAAAAAAAGGGAGAAAAAATGCTTTATCTCCGGTGTGTAGGTATTCATCATTCTTTTTCCTTTTTAAACATTAGTTGACCATTATAACGTCAAATGTTAATTTTGACGTGAGAATATTCTGGTCCTGTTCATTACTCTTATTATATAATGGCACTAGAATTGAGTTTCAATCCAAACAAGTAAATGATTGCTTCATCAAAATATATATTTATACAAGCCAATCACGACAGTATATTTCAAAATACTTAAGAGCAAAATGAACGAACTTGTGCTTCCTTGCTAATTGCCTCAGTACTTCCTTTTTTCAAGACGATAAATCCCATCTTAGATAGGTAAATCGTGGATGCATGAAATTTTCATGTACAGACTAAGTTAAAAAAATGAGTCAAAACCCAAGTGAGTGACCCGAAGATGATAGTCTTTAACTACTGAGTTAAAACCATTGAGTCATGTCTTGGCACTTGGTATTTGTTTATACTGTACGTAAATTAGGTGATTAGATTCCTTGAATTGCATCAATTCCTTCTTTGTAAGAAACCATTGAAGGTTAAGAAAATAAATGGTGTCTCTCAATCATTAATGATATCATAAGCAACAAATGGAATAATCATAAAGGTATTATGGAAAATTTGAGGCACTGGTATACCTAATGATGAAAATGCATGCCGTGTAAGTGAAGTCGATGTTGCGTTTCATCATTGAGTCCACGTTCAGCAAAAGACGCCAACCACTCCTTGACTCGAAAGAAGTCTTCCAAGTCTTCCACTAAGTTGAGAATCTGAGTGGCCACGTCAACTTTGACTGCATGGAAAATGCATAATAATCAATTTGACTATATGTTCAGAAGCGTGCCTCTTAATGGTTGAAAAACTGTATTATATTGAAAAGAAAGTGGGAGAGACTCAGAAGTTCGGCAAGTAATCTTCTCCCAACAACAGGAAATTGCATGACTTATCCAGACTTTTGCCGATCTTTTAGATTGACGAACGGGAGTCATTTTACAGTTCTTAGGAGTATTCCTAGTCCACCAATCACAAAAAGAAAAGACGGTAATCATTCACTGAAAATATTTTCAGATTTTATATATCATTGCGTCATTTTATATAAAATTTAATGACAAAGTATACATGATTATAATGAATTACAAACAAGCATAAGTCTCTTGGGAACTATAGAAGCTCCGATGGACAGTAAACATATCGGGGCAGAAATTGGTGCAAAGAGATTGTCTTAGATTCGAATTAGCCGATAAAGTTACCCATTTACCCACTGAAATGGATGCCATGTTTGTTAGTCAAGCAATTGCAGGCGGTCAGAGGCTTAATTTACTATTGGACCCTCTTTTGGCTAAACGCAGGGACGTGCTCGCGGAGCTGCTGGAATACGAAATTGAGCACATATTCAGAGAAGCGGATGGTTGCACGGATGCTTTAGCACTGCTTGCAAAGGAACAATATCTGCAATTTTTTCAGACAATGTAACTTGACATGCTTTTTTTAATATAATCATGTTATTTATTGGGAAAAAAAAGGAGAAAAAAAAAGATTTATCTCCGGTGTGTAGGTACTCATCATTCTTTTTCCTTTTTTAACATCAGTTGACCAAAATCACGTAAAATGTAAATTTTGATGTGAGAATATTCTACTCCTGTTCTTCACTCTTATTGTATAATGACACTGGTTAGCTCGTGCAATGCCGGTTACTTGAATTGACATCTATGAAGATCATAAATATATATATTGCATGAAAGTTTATATAGTACTGTCCAATTGTAATTTGTACCCTATATAATATGATATTTGATGGGATGCGGGATTAGGAATGCACTAATTATACAAAACTTGTTAGCTCAAGCTATTTGTGATCTCAGTTGAGTCTCAATCCAGACAAATAAAATGAATGTTTCATCGTGTGTGTGTGTGTGTATATATATATATATGTTTGTGTGCGCGTGCGCGCTCGTGCATGTGTCTGTACGTAAGTATGTATGTGTGTGTGTGTATGTATGTGGTATGAGGCCAGCTTTCACGCACCTTAATTAGTTCACTTCCCGGGGGATATTAAGTGTGCACTCCCGCATATTGGCCTGTTGTATTCAGGATTTTACTCTTAAGGTGCTTTCGACAAGACTCGATACTCAAGACCGCAAGTAGAGAAGGAAACTCTTTAGCCATCTAAACCAACACTGTGTTGGCTCTGTGTAGCGAGTCCGAGTGCACAAATTAAATAGAAAATTAGACAAAGATGAAATAAGTATTAATTATATTGAATAATTTTATTGATAATGCGTGATCTGTACAATAATATATTAAGACATTTGCTTTTTCAAGATCCATGTGTGGATCACAATATTTTTAGACATACGAATCATATCAAAGACGGATATTCATTTGATTATCTATACACCGATACCTCTTTTCACATGTAACATACTATGTCAGTAGTGTGAACCTCCAGCGAAAGCGACCAGCCATTACTATATATATAAAAGCTTCTCAACGGCACCTTTATCTTGCATGTTTTAACCAACTCCAGTAACGAAAACAAAAATCATGGCATCCTTACTCTATGCGCTTCTTACTTGGATCGTCCTTCTCGTGATGATCCATACTTCCCTTGCTAAGCCACTATGCCATCCGGACGAGAGCTCAGCCTTGATGGAATTCAAGCAAAGTTTTCGAATCACTAGAGAAGAATTTCGTTGTGTTTATCCAAAGGTTGAATCATGGTCACTAGATGGACATGGAGATTACTGCTCATGGGATGGGGTCGAGTGCGACGAGGTGAGTGGTCATGTGACAGGCCTTGACCTTAGTAACAGTTGTCTCTTGGGTACTTTAACTTCCAACACTAGCCTCTTTCGCCTACTTCACTTGGAGTCGCTGAATCTTGCCTTGAATGACTTCAACTCTTCCTCGATCCCATACGGTTTCGGCAATCTTTCCAGGTTACAGTACCTTAATCTCTCTGTTTCAAAATTTTTCGGAAAAGTCCCCTCGGATATCTCACGGCTCTCGAGATTAACTTCTCTTGACTTGTCTTATGAGTGGACATATCTTGAGATACCCAACGTAGAGAACTTTGTTCAAAACTTAACTATGCTTAAAGAACTTGATCTCTCGAGTATAAACATGTCATCACGATTCCCTCGTATACTTGCAAACTTCTCTTCTTTGAAGTCACTTGGACTTAGAAAATGTGGATTGCATGGATAATTTCCGGTAAGCATCTTTCAATTATCAAAACTAGAAGTCCTTGACATCAGTTACAATGACAACCTTTCTGGTTTTAGTCCAGAACAACAGTGGGGTAATCCCATGAAATCATCATCTCTTGGGGGCACGATTTTCTCGGGTTCACTTCCCTCTTCACTGGGTAACCTTTCTCAACTTGCTTATCTAGATATCAAAGGAAGTAAATTTCTGGGTCAAATACCCACCTCCTTCGCTAACCTTACACAGCTATCATATCTAGATCTCTCCATCAATAATTTCACAGGTGATATTTCAAATTGGCTTGTCAACTTGGCAAAACTCACCTATTTGGCCCTTTCGGGTAATATTCAGCTAGCAAGGTTTTTTTTCAAAAAAAAAAAAGAAAAGGAAATGACAAGTTTCAATCAGCAGCCAAACTAGCAAGTCTTGTCTCTTTACATTTGGCAAAGAATCAGCTAAGTGGTCCAATTCCAGCATCTTCATTTGAGAACCTAACGAGGTTGGTTGTGCTTGACCTTTCATTGAACAATTGGCAAGGTGAAATTCCAAACTGCTTATGGGAACTCAAGGATCTTGAATATTTGGCTCTTTAACAGAATAATTTGAGTGGCACCGTGGATTTACACAAACTCAAGAACTTGAGAACAGTACTTTGGGACTTCAACCACATATCTTTTGTCAGCAAGACCGAGATCAATGCCACTCTTCCAAATCTTTCCACCTTAAGTTTAGTTTCGTGCAACTTACATGAGTTTCCAAGGTTTTTAGGCTACCTAAATGGATTGGAGGCGGTAGATCTGTCAAACAATAAAATCGGAGGGAGTATTCCTACATGGATGTGGAACGGGAGCAAAGAAACATTGATGAATTTGTCTCTTTCTCACAATTTTCTAACTAGCTTTGGGAACAGCTGCATCAACCTGACATTACCCCAGTTGACGTACACGGATCTTTCTCACAATTTTCTCACTAGCTTTTTGAACAACCATATCAATCTGTCACTACCCGTGTTGACCTATCTTGACCTTAGTTCTAACTTGCTCAAAACAGCACTCCCGAGTCCACCTCCATTAGCTTTTTATTACAATATCTCCAACAATTTCCTCTTCGGAGACATCCAATCTATTTGTAGAGGAAGATCTCTAGTCATTCTTGATTTGTCCATCAATAGTCGGAATGGCACAATTCCTTCCTGTCTAGGAAATATCGATTCTCTGACAATTTTGAATCTCGGGAGAAATAAGTTTGAGGGCATGATTCCTCATGCTTACCCAAAAGGTTGTGCGTTGAAGATTATTGACCTCACAAATAATCAATTGCAAGGGCCTGTCCCAAGATCTTTGGTGAATTGTCCAATGCTAGAGTACTTGAACCTTGGTTACAATCAAATTCATGAGGGGTTCCCTTCATGGCTATCATCTTGAAATCCAATAAGTTCCATGGTCCAATAGAAGCATATCGAAGCCTATTTAACTTTAGCAATTTTATATGACCAAAAAAAAAACTTTAGCAATTTGCATATCATGGACATTTCCAACAATGGTTTCAATGGTGAACTTCCTTCCAAGTTGTTGCACAGTTTCCATGCCATGAAAGTGATTGTTGGTCAAGACCAATTGGAATATATGAATACTTCTCAAAGGCTCGGTTTGTCTTTGGATACATATAAAAAAGTTGTGGATTATGAAATGAAATTAATGTTAAAAGGCATAGAGAGGGAATATTCCAAGGTTCTGTATGCCCTTAAGGAAATTGACCTCTCCAATAACAAATTTGAAGGATGCATACCTGACTTCATTGGAGATTTGAAGTCACTTGTTTTGCTTAACCTTTCAAACAACATTCTCACCGGTTTGATCCGGCTACCTTAGCAAATTTGACAGTGCTTGAATTTTTAGATCTTTCTCGAAACAAGCTCACGGGAGAGATCCCTCAACAGCTAGCCCAGCTTACATTTCTTTCATCTTTCAATGTCTCTCATAATCAATTGTTTGGACCAATAACACAAGGGAGTCAGTTCAACACATTCGGGATTGGTTCATTTGCCATGAATGAGGGATTATATGGAAGTCCTTTGCCAAAAAAATGCTCAAAGGTTGTGGATAACATACCATTGCCACCATCACCGCTCGAAGAAGAAAATGGCGAAGAGTCTCTGTTCAACTTGGATTGGAAAGTTGTGCTAATTGGCTCGGGAGTTGGCTTTTTGATCGGCGTTGTGCTAGGGAATTTGATCATTGATGAGAAGAGTAGGTGGTTCGTGTACTACTCCAAGATAATGGCAAAAAGATGGAAAACATCGAGAAGGCGTTGAACAGTAAGGAGTTGTGCTTGCAATTAGATACTTACATGACACCGATTAGTAATTTAATTATCATGTATCATTGATGAGAAGAGTAGGTGGTTCGTGTACTACTCCAAGATAATGGCAAAAAGATGGAAAACATTGAGAAGGCGTTGAACAGTAAGGAGTTGTGCTTGCAATTGGATACTTACATGACATCGATTAGTAATTTAATTATCATGTATCTAGTTTGTATTAAACATCGGAAAAATTAGAGCATATACCGTCAATGTGTAAATTAAATTTCGCATAAGTATTTTCATCCACCCTTGATTTAAAGGATGAACTCTCTCCGATCAATGGTGTGTAATGCCGCTTGTGTAAAAAAAATTACATCGCCGTTGTATGCCATAATTACTTACAATAATTATAAATTTATAAGATTCTAATCTATGTTTGCTTCATGTTGAACTAATGCTATATTCTTGTTCATTACTTTATCGTTCTGACTGTTTTTCCTAGAAAATCATATTATATCATCATATAATGCAACATTTATATTAGCAATCCACGTTCTAATGTATGTAGTAATTATGTGCGAAGCAGCACTCACTTTCACTTCTTGGCAGTATGAAAGAATCTAAATTCGTACATTCGCTACTTCTAAAATCTAATTGCAGAAAGCTACTAAATTTTGGAGCCCATAGACATGATAGAGACAAGAAGATAAATATGAAACTCAATTATTTGCAATTTAATCGTTAAACATTAAAAAGTGATGGATTGTTATCCTTAAACAACAATTTATTTCACGAAGAATGAATTTAACCGTTAAACATTTAGAAGAATGAACGCCACATTTGGCTGGCTTAGCTGCTGAAAAAAAATGTTACAGAAAGGTGTCGATGTGACAAAATTCAGAGACAAGATATTGAACGAGGATTCTTCTTTCCCAATAACTTTTTTTTTTGCAAACTTGACCGTAAAAATAAGAATAAAAATTTAATTGTATCCATTAATGATGAATTATATTTAAATATAAAATTTCTTTGAAATTGTTATCGTTACAAATAGTAAAACAAAAGTATAAAGATCATCTCCTTTACTCCATCTTTGACGCTTCCCAAAGTGGCTGGGGAGCCCCCGGAACCCCAATCATCAGGTCATATCGACCAAGTAAAGTCGATGGTAGAAAATTAGGCTGAGTTAAGACTCCTCGAAATCCGATGAAACCATCAAAGCCAACCTTAAAAGCCACTCAAGTCGGTGGTGATTTCGACAAAGTTGCCGAGTTAAAACAATCGCAAGACGTCCGTTAGGGAAAATAACTGTGTGCAAATGACATCAAAAATAGTCATACATCACTAGAACTAGCTATAACTAATTAGTGTGCAGGTTTCAAGATCGATAGGATTTCATCTACCGGCAAAAAACCTATTACGTAGACACCAGTTTCAAGAATTCGAAATCTATAACTTATTTTGTAGGCTTTCCGGACCATCCTGAAACTTGAAACTATCGATATCACACGGGTTTTTGGTACCGAATATTACCTTTAACTTTTTAGTTTTTATCAAGATAAAAATCTGCCATGATTTTATCGGAAACTAACACATTAAACTCAAAGATGGCTAGAAAAATTGAACATAAGTTAGCAAATGAATTATTACAAGTCTCCATAATTAACTTGAATCCTAAAAGTTTCATTTTAGGCATTTAAGTCTTAAAACTTGATACATTGGAGTCTTTTTGTTAATTTTGTCGGTCTGAAGTGGACAAAAAATGACTACGACTTTTTTTTTGTTACTATTTTTCCAATCCTAAGCGCTTGTTAATAAAAGAATTGCCATGTAAATTTTTCATCCACCAAAGCCTAACGGAGCTAATGGAAGGACAAAAATGGATCACTGTGACAAGTTTTGGGACGTAAATGCATGAAATGAAAGTCTTAGGACCCAAGTTGAACTCCTACCGTAATTGCCCCAATAGGAACAACTAATTAACTACATTCGACAGAATATATGGAGTCCACAGGAAATTTTTTGGAACCTAAAGCTTATCGTATCCCGACACTTATCCGACCATGTCAGTCCCGCAAGCTCCGCATATTCTCTTGCACATCCTTAGTTGCATCTTCCAGTCAGTCATTGTAGGCTTCTCATAGTCCCGTCAAGCAAGCCTTGAATTACCATCATGGCTCACTATGAGAATCCACATTGGCGTCTTGCCCATCAAATTAGCATATTTATATGATAAGATGAGAATCCACATATGTTGATTATTTTTCGTTGACAAGGATAGGTTGGAATTATCCTACTAAATTTAGTGATTTCACTGCCAATTGCAGTTGGTTCCGAGTTCGTCCAATTGCTTCTAATTTGAATCTATTCAATTCCTGATCCCCAACATCTTGCGATTCCTTTATAGTGTGCTTGGAAAGAAAATTAGCATATTTATATGATAAGAACAAGGTGGTCTCAAACAGAAAGAGATACCATAAAATCAATTATCACAGCATGAATTGAGTTGTATAGAGTATTAGTGGTATACACTCACTGCCAAAACTTAAAAACAAATTAGACTTCCACCATAATGAGAAATGTGAACTATTTATGTATGTGAAATGCTGACTCTACTGGTAGCCCACTCTGTAATTAGAAATCAAATTGCAGCTTCACTCTCCACACATTCTGCAATAAAAGGACTCTAAACTACTTCTGTTTGTTTTTCCCTCTCGTCTAGTTACATAATGATATCAGCTAGGACAAATAAGAGCTATACTCAATACGCATCTCACATCATAAATTCAGGATGATTAAGAGATCAACAGCAGCATTTTGAATTGCCTCTTGCTTTAACTTCCCCTTCACTACATACATCCCGCTATTCCACACAACAACCAATCACTTACTTGCTAAGCAAACGTTTCTCTCTTTTCTGCTAAGTACAATATTCAACGAGATCCTGCAATTACATTAGTAGCAGAATCCTAAATGCCAAGGTGACAAAAAAATGGCTATTCCAGATTACCTATGAACATAAATCACAGGAAGGCCCAGCTTTTTTCCATATTGTAAAGCAAGCCAACCAGTAAAAGATACATATGCCACAAACAAACAAGCACGCTTCAATCGGTTTGCACTAACCATGCAAGGAAACATCCTGGTTGGACGCAACCAATGCCGAGATTTCATCTGTTGAAAGAGTCTGATAAAACTCATAGTTATTAAGGAGGTTGAAAAACCAGCAACCACCCCAGCAATAGTTTCCCATTTCCAATATTTAGCTCTGATCTTGCCGGCTACCCAGGATTTGAAAATCTCTGAGAACCTGACGATGCATGGGCCACATTAAGTAATTTAGAAACCACGATGAACGTAAGAGACACAACAAATGAATATGTACAGGCTAAATGTAATTCAAGGGTAACTTTGAAAGGAGATGAAAATGCAGCATTTGGAAGGCCACATAATGGCAAATATGATCTTTTATGCCAGCCAAAAATCAGATATTGTATTTTAGAAGTTCAATAACAACTATCTGTCAGCAGATAAGACAGTAATCTCAATTGCAATTTGGCTTCAGAAAAAGAAGAAATTACAGCACAATTAGATGTACGTGGTACATGGCAATGTTGGCTTGCGATGATTCATGAGACTGAGTTCTGTATTAATGACCATTTAATGCCATATCAAGATTAGCATGCAACTCAGATGAAAAACAGTCATTGGTCACTTCATACAGAACACAACAGTATACTTCAAATTAGTTCCACAGGCCAGACTAAGACTGCACTATTGAACTGATTTCAGATATGTTAAGATTCTTCATATTATTGAAAGACACTGAACCAAACAGAATGAAGTCGTGGTAATCTGACCACTATAAACTATGTGATTAATGCAATATTTTAGAAGTCAGATTGGACTGGCCAGTCCTACTAGTTGGCCAAGGGCAGATATCCGGACCAGACCACCAATCCTTGAGTGGTTGAAACCAGATTGGACCTGTGTTGACCTGATTCAACTTAGGCCGCCCTTGCTTGGCAGTTTGCTGAGAGACCACACTCCACTTTGCTACCAGAACAGACAAGAGACATACATTTCATGCTACATACAACACATGCCCAGATAATAAATGCAAACTGCAGTGCTAGAGGTGGTTCGAACTACTGATCAGTAGAACATGCATACTTGCTTCCAAAACTTTCATCCACCCAGCCAAACTCCCATGTGGTCCTAACTTAAAGTATGACACAATATTAAAATTGGCAGTACCAAGAACCATCTAAATGACCACGACACAAGCCAGTCAGGGTATGGTTCTAAAATAGTGTCTTTATTTTCGGTGCACAGGAATTGCCAACCCATTTACTGTAACATTCCTAATGCACAAGAAGAAAAAGAGGCCCAGAAAAGGAATCAAGTACTCACAATAAATAGTATCTCCTCATCATCTCCATTGCAGATGGATCTTTGGCTTGGCAACTGAAGAAGTCATGATGATAGATGCTTACTTTGGAATTGCTAGATGTATACCAGCAGTCATAAGTATTATTCACCTAAAACCATTGTGAGAATAAGTCATGAAGTTGTGCATTCAAAAAACACATACAAAACGAAACATAGCAATCCCAGTAAAGCAAACCTAATATTCAGGATGATTGCAAAAGCCTACATATAATGGTTTGAAGTTAGCTGATAGCACAAAAGTTGAAAAGGTGCATTTCTTACCTTAAATGTATCTTTGGTCAACCAAGCAACACCAAAACCAGGTCTGCAATCAGCAGGAAGGGCCTCGTTTGGGGCCTCTGCAAGTGCTAGTCGAGTCTGACCTGATAAATGATCCTTATATTCTACCTGCAATTGCAAGAAGGCGCAAAACGGTAATGTAAATTCGGCAGTCAGTAAATGCGGTAGCTTTCTTTTCCTATGACTGCTCTTGCCATTCTTTTACATCTTCTGAGTTAAACTAAGATACTTAGCCTGATAAAAGCGTCTCTAATCTCTATCTATCTATGGATGGAGCACAATCGATTAATGGTTCATAAACACGGTAAAGACACACAGATGCAGCACTTCCCAGGAATGCCTGATTTGAAAGGAGCATAACAAGGCACTTACTAAAGCTAAGAAGAGCCAACAATTTGCTATCTGAGTCAATTCTAAACTATACAAACCAAAACTCCCAAAGTATAGATATACACAATCCCAACGTATGTTCAATCTTAAAATGAACATCAAAAGGATCAAATTTGAACTGAGTAATTGTCTGAACAAGAAGACAGAAAAAATAGGAACAAACCAGCGAACTATGTCAGACGCTTTGCCAATTTTATCGCCTATATGTTTAGATCAAGCTGACTTGGTTCATTTTCATTATGGTAACAAGTCTCTTTCTAGAAGTAAGATTGGTCAAACTAGGCAATTAGTAAATTAAGGGTCACTAGAAATATTATGGGAAACCAGGTTTAACATTAAATGATTCAACAATCCATACAAGGTACGATTTATCAAATCCAAACATAAGGAGACATTTGCCAAAGACAGGTTTAACCTAATCAAACAGATTTTACCAGCCCCCTCTCCTCTTCCCACCTTCATACAAATCATAGAAGGGTTAAACTTTCAATTTTTTTCATTTTTATCTGGAATGATTCTCTTAACTTTTATGACCATCTCAAGCGCAGCAAGAACACTCACGTCCATGAACATTTCTAAAGAGCTTCAGACTCTGTTGTATCCAATATATCAACTAACACACACATAAATGGTTTTTCAGCTTCACTACAGCTCATAGTATTCTTAAATGTGAACAGTATTTTAGCAGAATCGCTACCAGCTGATTCACAGAGTTTCCCTGTGAGTGAAAGAATGATATGGCAGTCATAAATATATCGGCACATGACATTGTTATATAGATGACAAACTGACAATAAGCATAGAGTAAAACTACTATATTACTATATTTCCTTAACTGACATTCATAGCTAAAAGAGACAGTAAAAGGTTGATTATGATAATAGGACAAATGACATAACAAGTACTTCCTTCGACACATGTTTGATTCCTAATTAGTTGAACCTCCATATAATAACCAATGGCAAGAAAAGGTTCATTGCATACTCCAATGAATGAAAAGATAGTTTCTGATGGTCATGCACACCATTATCCAATCTAAAACTCAGCTTGAAATTGCATAGGCAAATGGGGGCGTGCATGCTCTTGCACTCATGCGCGCGTGCACCCACCCACACACACATACACAGATCCGTAATTCCTAAATAGTACTCTATAGCATTATAGATGTATGTCGCATATTACAGACATTTTATCAGGCAGCTGTATAGACGATAAGAATTAAGCTAGAGAAAAACATGCAGATAAATATGAAAATTCTGCAGTTCCAGACAAAACAAGGCGACAATGGAATCAGCGAAACCGAGCCTCCTTGGCCCCAAAAGATAACACGGATAATTAAACCTCGCAACAGGCAAGAAATGCACACTAAAAACTTGTAATTACTCCTCAAAGGACATAGAATCACCTTAAATACTGAAGCCCAATAGTAATCATAATGGCACCGGAATTTCCTTTTCTCAGACGAACTGAAGACAATCTTGGCGTTATAATTCAACAGCCCGAGCTCGCAAACTTTAGACGACCTTATATCCACACCTGCAAAAAAAACATCAAGAATTCAGCATACGACACTCCAGTGCATATGAAACTCGCTATGTTTCATTGGCCTAACGAGTCATCACATACTACATCTTGTCCATTTCTCATCACTAGCTAGCAGCTGAAGCAGCAAAATCGACCAAGACGGCAACAATCCACAACGTAGCTCAGCCAACTCAAATGGGAAAGACCCGAAAGCATAAGCAAGCATTCAACTGAACTTACTGCTGGCGACGATCTTGCACTGAGAAGGCAGCGACATAGGGCTGGGGATCGAGAAATTACTGACGAGGAGAGCGACGACGCCGATCAAGAACGACGAGGAGAAGAAGAAGACGACGGGCAAGAGGATAGCTATGAACAATCGGAGCAACGCGGGCGGATTCCCGCTCTCGTTCGCCGCCCCGCCGCCGCCGCCGCCGGCGGAAGAATCCATGGCTCCCGACGCTTTTATCCGTACGGGCGATACCGGGGCGCTACACGCGACGGAGAAGCATGGGGCGGAAACCGAGGTCCCCCCCCCCCTTCGCCGCGTCGGACGGAGCGATTGGGAGGGGCGATCGGAGAACGAAGCTCCGGCCGCCGCGGAACCCCGGGATTTTCCGGCGAGGCGGGTCGTCGTTCCCGGCCCTCTCGCGGCGGAAGGAGAGAGAGAGAGAGGGGGCGGAAGCGACGGGACGGTGGAGGAAGATCTTTTGGTCGGGAATGAAGTGTTGAGCAGTCAACGGATCAGCTTGGGCTTTTCAGACAGACGCTCTGACCGGGCCCAGCGACAGGCCGAGAGCAAGAGAGGTGCTTAACGTCTCTCCGAAGCTACTCACCAGCCACTCCGACAAGGGGGTGATCGATTCCAGGATGCGCGGGTTCCTACTCTGGAATTGGGAACTGGATCAGAAAAAGTCGGCTCTCGATTTATAAAATTGAGAACCGGCCCACCTGATTCTGGACTCACTCGAAAACCAGACTAATGGTTGGTACGGTTCCCGGGTGGGTGGGTTCAAGAATCGGTCGTATTGCCTGGTTCGCCATCGGCCCGGTTCTCGGGTCGGTCCAAGAACCAGCCATATTGCCCCGTTCATCGGGCAATATTGCAAATAGGAACATCTTCTCTGTGGTGAGGGCCCCAGCCCAAGGCTTATCTACCCCCGAAAGAAACACGATGGATGATGATGATGCATCTGGTTTTTCCAAGCAAGCATGACGCAAGTTCAGTAATGGATGCACCGGCTAATTACCAGCGTGCGCAAATTGTATGTGTTCAAAATCAAAAGAAGAATGCTTTCCTATATTTACTGCAACCAATAGTTGTAGAATATTATTGATTCTTGTCTAATTTCGAGTTGCCTTTCACTTCTAGCTGCCTTTTTTCCACAATGTTGTGCTAGTTTTGCTGGGTTTTATTGCCAAAGAATTGCTTCCAACTTGGAATGGATCCGTTCTTTTGTTCACCCCTAACTAAGATTGAGAGAAGTGAGAGTGAGAGACGTGAGTCTAAGCGGAAAAAGAATGGAAATTAGGGTTTTGGAAATTTGGAATAATAAGAATTAAAAAAAAAATCGATCCAGTCCGAATGGTTGGGTTCGCACTTTGGAACAGGGAACCGAATAGATATTCACCGGTTCCAAATTATTGGAAACGAGAACCGGACCGATTTCTGCGAAACTGCATAGAACTGGCCGGTTTGGTCCAATTCCCGATTCAATCCGGTTCGTTTGCTCACCCCCTAACTCCAACTCAATGAGTAGGGTTAGCATGGTCTTGGGTAGAACTTTGAATAGGATCAAACCGACCTAAAATTGGTCCGATTCCCTATTCCTGGGCTCCTTGGTCAGGTTCCCAATTCCAAAATTTGGAACCGATACTATACGGTCTGATTCTTGGTTCCTGGGTAGGAATCAAACTGAACCGAAGAATCGGACTAGGAACCGGAGAACCGAACCAACTTGAGTGAACCCTAAAACTTGTAGTATTTATGGATCTTTTCACCATTTTCATACTAGTAATATCAAACTTTCAGGATTCGGAACATCATTTCATTACTAATGTTATTCGGTTCTTCCTTTATTAGGATTAGTTTTAAATTTGCTTTGGTGCAGATGGAAGATATGTACTCATTAAAATCCACTTGCAACATATATGCATATTCATTGTAGAAGAAATCCACCTTCCACTTTGGAAACCTCAAATTAACTAACCATTACTTTTTTACACGTGTTTCTAGTTTACTCTTAAATCAACCCATTTCATTTACTCTAAATGGTAACATAATGCAACTTCTCTTATTAGGTTTGACAGATTTCTTCACTTATAAATATGTTTGGGATAAGTAGTCTTGTTGATGAAACTCTATTTGAAGGGAAATTTTTGTTGTTGTTTTAGTTTTCATTTTGCTTGACCAAAATGAAGCAAAAAAAAAAAAGGAATTGGCCGGTTCTTCGGTAAACCCTGGTACCAACCCTAAAACCACAAATTCAGTTCCATTTTTAGTTCAGGGTTTACAGAATAGGTTCAAGGTTCTAAAAATCGAGCCCGAATTGGTGCTAGAGTTGTACATGATTACAAAAGGAGTATTGACATCGCGGTACAACTTTGTGTTGTGTCACAAAAGCAATCTAAGGAGTTACAGCATAACTAACTTGCATCACGTTAGCTAATGCCTTCCTTGCCCACCTCTGGTCGATTCAGAAGGTTATAATGATGACATTCGGGCGAGTCAAGTTCGAGTTTTGAGCTCTATTGACTCGGCCTGCGTAAACCATGCGCTTATTCCATATCACTTTTCATGGTCTATTTATACCAGTGACCAAGGATATTCTTTGCAACAAGTAAGGAGATGTCCTTGACAATATTTTTGAACAAATGATAGTTTGTCCATAATCTTGTGGCACCTAATTAGTAGCTTTCCAATAATTGATTAATGACGTCATACCAGGGCTTTTTCTCAGGAGCTATCTCTTAGCAGAACCGACGCCGCACACCCTTGGGTCTAAGCTAGAAGGAATAGTGGGGTCTCAGCGACTATGCCTCTTATCATCTATACAATCGCAACATTTCATATGATACAAAAGTCAAACATTTTTGGAAATCTTGCCAAAACTTGCCGTTTCTCTCTCAGGACAAGATTATTGGACCTAGCAGTAGCAGCTCTCTTAGTCAAACATCGGAAATGGAAAGAGTCAAACCTAGATTTGGTCTTGGTGGCCTGCCTAAGGGCAGATAATTGCAGAAAACCTGTGATGATTTTATTGGTGACATAAGGGTAGGCTTTAGACCACCCTTACCAAGACTTGGCATTGAAGTTTAATCCGCCAAAACCGTTGATTAATTCCCTTCATTATGGCTTTCTTAAATAGTATGTCACTTTGAAGTTAAAGAAACAAGCTATAATCTCATTGAATTTGAGAAGGGCGCGATTTCCTTAAAAAGCATCGATTTTAGGTCGGATCTTAATTTTGATCCGAACTTTTTTTTTCTTGTCTCGTAAAAAACAAAATGTTTTAATTGATACCCAAATCTAGTTATCGTCAAGATTCTATTTAATGATGTCGTTAAAGTATTTATGTGTTGCTGGCCAAAAAAAAAAGTATTTATGTGTTATTCCATGTGTACATCTCTCTTTCTCTTTCACTTCGGGTCATCTTTATTTTTATTTTTTTATCTATTTTCTCTTTCGAAAAGATCACTAGAGGAAAAGCTCGAAATTCTTAGTTCAGCGGGTGTTGATGGCTTGAGTTTTTACTAATTGTGTTTCAGATTGTGTAGTGTTTTGATACGATATGGGTTCTTTTCTACGCGAAGGAGGAGTTCTTTGGGGTCGAATGGCGGATGAAGAGGATTAAAGGAAAAACAATGAAAGAAATGGCAAAGAAAAGAAATAAAGACCACGTCAAATGACACGTGGAGGGAGAGAGATGTACACGTGGATTGATACATCATAGGTGGAAACTCGACGAGAGCCAGTTTTGGGTACCCATTGAAAATTGGTGCTTTTATATGAAATTAAAAAAGTTCATATTAGAATTAGGACTCTGAACAAAAATTAGTACATTTTATGAGACCAAAAAAGTTCAAGGTAAAATTGGAAGCAGGCTGAAAATTGATACTTTCTAAAGAAATTGTGCCGTTCGAGAATAGAAACGAGTTGTGTAGCTCTTCGAAACTACTCACAAACCACTCCAACTCAAGAATTTCAAGAAAAGCTTTATTTGTTTCATGAAAAATAAATGATTTAAAAAATATTTTTCTAAAATTAATTATTTGTATCGCTTGAAATAATTAGTCAACGGAAAATGTTTTCATTATCGATAATAATTTATGTCTGGATATTTTCGTGAACGATGAAAAACATTTTGTTGATTCATTTTTATAAGCAATATAAATGATTATTTTTTATAAAAATCCTTTTCAAATCAGTCATTTTTCGTAAAATAATCAAAACTTAGCTCCATTCTCCTCAATTGCTTGAATTTGAGTGACTTGAGGAATTGATTGAGACGAGATTGAGATTGATTTTGATTTTTGTCCATATCCTCCTCCATTTTAAGGATTCCACAAGCTTTAGCCGAGATTAGACTGAAATTTACCTATAAAAATACGAGTCGGTTCTAAGATTACTACTAGTTTAATCGAGTGGACTTTGAGATAGAAACATTTAGGCTAGAAAAAACCAAGCTTGAGTCTATACTGGAGTTGTACACAACTGCTAAAGGAGTGTTAACATCACGGCACAGCACTGTTTTGTGTCCCAAAAGCGATCCAAGGTGGTCAGCATAACTAACTCGCGCAACGTTAGCTCATGCCCTTCATGGCCACCTCAGGACGATTAGGAAGGTTATGACAATGACATCCGGGCGAGTCGAGTTCGAGTTTTGAGCTCTACCGACTCGACTCGCCTAAGTCACACGCTTATTCCATATCACTTTTCAATGATTTATTTATGCCGATGACTAGGGTATTCTCTGCAAAAAGTAAGGAGATGTCCTTAACAATATTTTTTGAACAATCGATAATCTGTCCTTAATCTTGAGGCACCTAAATAATTAGTAGCTTTCCAATATCGATTAATGACGTCAGGCCCGGGCTTTTTCTCAGGAGCTATTATCTCTTCACATGCGAAGTCGTATGGCCATGGGTCTAAGCTAGAAGAAAGAGCGGGGGTCTCGATGACAAGGCCCTCTTGTCATCTCCAATCATAACATTTCATATGACACAAAAGTCAAATTCTTCAAAAATTTTATGGAAAAATAATGTAATTTCTCTTTGCAGGCGAAATTATTGGACCTAGCAGTTCTCTAGGAAATATCGGGAATACTCAAAGGTAAATTTGTTCTTGTCAAGGTTTTGTTGGTGACATAAGGGTAGGGTTTGGACCGCCCCCATCTAGACTTGGAATTGAAGTTTGATTCTCCAAAACCATTGATTATTTCTTAAATAGAATATCACTTCGAAGTTAAGAAAAAATTTGTAACTTAATTGAGTTTGGGAACGGCCCGATTCTCTTAAGAAGCACCAACTTTTGATCGGGTCTCGATTTTTTTGCTAAACTTATTTTGGCTAATGAAAAAAATCAACTTTAGGTCGGATTTTAATTTTGGCCCGAACTTTTTTTTTCGTCTTGTGATAGAACACTAACTTTCAATTGATACCCAAATCTAGCACGAACTAGTTGGTACTTAAATCCGGTCACCATCGAGTTTATGTTCAATGATGCCGTTAAAGATTCGACGTGTCATTTCACATGGACGTCTCTCTTTCTGTTTATCTCCGTGTGTCATTCACATGGTCTCCATTATTTTTTTCTATTCTTTATTTTCGAAAAAATCTTTCGAGGAGAAGCTTGAGATCTAAGTTCTACATGTGCAGAGAGCTTGAGTTTTTGTTTGTGATGGCCTGATGGGTGCTTTTCTTCGCGAAGGAGTTCTTATGAGACGAAGAAGACCAAAGGGCAAAAGGCGAAAGAAAAGGTAGAGAAAAGGATAAAACCAATGTGGAACGGCATGTGGAGGGAGGGACCGAGAGAGAGATGTACTAGTGAAATGACACCTCCAATCTTTAATGGCATTATCAGATGGATCCTTGACAGGGTCCAGGAATTAAGACCCAACATAAAATTCGTACTTCATCATGGGACCAAAAAAACAAAATTTCGGGCTAGATTGAAATATAAACTTAAAGTTTATGTCTTTTTACGAGACAAAAAAAAATGTTCGACTCGGAGTTGGAACCCGATCGAAAATTAATACTTCTTTAAGAAATTAGGCCGTTTGAGAAGAGAAACATATTGTGTAGTAACGCTTGAGAGAGCATCAAAGAAGCATTGGAGGTGAACCCAAAATTAGAGAATCGAATTCATCACCCATCATCCAAATTTTTTGTTGTCTACGCTGATACTACAGACACAGACGCGCGTCCTTTTTCTTGTCAGAGATTAGTTGTTTACCGTCTGGTCCTTGGGGCATTTTTAACTTTTTGTTCTCTCCAAAACTTGGAACAAGCTCGTCTGTCCTTGTATTGTCTCCATATGATATCTGCAAAAATGCTGATTGTCAATTTATTTTGGTTTACAAAGTTAATTTAATGATGTGTGAACTGGTTTTTGAATACGGCCTATTTGCTCGAAGGGTTACTCACCATCGGACACATCAATGAACAAATGGATTTTGTAAGTTAGTCTTCGTAAGACTAGCATCGAGCACTATGATCTACACAAAACCGCCGTCCAAAATGAATTCATGAGTAGAGGACAAACTTTACTCGAGCTCGAATTGACCACAGAACGAAAGATAATGCGCAGTTCGAGTTTCTACTTGATTCCATTCGATTTGACATCGGGTCGTAAGCTTTACAAATTCTGTAATCTCGTAGTCATCGGTTCGCTTTTTATAGGATCGAGGAGGTGGACTAAACCGATGGGCGACAGTTGCAAATTACGTCCGCATCACTCAAAATTGATCAATCATGTATTGGGGACCGCCTATTAACAAAGATCAAATCGTTTTGGGGACCCCTTCCAAAATAAGAGAGAAACTCCACATGGAAAGAGCATGAACCGACGCTTCTTTTCTTGATACAAATATTATGACTGTTCAAATATGATGTTATAGTGCTTACCCCATGCCTATGGCATTCAACATTGCGAGGGACAATGATACGGTTGATCTCTGAACGTTTCTTCAATATTTAATGCGGTTCCTAAAATTCTCTTTTTGTCCAATTTAATTCTTTAACTCTGAAAAATCTAATCAATATGACGTAATCCTTCCGTTAGAAATTCCAAAAGTGCTAGCTGACGCTGCCATAATTTCTATTGACTTGACCTACATGTGCCATGCCGGCGCCCACATGGCTTACATGTGGCTATGTATGTATATAAACAAAATAAACAAAAGGAAAGGCCAAAAGGATTTGCTCACTTGGTAAAGCAACACGGCGGTCCACATCAACATTTTTGGCTCAACATACACTAACACGACAGTCCACATCGAAAAAGCTCGCGTGATGTGGCGATATATTACGGAATGATTAAATTGAGCGGATTTTTGAAAATTCATGGACTAAATTGAATTAAAAAAAAAGTTTAAAAATTCTATTGAATATTGAAGAAAAGTTCAGATTTCATTCATGTCATTTTCCTTAATTTTGTAATGTTTTCATACTACTCCCACATTATGTTTGAGATAAAATGCCCGATTTATATGTGAGATGTGGACACAATGAATCGTTAAGTTACTTTCTTTATACAAAATTCACTTTCTTAAGTTTTGGTATGATCATATCCGTACCATACTTCACTTCGATTTAAAAAGATTCAATCATATGTCTATGTAAAAAATCATGCAAAAGGGAGGCACGTTGATTATCATAAATGCCCCAAAAATACTTTTACTGTATCCCGAATGTATCTAACATCGTTGAGACGTATCGCTATAATTAAGTGGTAAAATGTCGTAATATATCGTAAAATTAATTTACAATTTGAATATACACTGTAATCAAGTGTAAGATAGATGTTAAAAGTATATGAAGCAAAAAGTATTTATTTTGCCTTCCCTTCAAAATTTAAAATTCTATTCAAATTTCAAAAGAAATTATTTTTTTTAACATGTGAATTTGCAAAAATTTCGGAATAATTCAATTTTGGACACGTTAAAATGCGTGTGCGATAAAATTTAGATTAAACAAAAAGTAAAAGGCAAAAATCAATCCAAACAGTCTCTTATCAAAGTTTTAAGGATATTATAATGGGGATCCAAATGTGATATGCAATCATTTGCATTGTTTGGAGGAAAAAAAATTGGGAAATTAAGTGTTTTCCCCTTTTTTGTTTATATTTAAATCTGCAAGATCATTTAGGGGCTTAAAAAACAAGTTTAGAAAATTCCCAAATTGCTCTATAAACTATCTTCCGTATTAAGAATTCTTAAAATCTGGATTCGCCTAATTAATTCAAGATTTATTTATTTGGAAAATCTCCCAAAAAATAGCAAAACCTATTTTTTTTATTACAGGTGGACATGGGAATCCGTTGCTTGCATGTCGGTGACGACCACGACTTTTCCTCTTTCAAGTTTGGGTTCTTTTATTCAGAAAAAGATAAGGAATGCGACAAATTGACAATGGCAGTCGCAACGAAAAGAATAAAGTAAAAAAACCGACACTCGTCGGTGATGGAGATTTTTGTTTTGGATTAACCTGGTTGTTATAATTTTTCATTTTCAATCTTGGAAAATGAAAAAAAGGGAAAAAAGAAAAGAAAGAAAAAGATAGACGTGCATGCATGTATGTGAGTGTCATGGACAAGGTAGTATCACGCGTTTACACTGAACTACGATCTTAATTTTGCAGATGATTTAGGTTGTTAAGCACGCGTTTAATTAGATTGTTATACAACCATCTAATCAACAAAACAGCAACCCTTTGTTCACAAGCCCAAATGACCACAGGTCATCTCGATTCAAAACAAACCCTGTAAATCCATAATTTTCAAACTAGGGATCAAGATTTTGCCATGTATATTTTTGACTAACTGCAGACACACAAGTTCACCTCAAAATCCATCCATACATTCTTTAAAAACAGAGTTCTCGATTCAGAAATCCAAAGCGACAATACCCATCTCAGAAAATTCGATCCTTCGGGTCTTGTTTTCTTCTCACTAAACTAGTTCTTTCTCACAGTTCTTGACATTTTCAAGGATGCAACTTTCTTGTTTAGTGTTAAGTGAAGGCTTGTGGCTAAGACATGTTCTCTCTTTTTGACAATATGGAGAGAATTCTCAAGTGTTGAAGAAGGAAGGAAAACAAGAGATGGTTGGAGGAGGCAGTGACATGCTCCCTCTCCTTCGATGCAAGGTAGGGAAACGAAAGGACAGCCTTTAAGGCTGTGTTTGGTCATCCGGATTTCTAATCATGATAGAACTGGATAGAATAGGATAAGAAATCCTGGGATTTCTTCATATCCTATCCACTGTTTGGTGGACTATGAATTTAAAGTCGGATAGGATAATTTTTATTTTTATTTTTTTTGCTATTCACGGGTCCGGAGGAGTCAGTAAAGGAAAAAAAGCCAAGAAATTTTTTTGGTGAAAGCGCACAAAGTGTGGGGATGAAGATGACGACGAGTGGAGTGTAGGATTTTTGGAAAAATAGACATTAAAAATCCTATCCGGATCTATTTCACCCCCTCCGGATTTTTTTATCCGGGCTATATTCGGTCCAAGTCTGATCTTATCCTATTTTGGACCATCATCAAATACAGGATAGGATAAAACATATTTTATCTGACTTTTATTCGGTCGATCAAATCGCAGCAAGAGATCTCTTCAATGAATAATGTTAAGTCTCGTGATTCTTGACTGGATTTCCAGTAATAAAATTGAGGGCGTTGACTGTTGACATGTGAAGGCCATGAGATGGTGCAACCTTGAATTCAGTGTCTTTGCTGCCATTAATATTACTATAATCTCTCTCTACAGCACCGTCACGGTACTGTAATAATTGAAGGGAGCATCTTTTTTCTTTCTTTTCTTGTCATTGTTGTTAAGGGAGGTACACTTTGATTAGTGATCTTAATGATGTAATTACCGCTTCCCATGCACGGCTTAATCCACATGCGGGGGATCGCTAATCCATGTGCCGTACATATTAGATGTGCGGACACTTGATTGAGTTGTTGTTTTATGTTAAGGATGACAGATTATTGTGGGAGCCATAAGTATCATGTTAACCCAATAATATATAACGTGTCCCGAATAACATAGTGATCTTCCGTGTTAAGGAGAAAGCCGTCTTCAAAAAAGCAAGCTAGAAGCTTCGTATTATTAGATGGTTCAAACTGGGATCGAATCGAAAGTTTAGGATGGTGTATGCAATTTCGTTTTAACTTCGAATTGGCCCTTCACCACGTTCGATGTCTAGGCACTCCGAACCGAGTTTATGCCTTTTTTTTTTTTCATGGCGGATTCGAAAGTGAAGAAATTTCTTGGTATTTTATCTCTTTGGGTTTTCATGGCATTGTCTCTTCTGGGGAAAAAATCAAAGTACGTGGGCAAACATGAATCCAACCAACTGATGTCTCATGTACCCACTATGAAATGAATCCAACCAATTTGATCAAACATAGAATATTCTCTCTCTCTCTCTCTCTCTCTCTCTCTCTCTCTCTCTCTCTGAATGACAGTACGGACACGCGCTGGGCAATGAATTTTCTCTCGTGGGGTTCGATCATACGAATTGCAGAATAAGAAGAGGCCAAAAGAACAAAAGCGTAAAGGCAAGAGAGAAAAGAAAGGGAGGCATTCCCCGATCCCATCTGAAACTATGTCTGGTTTAAAGAGAGAGAGAGAGAATCTCTCACCTCGCCACGCCAAGGAAACTTCGAGGAAGAAGACAGGGAAAGGTGATGATGTAGAGAGAGAGGGACAGAGATTCACAGTCTGATTTCATCAATGGCTTCAAGCCATACCAGGTGTGTTTCATAGTTTAGTCCGAACGGTCTTCTTTTTTGCCGGCATAGATTCTGGTGAAAATATTCTTAGAATGAACCAAGGTGGAGTTTTTTTTAATAAAGAAATTGAGCATGGCTAGTGCTATAACTTTATCAATTTCCAATTGAACGTTAGATATATAGATGGACGAGGAATTATCTATGGGCAAATCAGAATAGTGTACGACCCTAGAATCGAGTGAAAATTATAGTCCAAGTTTGCAGATGAACAGGAAATGTGTGTGCGCGCACACAGAGACCTAGCTCGGCCCTATAACTTGGCCTAAAAATGCTTATGGCGCTTATGGCTCGGATCGGGTCTGGACGGTCGCCTAAGCTTGTAGGCTTATGATCAAGTCTAATATGGACATCATTCACATACAAATTTAATTAATAAGAACTTTGGCAATAGTCACCATCGACAAGGGTGAGCACCATTGCCGCAATCGCCGCCTCTTCTCAATAGATTTACGTATCCAATATCGATCTAGGTTTTCCATAAATAGTTTCGAATAATACACCCATTTCCGTAGTTACATCCAATTTTCTCTCAAGCAAGAGATAGTATGTATTATCTACCTTTATCCTATCTTAGCTAACTTTTTGTGTGAGCAACCAAACACAGTCCAAAATTTCAAAATCTTTTCTTACCATAAAAATACAAACCGGATATATTGAAATCTAAAACATGCCGATCATAATATAATTGTTTTATGAAATTGATATATTAAGTGATGCAATATATGCGGATACTTATCGAGTGTTTTATGAAATTGATATATTAAGCAATGCAACGTATGCAAATGTTTATCGAGTGTTCCATTCTTAAAGACTCGATAGGAATTTACCTCATATTATTTACCTTAAATTTCTCTTGAAAGCATTACAACTTCTTGTCCGTTCTGCGTGTAATTCAGGTCCATCATGCTCCTCCACGGTGGAAATCAATGGAGGGTCTGTCGCTTTTTACCTGATGATGACGACTCCTGGAGAAGACAGTGAAAAAGGCACAGAAAGAACCATAAAGCCATTAATAAAATCTCTCAGAAGAAAAGCTAAAGACCCACCAGGACGGTGAGCAAAGCGCTTGCCGTAAGAGGAGAGAGAGAGAAACAGGGGCGACACAGCGAGGCAGAAGGCGAGAAAAGAGAGAGAGAGAGATGTTAATGTTAATGCTTATATCCCTGTGAGTCCTAGGAGCTCATCTTCATTCCTCATCTCTATCTCTGTGTGCGTCTCTCTCTGTCTCTACATCCGTTGAGACCTGAGACCCCACAAGTGGTGGCTGCTCTGCATCTGGGTCTCCCTAGATTTGAAGCAGAGAGGTGTCCAAGACTCTCCTCTCTCTCTCTCTTCAGAGTCGAGTGGGTACTTTCTTGAAACACGTAGACTCCTCCTGACTCTTCTTCTTGTTCTGTTTCGGCACTGTTCATTTCATTCCTTGGTACTTGCTTCTCTTCTCTCTTCTCTGTCGCTCGTAACGCAGATCCCATTAGCATTTGACCCCACTTTGTCCATTTCGGTCTTCTCCGTTTTCTTCAGAAGTAATTCGCATAGGATCTGATTGTTCTTGGGTGCGAAGTTCCTTTCTTGTTCTCTTCTTGATCCTAGCTCCGCAAATTCAGTTGACCGGTCCTTGCTTATCACAGTTAGATTTTGTATGAGCAACAAGATGGGAGGTCACACATTTCACTGATTCTTGGGTGGTATGCTTAGATTTAGATACCCCTCCCTCGGCAACAGAGTACTATCACTTCAATTGTACTCTGCATTCTTTTCGTTTCTTCTTCGGATCTGGGTTTGCTAATTAGGCTCTGCTTTAGTCAAACTCAGGTGGATGTGACGCTATTATACTTTGGTGGGCGACCATTTCAATGAAGATCTTTGAAGTTCTTGCTTTTTCCTCTCATTGTCTGTTCTCTTTTAATTGTGAGTTTTTCTTGTTGAAAGTCGACAATTATTCTGAAGAGAGAACATCAATGTCGATATTGCCGACAGCTGAATTGGAAATTCCTCTCCTCTCAGGGAATTATGAAATCACATGAAGCGTGTCCAATTGGTTTGCTTTTCTTGATTATCCATGGCTTCTTTTTGCCTTTTTAAACTAGTGGGCTTCAGAGAGAGAGAGAGAGAGAGAGAGGTCCTACTATTAATGTTATTAGGTCGGCTGTGTTTGTTGAGCTTGGGCCCATTGTCACGTGAGAAAAAGGGAAAGCGACATGAAATTTTTTTATTTGTATGAAGTTGCTGTCATGTCTTGTGAGCTTCGGAGGATTTTGCGAGTCCTCTCATGAAGTCGGCATTAGAGTATTGACCGCTGATAACACTAGATCTGGTATATCTAACTATTTTTCTCAGATCTGTTTAACACTGATTTGTCTTTTATGCTAAAATGGATACTGTTGTAGATAGCCACTAGTCCTAGAGACTTGATTTGAGTCCTACAATCATGCTCACCTTACAATCATGCTCACCTAAACCTCTTCCAATGATCACTCGCTTTCATTGACAATGCATTATTGATTTTTCATCTTCTGAGGTTGATCTATGGGTTCTCTTTGATGAAAGATCTAAAAATGCTCGTTGTCTCTTTTCTCTATGAATTATGTTCTTAAATGCAATTCTGTCTTGACTGGAAACTCAGGGACTATACTTCTTTAATTTAATGTATCGAAACTATTCAGATTATTGCATTTGCAATTGGCATTTCGTGCTCAATATCTTGCTTTGCAAACAATAAGTTTCATAAGACGACGGAGTCATTGACATTATACTGCAGTACTAGCTTGAATATCATTTGTCTGATCAATGGGCTTTCACAGAAATTCATTTATCTAAGCATGGTGAAAAGTTCATCGTGAAGTAAGCTACAAGTAGCTTTCAGTTGTATCGTGTTAGGAATTTGACTTGAAAAGCCACATCTGATCTGTGCAGAGAGTTGTAATTTAATAACAGTAGGATGACGAAGCATAAGGATGGAAAACCAGGGTCCCTACAAGACAAGCGATCTAGTGTTCTTCCGATGATGACTTTGCTCATTGCCTTATGTGGCTTGTCATTTTATCTGGGAGGTATTTACTGTGCTGAGAAGAACAAATTTGAGGTAAAGAATGTCAAGGACATTGCTAAGGCCGTCCCTTCTCCTAAAGATTCGACAGTTGCTCCACTTCAGATGAAGTTTGTTACTTTCCCTGAGTGTAGCTTAGACTACCAAGACTACACTCCCTGCACGGATCCTAAGGTACGAGTGGACCATGTAGTTCATTATGATATGATCTTAACATAACGAATCTGAGATATATGGTCTTCTTCATTTGGGTAAAGAGGTGGAGGAAGTATGGCATGCATCGTCTGACTTTCATGGAGCGCCACTGCCCAGCGGTTTTCGAGAGAAAGGAATGCTTGGTCCCGCCCCCGGAAGGGTACAAGCTGCCGATCAAATGGCCAAAGAGCAGGGACGAATGTTGGTACAGGTAATTCTGTTTCCTCAGTCATGCTGGAGAACAGAAATTTCTTGAATTCACTACACGGAAGTGAAAATGAATATTTGGATCGGGTCATAGGAACGTGCCATATGATTGGATCAACAAGAAGAAATCAAACCAGAACTGGCTGAGAAAGCAAGGAGAGAAGTTTATTTTTCCTGGTGGCGGTACTATGTTTCCCAAGGGTGTGAGTGCATACGTCGATTTGATGCAAAATCTGATCCCTGGTATGAAAGATGGCACAGTTCGAACTGCCATCGACACAGGTTGTGGGGTGAGTTTGTAATAACTCTTGAAGTGGAAAAGAATTGTGTACTTTTTTTCATTAGCATTTCTGAGATGTGCAGATGCTTCTGTGATTTAATAGATTCGGCACTTACAGTTCTAGTGGCAGTTTTAGCTGATGCCTATGATATCTTGACATTGTTAAAGGTTGCGAGCTGGGGAGGCGATTTGTTGGATCATGGGATATTAACGGTTTCTCTCGCCCCTCGAGATAATCACGAAGCTCAAGTCCAATTCGCCTTGGAACGGGGCATTCCGGCAATACTAGGCATCATCTCCACGCAGCGGCTACCTTTCCCGTCTAACTCATTCGATATGGCCCACTGCTCGAGATGTCTTATCCCATGGACAGAATTCGGTAACTTCCTTTCCTGATGCGTTGAATCTAAATACCAGGAATAATGGGATGTGGGGGTATAAAATCTCTCTTTTCTAACTTATGAAAGTGCATTGGTCACAGGTGGATTATACCTCCTAGAAATCAACCGGATACTGCGGCCCGGAGGTTTCTGGGTCCTCTCAGGACCACCAGTCAACTACCAAAACCGCTGGCGTGGATGGAACACTACTGTGGAGGAACAGAAGTCAGATTATGACGGGCTGCAGAAGCTGCTCACCTCAATGTGCTTCAAGCTATATAACAAGAAGGACGACATCGCTGTGTGGCAGAAAACCTCGAACAGCAGTTGCTACAATCGCCTCGCAATACCTGACGCCTACCCACCAAAATGCGACGACAGCCTCGAGCCGGACTCCGCTTGGTATACTCCGCTCCGCCCTTGTGTGGTCGTTCCGGATCCCAAGCTCAAGAAGATCGGTCTCAAATCTGTCCCCAAGTGGCCTGAGCGACTGCACATTGCACCTGAGCGCATGTCACAAATACACAGAGGAAGCGCGAGTGCTTTCAAGCATGATGATAGTAAGTGGAAGGTGCGGGCGAAGCAGTACAAGAAAGTACTGCCTGCACTTGGGACTGATAAAATTCGAAACGTCATGGATATGAACACTGTCTATGGAGGTTTCGCAGCTGCTCTGATTGATGATCCCCTATGGGTTATGAATGTCGTCTCGTCCTATGGTGCCAATACTCTTGCCGTCGTTTATGATCGTGGGCTTATTGGAACATACCATGACTGGTAACTTCAACGAGTTGATTTTTGTTCGTAGGATCTCCGACTACAACTTTAATTGCATTTGATCATTGCAATGTTTATCTGTTTGTTTTGCCTCTTTTGGTAGGTGTGAGGCGTTCTCAACATATCCTCGAACATATGACCTTCTTCACCTCGATGGTCTCTTCACTGCTGAGGGCCACAGGTATTACCGGCTGTCTTCCATTTCAAATTTTCTTATCGCCGTGAAGTGTTTTTAATAATTGGCGTCTTCTCTAGCCTCTTTACTTAGTGGAAGCACTTTAGATGATGATAACATTATTATGGCGTGCTTTTCAAATTGACCCGAACATGGCCGAACCGGTTTCGCCTATATAATAAAACAAGTACCTTTAAGAACTGAAATTTATATTTCCTGAGAATGGAGTTGTTGGAATTTTGGCAGATGTGATATGAAATTTGTTCTCTTGGAGATGGACCGAATCCTCCGTCCAAATGGGTACGTAATGATGCGGGAGTCTAGCTACTTCATCGATGCGATCGCGACCATCGCAAAGGGGATGAGATGGGGGTGTCACAAAGAAGACACTGAGTACGGCGTCGAGAAAGAGAAACTATTGGTCTGCCAAAAGAAGCTTTGGTATCCGTCGAGCAAGAGTTCGCGGTGAAAAGTGAAGGAAGACACACACTTCATGTACAACAAAATTGCCGAATAGAAGTATAGACAATTGAGAGTTTCAATCCTGGATCAGACACACAAGGAGATCAGTCAAAAGAACCCAACAAGGGTTCAGGAATTCCTGCATTCAAATTCTTTCAAGCGATGAACAGTGACTAATAATACCTGACTCTGGCTTAGTGAGCCTTCTCATAGAAGTATATTGTCCCAAAGGCTGAAGATGTATTTTTTTTTCCTCTTTCTGTTTTCGTACTTTAATTTGCGATTGTCATTCTTTAGTCCTCTTTCCGCCCCTGCTTCTCCTTTGTTTTCACACTAGTTGAAAACTGCCGGAGTTACTCAAATGCGAGAGGTGTATTCCAATGAATTTTTTCTTTTATTTTTGCAGTAGGGTGACATGCTGCAATGTCATTGTCCTCTTTTTTATCATGTTTACCTCTTCTTGTGAACCCAACAAAAGTGAAAGGAGGGTGACTGGTGTGAGTTCCCATTTCTATGGTTGTCGCTTGGATTGTGTGGAATGTGATGATGCCAAAGGTGGTCCATAAACAAAAGATGCAAATGACTTTTCTTCTTTTTCAATAAGGAAAAGAGCGGTTTCTTACCAAGTTCGTAATTTGTGTGTTCTTGTGTGAGATTCCTCATAGCTTGCATGGAGGCATCTGTAAAATTGAAATTATTCCGTTTCTGTAGAGAGAGAGAGAGAGAGAGAGAGAGAGAGAGCGAGAGAGAGTTTACAGTATAGACCTTTACAGTTGCTGTATGGGTTGGCACTACTTATAAGGACAATGTTCTATTGTCCTGAATTGTCTTTCCTGACCGGCAAAGTCGCAATAATCTCAATAACCTTTCATCAAAGAAGCCAGAATCTCTTCTTTCCTCGTAGAATGATTTTCGAATTCCAGCGATATGCATGCTAATGAAGCATTGGTCGATTCAAATTCCTTCCTACTTGGCACGCCTTCGCTTCAAATCGCAATACGACAGGAACCAAACAAATAGGCAACAGCAGCACTGATCAAGCATATATGCCAAGAGCCATTTATTTCAACAAATAGAACACCTCCCGATCACCGGGACATTACAAGAAAACAGAGTTACTAAAGAAATATATGTCAGAACACGAAACACCACAAACAAAGTACTGCAAGTTTGATCTTATTCTCAGACAGGAAGGACGGAAAAGAACACCCTGCACATTCATCCCGCAACTTTGCGGTTATAGCCTCGGCCAGGTTGGATCCACTGTCCCTGGCGTTGTCCATAATAGGCATGCACCGGTCCATCACGCCATCCGCCAGCCTTCAGAGGCAGTGGCTGTTGCTGCATCACCAGACCTTTGCGAGCACCAAAGCTCATATCTGCCAACTTTTCACTCACATCAGCCACTTCTCTAGACATTGGACCCTTTATCACAGAAGCTGCAACATTAAGAAGCATCATTTGTTAACGAGTAATAAATGACTAAATAAATGAAATCTCATCAACATTCTCCAGAATCCGAAGCCATCGGTCGTGGGTGGGGTCTAGGACCTTGGGTGGATAAGTCAATACTTTTCTGATTCAGAGCATCTTATATACGTGCTCACAATGAACATATATAAGTTAAGAGATTTCATTTTAGATTCTCATTTTAGAGGTATAGAGATTTGGCTTACACACAATGAATGAACATGAAGTTTAAGTGCGCGTAAGATATCCAGGAAACATCCCTCATAGAAACAACACAAAAAGGAAAAATGACACACCGCAAGTACCTGAATTTTTACCCATTCTCCAAATTGGATACCTAAACTTTTTTCTAAGTTTAATCAAGCGCAAGTACCCAAAGTTTTACCCATTCTCCAAATTGGATACCTAAAACTATATTTTAAGTTTAACCAAGTGCCTTTTTCAAATGAGGGTCGTCCATTAAAGTCGCGGAAAATGTCAACGTGGTCACTAATGCTGTCAAATGACAATCAACTGTCCGTATTGACATCCAATGTGGCCTCTTAAAAAATTGCCACGTCAACAAATCAGACGACTAAAATCGTCACAGCGAACACTCTTTCTCCTCACCACTCGATGTCTCAAAGGACATGGCACAATTTTTCATAAGCAAGCAAGCCAATGTCGTCAATTGTACTTAACTTTTGTTAGGGAAATGAGCCACGCCAGCACATGACATGGTGATATATTTAACGAAGGCCTCACTTTGAGCTAAATTTGGAAAGTTCACGTACTCAATTGAATAAACAAAAGGCAAAAGTCCAAATACTTACGGTGTCATTACCCCATAAAGAAATAAGACTTACTTGGGCTGTTGTTTCCCGATGGTTGAAATCTTGACTGTTTGACAGAGGAATTTGAATATGGCCCAACCTTGTTGGAATCCTTATGGAACAAAACAAAACTGTTTAGTACCCTCTAGACATGCGATAATAGTGATACATTAATAATAAATTTCGACAGATGGAAACAACTATTATTAAATAGCCATGAGCACGTATGATACATTACCTAGGCCCAAAAGCCCAAGGTAAAAACCACACGAGGACCTTACCTTAAATGGTCATGAGCATGTATGATATCCATAGTCAATAATTTAAAAATGTTCACCAATTGCGCGCCCAAACAATTTACTTCACTAACTACCCAACATGTTGAACGGTTTTAACCATGATACGTAATATTTTTTTAATAGGAAAGGCACAAGAACTTCTCACCTGATTTACCATATTAAGCTTCCGCTGAGCACCTGTAAAAGTACAAATGATTACACTTCTCTTCGCTTGGCAATTTAATATCCATAGTGCTCATATATTGATAATCACTTCAAATAACCAGTAATTTATTTCATGCTACCTGTCTTCAGAGCCACTGCTCTTGGTGATGAATTGTTGCTGCCAAGCTTTCGATTATCCAACACCACAGGATACCTTATGCCGTTTTGCACCTCCAAAGAGCCTCTTGTTCCTACTGCAGCAAAACACGACAAATTAACTTCAAGCTGATGATTGATGATAAAAAGCAAAGTCTAGATAAGAAGACAACCAGGTGGAGGCGTCCGATTGGCAGTTAATCTCGATCGGAGGGCAGGAGGAATGTAGTAGCAACTCTGGCACAGAAAATATAAACAATGAACTAATATACCAAAAGAGCGCCCTTTATGTATCATAAATTTAACAACAAAAATTCAGGAAAAGCATAAAAGCTTCACCTGAAAGAAAGGATGCTGAAGGGCCTCTGCTGCTTCTGGCCTCTGGAGTGGATCCCATGAACAGAGGGACTGTATTTCACAATAAAATGTTATGATAGAATCTAGAGCAAGCAATATGTCATAACAATGGTGCTCACCCTAATGAGATTGATTGCATCCACACTGGCAGACGGTATCATTCTGGATAAATTCACACCAGGAAACTACATCGCAGAATAGCTGAGTCAGATTATACCTGCTGAGAGGAAAAAGCACTGATCAAGCAGGTAAAACTTGTAAAGATACCTGTGGGAATTGATAATTAATGGCCCTAGCAAGATGAAGACCCTCAGCCCACGACTCCCAAGTAGGACTCCCCATCACACCACATATTTTAAAAACTTCATCCGCTTCACTGCAAAGCAGGCAAGCAAGGAAGTTGTCAAACACTGAATTTCCAACAAAGAACTAGAAGAGAAACTTCAACCCAGAACTAAACATGAGGATCACGAGAAAACATTAGATTTGACATAATACAAACGAAAATAGATAAATATTGATTGGACGGTAAGTGAGACGGGAAAAGCAACGGATATGCCTTAGCAAAAGATCATATACCTGATGCCAGGGAAGAGCGGGCGCAGTGTGAACATTTCAGCCATAATAGCACCCATAGCCCACATATCTATAGGAACATCAAAATCTCAGAGAGTCTAAAAGGTATGTACAAATGCTAAGTCAGAAGACATCTATTTTTTTCCTCTGGGACCCTTACCAACTTTAGAACCATAAAAGTGTGAATGAAGCAGCACTTCTGGCGCTCGGTACCTGTATTTATGTTTAAGATTTATCATAGTGTTGAGACAAAAGCGGAGTGAATCAGTCAGAGATCACATAGAGGAGAAACAACCCACCAGCGTGTTGAGACATATTCAGTGTATGGTGGATCCGAATTTATCTCACGAGCAAGACCGAAATCGGCGATTTTCACTGTGTCTTTGGTAATCAACAAGTTCTCTGCAAAAAAGAAACTGGCATAAGACTTAAACACAAGCCAGCCAAAAAGAAACCTATAGTGACATTTGCGATCTTTATGATCAGATAGAGACTAAAGAAACCACCCAAAAAATTCCAGTAAATAAAGCTGGGGACCGATAAGCTGATCATGACTTTTAACTCCCTAGTAAGCATGATTTACCTGGCTTCAAATCCCGGTGGAAGTACCCATGATGATGCATATAAGCAAGACCTTGAAACACTTGAAAGAACCAATTTCTTATTTCAGCCTCCGAGAAGAGCTTCTCTCTGTCCTTCATGAACTGGTACAGGTTGCACTCCTGACAAAAGAAGACAACGTCAGCCAACGAATTCCAAAAGACCACAAAAGGAATAATGCCACACTACTTACCATGTACTCAAACACAAAATACAAGATATCATTCTCCCGGATGAGTTCTTTAAGCTTCACAATACTAGGATGATTCATTTTTTGCAATGACTGCCACAAGACAAAACCACAACAATCAATACATAACCACAAAATTATATGATAGAGAAAACACAAAAAGAAAATTAATTTCTAGCACCTTCACTTCTCTCAGGTTCATGCACTCCTCCCAAGAATAGTATTTCTTCTTCATTTTCTTTATCGCAACCTGTTAAGGTTAAAGATCGACTAAGTACATTTACGGATGCAGAAGCATAGTAACAGCACCAAATATATGGAAAAATTGCAGTTCCAGCGGAGTCATGAACAACTTACAACTTCTCCAGTATGCTTATTAATAGCTCGCCAAACATTCCCAAATGTTCCATCACCTACTTCTTTAAGTATGTCGTACCTACAGAAGTCAACAGGGTGGTCAAATTAAGTCAAATTGCAAAACCTTCGGTCTACAATAGTAACAGAAGAAAAACTCACCTCTCCATTGTAACAGCAACTCCAGTGCAACAAGGCTCTTTCTTTATTCAAGAAAACAAACGGAACTAAAAATGAAATATAACATTTACTTCAGTGGATGTCTCGTGCTGAACACCTCCAAATACTAATAAAAGCACCAAAGCCTGGGTCCCAGCTGAATCATCCGTTGAATTTCTATAAGCTGATGTGAGAAAGCATGAGCTGAATGTGCTGATGGATAGGTTTCTCGGCTTTCCTCACCGTTGGAGCCATGGATTGTTGATCACAGATTGGCACCCGCGGTAAGAAAAGACGATGAGCGAGAATCATGTCGATAGCGACAACAAACTTAACAAAGAGACAGCCTCAGGGATACAAGCAGCAGCTGAGGTTTCAGGATCCCCTTCAATCTCCAATTAACAGCTTCCTTGTCACTCTAGCCGTTTGCCACGAAGGGAAACTTCAGATGACGTATCTAAGTGCTAAATAACCAAAGCCTATACTCAATATCTCAATATCCGTCAAACTTCAACTTCAGATATGCAGTAGCAGACTTCAACCCTGTAATAATGTCAATAATGGGGTTAAAAGAAGTAAAACCATGTAGAAATTGACCAGTTACTGAAAATTGGACATAAACAGAGACAGTATGGGAAACAATTCACAGGATTGCTTCTACCTCTGAAGATGTTCTCCCGGAAATTTTCACTTGATGGCCTGTTGATGCACTACCAAGTGCATTAAAGATCCAGGATAAATCACAGCTTGCATTACGCCCCCAGCAGTGATCATTCACAGAAGGCGACCACTAAGTGCAATTGACGAAGGAAACCAGAAGAAAGTCACCAAGCATAAGAAAACGCCAATCGAACACTTCCCAAAATGAAGAGAGACGAGACTGATCGCAGGTTGACCAAAGGCAGGCTTGCTCCATATCTTAGAAAATAAAAAGCGCCTTAAAACCAGATCCTCAGAAACCTGACAACCATTAACAAAAACAACTAACCACATGAGAGATTTTATCATATGCAGGAAAGCAGATCATAAGCAAACATCCATCAACTAGCTTCATCACATCTAAGGCTTACCAGAGATGAGCTAAAGATAAGAAACTAAAATCTTTCGCTCGAAACAACACGAAGTTTAAATAGAAGCCACGCCTCCATCTACTACTGGATTAAAACACTTCTCCACGGTAGAAGAGTAAAAGATCCACTAATTGAATTTGCAGGCCCTTCATTTATTTCCCGATTATCTTCGATTTTGAGCTTGGTCTAAGGTTATATACCATGTTAGAAAGAGAATAATAGAACAAGGCATGTTAATAAATACCAAACGAAGCCCAACACTAATTCGCAAGGAGTGATAACTACTGCGATATCACCTGCCTCTACCGTATAGAAATCATCTAATGTCTTAGGAAAAGGGGGTAAAAATCACCTCGGAACAAACCCATAGACAGCAAAACGCTAAATTTAAGAGGAGAGAACCAAAACCTACCCCATCCCGCCTTGAAAGCTAGCAATTGTAATAAATGACGGAAACCAACGAACAAATTATCAAAAATTCAAGCACCCCGACTCCTGAATCATTCCGAACCGCGCAAACATCACAAAAATAATTCACAAGGAGCGATAACTACCGCAACATCACCTGCCTCTACGGGATAGAAATCAGCCGACGTCTCAGGAAAAGGGGGGCAAATAAACCACCTCGGAACATTACCCCCAGGCAGCAAAAAAACCCTAAATCAAACAGGGGAGAACCAAAACCTAGCCCATCCCGCCTCGAAAGCTCGCGCAATCGCAATCATCGACGGAAACCAACGAACGAAATCATCAAAAACCCAAGCACCCCCAACTCACGAATCCTTCCGAACACCCCCCGCGCAAACACATCGCGAAAACGAAAAAGAAAGAAAAAAGACAAAACTTGCGAACCGCGCAACCACATTCGAATCGACACGGAGAACCTCAGCCCCCCCTAAAAAAAACCCAGGACGAATTCCTCAAAAAATCACGCCGCGACAAAACCCACCCAACCCCCCCTCCCTCCCCCCCTTCCCCCCGGTAAGCGACGATGATCCGCGCACAACCGAAAACGGGATCGAGAGCAGGGGGGAGGGATAGGGAGGGAGGGGGAGCGTACCCGAAGGCCGAAGCGCATACGAACCGGCGCAGGCGTCGGAGCAGGAGGGAGGAAGAATCCAGAGCTCCCCCTCTCCCTTCTCGGATCCTCGACGAGATGCTCTCTTCCCGGGAATCGCTTCCGCCCTTTCTCCCTCTGCAACGCCGACGGCGACGCAGACGCAGACGCAGACGCAGCAGCTTCTCCTCCTTCTTCTTCAGTGTATAGAAAGAGAAAGCTTTGACCTAAGCGGCGGCCCCCTATTTATAGCATATGCGAACGCGTCGCCGATACAGGGAAGGGAAAGGGAAAGGGAAGGGAAGGGTAGGAGGAGATTACGAGGACGTCCCCGTGGGCGTGACGTGGCGCTGCGACACACCCGGGGCGGATCCGACGGCTGGGAATCGCCCGGGCCGCCTTCCCATCTCGCGGCCACGAGCGCGAGTTTGGGGGGCCCCCGCCTCGCGTGCTCTGGCTTGCCGCCACTTCGTGCTGGGTGAGCTTTATCATCGGGGGCGACCTAATTTCCGCGCGAGATCCGGACCGTCCGTGCCTCGGGGGTCGACCTAACTTCGCACGGAATCTGGACCGTCCCATCCCTTAGGGAAACATTTGACTTCCCCTATTTCTATTTCCGACATAAATTGAGATTTCCGGTTAATTTTCCACGTAAATCGCCACGCTCGCGTGTGCCGATAATTTCGTCCACAGCGTGGTGAAGAAATTTCCAAAGAGGAATCGATCGCGTGATCATTAATTTCGCGAATATTTCATTTAATTTTTCCGATCTCGTCTTTAGTTTGGTAGTGTCGAATGTCGAGTTACATTTGTAAAACTGCGTTTGGTCGTCCGGATTTCTAAACAGGATAGGATTGGATAGGATAAGATAAGAAATTCCGAGATTTCTTCATATCTTGTCCACTGTTTAGTGGACTACGGATTTAAAGTCGGATAGGATAATTTTTTTTTGCTATTCACGGGTCCGGAGAAGTCAGTAAAGGAAAAAAAGCCGAGAAATTTTTTTGGTGAAAGCGCGCAAGGTGTGGGGATGAAGATGACGGCGAATGGAGTGTAGGGTTTCTGAAAAAATAGGCATTAAAAATCCTATCCGGGTCTATCACATCCCCTCCCCTCGAATTTTTTTATCCGGGATATATCCGGTCTATATCCGACCTTATTCTATCCTGGACCACCACCAAACACAGGATAGGATAAAATATATCCTATCCTGACTTTTATCCGGTTGACCAAACGCAGCTTAAGAGGACCCGATTGGAAATATTCTTTTTTATTTCTTGTTTTATACATGCATGACCTATTAAATTATTATTGTACATTGAGAAAATAAGCAAACTCATCATCTATCATTATTATTGTTATCATTGAAAGTAATCTGCCTAGGATATTGTTTGTATAATGAGGCTTGGGTTTCACGCCGTCGGTGGTTGTCCGTTTCATGGTCTGTCCATCATACCACAAGGAGGAGAGAGAACACACCTCCTTACCAATATCGACCAAGTTCATATCAATTCCTAGATGCCCTCCTAGAGTCATTTACGCGGCACTCCGGATCTATCACTCGTTTAGTTATGATAAGATAACTAATCAAATCGGAGCTTCCTTTCTTAGAAAAGCGATCGAACTTGAACTTTCGCTATTTAAAGGCAGGTATTTTCTTATTATAGATAACATACGCGTAGCGTGATCTATTTAATAAGATAGCTTCACCACTAAGACTTGATCGCCCCTCGGGAGAAGTTTCATCTTTGTGGGTGGCATTTGATAGCAGCTGAACGGGGAGCAAGAGCAGCTGTCAATTCTATCTAATCGACTGTAGACCTTGGGACTTGACTCGAGCACCAGGACCTACTGTAGTCTTCTTTCGACAAACGGTGAAATGGTTGCTCCTTCTTTGTCCCGCTCAGGAAGTGAAGCGGTCAATAGCATTTAACTTCTCTCTGATGGCAGCTATCTTAACGAAACGGACCCTCCTCAGGGCCAACTGTCTTCCACCGCATCGCATTCGTCAGGGACGAATCCCCTCTCGCCGGTGCTACCAAGCGACCGATGCGTTTGAAGAAGGGCGCGGCTGTGTTGAAGAGACAAATTATCTCACTTGCAAATATATTTTTTACAATCGGTTCAAAGCGTATGTGCTTGACTTTTGTGCTTTCAAATTATTTATTGACTTTCTCGTCGAAACTTATGCAAGTTTTTGAAAGTCGTGACAGATTGAAACGTGGATCAATACGGTGAATTCGCGCGTCTTGAATTATTCTGAACGCTCCGTATGAAAATGTTTCGCTCAAAAGTGTCAATGAAGCACTTTCGAATGTATTGACCGATGAATCGATCAACAGAAGAATGCAAAGGGTCATTTGTTGATTCATGGACAGCAGAGTTGAAAAGATGAGAAAATTTGGGCAAGATTAAATATATGACAAGATTATGACCGAAAAATTAGACGTGTGCTTTATCGTGCTGGGTCATTGACATATCATTTGTCTTTATTTGATTCTAAGAATGGATTGGATCGAAACAACTTTCCTGTCTTCCCGTCTTTATGAATTTCTAATCACCGATTCTACTTGATTTTTTTTAATTGTATTGAATATTGTATTCAATCAGCAGAAAAAAAAAAAGAGAAGGTGTTTAAACAGAACCCTCTGTTTATATCAAAGTTTCATCCATATAATATACAAAAAGAAACTCCATATATTTAATATCTTTTTCTCGGAATCCATTCAGGAAAAGACGATAAAGACAATGCTCATGCGCTGAATATTTCTTCACCATGCCCGTATAGCGAAATCTTGGGGCATCAAAAATTACAATCGTTCGAGGTGTGTGTGCTTGACTTTTGTTCTTTCAAATTATTTATTGACTTTTTATGTAAAAACTTCAAAATCTTATGCTAGTTTTTGAAAGTCGTGACAATATGATACGTGGATCAACATAATGAATTTGCACGTCTTGACTTATTTTAGATGCTCCATATGAAAATGTTTCACAGAAAAGTATCGACCAAATACTTTCGAACGTATTGACCGATGAATTGATCGACAGAAGGATGTGAAGGGTCATTTGCCGATTTATAGACAAAAAACTTAAATCGAAGAGACTAGAGACCATCTTTGTCCGATCGTGTAAAAGGCTATCGAAATATAAAGATAACCTATAAGTAATATTGAACAAATGGTGTTCGTTGACTAATTAGCAATCTTTTGCATGAATTATATTTTAAGTTTTTATACCTACTACCGACAGTTAATAACAGTCACAAAGAAATCAAATGTATCCTACGGGACTCCTAGAATTTATCGACTTATATTTACAAACGGTTATTCAAAACTTCGACAACTCCACTACTCAATGGTTGTTCCTTCTTCACTCTTTCACACCGAGCATATTTTGGTTACCTTTGAAGCTCCTCGTTCCACTATTTGACTGTTGCGGTGGCCCGCATTTATCAGCTTGTATCATTTATGACGATTGTATCGGTTTCACTTATTTACGGTTAAATTGATCTTCATTATTTATGAGCCTTAACGGTTGCATATGAAATTATCGGCCCCCTAACTTAAATAAATACTTTGTATCCAGCTCATCGCAAATCGTGTTAGTCGAACCTCGTTTACCGACACCCATGGTCCAGGGCTTAATTATTTCCTTTTATATCTCCTGCCAGTGTTTACCAACTAAGGGCCTTCAATACTTAGCAAATTTTACCTCAACTGATTTTTGCTCGACCTCTTTCAATCCGAGTGGAAAACTTGGACATTTTTTGGTGTCAACCAAAAGAAAAGATCAAAATACATCGGTCACAATATTCAAAAGTTACTCCAAATGGACCTAAACTGACGATGCAAGTATCGGGTTTTAAGCAAGATTACGTGGAAACACTATCATAGTCAATGTCAAATAAACGTCCAAAGGTCATGAACTAGATCAAACATTTGAAAATGTCCAACGAAGCTAAACCGTACGCACGGCATTCAATCAAACCATATTAAAACTTCTGCTCCTCTCGATTCACAATTGTCAAACTTGTCCAAGAGTTCATTTGGCGTCCGGCCTCTTTATATGGCCGTCCGACCTTCACGAGAGGAGCCATTTTACGACCGAAGAGCTTTAAGAACAGCATGGAAAACGGTCGACATTTCACCCCCCGACCCCGACTAAAAGCGAGGATAAAAGCCTCTTTATATGACCATCGGTCCCGCTTGCTTCGACCGCACGATAAAAACCGCCGCTTCACCTAACATTTACCGGGAAGATTTCATCGGGACTTCTCGTTCCGTCGTTCTTAAACATTGGGGGAGCTCGAAATTCACGGGGGTTTCTCGCGGCATCGAGTGCTCGACCCACGAGTTTAGCGCCGACCGACGGGTGCGTGGAATGATCTTTAAGCTTACTTGAATCTTCGCAATAAAATTGCAAAGTAAGAGAGAAAAAAAGCAGGAAAAAGGAAGTGGAAAAGATACGAAGGGGATTGCGAGGTGATGATGACTTTGTGTTTTGTTTGATGGATGTGGGGGAGGGGATTGATGATGGCTTTGTTGACCATTGTGTAGAAACTTATCTTTGGGTTTGGTGACAATGCATCTTGCATTCTGTCTCTCACCAAGTTACGCTTTAAATGGGTGGCCAAGAGTTTTTTGTTCTTAAATTGCCAATAGAAACAAATGAAAAGAGAGGAAGATCTCATCTATCTATTCACGCCTTTATTAATGTCAATTTTGAAGATTTGCGAGAAGAATTTTCAACCGGTCACGTGATCTGTTCTCGATATCGGTATTGCCAAATGCCAAAAGCTCTTTTGAAGAACACCTTCATCCCAAATTGGTTTAATTAAATACCTCGTTGATCTCATTAATGTGGCGAATTTTTATGATTAAACTTGGGTATTGGCCTCGCTACTTTTGGTTTAGGATCTTATATATAATCCCTTTTTGCAATAGTACCCTGACGAAATTTCTAAAAGAGTGCTTAGCAAACAAACTGAATATTTATATTTTTTAAAAGTATGATGGTTTGCAATAACTATATGGATTATTAAGATTTATGAACTTATGATACCTCTTCTCTTCCTAGATCAAGGGCGAGCATGTGTACTTTCTTTCTTTGTGATAAACTAAAAGAAGGGAGAGGGGCAATTAGCTTTAGTGATTCTCTTGACACGCTTCCGTAATGATCCCACATTAGCTAATCATTCCGCACTGGATCTATCACTCGTTTAGTTATAATAGGATGACTAATCAAACCAAAGCTTCCTTTTTTAGAAGAGCGATCAAATTTGAACTTTCTCTATCTGAAGACAGATATTTCCTCATTATAGATAATATACGCATAGCGTGATCTATTTAAAGAGATAGCTTCGTTACTAAGGCTTGATTGCCCTTTGGGAGAAGTTTCATCTTTGTGGGTCGCATTTGATCCGGAGAAAAGAATAGCTTTTCCTCTTAGCAGTCGAACGGGAGCAAGAGCAGCTGTCAATTCTATCTAATCCACCTTGGACTTGACTCAAGCACCAAGACCTACTGTAGTCTTCTTTCGACAACCGGTGGTTGCTTCTTCTTTGTCCCTCTCGGGAATTGAAGCGGTCAATAGCATTTATTTGATAGCAGCTATCTTAAGAAACAGACTCTCCTAGCCCATCTGTCTTCCACCGCTTCGCATTTGTCAGGGTTGAATCCCGTCTCGCCGGTGCTGCCAAGCGAACAATGCATTTGAAGAAGGGCGCGCTTGTGTTGAAGAGACAATTATCTCTCTTGCAAACATATTTTTTTACAATCGTTCAAAGTGAATGTGCTTGACTTTTGTGCTTATTATTTATTAACTTTATCATGGAAACTTCAAAATATTATGCAAGTGTTTGAAAGTAGTCACAAATTGATACGTGGATCAATAGGATGAATTTGCACGTCTTGAATTATTCTGGGCGCCCCGTATGAAAATGTTTCGCTAAAAAGTGTCAACAAAGTACTTTCGAATGTATTGATCGATGAATCAATCGATAAAAAGATGCGAAGGGTTATTTGTTGATTCATGGACAACATAGTTATATAGATGAGAAAATTTGGGCAGGATTAAATATATGACAAGATTCTGACCGAAAAATTAGATGTGTACTATATCGTGCTAGGTCATTGACATATCCTTTGTCTTTATTTGACTCTAAGAATGGATTGGATCGAAACGACTTTCCTGTGAACCCCTTCCTGTCTATATATGAATCTCTGATCGCCGATTCCACTTGATTTTTTTTAATTGTATTGAATATTATATTCAATCGGCAGAAAAAAAAAAAGAAGGTGCTTAAACAGAACCCTCTGTTTATATCGAAGTTTCATCCATATAATATACCAAAAGAAACTCCATATATTTAATATCTTTTTCTTGGAATCCATTCAGGAAGAGTCGATAAAGACAATGTTCATGCGCTGAATATTTCTGATCATGCTCGTATGGTGAAATCTTGGGGCATCTAAAATAACAATCGTTCGAAGTGTGTGTGCTTGACTTTTGTGCCTTCAGATTATTTATTGACTTTCTCGTGAAAACTTCAAAATATTATGCAAGTTTTTGAAAGTCAGTGACAAATTGATATATGGATCAACACGATGAATTTGAACGTCTTGAGTTATTCTAGACGCTCCATATGAAAATCTTTCGCCAAAAAGTGTCGACGAAATACTTTCGAACGTATTGATCGACGAATTGATCGACAAAAGGATGTGAAGGGTCATTGCTGATTCATGGACAAAAGATTTAAATCGATGGGAAAATTTGAAGTACAGAGACCAGAGTCCATCTACTCCCGTCACGTAAAATGTTACTGAAATATAAAGGTTAATTGTACGTAATATTGAGCAATTGGTGTTCATTGACTAATCGGCAATCTTTTGCATGAACTATGTTTTCTAAGTATTTATACCCACTACCAACAGTAAAAAATGGTTATAGAGAAATCAAATACATCCTACGTGACTCCTAGGATTTGGCGACGTATATTTACAAACGGTTATTCAGCACTTAGACAACTCCACTACTCAATGGTTGTACCTTCTCCACTCTATCACACCCAGCATCACCGGCCACTTTTGAAGTTCCTCGTTCCACTATTTGACGGTTGCGGTAGCCCGCATTTATCGGCATCTATCATTTATTGCATCCGAGATCTATGGCTACCGAATCTGACGATCGTGTCGGTCTCACTTATTCACAGCTAAGTTGATCTTCATTTTTTATGAGTCTTAATGGTTGCATCGGAAATTATCGGACCCCTGACTTAAATAAATACTTTGTATCCAGCTCATCACAAATTGTGTTAGTCGAACCTCATTTACCGATGCCCATGGTCCAGGGCTTAATTATTTTTATATCTCCCGCCAGCTAAAACCATTCATTTAGCCGACTAGCTGTATTTACCGACTAAGAGCCTTCAATGCTTGGCAAATTTTACTTCCACCGATTTTTGCTCGACCTCTTGCAATCCGAGTTGAAAACTTGTGAACCAAAAAAAAAGATCAGAGTTCGTCAATCACAATATTCAAAAAATAAAAATAAGAATTACTCCAAACTGACCTAAACCGATGCAAGTGTCATGTTTCACGCAAGATTACGTGGAAACACTATCATAGTGAATGTCGATTATAAATGTCCGAAGGCCGCGAGCTAGATCGGGCATTTGAAAATGTCCAAAGAAGCTGAACGTGCGCACGGCATTCAATCGAACCATATTAAAACTTCTGCTCCACTTTTGATTCACGATAGTCAAACCTGTCCAAGAGTTCATTTGGCGTGCGGCCTCTTTATATGACCCTTCCAACCTTTCACGGATGGAGGAGGAGCCTTTTTACGACCAAAGAGCTTCAAGAACCGCATGGAAAACGGTCGACATTTCACCCCATGAGCCCGGCTAAACACGAGGATTGAAAGCCTCTTTTTATGATCGTTCGTCCCGCTTGCTTCGACCGCTCGATAAAAACCGCCGCTTCACCTAACATTTACCGGGAAGATTTCATCGGGACTTCTCGTTTCCTCATTCTTAAGCATCGGGGGAGCTCGAAATCCACGAGGGTTTCTCACGGTCTCGAGTGCTCGACCCGCGAGTTTAACGTGGATCCACGAGTGCACGGAATGATCTTTAAGCTTACTTAAATCTTCGCAATAAAATTGCACATCAAGCGAAAAAAAGCAGGAGAAAAGGAGGTGGAAAAGATACGAAGTGGATGGTGAGGTGATGATGACTCCGTGTCTTGTTTGATGGGCGTGGGGGAGGGGCTTGATGATGACTTTGTCGACCATTGCGTAGAAACTTATCTTTGGGTTGGGAGGTGAATGCATCTGGCATTCTATCTCTCACCAAGTTGCCCTTTAAATGGGTGGCCAAGAGTTTTTTGTTCTTAATTTGCCAAAAGAAACAAATGAAAGGAGAGGAAGATCTCATCTATCCATTCGTGCCTTTATTAACGTCAATTTTGAAGATTCACGAGAAGAATTTTCGACCTATCGTGAGGCCATATCTCAATATTGATGTTGCCAATGCCGAAAGCTCTTTTGAAGGGCGACTTCATCCCAATATCGGTTTAATTAAATACCTCGCCAATCATGTCAATGCGGCGAATTTTTATGATTAGACTTGAGGTATTGGCCCCACTACTTTTGGTTTAGGATCTTATATATAATCCTTTTTGCAATCGTACCCTCACAAAAATTCTAAAAAAGTGCTTAGCAAACAACCTGAATATTTATAATTTTTAAAAGTATGATGGTTTGCACTAATTATATGGATTATTAAGATTTATGAACTTATGATACCTCTTCTCTTCTTAGATCAAGGGCGAGCATGTGTAATTTCTTTCTTTATGATAAACTAAAAGAAGGGAGAGGGGCAATTAGCTTTAGTGATTCACTTGATACGCTTTCATAATTATTCCACATTAGCTAATCATTCCGCACTTGCGAACCCAAGTTTTGAGATTGGCAGGCTAATCACTGCGGCCTACTAGGGCTCTAGTTTGATCATGCAACGCACGCAACTTAGAGCTATTAAGAGGTTTGCTCGCGGCGAGAATCAAATTTGTCACCTTGTGAAAGACGATCGACGACTTTGTTATTAGGTCAACCCCCTCAATAGTAATCAAGGGTGAACTCATTAGAGTGTGATTTTTCTTGCCGTTCAAATCGAACCAAATGACATCGGGAGGTTGGTCGGTATAACTTTCGATGGCAACTTCACCTTGTGAAAAAAGAAGTGTGGCGACTTGTTTGGCAAGCACATTACAACACTGTAGCATCTGAGGATAGCTTTTGGTAAAATGTCCAAACACAAATGATAGAAATTCAATATTACACGGCATAGTTTCACTACAAAACACGGTATTACTGCTCTTAATATCGTCTACGGTGATGAGAAAAATTTCCTTACATGTTTTGAAGATCGACGAAATCTTTCACACTGACTACTGAATCTGATGAAAGTATTTTCAAGTGATATTCACGAAGAAACAATGTTCGAAACTCTAGTTATTGTCATTTGGATATTGCGCCTAAAGTTCTAAGTATTTACTTCATGGCCGTCATAAATATATGTCATGGATATTATTAGAGTTACATGAGGGCATCACTAAAGCTTGCACATGGATATAGTCGAGATATTCGGCATCTTCAGACTTTATGCGCAGTCTATTCAGACTCGGAGAGTAATCAAACTCAGACAACATTATTTGATCAAAGAGCCTATTTAGACTCACAATACATATGTGTACGTGCGCGCGTGTATATCATAACTACCGGTAATCTGACTTGGGATTTATTTTATAGAAAGTGTCGATTAATCTTCAATCTCAAAGATTGTTTGCGAGCGTGCATTTCCCCGAGACCAAACCGAATCGAACCGAACCGGCGCTCAAGATACGCCCGTCCTGAGATTCGAATTTGGAAGCGAGAAAAAAGAGCCTACTCGGGAAATTGCCCAATCGCAGTTGAGCCCGGTGGAGAGAGAGAGAAGCGTAAAACGTTTTCAAATTTGAGCCGGTGGGAACGATGCGGTGGGGCGGGCGCGACGGCGACGGCGAGCACCGAAGTCCCTTTTCAAATTTCTTCAGCGGGGTCAATTCACAACAAATCCTCCACGTTCTCCCCATCTCTCTCTCTCTTCTCTTGCCTTCCTCGGGATCTTGGAACTCGGCCACTCGGGAATCGCATCGTGCCTCCCTCCTCCCTCCTCCGTCCTCTCTCTCTCTCTCTCTACAACGCGGCGGCTTTGTTTGCGGTGCACGGCTCACCCCTCCGCCATCTCTCGGCCGCTCCTTCTCTTAAGCTCAATCCCCTCGGAGCCATCGCCGCCGTCCGATCATTCCGATTTGCGCTTCTGCGGCAGCGGACGGTTTTTGCTCTTGTGGGGTTGGGTTGCCTTTGCTCCCGATCTCTCTCTCTCTCTCGAGAGGGGCGCGCGCGCGCGCAGGGGGGGGGGGGAGGAGAGAGAGAGCTTTCGGTGGGGGGGGGGGGGGGGGGCGGGCGGCCGGGGGGGCGGATTCGGGGGAATTGGGTGATCGCGCGCGCGATCTCTTTTGGCTTCGGCTTCCCCGGGGACCGGCGATGTCGAAGGTGGTGTACGAAGGGTGGATGGCGAGGTACGGGCGCAGGAAGATCTACCGGTCCTACATCCACATGAGGTTCTTCGTGCTGGAGCCCCGGCTGCTCGCTTATTACAAGAGGAAGCCTCAAGATAACCAGGTTCTCCCTCTCCCTCTCCCTCTCTCTCTCTCTGGGGTCGTAATTCATAGTCCTTGCCTCCGTCTTGTCTTCTGGGCTTCATTCCTATGGGAAGTGGGAGAATGGAGTATGGGCAATTCGCGTGCTTGGTAGCTGCAGCTGCTTTCCTATGATGTGCAGCTGGAATTCGATCTTTGGCGCTTCTTTTTTTTTTCTTTTACATAGTGTGGGGAAGAGGATTTACCATATTGGAGCGTCGGCTGTTTGTTCTTTCGTCTTAGGTTCCGATCAAGACCCTGGTAATCGACGGCAATTGTAGGGTGGAGGATCGCGGCTTGAAGATGCACCAGGGACACGTGAGTTGTCATTTCCCCCTTGACCGCTTATTTTCGGGCATCCTATGACTGCATTTAGATCTATGGAAATCGATCGGCCCGGTGTGTATTATTGCTTAATCTAATTCTCATTAATATATGCAGGTAATTAGATCTTCATCTTCTCTTGAGATAATTATCCGATCTTTCTGTCACCCTGTCGTTGCGCGTAGCTATACCCAGTTCCTCCAGTGCTTTTTATGTAACTTATAAAGTGATCCTCTTGGGAGGTGTAGGTTCGTTAAAAGCATTGGCCGCATGGTTGTATCAACATTTTGTGTTGGTTATTTTGAGCGCCACCTCTGTTTATACATACTTTAAAGACCAACCAAGCATGGCATCCATCAAGCGCTCATGTTTGTCATTGGGAGAACCCAGGCACACTCTTTTTGGGTTTGAAGTTTACTCGACTTGTGGATGTCTGCTTATCCTTCATCCTTCCCGATTCGGCCCTAGTAGCAGTAAAATAGCTGTGCTCTCTATCGTTGAAGTAGTAAAATTGATTCTGATGTACTCTAAACGAGCGAGCATAATTGGGATGAGAGGTCATGGGAGGTTACCCTGAGGGCCTTTTTCTCTCATGTGTGTATAAACTCCTTACGTGGTACTTTCGTTGTCTGCAAGATGAAGCTTTCATCGTGGTCTTAGAGTTGCTCTTTGCTCGTGGTCTGAGTTCATTCTAGAAATTCATGATACCTCAATTCAGGAGTGAGGCCATGCAAGGCAGATTCTAATGTTGCTAAGCAGTCAAGACCTCTCTCAATTTGCAGTTGTGTCTTTCCAGAAAACAAATGTTTTCATGTTAAAGATAAGCATGCATTTTTCAAGATCACCCACTTGCCAGACATACCTTTTGCTGGGATGTGCAAACCTTTGGATGTGAAACAAATGAATGGCAAAGGTTGTCGTAGAATATGGTCAGGATGTTCCACATCACAAAAATTCATCAGATCTGGATTCGTATGCTTCTTCATTACTTTATTTGTCTAGGCTTAGTTCAGTCTTCCTTTCTTACCAGCCTTGTTTTTGCAAGTTAAATGCTCAACATATTACTATCCTTTTAGTGTGGTATGAACAAAAAGTAGTTTATTTCATAAATTTAACTATATCATGAACTGAACTAAGTATACCGTGTCATGTTTTGTCTAACGGTGCTTTTGATTGCAGATGGTTTATGTACTGTGTGTTTACAACAAGAAGGAGAAGCACCATCGAGTAACGGTGTGTGGTTTCTATTATTTGCACGGATTCTCTTTTAAAGCGTGGGATGGTATAATTTGCATTCTTAATCAGCCGACAATGATGCATAGGAGATCGAATTTGGTTGTAGAGGAGACTTTTATGTGGCTTTCTTTCCTCTTTGAATCTTTTCATGTTAGTTGTTATGTACGATGAGAAGAGTAATGTATATGCTTATGGTGCAAAAGGACGTAAGAACTCTAGTTATTCTAATTTCTCTAAATGGGCGAACTACATACAAGACCTGTGATGTTGATTAAATTCCTGCCTGATATTTCTCATAATAAATCCAAATAATTCATTGTTTATTAGACAATAACAATAATGGAAATTCTCCTGATGGTTAAGAGCAATGTTTATAGCAAGAAAATTTTGGTCCTTTCTTGAATATAGCCATGTTTTTTCTAAAGCTGCAATACCTTGAAGCTAGGTGGAGTAGTTTCATGGAAGTTGCTGTGAGATGCCGCAACCATGAAGTGTTGACCAAATACCTTAATATAACTTGCACCCCATTTTTCACACGGTTTTTGGGGCCAGATGGTAGCTGTACAGGACACCCGTTGAGTTTGGAATTTACAGCTGTGCGTCTGTGGTAGATTTAGCCAGTGTGAAGCAGTACACAATCTGTTGAGATCTCCATTAGGAATAGCTGGGTGAAAGTATCGGGGATGTCCTTAGTTTTTCTTTTGGCCCTTCGTTTTCCTCTTTGTTTAATGATTTTTTCGACCATTTCTTTGTCCCGAAGGTTGTAATATTAACTGGCCAACATGTTTAAGGCAACCAAAACCCAATCTTGCGTCCTTATTGCAGACTTTATTGCAGAACTGTAGATGTTCTCTTTCTTTTTTGTGTACTTGCAAAAAGCGTCTAGCAGTGCAAGAGGGGAGCGGGGTTGTGGCTCCTGCAAATACTTCCATACCAAGTCGGGGAGATGAATAGAAATTGCGGTAGTATCGAGGAATGCAATTTACTATCCATCAAAATTGTACATTTGCCATGCTTAAAACAAAAAAAAAATGGCACTGTATCCACACACCATAACGGATGTGTACCAGACAACTATATTGACGATTGCCATTGAAGTTCTGAACCTTGATAGTGCTATTTTAAAACTATTTATTATACTCCCCTGACAGGAAAAAGAAAACTCTGAATAATTCAAACATAGACCAGTTATAAACAGTCAAGAATAACGATTATATTGTTAAATTAGTTGAGACTAGTTGCCAAGCTACATCTAAGGTAACTTCAAGTACCGAATCTTGTAGAGTCTACACTTATGAGAGAATAAATGCTTCATTTAATGGTTTTACTTTTGCTATAAACTGTTGGTAATTTATTCGTTTTGCTGTAGTTTTAGCAGTGTAATGGGAAATCTTGATTGTGAACTTTGCAAGCTTCTTTAGGGGAATGAATAATTATACTATGCTCTTGTTGCAGATGGCAGCATTTAACATCCAGGAGGCCTTAATCTGGAAGCAAAAAATTGAGACAGCAATCGATCAGGTTTGTATTTCTCAAAAGCAATTTCATAATGACCTCTCAAATCTCTGAGTATTGGTTTCAAATTGCGGCCTTACTTGAGTAGCACTTGTTAGAATTGTTCTGTTTACTAGGTATTGTCGTTTTGAGGAGACTTCTATACCAAGTCATCCAATGTTATTACTTTCTGTGTTCGATGCTTAAATATTTCATAGTGCTTGAGCTTTTGATGTCAACATTTGAGTCTGAACTGTGGACGAGGAACTTAATACTTGTTGTTACCAGCAGCAGGAATCACGAACTGTAAATGGCAATAAGTACGGTTCTTTTGAATTTAAGCCTGGAATGGACAATGGAAGGACGGCTTCGTCTTCAGACCATGAAAGTCAGTGAGTGCTTCGCATAAGATCTCTCTAACCATGTCATTTGGCATGACACTCTTCTCGAGTTTGTTGATGCTTTCCTCTTTTCACCAACATTTTCTTTGTTTTGCTGTATGGCATTATCTAACCTCAATTTCCCAGGGACGCCAACTCTAAATTCTTTATTTTGCTGCATAGCATCATCTGACTTTTCTCAGTGAATTCTCTCATTTCCTTAATTTTCTGAGTTCTATAATATTTAGGCCATGCTTACTACACGGAATGGAGATTGGAATGGAACCGTGATTCGGTCTCCATTCGCATAATCAGCAGAGTGAGCATTCTGTTCGGAGTGCCAATTACATCAATTGATGGAATTAGCTTTCCTTGCCATAAGGGAAGGAATTGGCATTCATTTCTTAAAAAAAGCACATAGCAATTTTTTTTTTGAGTTTATCCTTAATTTTTTTCTCTATGATACTTCTTTTTAAGGGCATATTTAACAATTGACTCTATCAACTTTTCGATTCTCACATTGATTTCCTATCACAGCCAAACATATATTTAGGAATGCCTATTCTGTTCTATTTTTTTATATAGGTAAAAGAAAAGATTATAGGGAACCAAAGGAATGCAAACCCGCATACAAAAGCTGAGGACCAAAAGAGCTCAGTTACAACACAAGGCATCTATAATGTTGACTAAAGCACTTACATCCACACATAACAGTCAACTATACAAAAAGTGTCAACTATACAAAAAGTGTAAGACTTTCAACCAGCTTTCAATAATTACAAACAGAGGCATCGCCTCGAATGAAAGCTCTCATATTCCGCTCTTTCCAAATCAACCTAGAAACAGCAAGAGGGATTGAAGAAATGGCTTTCTTAACATGATGCAAAAGAAGACCTTGCCAAGCCTAACTCTTGTTCTATAACTCCTCCTATACCCCAAGATCACCCAACGCACGCATAAGTGGTCACCCAGATCAATCTTGTCCACGGACGGTGAAGGAGGAGATGTCTCACCATCTCCGCCTCTTTTTTGCGAAAAAAGGCATCTGTTGACCAGCACAATCCCTCTTTTCTGCAAATGGCCAAGGTGAGAGTGAGTTCCCAAGATGCTTCCCAAACAAAAAATGGAATTCTAGTTAGTACTCTCACTTTCCAAATAGCTTTCCAAGGATAAGTGTCCCTGCCACCAACAATCTTCTACTCGAGCAAACTATAACAATAATTTACAGAAAAAATTCTATCTCTACGTATACTCCAAAACAAACTGTCTAAAGAAGTGAGAGAAGTCTTAGATGTCGAACAGCAAATAAAAAAACCGACAAAAGCTTCGAGTGTCCAATCTTGGGCTTGTCTTGAAAAGTCAATCTCCCAGGTCATTGTTCCTTTGGAGAAACAATAGCAATCTGATACAAGAGCTTCCTTGTTTCCTAGTGATGTCAAGGAGGTGGGGAAGCAATCTTTGAAAGACATTTTCCCACACCAAGTGTCAAGCAAAAGTGTATCCGCTTACCATTTCTCACAATATGATCCATGAGTAACAAGCTCGCTCTACTCATCTATAACTCCACTCATCTATAAACCGCCTCCAAACACCACTAGCACGAGCTATTCTTCTACTCTTAGAATTTAACCAATTTTTTTAGGGCCAAAATTTAGCAATAACCACTTTCCTCTAAAGATGATTGTGTTCAACATTGAACCGACAAAGCCACTTGCCTCGAAGAGCCTTGTTGAGCAGTTAAAGAGACTTGATGCCAATACCATCGTTACAGAAAGGTTGCTCAACTGCATTCCAATCAAACAAATGAAATTTATGCAACTCATCGTAATCCCCCCACAAAAAAATTAATTTTGAATTACTTCCAATCTTTTGCCAGCCGAACAAGGGATAGGAAAGAGAGACATGAAATAGATAGGTAAATTGGAGAGAGTGCTTTTGACGAGGGTCAATTTTCCTCCTTTTGTTTCGTGCAGATGATCTAAATGTGCCATTAGATTCCTCCCTTCATTCCATTTCCATTTCCTTTCGTTTCTTCCTACCAAACATGCTGTTTGAGTAGTTTTTTTCGCTTTCTGTTGACTTGTGGTATTACATAGATAAATCAAAATAACAGATGAAATTCCTGCTAATTGAGTACATGAAAAAATGCTCATAGAGAAACCTCACCTTGTGGAGACTATTTGTTAGGATGCATGGGTTACTGTTTTCTCATTGTGAAGTGGGCCTTTACTTTGATTATGATTGTGAAGTGGGCCTTTACTTTGATTATGGAAGGAGTCTCGTTAGGTAAATACTGAAGATCCAAAGCAGTTCTTATTTTGTCTACTCTTTGTTATTTTTCCATTCAAATTGAGCTGTAACGTTATTCTCATTAGTGTTTTACTCCAGGCTGCTGAACTTAGAATTTATGAACTTAGTACTTGCCAGTGTATCCATAGAGTCTCCCTGGGCACTTTGACAGTCATAATTTGATCATTCATGCAGACATTTCTAATCTCTAGAGTAAATTTTCTAACTAATTTTGATGTTTAGGTTCAGTGCACCAGAGGATGAAGATGATGCTCATCGAGACCTACTGCGAAGGAAAACAATTGGAAATGGTTATTCAATCCCTTTGATTTCTCATATTTGTCACAATTGCGATTTATACCTATCTAACTTCTCCATACTTTCGGTAGGTCTTCCCGACTCAGTCCTTGACTGGACCAGGGAAATTGACTCAGAAATGTCTCATCAGAATAACAATAACCAAGGATTTCCCAAAAAGCATTGGCGTTTGCACCAGTGTCAAAATGGTAGCATGTTGTGACTAAATTTGGTAAAAGTTGGCCATCCCTGATGCAAAATAAATCAGTTAATTTTTCTATTGGTGACAGGTCTTCGGATTTTTGAAGAGCTTGTCGAAGTCGATTACTTGGTATGAATCTTTGATTTATATCTTTTGTATGCATGAATTGTTTACCTCACCGACCTTTTTTGATATTTGTTTGGTGGAGTTGCTTGATTCTGCTGCATGTTAAGATATTTTGGGCTCCTTCAACATTTTTAGTTGCATGTATGCAGGCAAGGAGCTGTGGTAGAGCAATGAAGGCTGTTGGAGTCGTTGAGGCTACGTGTGAGGAAGTATTTCAGCTTGTAATGAGAATGGACGGGACACGGTTTGAGTAGGTCTTTTACTTACCATTTTCTAATTATAAAAAATGGGCTCAATAGAACTGCAATATGGCTTAGCTAGCATACTCTGAAGCATTGTCAATACTTTATGTACACATTTTAATTTATTTCGGGAATGCTTGTTGCTTATTCTGACATTATCTAGTGTAGTTGATCTAGTTCATGGGTAGCATGATCTATCGGCATAAAAAGGTGGTACTCAGATTTGTCCACTCCGAAAGTTTGACAGCTTGGAGGATATTCTGGTTAAACATAGTTCGAAGTTACTCTGTGGAATCTCTGCATCTATGAGATGATCGATATGATATGCAGATTGAAATGAGAAAGGACAATTTACTGTCTATGCAGGTGGGATAGCAGTTTCCAGGATGGCAGTTTAGTTGAAGAGGTAGATGGGCATACGGCAATATTATATCACCGGCTTCAGCTGGACTGGTACCCAATGTAATCATCTCTTCTTCGGTTTGATCTCCTCTTTGTACTTCAAAATAATGTAGATAAATGTGATAGCATTCTTTTTTGATGTGGAGGTTGTTACATCATGGTTTTGCTTCAGTGAAACTTAACTCTATGCATGCGCAACACTCTGATGTAATGGCAAATGTATTTATTTGTGTGACCGTGGGTTATGAGGATACAATTTTGTAACTATTATTTTGATGAGATGGCTGGAATTGCGTTGCTCAAGTAGATATGAAGAGTGCATGAAATTTGTGGAAAAATCATAATTTACAAAACCAAAATGCCAAAGTAACCAAGAGAGTTGTTGACAACCTAGCTTTAGTTTCATTTTCTAGTTTAGAGTTTGCAGTTTGAAGTCATAGGGCCTCAAGAATGAGAACTTTCATGTCTCACTCTTGTAGTATGACCTGTGAAAACTTTTATGTACTTATCCTGGTCTGTTTGGACTTTGAAGTGACATTTACTTACTACTTTTTGCCTAGTCTTTTCTTGTACCTTGCGAAATTTCATTTTTTTTGTTTATATTGAGCACTTGAAACCTTTTGGAATGTACAAATATTTACATATTAAGGCTCCGTTCGTTTGGCGGAAAATATTCTCCTTTTGAAAAATATTTTCCCGGAAGTCATTTTCCTGGAAAATGTTTTCCCGAAACATAATTTTCCGGTGTTCGGCTATCAATATGAAAAAGTTTCGGAAAATATTTTTCGCCGGCAGCCGGCGGTGGCAATCGGCGGCCGGCGATCGGCGGCGGCAGCGGCCGGTCCGGCGGCGGGGGCGGCGACCGGCGGCGGCGGGCGACCGGTGGTGGCCGGCGACCTTAGTGAAGAAGAAGAAGAAGAAGTTCCGGAAAATGATTTCCGCTTTTGAAGAAGCGGAAGTCATTTTCCATAGATTTAAGCTATTTTGTGAGAGGGGAAAGGAAAATATTTTCCCACGGAAAACGTTTTCTGCCCCCCGAACACCGGAAAACCCGGAAAATATTTTCCCGGAAGTCATTTTCCTAGAAAATGTTTTCCCGGAATATAATTTTCCGGTGTTCGGCGATCAATATGAAAAAGTTTCGGAAAATATTTTTGGTCGGCGACCGGCGGCGGGGGCGGGCGACCGGCGGCGGCGGGCGACCGGCGGCGGCGGCGGCGGGCGACCGGCGGCGGCGGCGGGCGACCGGCGGCGGCGGGCGGCGACGGCGGGCGACCAGCGATCTTAGTGAAGAAGAAGAAGAAGAAGCTCCGGAAAATGATTTCCGCTTTTGAAGAAGCGGAAATTATTTTCCATAAACTTAGGCTATTTTGTGAGAGGGGGAAGGAAAATATTTTCCCACGGAAAACGTTTTCCGCCCCCCGAACACCGGAAAACCCGGAAAATATTTTCTGGAAGAATATTTTCCGCCAAATGAACGGAGCCTAAGCAATTTAGAATTTTCCCATAATTTTGAAATTTCGTATTTGGGAGGAAAAATGAAAGTATTTATAAACCATATAAAAATGAAGACCCATAATCTCTACACGGTGTATTTAGAATTTTCCCATAATTTTGAAATTTCGTATTTGGGAGGAAAAATGCGAGTACTTATAAACCATATTAAAATGAAGACCCATAGTCTCTACAGGGTGTCATGTCTTTAGTACCTTGATCCTAAGCATTTTAGGCATTGATAACGTGGTCTCCCACTAATCCCTACTTAGTTTTGTGCTTTCACTTCTCTGATCTAAAATCATAAGATCTTGAGGGAAAAAAGGACTTATTTATTCTGGTACTGATAGTCTTTAACATATTTTTATATGTAAAATCTCTGTTTTGAACTCCTAAGGCTTCGTGGAACTAAGGAACTACATCTTTTGGTTAGCTTGAAGGAGATTTCACATACACAGAGGTTGTTTTGCAAGAATGTTATTATACATTGGTTGCATCTTTATCTATTTAATGTCCATTTGTCAAGAAAATGTCCCTTATTTTCAAATTTGTAAGTTCCGAAATAACCCAGGATTTCATACTTAATAAGTTTCTGATTCTACATTATGTCATCAAGAATCTCATGTCATTGACTCGGGTCATCCTGTACTCTGTGTTGAACTTAAAAGTACCCACGGAAAGGATGAAGAGAGAGGGGTATTCGTTCTCTTGCAAGTGAGACAGTGTTATTAGATCCAGTGTTCATCCAATTGCATTTGCTATTCTCATGGATTTTCTTTGATTTGGCAAATTTTTACATGTTTCCTCAACAGTTTGAAGCCTGATATTTTTTCAAGTCTGTCATGATGAATTCTGGTGCAAACTTACATTAGAAGCCTTGACCTTGGAGGAGTACTTATAGGTCATAAACATCTTACGAAATTTCTTTGGATGAGTTGTGCCAAATAAGTGATTGCATCAGTCATTTAATGATTGCTATTACAAATTTAAGGACATCAATGGGCGACTTTGGTATTTGATTTTCTGGTCTGTTTACTGTTTCTGCTTGTACTTGGTAAGTACATCTTTCTCCTTTATGAGTAGCTCACTCACAATAGACTGGACGTTGTCAATAACTCTATTGCAGGCTGGTGTGGCCACGTGATCTTTGTTATGTGCGGTACTGGCGCCGAAATGATGATGGGAGTTATGGTACTGTGTTTCTCCACTGGTCACAAATTCAGTTATTTTTGTTGCATGAAGAGTTGTCCTTTGCTTGATGTTAGAACAACCTAGCATTGGCATAGTTATTTGTGTATGGCATTTCAACCTTTATGTACAATTGCTTGACTGATTAGGCGCATTTAAATATTGGACTCTTTGTAGTTGTGCTATTTCGTTCTAGAGAGCATGAAAATTGTGGCCCACAGCCTGGATACGTGCGTGCACATGTTGAGAGTAAGTCATAGATGTAGATTTCGCAAAACAAAAAAGGATTGTAGATGTCTGGGTATAAAGAACGCTGCTATGAGAATCATTGGAGCAACTTTAACATGTGCTCTCAGGTGGAGGGTTCAACATCTCACCGCTAAAATCTCGAAATGGGAGGCCAAGAACACAGGTTCAGCATCTTATGCAAATTGATTTGAAAGGATGGGGTGTGGGCTATATTCCGGCTTTCCAGCAACATTGTCTCGTTCATTTGTTAAATAGTGTAGCTGGTGAGTTTCTTCCCGCATTTCTCTCTTTAACTTTCTGAGGTTAAGGTTGGTGCTGATGCGCATTATATTTTGAGGGGTTGAAGATTGCATATGTTCCCGATTTTCATATTTCTGTCCTCATTTTTTTATCTTCTTTCCATTTGCATCTTGTCTGGGTTTCAGCACTAAAATCTCGCATATTCTGTATAATAGTTTGACTTGTTTATACTTAAGTGCGAAGACAATTTCTGATTACTAAATTCATTGGTTTTCAGCTAGCTGCAATAGATACTGAGTATTTGAAGGCAGAACAATTAAAAAAAATTGCATAATTTCTTTTTCAATTATAAGAGCTAATTTTCTAGCTTATAATGTACTGGTTATGATAATTACACTTATGATGGTCCATTTACTTTTATGTTTGTATATCTATGCGCTAGAGACACTTTCACTTTTCTTTGCCGATGACAAGTCTTCATTATGTACTTCTTGCTTAAAGGAATGCGTGAATGGTTTGCCCAGACAGATGAAAGAAGTGCCCTTCCAAGAATCCCTGTCATGGTTAATATGACATCAGCTTCTGTTTCCTCATATAAGGCTAAACATAACGAGTCTACTGTTCATCCAACACCTTCTCTTCAAACTAATGCTTCGGGTAGAAATTCTGTTATGATGGATGAAGATTCTGATGAGGATGAGGAATTTCAAGAACAAGAGGTTTGATTTACTCTTGGGTATTCCTCACATTCTGAATGCCTACCTTTTCAGGACCTTAACTTTATTCTCTTTTCATTAATGTAATGATGGTCTAGGAATACTCAACTGGTCTTGAGGGTGAAGTCAATAAAGAAGGTAAATGTTTGTACTTTGAACTTTGACTTCTTTATGTCACAAATGTTATGTAAATTGAACATAACACTTTGCTTGCATGCCGTAAATAAAATGAAGCCATGGAGGAAGAAGCAGTGGAAGAAATTGATTTGTCATGCTTCTCTGGGAATTTACCTCATGTTGACCGTGATAATGCTCGTGACTGCTGGAGAATTTCTGATGGGAATAATTTCAGAGTTCGGAGCAAGCATTTTTGCTATGACAAATCAAAGGTCCTTTATATCTTTCATTTGTGCTCATATACTCAGTTTCGTATTATTATTAGTAGTCATGCACTCACTACATTGTTTGCAACTTTTGTTATAAAGATTCCTGCAGGAAAACATCTAATGGATCTTGTTGCTGTCGATTGGTTCAAGGACACAAAAAGAATAGACCATGTTGCTAGACGAAAAGGATGTGCAGCACAAGTCAGTTCTCAAATTGCTCAAATATTTTGCTTATGACTGTTCTCCTGTCTGAAACCCGGTTAACTTGTTGTATGAGGTGCTTTCATCATGGTGTGGTGCGGTGGGACTTCTGTTTCGGTGTTTTGGGGGGGTCATGAAGCATTGTGGAAATCATAATTCTGAGTAGCCACATTTCATTAGTGTCCCCGTATTTAGCTCAGTAAAGGTGGTGCATCGTGTTATCTTATAACAAAATCTTAATGCCGCTTTACCCAAGAATAGCTAATCAAGTCAATATGGACAAAGAAAGGAAAGAGAGATGCTCAGTTGATGCAAACTTGATCATCATCTCACAACCATATAGAAACAGATAGGGATTGTAGGTGGGCAGTTTGGGACTGCTGACCCTGTTCCAAACTGAACCACATCAAGTTTCAAAGAAGACCACGAACCTGTTACCACCTTGAGTGGGGTTTAACAATGTAGTCTATAATCTGTCCCAAGTATATGAGAAGCTGAAACCCAATTGGAACCCGATTAATATGTTCATATTAATTAACTTATATATCAATTTAAAAATTAAAATATAATTGTCTGAATAACTGCTGTATTTTAGAAGAAAAATGCTCTTCCAGTAATATATTTAGTACGCTTTGAGTTTTAGAGTGCCTGTCAACTAATTCTGTACTCGTCTAAACCTTGCAAGTTTCCTAAACGGGACTCCAGACTTGTCCCACAATTCAGAGTGGCGGAAGCTAGTAATGTTACAATGGGGTTGGGGCTGGTCAGGAATCTGATTTAACATGATCTGGTGAAGCCATAGAAATAGAACAAATAGAGTCAAAATTTCGCACAAAGAGACACTGTCAGAGTTGCTGATTATGTCTGTTTTTCAAGTTTGGTGCCTCTCTAAATAGCAAAAGTAGCTTTCTAGCTTTTCCTCACTTAAGAGGCAAAAGAATTTTCTCCATTTCAGCTCCTTGTACTTTTCATATTGGTGGTGGATCTCGATGGATGGTATATTTTGTGCTCTGCATTTTTTGGAACTTTATACAGGCTAGTTTGGCCTACTCCACATTAAAATAGAGCCAACAGTTGGTTGAATTTGATTTAAGCACAGAATTTTGCAAAGGAAATGGCAGAACTAAAATGAGGGGATTGGTCTTTAATCTCTGTTGATGAGTGCTTATGTACCTTTCACATTTCTAGTTCAATAGAACAAACAGAAAAGAAGGGCAGTTTTCCTTTGAGATTTTCTGAAACCGTGTAGTCTTAATGTCAGTTTTCAATCTTAGAGCAGTTTCTTGAGAAAACTTTCTTTAGACGCACTTCATTCTTCCTTGATTAGAAGTTTTATCCAGGTCTAGAATGCATTAAATGATGACATCAGGGAACTATATGTAGACTTGAAGGAAAGGAAAGTTGCAAGAATACAATAGTGTATTAGTCTAATTTTATCTAATCAAACACAAGCATTGCCATATTCTTTTAAGGGCTATTTGGACAAGGCTCTTGTTAATGTGTGCCCTGGGGCGCTTGTCAATCATACATAATGCAGAAATGTTTTCATTTGCAATGCACTACTGATTGTGCCAAACATGGGAAAAACAATGCTTTGGAAATGAGAAAGCTTGCTTTAATTGGATGCTTAACAATTGCCCTGGGGTACCTCTTAACAAACTCCTTTCGACAAATATTGATGGTGTTCAAGTATTAGTCTTCTTAGGTGATTGCTTCTAGTAACACTATAATGTGACTTGGCTTCGTATTTGCCTAATGAATATTGCTGCGACATGAATATGACCACAGCTGATGCATAGTGGTCTCTAGGATTTGTTTATACTGTGCTTATACCAAACTCCGTATATCTAAATAGTGGTTCTCTGTTCATACAGTTGTAAATAGATGATTCATGCTTATTCTGTGACCTTAAGGAGCTTTCATACGAATTTAGATTTTTCTACGTGTCTCTACAGGTTGCTTCAGGGAAGGGGCTTTTCTCCATTGTCGTCAATGTGCAAGTAAGCACCTCAAATAAAGAACCTCAAATTGGATAATCATTTATTTTCGGTTTAGCTGACACTTCGGAGTTTGGCAATAGCATAACCCTATCATCTATGCAGGTACCTGCCTCAACCCATTACAGTATGGTATTTTACTTCGTAACAAAAAAATTAGAACCTGGATCTCTCTTGCAACGATTTGTTGATGGTGATGATGAATTCCGCAATAGTAGACTCAAGCTCATCCCTTCAGTACCCAAGGTACTCGTCCCAGCCATTTTGTGATATCAACAGATTGACCATACCAACAGTACTTGATTGCCCTCCATTCTCCAGGGTGAAACATATGATTACTTCAAGATCCTTGCATTTGACCCACATAGACATGTCTTGTCATAGGTTTATGTGGATAATACTATGTTCCTGAGTTGCTGTGCTGGGAATGCTTGGGCAATTTGGTCAAGTTGCTTCTATTTCTTAGTGGAGAAGATTATGAGACATCCTAGTATATGTTACTGAGAAAATTGTTGTAATAAAATCTCTTCTCCAAATTAATAATTTTCACTTTCCATCAAGTAAAGATCTAGCAGTACCTATATCCATCACTTTATAGTAAGAATCCTATTAATTTCCTAGAGTACTTTTCTGATAATTGGATCCTCACCTTTTCTTCTTTTTCTGCAGTAAACTTTTTCTTGAGGATGTTGACTTGTAATGTTCATTTTGCAGGGTTCGTGGATTGTTCGACAGAGTGTTGGTAGTACTCCTTGTTTGTTGGGGAAAGCAGTTGACTGCAACTATATCCGTGGTCCTGACTACCTGGAAGTAAAGTGTCATCTGGTTTTGCTTAGATGTAATGGTTATGTGTATTTGACGATATTCCGTTGGTTTTAACATGATTTCTTCTTTTTTTAGATTGATGTCGACATTGGTTCTTCTACTGTCGCTAATGGAGTTTTGGGGCTTGTGATCGGAGTCATCACAACATTGGTTGTTGATATGGCTTTTCTTGTACAGGTATGCTAATGATATGTGCAAGCTCTGTCGTGTGTCTTCTGTTGTGGATTTGTCCCCACTTTGATGCAGTTTTCATATAGTCCAAAGCACATTAGTTGTTAACCAAACCTTGTAAATGTGTTCTAAGCTTTTGGCAATTATAACTTGACTTGATTCTATACTTAATAACAAATACACAGAAATATTATATAATATTCAGGCATAGACATTCTTGTAGCATAATGCCTAAGCTAGCGAAGTGTCTGGTTTTACTCGTGCTAACATTCCCCAGTACTTACTCTGCCTGAGACATATATTCATACAATATTGATAGCTGTGTAATATGTCAATAGGGTTCTCATTTTGAGGGACACATCAATAAGAGATCTGCATCGGTTTTCCTTGTTAATGAAAAAAGTATGTAACATCAGATTAGGAGCATTGCACTAGTCTGTAAGCTTTTACGGGCTGGATTTCGACCATCTTACTCATGTAATTCCTCATCGATGTGATAGGCCTAGCTACCATTTATAGCCTCAAAACGAAGATGATTCTCTTGGAAATTTATATGACGGAATGAGAAACTTAAAGCCACCTTGAAAGAGAGACAACAAAAACAACTACCAAAAACTAAGCCTTTCCCGCACAATGGGGTTGGCTACATGAATCCTCTTGAGCTCTAGATGCTCCATCTCTTTTTGTGTTGTTTTCTCCCTAGTCCCTCTAGGCCTTTCCTTACCCTGTCTAACCCGAGTCTCCATCTCCATCTCAACATCTGTCTGGGGTTTCCTCCAGTTGGCTTTTCCTTGCTGCGTTTTGGGTTTCTCTTGAATATACTCAACAAAGGACGGCAATGATGGATCATTGAGCACTCAGGAAAATGACATGTTGCGAACAGCTGAAAAAAGGGATACTGGAGCTAGAACGTCTTTATTAACTGGACGAAGCTCGAAGGCTAATTCACAATGCATTGGATGGACTTAGATGAGGACATTAAAAATAAACAAATAGCAAACAAGGGGAAGTCTTCAACCACGATAAGCATAATATGTTTTATTATTCTCTGTAGTTTCTTGTGAGATCATGAGGGTATGTTGGATGTCTTAAGATTGGAAAAGAATGCCTCCATTGTCTGCAACTATATTTGTTCTGTTGCGGAGGCATTATCTATCAAATGTTTTTTCTTATTGGCTCAAGGTGCAGGCTCTGGTGGGCTTAATTTTGGGACATCTAACGCTTCATTTGCTGCTCAAGATTAAAGGAAAAAGGAAAAGATAAAGAAATCTAATGCTTCGTTTGTGTAATGCATGGTGCAGGCTAACACTACTGATGAGTTGCCAGAACGGCTGATCGGAGCAGTTCGTGTCTCTCATATAGAGCTTTCATCCGCAATTGTTCCCAATATGAATGCGGAATCATCATGACCCATCCAGGTTTTGAACGCACCTTATTCATTCCGACAAAGCGTACTGATTACTGCCTCATTTTTCTTATCCATAGTAGAGTTACTTTCTGTTGTGAGGAACAAAAAGAATCATTATCCTTATCTTACGCTTAACCTTCTCAATCACAGCGGCACGATTCATTTGTCTTCTCATAAATTTTCTCCATGCGTACAGCATCTGTGGGTTTGGTACATTCTGAGACTAACGAAGAATTTTGGTAGTAGATCTTTTTTCTCCAAAAGCTTCTGCAGATACTTGCCTGTGCTCTGTATTACTGAGTCTTGGAAAAGAGATTAATAGCCTTGGCAATCTAATGTCGAATCAGAAATAGCTTTGGAAAGATAGGGATTGAAGGATCACTGCTATATGACCCCTGAACACATTTATCGCGAAAAATGGTAGACTGATGGTAGCTTTATTCTGCTAGATTCAAACTTCCACCTCCATAAAAGTAGGCAACCACAAATCACACGGTGCCCAATCTGTTTTCCGGTTGACAAAATCTCAAAAAGCATCCATTGACCTCACTGAGCTCTCAGGAAAGCCCCTCTCAAACCTCTCTCCAAGACCCGGCGATATCCTCCGAATCTCTTCTGTCTGTCAAGACCTACTCAATTCCCTTAAAACCATCATCCTTCTTCACCATCTCAGCTGGGTTTTCATCGCACACCAAAGCGCCGATCTTGAGATGATTCACCACCGGCTTGGTGTTGTAGTATTGGTCACCCCTGATTGGCCACGACAAAATCGGGACTGCTCTCACTGGTGCCTCCACTGGGGAATTCCACCCGCAATGGGACATGCATCCACTAGCTGAGGGGTGGCTCGGTATCAGCAACTGCGGCGCCCACCCGTGTATGGTCAGCCCCCTCTCCCCCACTCTACTGTCCAAACCATGTGGAAAGTAGCTGCTTTCCATTTGGGCTGGCCCTCCGCCCGGCGGGCCGGGATCACCCATATGAATGGCTGGTTCGACTCCTCCGGTGCCTTGGCTAGCTCTGGGTTCTCCTCCGTCGAAGGGCCCACCTCGCTGTTGAACGATATGTACATGACGGAGCCGCGAGGTTGCCGGTCGAGCCACTCGATCATCTCGTCGTCCAAGTAGTTGGACTCTCTCTTGGGCTTGATCTCCCGCTCCTGAAGCAAGGACACTACGGACCTCCAATATTTATCCCGTAGGAGCGGGCTCACGCCCCAGACAGGCTTGCTCGTCAGATTGGCCATGTAGTCTAGGAACGGGCGCTCGAGATCATCACACGTGTTGATTAGTACAATCCGTACAAACGAATTATATGTTGACAAACTCTGCCGGAATTTAATCTATGACAAAACTTAATAAAGAGATGATACTAAGTTGGAATTTTATTGATAATGCATCACCCATGATAGAGATACACGCCGGAATCCAATCAACGACGCGAATCTAAAAGCTACAACTAACAAAAGTAAAACGCAGTGCAGGAAAGTAAAAATAAGAATAAATTTATTTGATTTGTGGGGAGCCTCTAGTTGGATGTGCGGTGGTATTTATAATAATCCAATTGTAACCGCCTTCGGACGGTTTTCGGCAGTTGCATTTCTGACTTCACGTTCTTCTATTCTTGAAAGTTTGGTATCCATGTCTTCATGAGGCTACATTTCTGCCTTGTAAGCCGTCGCTTTTGTCATGCTGCATGAGAACTACCGCACGACTTTGTCTACGACGGTTCTTGACTTTTTCTATCTTCAAGCAGAATACGTTCCCTCCGAAAGTGTCAACTTATTTCTTCTCGATCTCAACTGCCCTGCTAATTTTGAACTTTTGTGGTCGTATTTCGATGTTCTCCAAGTAGGCATATGCTCGTAGCTCTGACATCCTAATTGCTCCGTCTTGATCGATGACCACATTCCTATTTTTTTCATGCTTTCAAAGGACTTTACTGGTGTTTTGCTATTTGCCTACCTATATTGATAGTAGCTAGTTATTCGTTGTCGTATATCAACAATCTAATGTGAACCACGAATGTATATCAGCATCGACCGTTAGTCTCCATGAGCGTCGACAAGATGTCACATGTGTAATAATTTTCACGAGACTGTTGCTGCTTATGTGTCAAGCACGTGCTTACGCATGTCAACGACCTGATCATTTTTTGGTGTAAACATAATTATTGAAAATTAATGCGAAAAATGTCGAATCTTGCAACTAAATCAATGTGAATTCATCGGGAAATAACATGAACAGTAAAGGATACCGAAAGTTTACGTGATTTGATCTGAATATTGATATTTACATTCAATGGGAGAGCCAACAGTAAATAATCTACTTTGATCGGAGAATTAGAATTACAATTGCTCACATTCTCAAGCGTTTCCCACATCTAAATTAAACCCAAATATAAAGTGTTTACAAATAAATAACTTAATTGCATGCAAAACTCACGGCATAAAATCACCATGTGTTGAAACTCAAAGCAAAACTCTTCTGCATCGCAAAACCAATAACGATCCGTTCGTCCTTTCTCCGTGCTACGCTTTTGGCCTTCACTGCGTGGCTCCTCTTCGGCTATCAAGAAAAAGGGACTAATTAAAAAAAAACACTACCTTTACGTTGGGCAATAATTCTGGCCCGAATTTTTTCTTATCTCAATAAAAAAATATAAATTTTTACTCAAGTTTTAAATCTAGTCTCCGTGACGTGAAATGTTCAGATTATTTGAATCAAATTTAAGATTTAAGTGAAAGTTTGCGACTTTTTACGTGACTGAAAAAAAAGTTCATGCCATAATTGCGGTAAAGCTGATATTTTTTTTTTGGAATTGGGCCCAGGGAAAAGAAACCCACAAAGTTTTCTGTTTTCCTTTTATACGTCGACTGCAGGAAAGATTTACATGTGCAACCCTGAACAGGTATAAATTAATGTACGGCCGGGCGACGTACACAAGAAGTCCGCTCCCACGCTGTCAATAAAAGATTTGGACTTACTTGACCAACAATCGGAGAGTTGACGTAGACAACAACGGGTCTCCGTACACACGCCATGTTGAAAGCCAGCCAGAGTCAACTCCAGTGGATACCTTGCTCCTGATCTCGAGAGCAGCTGGAGCTTCGGATTGGAGAATTGGGTTCGCGTTTTTCTCCGCCTCCCGGAACCGGCGATGTCGAAGGTGGTGTACGAAGGGTGGATGGTGAGGTACGGGCGCTGGAAGATCTACCGATCCTACATCCACATGAGGTACTTCGTGCTGGAGCCCCGGCTGCTCGCTTACTACAAGAAGAAGCCTCAAGATAACCAGGTTCTCCCTCCCTCCCTCTCTCTCTCTCTCTCTCTCTCTCTCGCGTGCGTGTATGCTCTGGTCGTAATTCATTGTCCTTGCCTCCGCCAAGTCTTCTGGGTATTAGCGGCTTCATTCCTTTGGAAAGAAGGAGAATAGAGTATGGGCAATTCGTGTGCTTGGTAGCGGTAGCTGTTTTCTATGATGTTCAATTTAATTTCGATCTTTGGCTGCCTTTTTTTTTCCATAGTGGGGAAGAGGATTTACCGTATCGGAGTGTCGGCTGTTTGTTTTTTTTGTCTTAGGTTCCGGTCAAGACCATTGTAATCGACGGCAATTGTAGGGTGGAGGATCGCGGCTTGAAGATGCACCAGGGACACGTGAGTTGTCATTTTCCCCCTCGACTGCTTATTTTCGGGCATCCTATGACTGCATTTGAATCTACGGAAGTGGATCGGCCCGGAGTGTATTATTGCTTAATCTAATTTTCATTAATATGCAGGCAACTATATCTTCTCTTGAGATAATTACCTGATCTCATGTCGTTGCGCATAGCTATACCCAGTTCCTCCGGTGCTTCTATGTTACTTATAGAGTAATCCTCTTTGGAGGTGTAGGTTCTTTAAAAGCAATGGCCGGATGGTTGTATCAAAATTTTGATTTAGTTATTTTGAGCAGCACCTCTGTTTATACATGCTTCGAAAACCAAACATGGCATCCATCGAGTGCTCATATTTGTTATTGGGAGAACCCAAGTACTGTCTTTCGGTGTGAAGTTTACTTGACTTGCAGATGTCTTCTTATCCTTTATCCTTCTTGATTCAACCCTAGTAGCAATAATCTAGCTGTGCCCTCTATCGTTGAAGCAGTAAAATTGATTCTGATGTACTCTAAACAAGCGAGCATATTTAGGATGAGAGGTCATGGGAGGTTGCCCTGATGCCTTCTTTTCTCGTGTGTGTATTAACTCCTTATTTGGTACTTCTGTTGTCTGCAATATGAAGCTTTTATCTCGAGTCATGTCCTGCGTTAAGTAAACTTCTTTTTTATCAATTTGAGATGATGTGATAATTTCTGCGATAGAACCTTACTTATCTTGGTTTAGTTTCACGGCAGCTTGTGGTGTGGTCTTAGAGTTGCTCTTTGCTTGTGGTCTGAGTTCATTCTAGAAATTCATGATACCTCAATTCAGGGGCGAGGCCATGCAAGGCAGATTCTAATGTTGCTAATTTGTCAAGACCTCTCTCAACTTACAGAAGCATTTTTCCAGAAAACAAATGTTCATGTTAAAGATAAGCAGGCATTTTTTATGATCACCCACTTGCCAGGCGCACCTTCTGCTGGGATGCACAAACTGTTTGCGTGAAACAAATGAACGGCGAAGGTTGTAGTGGAATATTGTCAGGATGCTCCACATCACAAAAATTCATCATATCTGGATTCGTATGCTTCTTCATTACTTTATTTGTCTAAGCTTAGTTCAGTCTGCCTCTCTTACCAACCTTGTTTTCCCACTAGATCCCTTGTAGACTTCAATATTGGAATTTATGTGGTGTTGCAAGTTAAATGCTCAATATAGTACTATCCTTTTAGGATGGTATGAACAAAGAGTAGTTTATTTCATGAACTTAACTATATCATGAGCTGAACTAATTCAACCATGTCATGTTTTTTCTAAAGGTGGTGCTTTTAATTGCAGATGGTTTATGAACTGTGTGTTTACAACAAGAAGGAGAAGCACAATGTCACGGTGTGTGGTTTATATTATTTGCGCGGATTCTCTTTTAAAGAGTGGATTGTTATGATTTTCATTCTTAAACAGCCGACAATGATGAATAGGAGATCGAATTTGATTGTAGAGGAGACTTAGATGTGGCTTTCTTTCCTCTTTGAATCTTTTCATGTTAGTTGTTTTGTATGTTCGATAAAAAAAAAAGTTATGTATGCATGAGAAGATTAATGTAGTTGCTTATGGTGCAGAAGGACATCAGAACTCTAATTATTCTAATTTTTTTAAATGGGCTAACTACATACAAGACCAGCAATATTGATCAAATTCCTGCCTGATTTTTCTCATAATAAATCCAAATAATTCATTGTTTATTAGACAATGATATCAATGGGAATTCTCCCGATGGTCAAGAGCAATGTTTATAGCGTGAACATTTTGGTACTTTCCGGAATATAGCCATGTTTTTCTCAAGCTGCTATAACTTGAAGCTAGGTGGAGTAGTTTCATGGAAGTTCCTGTGAGATGCTGAAACCGTGAAGTGTTGACCAAATACCTTAATATAACTTGCACCCCATTTTTCACACGGTTTTTGGGGCCAGATGGAAGCTGTACAGGACACCCGTTGAGTCTGCAATTTACAACTGTGCATCTGTGGTAGATTTAGCCAATGTGAAGTAGTACACAATCTGTTGAGATATCCATTAGGAATAGTTAGGTGAAAGTTTTGGGGATGTCCTTAGTTTTTCTTTTGGCCCTTTGTTTTCCTCTTTTTTTTAATGATTTTTTCAACCATTTCTTTGTCCCGAAGGTTGTAATATAAACTGGCCAACATGTTTAAGGCAACCAAAACCCAATCTTGCTTCCTTATTTCAAACTTTATTGCAGAACTCTAGATGTTCTCTTTCTTCTTTGTGTATTTGCAAAAAGCGTCTGGCAGTGAAAGTGGGGAGTGGGGTTTTGGATCCTGCAGGTACTTCCATACCAAGTTGGGGAGATGAATATGGATTGCGGTAGTATCGAGGATTGCAATTTACTAACCCATTAAATCATACATTTGCCATGCTTCAAGCAAATGAATATTGGCACTGTATCCACACACCATCACAGACGTGTGCCAGACAACTATATTGAGAATTGCCATTGAAGTTTTGAACCTTGACAGTGCTATTTTAAAACTATCCCCGACAGGAAAAGGAAAACTCTGAAACGTAGACCATTTATAAACAGTTAAGCATAATGATTATATTGTTCAATTAGTTGAGACTAGTTGCCAAGCTACATCTAGATAACTTCAAGTACTGACTCTTGAAGAGCCTACACTGATGAGAAAATATATGCTTCATGTAAAGGTTTATTTTTGCTATAAACTGTTGGTAATTTATTCGTTTTGCTAGAGTTTTAGTAGTGTAATGGGAAATCTTGATTGTGAACTTTGCAAGCTTCTTTAGGGGAATGAATAATTATACTATGCTCTTGTTCCAGATGGCAGCATTTAACATCCAGGAGGCCTTAATATGGAAGGAAAAAATTGAGAGTGTGATCGATCAGGTTTGTATTTCTTGAAAGCAATTTCATAATAACCTCTCTCAAATCTCTGATTCTTGGTTTCAAATTGCGGCCTAACTTGAGTAGCACTTGTTAGAACTGTTCTGTTTACTAAGTATTGTCATTTGAGCACCAAGTCGTCATCCAACATTATTACTTTCTGTGTTCAAAGCTTAAATATTTTATAGTGTTTGGGCTTTTGATGTCAATATTTGAGTCGTAACCGTGGATGAGGAACTAAGTACTTGCTGTTGTCACCAGCACCAGGAATGTATTGGCAATAAGTACGTTTCTTTTGAATATAAGCCTGGAATAGACGATGGAAGGACGGCTTCGTCTTCAGACCATGAAAGTCAGTGAGTGCTTCGCATAAGATCTCTCTAACCATGTCATTTGGCATGACACTCTTCTCGAGTTTGTTGATGCTTTTTTCTTTCACCAACATTTTCTTTGCTTTGCTGTATGGCATTATCTAACTTCAATTTCCCAGGGACGCCAACTCTAAATTCTTTATTTTGCTGCATAGCATCATCTGACTTTTTTCAGTGAATTTTCTCATTTCCTTAATTTTCTGAGTTCTATAATATTTAGGCCATGCTTGCTACACGGAATGGAGGTTGGAATGGAATCGCCATTCGGTCTCCATTCACATCATTAGCTGAATGAGAATTCCGATGGGAGTGCCAATTCCATCACTTGATGGAATTAGCATTCCTTGCCATAAGGGAAGGAATTGGCATTCATTTCTTTAAAAAGGCACATATTAATTTTTTTTTCAAGTTTATCCTAACATTTTTTCTCCATCTCATACTTCTTTTTAAGGGCATATTTAACAATTGGCTCTAACAACTTTTTGATTCGCACATTTTTTTCCTATCACAGCCGAACATAAAATTAGGAATGTCTATGCCGTTCTATTTTTTTTTTTATATATAGGTAAAAGAAAAGATTATAGGGAACCGAGGGAGTGCAAACCCATATACAAAAGCTGGGGATGAAAAGAACTCAGTTACAACACAAGTCATCTATAATGTTGATTGAAGTACTTACATCCACACATAACTGTCAACTATACAAAAAGTGTAAGACTTTCCAACTTTCAATAATTACAAACAGAGTCATCTCCTCTCCAATGAAAGCTCTCTTATTCTGCTCTTCCCAAATCAACCTAGAAACAGCAAGAGTAATTGCTTTCTTAGCACGACGCAAAAAAAGACCTCGCCAAGCCCAACTCTTGTTCAATAAATGCTCCTATAGCCCAAGATGGCCCAGTGCATGCATAGGTGGCCACCCAGATCAATCATTTGCATGGGCAGCAAAGGAGATGTCTCACCATCTCCGCCTCTATTTTGCGGAAATGGCATCTGTTGACCAGCACAACCCCTCTTTTCTGCAAGCTGTCCAAGGTACGTTCCCAAGATGCCTCCCAAACAAAAAATGGAACTCTGGTTAGTACTCTCACTTTGCAAATAGCTTTCCAAGGAAAAGTGTCCCTGCCTCCAACAATCTTCTACTTGAGCAAGCTATAATAAGAATTTACGGAAAAAGTTCCATCTCTATGAATGCTCCAAGACAAAGTTTTTAGAGAAAGCGAGAGAAGTCTTAGACGTCGAACTGCAAATAAAAAAGAAAAACTGACGAAAGCTTCGAGTGTCCAATCTTGGGCTTGTATTGAAAAGCCAATCTCCCAAGTCATTGTCCCTTTGGGGAAACAATAGCAATCCGATAGAAGAGTTTCCTTGTTTCCTAATGACGTCAAAGAGGTCAGGGGAACGATATTTGAAAGAAATATTCCCGCACCAAGTGTCAAGCCAAAAGTGCATCCGCTTACCATTTCTCACAATATGATCTGTATGACTATGAGTAACAAGCTCACTCCACTCATCTATAATCCGACTCCAAACACTGCTAGCATGAGCTATTCTTCTACTCTTAGAATCCAACCAATTTTTTCAAGGCCAAATTTATCAATAACCACTTTCCTCCAATGATGATTGTGTTCAACATTGAACCGACGTAACCATTTGCCTCGAAGAGCCCTGTTGAGCAGTAAAAGAGGCTTGATGCCAATACCGTTGTTACACAAAGGTTGCTCAACTGCATTCCAATTAACCAAATGAAATTTACACAATTCATCGTAATCCTCACGCAAAAATCTATTCTAAGTTACTTCCAACCAACTTTCGACCAAAAAAAAAAAGGGACTTTCAAGCCTTTGCAAACCGAACAAGGTATAGGACAGGGAGACATGATATAGATAGGAAGATTGGAGCGAGTGCTGTTGATGAGGTTCAATTTTCCTCTTGTTTTGTGCAGATAATCTACATGTGCCATTAGATTCCTCCCTTCATTCCATTTCCATTTCCTTTCGTTTCTTCCTACCAAACATGCCATTTGAGTATTTTTCGCTTTCTGTTTGTCACAAAGCTGATTAGAGAATTTGTGGTAAATAGCCAAGAGAGAAGAAGGAAGAGAGGAAGAAACAGATCGTAAAAGTCAACAAGAGGCTCTTGATTTCTGTGTTACCAAAGCCCTACACCTATCACAATATATTTATATTGAATATAAATTGTACATGACCACAATGCCCTTATCTATATAAAAAGAAATAAAACCCAGATAATAAAATTGACACCACTCAACTAACATAACACTCCCTCTCAAGCTAGAGCATATAGGTCACCAGCTTGGAACAACCATCAACAAAGGTGGACGAAACAACGCTTTAGTGAACATATCAACAAACTGATCTCTAGAGGCAAGGTAAGAAGTAGCAACCAACTTCCGCTTCACAGCATCATGAACAAAGTAACGGTTAACTTCTATATGCTTAGTTCGCTCATGAAAAATAGGATTCCCAACAATATAAATAACTACTTGATTATCACACATCATATCAATAGGTTGATTAATAGAAAATCCAAGCTCTTGGAGGAGGGATTTCAGCCACAACAATTTAGCCACAATATGTGCCCTAGCACGATATTTAGCCTCTACACTAGACCTGGCAATGGTAGTCTATTTCTTGCTTCTCCAAGTAACCAAATTACCTCTGAGAAAAGTTCAATACCTAGTCGTAAACCACCGATCACACGCTGACCTAGCCCAATCGGCATCAGAATAGCCAAACAGAGTGGAAGAACTGTTCGGTTTATAAATCAGTCCCTTATTAGGGGAGCCTTTAAGGTACCGAATAATGCCACAAACAACATCCCAATGAGCCTTCTTGGGTGACTTTAAATTGACTCACCGCACCAACAACAATGGAAATATTGGGACGTCTAACAATAAGATAAATTAGTCTCCAACTAGATGCCGATATTGATGATTATCTTCAATATATTCTCTGTCATCAACTCCATACTTCTGATTTGGATCCATAGGAGTATCAACTGGCTTGGAAGCTAGTGTACTAGTCTCAGACAAAAGGTCAAGAATATACTTTGGCTGAGACAAATTTCCTACTTTTTAAAACTTCAATACCCTAAAAATACCTAAGAGCTCCCTAGTCTTTAATATGAAACTGCTGCCGAAGAGAATACTTGACCTCATAAATGCCGGTCACATCATTGCGAGAGACAATTATATCATCTACATATACAACAAGAATAACCACCCGACTCCTTGCAAAGAAAAACAGAATGACCAGAATAACACTGCTGAAAACCACACTTGGAAATCACTTAACTGAATTTCTCAAACCATGCTCTTAGAGACTGTTTCAACCCATAAATGGCCTTATGCAGCTGTCAATACAATTCTCCCTGCGAACAACATGCATAGGAGGTTGCTCCATATATCATTCCTCAGACAAATCATTATAAAGAAAAGCATTCTTCACATAAAATTGATATAATGGCCAATCAAGATTCATAGCAAGAGAAATAATAACACGAATAGAATTGAGACGTGCCACGGGAGAAAATGACTCAAAATAATCCGCCCCATAAGTTTGAGTAAAAACTATAGCAACAAGCCGGGCCTTAAGATGCTCAACTAAGCCATTCGGGTTGTACTTAATAGTGTACACCCACCAACACTTCACCACATCTTTATCATGAGGAAGATTACTAAAGACCACATCTGGCGGGATACCAGAGCTTCCATTTCCACATTCTTAGTTCTCTTCCACTCAAGGCGAGACGAGGCCTTAAAGGTAGAGGTAAGAATTTGTGAGTATGTAATGATAGAGAAAAGTCATATAATGGGGAAGGAAGATGTGAGATAAACACAGAACGCTCAATAGGGTAAGCAAAAGAGGATGTTTGTGTACAAGAACAAGTGCCATCCCGAAGGACAACCGAAAGATTGTTCGGACAAGGAGACAAGGAGGGAGATTGGACAGAGGGCATGGAAGAGCTGGAGACTGGTGGTGCCGTAGACTGCACCGCTGATATACCTATAAAGGAGAAGACACAGGAGAAGGACTACCAGAGTTTAAGGGGATAAGTTGTAGGATAGGAGGATCGACCACAATATCAGTTGACAAGTCTTTACACTCAGTAGAATAGTATGGTGTGCCCTTGAAGAAAGTAACATCAGCATTGACATATTGGGTACAAGTCATATGATCATAACACCGATATCCTTCTTAAGTATGTGATTAGCTGAGAAAAACACATTTGGTGGCATGAGGGGATAGTTTATCAGCACAAGGACGTAAGTTATGGACAAAACAAACCCACCCAAAGACGTGAGGAGTAAGAGGCAATAACGGCTTGTCGGGGAGCACAACACTAACCAATGACTGATTATTGAGGACAGTGGCAGGCATCGGACTTATGAGGTAACAGGTAGCACGGACAGCATCACTCCAAATGATTTTGGGACATGCATACAAAACAAGAGTGAACGAGCAACTTCTAGAAGATGACGATTATTTCTCTTGGCCACACTATTCTACAAAGTAGTATAAGTACAACTTGTTTGATGTATAATGCCAAGATAAGAACAAAACAGAGAAATTGATTTTTGTGAGTATTCTAGAGCATTATTAGTTTGTAAAATTTTAAGGGATGTATTAAACTGATAAGTAACTTCACGATGAAATAATTGAAAAACAAATAAAAATTGAGAACGGTCATGAAGCATATAGAGCCATGTTAGACGAGAGTAATCATCCACAAAAATAACAAAGTACTTATAGCCCATTTCTACTAGCAATACGTGAAGGTCCCCAAATGTCTGAATGAACAAGTTTAAGTAAAGTAGATGCACGAGAATCACTACGACTAGGAAAAGAACTACGATGATGCTTCCTAAGTTCACAATCCTCACTCAAGAGTAGAAACTGATTTACTTTGGGGAATTATGTGTTGTAACTTAAATAAAGATAAATGTCCTATACGGGAATGCCATAATAGGGGGTAGCAAAACTAGCAGCTAGACCATTGGCGTCACCAGTAGAGACTCCATCTAGATAGTAGAGTCCATACGTTCATGCCCTCCACCAATAGTCTTCTTTGTCCGAAGGTCCTGAAAAATGCAAGAAGATGGGTAAAATGTAACTAAACAACCAAGAGACAGACAACAAATTCAAAGGAAGTTGGGAAACATGTAAGACAGAGGACAAACATAAGGAAGGTGTGAGTGAAACAGTCCCTAATCCAACCACCTGAGTAGAGGAACCATTAGCTAAAATAACTTGAGATGAAGAACTAGAGTTATGGTGGGAAGAGAATAGTTCTTGCTTACCCGCTATATGACTAGAAGCTCCTGGGTCATTGACCCAGGTGCTAGGAGACAAAGTAGAGAACAATGCCATGTTATCTGTATGTGCAAGAGTGGCAATGGATGAGGAATTGGAAGCCTATAGTTGCTGGACACACTTGATAAGTTGTGTAAGCAGATCATCCCAAGCCGCAGACTCAGAAGAACTACCCTTAGTTGGGATAGATGGATTCATGTTGCCTGAAGACACATTTCCAGCACTCCCTAAAGACATAGCATCATTTGCAGTAACTAATCACTAGGCCCACTCAGGCTCGCCATGCTTGGCCCAACAAGTATCAACATTATGACCAGATTTGCCACAGTATGTACACTAACGGCCATTTCAATCAAAGTTCTGTTCACTACTTCCAGCACTACAGCCATGCCCTCCCACTAAATCACGACCTCGATTAGAAAATCCACCACGACTATAACCATCACTATTGGCTGTTAGAATAATAAAATATTAAACTACGCTTTTATATAACAGTTTAAGCTTTTAGAACAGTTGGCAATGATCTCACCAAAATCTCACATAGTATCAGAGCGGGAGGTCCGAGTTCAAATTTTTCCAGGCCCCAATTAAATATGTCCACGTTTAATACTAGTCAAAAAGACCAAACTAAGCGTGAGGGGGAGTGTTAGAATAATTAAATATTAAACTACGCCTTCATCTAACAGTTTAAGCTTTTAGAATAGTTGACAGTAGTCGCATAATTGCTGAAATGTCTTTAAATTATGTAGAAGATGGAGGAACAATGCGCTGAATTCGACAAAATGCTTCGTTTGTAGAAGGAACTTACTCTCTAGCAAGAAGCTGGCTCTTCACAGGCTGCAAGTTCCTATTCAACCTAGATAAAACTTTGGCGACTTGAAATTCTGCTTGTTGTGTCGTTAGTTTCTCAAGATTGGTAGTGTTGGGCCGATAAGGATTGAGTTCTTCCCACATGCCTTTCAAAGCAATGTAATACTTTTCAAGAGACTTGTCTACCTATTTAAATTTAAAGATCTTCTCATATAAATCATAGACTCTAGACATGTTTGTCTTGTGAGTAGCTCTCCATAAGATCATCCCACGCTCCATTGCAGTTGTGTGGAACATGACATTAGCATCAATGGTGGTTCCATGCTGTTTCATAACCTCACCAAAAGGGTATCATTCTCTCTCATCCAGTCACCATACTCTTTAGAATCTATCAAGGGGGTTTGTTATAATATACTTGAGTTTCCCTTTGGCATTAATATAGACCTTTACAGCTTGAGCCGATAACAAGTAATTGGAGGCCCCATTTAATTGAATGGTTGTAATCTGAACATTGACATTGTCTGTAGAGGACTTAGTGTCACCTATGGTGATAATCTCAATATAAATATATCTACCGCTGATCAAGAAGACTGAAACTTTAGTGCAAGCATTAAGACAGCCCTTGGCTCCATATAATCAATATCGATGTATAATCATACGCAATTGGCTTCATCGGTTTCACAAAGGGTATGCTGTAATCTCATAAATAAAGGCTGCTATGTAGAAGAAAATATCTGACCAGACAAAAAGTTCCCGATTCAATTAGCTATATTTTCAATGGAAATCCTGCAACATCAGTCAACCATAATCAACGAAATATTCTGATCCGTGAATGTGCTGGTCAGTAAGTGTTGTAATCCATAGCCGCAAACAGAGCCTGATGGATATGATTTCTCCTGGCCTTATATGTATCAAAACTAGGAGAAAAAATAGGTAGAACTTGCAACTTTGGGTGGCTACGCACCAAAGAAGGAAAAGGGTTATTAGGGGACTCTCAAACTAGCAATGGAATCAAGGAATTAGGTAGCCTGATCTGCTTTGATACCATGTCACAAAGCTGATTAGAGAACCTGTGGTAAATGGCCAAGAGAGAAGAATGAAGAGAGGAGAAATAGAGAGGAAGAAACCCATCATAAAAGCCAACAAGAGGCTCTTGGTTTATGTTTACCGAAGTCCTACACCCATCGCAATACATATATGTTGCATATATATTGTACATGACCATAATGCCCTTATGTATATAAAAAGAAATAAAGCCCAGAAAATAAAACCGACACCAGTCAAATAACATAACACTGTTGACTTGCGGTCTTACATAGATAAACCAAAATATAAGATAAAATTCCTGCTAATTGAATACATGAAAACATGCACTTAGAGAAACCTCACATTGTGGAGACAATATGTTAGGATGCATGGGTTACAGTTTTCTCATTGTGAAGCGGGCCTCTACTTTGATTATGGAAGGAGTCTCCTTAAGTAAATTCTGAAGATCCAAAGCAGTTCTTATTTTGTCTGCTCTTTCTTATTTTTCCCTTCATATTGAGCTGTAACATTATTCTCATTAGTGTCCTACTCCAGGCTGCTGAAATTAGAATTCATAAACTTAGTAGTACTCGCCAGTTTATCCATAAAGTCTCCCTGGGCACTTTGACAGTAAGAGTATGGTCATTCATGTAGATATTTCTAATCTCTAGTGTAAATTTTCTTACTAATTTTGATATTCAGGTTCAGTGCACCAGAGGATGAAGATGATACTTGTCTAAACCTAGTGCGAAGGACAACAGTTGGAAATGGTTATTCAATCCCTTTGATTTCTCATATTTGTCACAATTGTGATTTCTACCTATCTAACTTGATCTCCATACTTTTGTTAGGTCCTCCTGAATCAGTTCTTGACTGGACCAGGGAAGTCGGCTCAGAAATGTCTCATCAGAATAACGATGACCAAGGATTTCCCAGAAAGGATTGGCGTCTGCACCAGTGTCAAAATGGTAGCATGTTGTGACTAAAGTTGGTTAATTTTGGCCATCCCTGATGCAAAAATAAATCACTTGATTTTTCTATTGGTGACAGGTCTTCGGATTTTTGAAGCGCTTCTTGAAGTCGATTACTTGGTATGAATCTTTTGACATATATCTTTTGTATGCACAAATTGATTACCTCACCAACCTTTTTTATATCTGTTTGGTGGATTTGCTTGATTCTGCTGCATGTTAGGATGTTTTGGGCTCCTTTTAAAGGTTTTAGTTGCATTCTATGCAGCCAAGGAGCTGCAGTAGAGCAATGAAGGCTGTTGGAGTCGTTAAGGCTACGTGTGAGGAAGTATTTGAGCTTGTAATGACAATGGATGGGACACGGTTTGAGTAGGTCTTTTCCTTACCATTTTCTAATTATGAAAAATGGGCTCAATAGAACTGCAATATGGCTTAGCTAGCATACTCTGAAGCACTGTTGATACTTTATGTACACATTTTAATTTATTTTGGGAATGTTTGTTGCTTATTCTGACATCATCTAGCATAATTGATCTAGTTCTTGGGTAGCATGATCTATCAGCATTTGTCCACTCCGAAAGTTTGACAGCTCGGAGGTTATTCCGGTTAAACATAATTATTTAGTTCGAAGTTACTCTGTGGAATCTCTGCATCTATGAGATGATCGATATGGTAGGCAGATTGAAACGAGAAAGGACAATTTACTGTCTATGCAGGTGGGATAGCAGTTTCAAGGATGGTAGTTTAGTTGAAGAGGTAGATGGGCATACGGCAATATTATATCACCGGCTTCAGCTGGACTGGTTCCCAATGTAATCATCTCTTCTTTGGTTCGATCTCCTCTTTGAACTTCTAAATATGTGATGGCATTCTTTTTTGATGTTGAGGTTGTTACATCATGGTTTTGCTTCAGTGAAACTTAACTCTATGCATGTGCGACACTCTGATGTAATGGCAAATGTATTCTCTACCCGTGTGACTGTGGGTTATGAGGAATTGTAACTATTTTTTTGATGAGATGGCTGGAATTGCATTGCTCAAGTAGATTTGAAGAGTGCATGAAATTTGTGGAAAATTCATAATTTACAAAACCAAAATGCCAAGGAAACCAAGAGAGTTGTTGACAACCTAGCTGTAGTTTCGTTTCTAGTTTAGAGTTTGCAGTTTGAAGTCGTAACGCCGCAAGTATGAGAACTTTCATGTCTCACTCTTGTAGTATGACCTTGTGAAAACTTTTAAATAGCTATCCTGATCTGTTTGGACTTTGTAGTGACATTTACTAACTATTTTTGCCTAGTCTGTCTTGTACCTTGTGAAATTTGCTTTTTTTTTTGCTTTGTTTTATTGAGCACTTGAAACCTTTTGGAACGTACAAATATTGACACATTAAGCAATTTAGAATTTTCCCATAATTTTGAAATTTCGTATTTGGGAGGAAAAATGAGAGTATTTATAAACCATATAAAAAAGGGTTAATACCACCAAAAACCCTAAACTGGTACGCGTGTGACAATTTTATCCCGAATTTTTTTTACCACAAAAAACCCGAAACTGGTACATCCGTGACAATTTTACCCCGAATACACCACAAAAAATCCCAAACTGGTACACTTGTGATAATGTTACCCCGAATTTACCACTAAAAATCTCAAACTGGTACACATGTGACAAATTTACCCCATTATTTTTTTTACCACCAAAAATCCCGAACTAATACACATGTGATAATTTTACCCGAACTAATTTTTTAATATTATTTTTTTATTTTTTCTAATTTTTTTATTAATTTTTCTTTTCTTTTTTTATTTTATTTTCTTTTTATTTTCTTAATCTTCAACCTCTGGCTGGTCACCGGACCGGCAACCGGCCAGGTCAGCCCCACCAGCTGCTGGCGAGGGCCGCCCTCGCTAGATCGGGCGAGGGCCGCCCTCGCTAGATCGGGCGAGGGCAGCCCTCGCCGGATCTGGCATCAGGCGACCCTCGCCTGCATCGGGCGAGGGCCGCCCTCATCGGCTTCCGCCTCGCCGGTCCGGCGACTGGCCAAAGGTTGAAGATGAAGAAAAAGAAAAGAAAAGAAAATTAATAAAAAAATTTCAAAAAATAAAAAATAATATTAAAAAATTATTAGTTCGGGGTAAAATTGTCACAGGTGTACCGGTTTGAGATTTTTGGTGGTAAAAAAAATAGTTCAGGGTAAATTTATCACAGGTTTACCAGTTTGGGGTTTTTTATGGTAAATTCGAGGTAAAATTGTCACAGGTATATCAGTTTAGGGTTTTTTATTGTATGTTCGGGGTAAAATTGTCATAGGTGTACCAGTTTGGGGTTTTTCGTGGTAAAAAAAAAAGTTTGGGGTAAAATTGTCACACGCGTACCAGTTTGGGGTTTTTGGTGGTATTAACCCTATAAAAAATGAAGACCCATAATCTCTACTCGGTGTATTTATAATTTTCCCATAATTTTGGAATTTCATATTTGGGAGGAAAAACGAGAGTACTTATAAACCATATTAAAATGAAGACCCATAGTCTCGACAGGGTGTCATGTCTTCAGTACCTTGATCCTAAGCATTTTAAAAACAGATAACGTGGTCTCCGACTAATCCCTACTTGGTTTTGTGCTTTCACTTCTCTGATCTAAAAGCATAAGATTTTGAGGGAAAAAAGACTTATTTATTTTGGTACCGATAGTCTTTAACAGATTCTTATGTCTAAAATCTCCATTTGAACTCCTAAGGTTTCGTGGAACTAAGGACGTACGTCTTTTCGTTAGCTTGAAGGAGATTTCACATACATAAAGTTTGTTTTGCGAGAATATTTTTATACATTGGTTACATCTTTATTTATTTTATGTCAATTTGTCAAGAAAAAGTCCCTTATTTTCAAATTCGTAAGTTCCTAAATAACCCAGGATTTCATACTTAATAAGTTTCTGATTCTAAATTATGTCATCAAGAATCTCACGTCATTGACATTTCAAAGACTTGGGTCATCCTGTACTCTGTGTTGAACTTAAAAAGTACCCAGGGAAAGGATCTAGAGAGGGGGATTCGTTCTCTTGCAAGTGAGACTGTTGTTAGATCCAGTGTTCATCCAATTGCGTTTGCTGTTCTCATGGATTTTCTTTGATTTGGCAAATTTTTACACGTTTCCTCAACAGTTTGAGGCCTGACATTTTTTCAAGTCTGTCGTGATGAATTCTGGTGCAAACTTACATTAGAAGCCTTGACCTTGGAGAAGTACTCATGGGCCATAAACGTCTTACGAAATTTCTTTGGATGAGTTGTGCCAAATAAGTGATTGAATCAGTCATTTAATGCTTGCTATTACAAATTTAAGGACGTCAATGGGCGACTTTGGTATTTGATTTTCTGGTCTGTTTACTGTTTCTGCTTGTACTTGGTAAGTACATCTTTCTTATTTATGAGTAGCTCACTCACAATAGACCGGACGTTGTCAATAACTCTATTGCAGGTTGGTGTGGCCACGTGATCTTTGTTATGTGCGGTACTGGCGCCGAAATGATGATGGGAGTTATGGTACTGTGTTTCACCACTGGTCTTAAATTCTGTTATTTTTGTTGCATGAAGAATTTTCCTTTGCTTGATGTTAGAACAACCTAGCATTGGCATAGTTATTTGTGTATGGTATTTCAACCTTTATGTACAATTGGTTGACTGATTAGGCGCATTTAAATATTGGATTCTTTGCAGTTGTGCTATTTCGTTCTAGAGAGCATGAAAATTGTGGCCCACAGCCTGGATATGTGCGTGCACATGTTGAGAGTAAGTCATAGGTGTAGATTTCGCAAAGCAAAAAAGGATTGTAGATTTCTTGGTATAATAAAGAATACCGCTATGAGAATCATTGGAGCGATTTTAACATGTGCTCTCAGGTGGAGGGTTCCACATTTCACCGCTGAAATCTCGAAATGGGAGGCCAAGAACACAGGTTCAGCATCTTATGCAAATTGATTTGAAAGGATGGGGTGTGGGCTATATTACGGCATTTCAGCAACATTGTCTCGTTCATTTGTTAAATAGTGTAGCTGGTGAGTTTCTTCCCGCATTTCTCTCTTTAACTTTCTGAGGTTAAGGTTGTTGGAGCTGCGCATTATATTTTGAGGGGTTGAAGACTGTATATATTCCCGATTTTCATATGTATGTCCTCATTTTTTCATCTCCTTTCCATTTGCATCTAGTCTGGGTTTCAGCACTAAAATCTTGCATATTCTGTATAATAGTTTGACTTGATTATACTTAAGTGCGAAAACAATTTCTGATTTCTAAATTCATTGGTTTTCAGCTAGCTGCAATAGATATTGAGTATTTGAAGGCGGAACAATTAAAAAAAAATTGCATAATTTATTTTTCAATTATCAGAGCTAATTTTCTAGCTTAAAATGTACTGGTTATCATAATTAGACTTATGATGGTCCATTTACTTTTATGTTCGTATATCTATGAGCTAGAGACACTTTCACCTTTCTTTGCGGATGACAAATCTTCATTGTGTACTTCTTGCTTACAGGAATGCGTGAATGGTTTGCCCAGACAGATGAAAGAAGTGCCCTTCCAAGAATCCCTGTCATGGTTAATATGACATCAGCTTCTGTTTCTTCATATATGGCTAAACATAATGAGTCTACTGTTCATCCAACACCTTCTCTTCAAACTAATGCTTCGAATAGAAATTCTGTTATGATGGACGAATATTCTGATGAGGATGAGGAATTTCAAGAATATGAGGATAAGGAATTTCAAGAACAAGAGGTTTGATTTACTTTTGGGTATTCCTCACATTATGATTGCCTACCTTTTCAGGACCTTAACTTTATTCTCTTTTCATAAATGTAACAATGGTCTAGGAATACTCAACTAGTCTTGAGGGTGAAGTCAAGAAAGAAGGTAGATGTTGTGCTTTGAACTTTGAGTTCTTCATGTCACAAATGTTGTGTAAATTGAATATAACACTTTGCTTGCATGCTGTAAATAAAATGAAGCCATGGAAGAAGCAGCAGTGGAAGAAATTGATTTTTCATGCTTTTCTGGTAATTTACCTCATGTTGACCATGATGATGCTCGAGAGTGCTGGAGAATTTCTGATGGGAATAATTTCAGAGTTCGGAGCAAGCATTTTTGCTTTGACCAAACAGAGGTCCTTTATTTCTTTCTTTTGTGCTCATATCCTCTTTTTCACATTATTATTAGTAGTCATGCACTCACTACATTGTTGGCAACTTTTGTTATAAAGATTCCTGCAGGAAAACATCTAATGGATCTTGTTGCTGTTGATTGGTTCAAGGACACAAAAAGAATAGACCATGTTGCTAGACGAAAAGGATGCGCAGCACAAGTCAGTTATCAAATTGCTCAAATATTTTGCTTATGAGTGTTCTCCTGTCTGAAACCCAGTTTGGTTTACTTGTTGTATGAGGTGCTTTTCATCATGGTGTGGCGGGTGGCACTTCTGTTTTGGTGCTTTGGGGGGGTCATGAGACATTGTGGAAATGATAACTCTGATTAGCCACAAATCATTAGTGCCTCCATATTTAGCTCAGTAAAGGTGGTGCATCCTGTTATCCATTAACAAAATCTTTGTGCCACTATACCCAAGATTGGCTAGTCAAGTCAATACGGACAAAGAAAGGAAAGAGAGATGCTCAGTTGATGTAAACTGGATCATCATCTCACAACCAGATAGAAACAGATACAGATAGTAGGTGGGCAGTTTGGGACTGCTAACTCTGTTCCAAACTTAACCACATTGAGTTTCAAGTAAGACCATGAACATGTTACCATCTTGAGTGGGGTTAAAAAATGTACTCTATAATCTGTCCCACTTAAGTATATGAGAAGCCGAAACCCAACTGGAACCCGATTAATATGTATGAATTAATTAATTAATATATTAATTTCAAAATTAAAAATGTAATTGCCTGAATCATCTACTGTATCTTAGAAGAAAATTGATCTTTCAGTAATATATTTAGTACGCTTCTAATTTTAGAGTACCTGTCAGCTAAATTCTGTACTCATCCTAAACCTTACATGTTTCCTAAATGGGACTCCAGACCTGTCCCACAATTCAGAGTGGCGGAAGCTAGTTATGTTACAATGGGGTTGGGGCGAGTAAGAAATCTGATTTAACTTGATCCGCTGAAGTCTTAAAAACAGAACAAATAGAGTTAAAACTTCACACAAAGAGACACTGTCAGAGTTGCTGATTATATCTCTTTTTCAAGTTTGCGCCTCTCTAAATAGCGAAAGTAGCTTTCTAGCTTTTCCTAACTCAGAGGCAAAAGAATTTTCTCAATTTCATCTCCTTGTACTTTTCACATTGATGGTCGATCTTGATGGATGGTCAAATTTTGTGCTCTGCATTTTTTGGGACTTTATACAGGCTAGATTGGCTTACTCCACATTAACGTATAGCCAACAGTTGGTTGAATTTGATTTAAGCACAGAATTTTGCAAAGGAAATGGCAGAACTAAAATGAGGGGTTCGGTCTTCAATCTCTTTTGATGAGTGCTTATGTACCTTACACATTCTAGTTCAATAGAACAAACAGAAAAGAAGGGCAGATTTGTCATGAGATTTCTGAAACCGTGTAGTCTTAATGTCAATTTTCAATCTTAGAGCAGTTCAGAAATTTTCTTTAGTTATTGTGCGCACTTCATTTTTCCTTAATGAGAAGTCTTATCCAGGTCTAGATGCATCAAATGATGACATCAGGGAACCATATATAAACTTGAAGGAAAGGAAAGTTGCAAGAATGAAATAGTATATTAGTCTAATTCTATCTAATTGAACTCAGCATCGCCATATTCTTTTAAGGGCTATTTAGACAAGGCTCTTGTCAACAAGTGCCCCGGGGCACTTGTTAATTATACATAATGCAGATATATTTTCATTTACAATGTACTGATTATGCCAAACATGGGAAAAACAGTGCTTTGGAAATGAGAAAGCTTTCTTTAATTGGATGCTTAACAATTGCCTTGGGGTACTTCTTAACAAACTCCTTTCGACAAATGGTGTTCAAGTTGTCTTCTTAGGTGATTGGTTCTAATAACACTATAATGTGACTTGGCTTCGTATTTGCCTAGTGAATATTGCTGCGACATGAATATAACCACAGCTGATGCATAATGGTATCTGGGATTTGTTTATACTGTGATTACACCAAACTATGTATATCTAAATCATGGCTCTCTATTCGTTCGGTTGTAAAAAGATTCGTGCTTATTTTGTGACCTTAAGGAGCTTTGATACGAATTTCTCTGTGTCTCTACAGGTTGCTTCCAGGAAGGGGCTTTTCTCCATTGTTGTCAATGTGCAAGTAAGCACCTCAAATAAAGTAACCTCAGATTGGATAATCATTTATATTCAGTTTAGCTGACACTTCAAAGTTTGGCAATAGCATAACCCATAATATGCAGGTACCTGGCTCAATCCATTACAGTATGGTATTTTACTTCGTGACAAAAAAGTTAGAACCTGGATCCCTCTTGCAACGATTTGTTGATGGTAATGATGAATTCCGCAATAGTAGACTCAAGCTCATCCCTTCAGTATCAAAGGTACTTGTCTCAGCCATTTTATGATATCATCAGATTGACCATACCAACAGTACTTAATTGCCCTCCATTTTTCAAGGTGAAACATATGATTACTTCAAAATCCTTGAATTAGACGCATATAGACATGTCTCAGCCATAGGTGTATGTGGATAATACCATGTTACTGAGTTGCTTTGCTGGGAATGCTCAGGCAATTTGGTCGAGTTGCTTCTATTTCTTAGTGTAGAAGATTATGAGACGTCCTAGTATATGTTACTCAGAAAATTGTGATAATAATATCTCTCTCCGTATTGAAATTTTTCACTTTCCATCAAGTAACGATCTATCAGTATCTATATCTGTCGCTGTATAGTAAGAATCCTATTAATTTCCTAGAGTACTTTTCTGATAATTGGATCCTCACCTTTTCTTCTTTTTCTGCAGTAAACTTTTTCTTGAGGATGTTGACTTGTAATGTACATTATGCAGGGTTCGTGGATTGTTCAACAGAGTGTCGGTAGTACTCCTTGTTTGTTGGGGAAAGCAGTTGACTGCAACTATATCCGTGGTCCTGACTATCTGGAAGTAAAGAGTCATCTGGTTTTGCTTAGATGCGATGTTTATGAGTATTCGACCATATTCCATTGGTTTTAACGTGATTTCCTCTTTTTGTAGATTGATGTCAACATTGGTTCTTCTAATGTTGCTTATGGAGTTTGGGATCTTGTGAACGCAGTCATCAAAACATTAGTTGTTGATATGGCTTTTCTTGTACAGGTATGTTAATGATATGTGCAAACTCTGTTGTATGTCTCCTGTTGTGGATTTGTTCCCACTTTGATGCAGTTTTCATATACTGCAAAGCGCATTAGTTGCTAACCAAACCTTTTAAATGTGTTCTAAGCTTTTGGCATTTATAACCTGACTTGATTCTATACTTAATAACAAATTCACAGAAATATTATATAATATTCAGGCATAGACAATCTTGTAGCATAATGCCTAAGCTAGCGAAGTGTCTGGTTTTACTTGAGCTAATATGGAGTTGATGGCGATCTTCCCCAGTATGTACTCTGTCAGACATATATTGATACAATATCGATAGCTGTGTAACATGTCAATGGGGTTCTCATTTTGAGGGACCTATCAATAAGGGATCTGCATCGGTTTCCGTGTTAATGATAAAAGTGCATAACTTCAGATTAGGAGCATTGCACTAGTCCGTAAACTTCTTTGGGCTGGATTTCGACCATCTTACTCATGTTATTCCACATCGATGTGATAGGCCTAGCTACCATTCATAGCCTCAAACGAACATGATTCTCTTAGAAATGTATTTGACAACTAACAAAAACTAAGCCTTTCCCACAAGGTGGGGTTGGTACACAAATCTTTTTAAGCTCTAGATGCTCCATCTCTTTTCATGTTGTTTTCTCCCAAGTCCATTTAGGCCTTTCCTTATTCTGTCTAACCTGAGTCTCCATCTCAACATCTGTCTGGGGTTTTTCCTGTTTGGCTTTTCTTTGCTGTGTTTTGGGATTCTCTTGAATATACTCAACAAAGGACGGCAATGATATATTATTTAGAACTCAGGAAAATGACATGTTGCGAACAGCTCAAAAAGGGATACCGGAGCTAGAACCTCTCTATTAACTGCACGAAGCTCAAAGGCTAATTCACGATGCACTGGAGGGACTTAGATGGAAGTTAGAAATAAACACATAGCAAACAAGGATAAGTCTTTAACCACGATAAGCATAATATGTCTTATTATTCTCTATTGCTTCTTGTCAGATCATGAGGGTATGTAGGATGTCTTGAGATTGGAAAAGAATGCCTCATTGTCTGTAAATTCTGTTTCGGAGGCATTATCTATCAAATGTCTTTTCTTATTGGGTCGAGGTGCAGGCTCTGGCAGGCTTTATTTTGGGACATCTAACGCTTCATGCTCTGCTCAATATTAAAGGAAAAAGGAATCTAATGCTTCATTTTGTGTAATGCATGGTGCAGGCTAACACTGTTGATGAGTTGCCGGAACGCCTAATCGGAGCAGTTCGTGTCTCTCATATAGAGCTTTCATCTGCAATTGTTCCCAATCTGGATGCGGAATCATCTTGACCCATCCAGGTTTCGAATGCACATTATTCATCCCGGCAGAGCGTACTGATTACCGTCTCATTTTTCTTATTCGCAGTAGAATTACTTTCTGTGTGGAGGGACAAAAAGAATGATTATCCTTATCTTATGCTTGACCTTCTCAATTACAATGGCACAATTCGTTGGTCTTCTCATAAACTTTCTCCCTATGTACAGAATCTGTGGGTTTGGTACATGCTGAGACTAATGACGAATGTTGGTAGTATATCTTTGATCTCCAAATGCGTCTGCAGATACTTGCCTGTGAAATGGTTATCGGCTCTGTATTACTTTAGTCTTGGAAAAAGAGATTAATAGCCTCGGGAATCTAATGTCTAATCAGTAATAGCTTTGGAAAAATAGGGATTGAAGGATCAAATGCTATATGACCCCTGAACACATCTATCACGAAAAAATGGTAGAAAGTGATGGTCGCTTTATTGTTCTAGCTTCAGACTTCCTTCTCCATACAAGTAGGCAACCGCAAAGCACACAGTGCCTACTCTGTTTTCCGGTTGACAAAATCTCTGAAAGCATCCATTGAACTCACTGAGCTCTCAGGAAAGCCCTTCTCAAACCTCTCTCCAAGACCCATCGATCTCCTAGTAATCTCTTCGTCGGTCAAGACCCGCTCGATTCCCTTCAAAACATCGTCCTTCTTCACCATCTCAGCTGGGTATTCATCACTCACCAAAGCCCCTATCTTGAGATGATTCACCACCAGCTTGGCATTGTAGTATTGGTCGCCCCTGATTGGCCACGCCAAAATCGGGACTCCTCTCGCTATTGCCTCCACCGTGGAGTTCCACCCGCAGTGGGACACGAACCCACCGGTTGATGGGTGGCTCAGTATCAGCAGCTGCGGCGCCCACCCGTGTATGATCAGCCCCCTATCCCCCACTGTGCCGTCCAAACCATGTGGAAAGTAGCTGCTTTCCATTTGGGCTGGCCGTCCGCCCGGCGGACCAGGCCGGCCTGACTTCTTCTGGATCACCCATATGAATGGCCGGTTCGACTCCTCCAGCGCCTTGGCTAGCTCCGGGTACTCCTCCGTCGAGGGGCCCACCTCGCTGCCGAACGATATGTACATGACGGAGCCGCGAGGTTGCCGGTCGAGCCACCCGATTATCTCGTCGTCCGAATAGTTGGACTCTCTCTTGGGCCGGATCTCCCGCTCCTGAAGCAAGGACGCCGCGGACCTCCAGTATTCCTCCGGCAGGAGCGGGCCCACCCCCCAGACGGGCTTGCCCGTCAGATTGGCCATGTAGTCTAGGAACGGGCGCTCGAGATCATCGCACGTGTTGATTAGTAACGCAACCGAGCTCTTCACTTCTTCCACCCACGGCGCTGGCTGACCCGGAAGAGGCGGGCCCATCTGCGGCCTTGACCCTCCCGGGCCCCTCCCTCCACCTCCCCCTCCTCCTGCCCGATTCGACGGCATCCAGTGGCGCCTCTGTTTAAGATCCGAATAAGTCAGCACCATCTCATTGGGCAAGCCCGGTAAGGCACGAACCTCCCCCGGCTGCATGTCGTCGGGCCGGACCACGTACGCCGCGTGCTGCACCGCGGCCCAGCACGCCCCGGAAGTGATGAAAGTCACCGTGGGGATCCCAAGCTTGGAGAACACCTCCTGTGTCTTGTACATGATGTGGTCGATCACCGCGCAAACAGGCCGGGCTCGAGCTGGGTCACGCGCGGCAAGGAATGACTCGATGCCCTGGGCCATCTGTTGGTGCTGGCGAGGGATGTTAGCAGGCGGGTCTGCTGGCGTTTCTTGTGGGGGTGAGACGTTGATCAGAGCGAAGAGAGGGGATTGTTGGAGAGTGGAGGGGATGGAGGAGGAGATGTCGGAGTTGGCGACCACGGTAATGCGGAAATCACGGCGGAGGAGGTGCTTGCAGAGCTCGATGCAAGGGAAGAGATGGCCTTGCCCGATCTTGGGCACCACCAGGATCTCGTTCTCAGCCGACATGCCTTTGTCGTCACAAATCTTTTCTGGGAGCGACTGACACGAACTTCTTTGATGTATTTGCTGGTTAAGGATGTCAATGAGAAGGAAGATTTCGTAGGCTAAGCATTTGTAGCCTGATAATTATTTACAAAGAGAGAGAGAGTGAAAGAGAGAGAGAGAGAGAGAACAAACTTGGACTGTTAGGTGGCGACCCCGATCGGATGTTCAAGATGGATGATTGTTGTGAAGCGGGGTATTTGAATGGAGGAAGTACCATAAAGTCTCGGTCTCTGTTTGGGCGTGCGCGAGTGTGTATTAGTGGTTTCGCTGTTTCAGAGTCTCTCACAGTTTCTGTATCTGCTATTTGGTTACGATATAAACTCCATGGAGAGCGGATTTCGGGTTCAGTTCTCGTTGCCCTACATCTCATTGCCGACGCGAAATCTGTAGGTCATCATGCTCTCCCTATGCGAAATCAAGTACAATCTTCAGTGACACCATAGTCAATGGCTTGCCTCATGGTCGGCAAATCTCTTAAGAGCGACCAGGAGCTGTTTTTCCGTTTGCAAAAAGTGACCGCTGAACGCAAATAAGTCCACAGCCGATGTAAACACTGCAAACTCTACTTGGTCCGAATGTCGACTGTGATGTTTGCTCTTTCTTTACTTTAGGGGCTGGCCCTTTCGAGAGGAAATGTCTAGACGCGCCGAAAGACATTGATGTGCTGTTGTCCATTACACACACATAAAGTCAGTTGGATCCAACGTCATGACTGACGCCAAGGATCGAAAAGACGTCCCCACGTTTGCTGTTGGATTATGCTCCCTGTCTCTGCGAAACCGAAAGCAACGGCAATATCTTCCATCTTTATCCTCGCTTCTTTTCATTGACAGAGGAGCGAGATTGAAACAAAAACTCTTTAGCATAAAGCAATTTGTCTTCTTTCTTTTGTCAGCTCTTCAAACTCTCTCACAAATTTGCCATGGAGCAACTCACTTGGCATGAACCAGTGAATTCATTAGGCAACCTGAACACATGTATCCATTTCAACAGGGGATAGCCTCTCTGGTTTATTCATGAAACGGCTCACCATATTCATGCATTAGAGGCCACATGTGAACTGTCCCAATGACAATTCAGTAGAGATGGGAAATTTTGCAAGCAGAACTAAGGTGAAATTTCATGGTTACATGGCCAAAAGATCCAATTACAACAGAACTTGTTCAAAGCCTCTGGTTAATAAAATCTCTAAAAGCATCGAATGCACTCTCCGAGCTCGCCGGGAAACCATGCCCGAACTTGGCCTTGATCGAAGCTGCTCTCTCGTGCATCTCCTCATCGGACATGAGGCTCTCGATCCCCTTCGCTATCTCGTCCTTCTTCACCACCTGCGACAGATCCTCGGCCACTCTGTACCCAATCTTGAGATGGCTCACCACCAGCTTGGCATTGTAGTGCTGATCCCCCCGGATCGGCCACGCCAGGAGCGGGACCCCACGCCCGATCGCCTCCGCCGTCGAGTTCCACCCGCAGTGCGACAGGAACCCGCCCGTCGACGGGTGGCTAAGGATCAGGAGCTGCGGCGCCCACCCTCTTATGATCAGGCCCCTGTCCCCAACCCTGCTCTCCATGCCGTCCGAGAAGTGCCCTCCGGACTTGGACCCGATGACCCATATGAAGGCCCGGGTCGACTCCTCCAGCGCCGCGGCCAGTTGCGCCAGCTCCTCCTCGTCCGGGCCCACCTCGCTGCCGAACGCCACGTACAGGACCGAGTGCGGCGGCTTGCTGTCCAGCCACTGGATCACCTCGTCCTCCGTGCAGTTCGACTCGCGACTGTGCTGCCGGATCGCGCGGTCCGAGATCAGCGAGTCGCCGGGCGTCTTCCAGTACTGCTCGGGCAGGAGCGGGCCGACGCCCCAGGCCTGCATCTTCATCTGGTCCCCCATGTAGTCGAGGAAAGGCCGCTCCAGGTCGGCGCACGAGTTGAACATGAGCCCGATCGAGCCCTCGACCTCCGGGACCCAGGGCGGCCGGCCGCCGGGCTTCGGCGGCCCGCCTCCGCCACCTCCTGGCCTCGGTCCCGGACCTGCCGGGCCACCTCGAGGAGGACCGAAGGGCTTCCTTTTAAGATCGGAATACACGATGGCCATTTCTTCGGGCAGCCCGGGAATCAAGCGAGCTTCGCCGGGACGGACGTCGCCCGCCTGCGCCCTCCACGCGCCTAGCTCCATGGCCGCTGCGCAGGCGCTGAAGGTGACGAAGCTGATCACCGGGACGTCGAACTTCCAGAACACTTCCCTGGTCCACCCCACCTGGAAATCCACGACCGCGCACACCACACGCAGCGGCTGGCTACCGGCCGTCCGTTTCTCCAGGTGGGCCGAGAGATCCCGGCCGGCGGGCTGATTGAGCGGGTCGGAGACGTGCATGGGAGGGCCAGAGGAGCCGGCGATCTGGGCGACGGCGACGAGGGGGTTGGAGGCGAAGGAGGGAGGGATGGCGGAGGAGAGATGGGATGGGATGACGAGGGTGGTGAGGTAGCCGCGGCGGGTGAGGTGGAGGCAGAGCTCCATGCAAGGGTGGAGGTGGCCCTGGCCCGGCCCGGTGACGACGAAGATCTCGGCCGTCGCCGCCATGGGAAGCGGCCGAGCGAATCGTTTCTTGCGATCGGCGTTGAAGCTTTCGAGGAGCGATGAAGGTGGCTGTCACTCACGGATTAAAAGGAGAGGAGCGAGTCACGGTATTGAGTCTCAAGCTTGACTGGTTGGATCGTGGGAACTAGCTTCTTCTTTCTATCCTCTGTGGATGATGAGGCAGAGAAACAGCAACAAAAAATTAAAATGAACAAAAAAATAATATAAAGTGCATAGACCGTTTGGTGAGATCAATATTAGACTTATTTCATAAGTTTCTTTTTCCTTGCTTTTTATAAATTCTATGTGTCAATATATGCGGAATATATCATATGATGATGTTGCCACTTTATCAATACTTTCTATTTTCTTGATTGTTTTGTTATTCTTCTTTACTTTATTTTTTGTTTCTTATCATATTGATTGTTTTCTCTGTAATCACATACATACACGAAGAAGGAGAAAATGATTCAGCGTGGTTCAGTCGACCAAAGAGAGGACCCTTGGAAGCCTACGTCCACGATGGAAATCCCTAATTCTTCATGTCACCTTGGGGATGTCATTAACTTTACATAATAAACATGAATATCTATTGGAAAAACAAATAAGGTCATTATTTCATTTTTTATTGATTTGAGCCAAATATGCTACTAATTTGAACTCTAATGATTAGTCACGTTTATTTTTCCAACACTCCCCCTCCAAGTTAGGGCAAAGATGTCATCAGAGACTAGCTTGGTCGTCACTCGCCGAAAAATTTTGGTGGAAAACGTCTTAGTAAATTTGTCAGCCAATTGACCTTCATTTTCTGATGTATGGAGTTTCAATTGTCTTGTCTCGAACTTTCTCACGAATATAGTGATAGTCAATCGACCTCTATATACTTGGTCCTTTCATGAAAGATTGAATTTGAAGCAATATGAATTCCTGCTTGATTATCGCAGAACAATTTCGAAGAAGTTTGAAGCTTATTATGACCCAATTCCTGCAACAATAAATGAAGCCAGACTAATTCACACGTGGTTGAAGCCATGGCTCTGTACTCAGCTTCTGCACTTGACCTAACTAACACACTTTGCTTTTTGCTCTTCTAAGTGACCAAGTTTCCTCCTACAAAGATGCAGAACCCCATCATGGATCTTCTATTTGTGGGATTTCCAACTCAATCTGAATCAGCATAACCTTCAATCTCTGTGTGACCATGATTCTTTATAAGAATGCCACGTCTAGGGCATGACTTTAGATATTGCAATATATGGTCGACCAACTCCATGTGACCTTAGTATGATTAAGAACGACTAGTCTATAAAATCTAAATTTAGTAGGAGATTTGACTCAAATTGATAAAGAAAGAAATAACAATTGTATTTTCATTTTCAATGGATATTCATATTTATCTCCAAAGATGTATTATATCTTATTTAAAGATAATGAAATCCCTGAGGTGCCCATTGTGGACGTAGGCTTCCAAGCCTCTCCTTGGTCTACTGAAGAACTAGTCATTTTAGCAAGAAGAAGAGAGATGGTCAAAAGCTTATTTACATCAGAAGTAGAATGAAGAGGCAAATAGCGACTTCAATAGCATAGGCATCACACTCAAACCTAGCTCTGATACCGTGTTTTCTCTGTAATCATACATACACGAAGAAGGAGAAAAGGATTTAACATGGTTCAGTCAACCAAGGAGAGGACCCTTGGATGCCGACGTCCGCAATGGGAGATCCCCCAATTCTTCATATTACCTTGGGGGATTTCATCTTTAAATAAGATTGAATACATTTCTTGGGATAAGCATGAATACCTATTGGAAATGCAAATACAATTGTTATTCTTTCTTTATCGATTTGAGCCACATCTTCTATTAAATTTGGACTCTGCTGACTATTCGTCTTGATCTTTCCAACATTGATAGAATATGAACATGTAAAAAAAACTCCAAATATTTGATGTATTTTTCTTGAATGAGATCTCAATTCCAACTACGCCTATCTTGGAGGAGTCTTTCTAGCCGAACACTCAAGAAGAATGGCATACCCCAATGAAATAGAGGCCTACCAAAAAAAAGTGGTTGCTTAGCCAATTGCAAAAACAAAGGTCGAAGTATTAAGTGCTTCAATTGAAAATGGCTTTCTGTCTCCTTTTAGTCTAGTTATAACATCATTCTAAATTATTCCATGCCATTGCCTACGAATCTCTATAGATTAGCAAATTACATCGACACATCCCAAGGAAAATTCTGAACTGAATTCCAAATTGACGAGTTAATGTGAGCTTATCCATGGGTTATACACTATTCGAATAAAAATCAATTTTATGAAAGATCCCGGTTTTCATGCTTTGGTGAGTCTCCGAGATCCTTTCAATGACCTTTGTTGTATTGGATGAATATCTATATGATTTGACTGATTGTGTAAAGCCCATGTTAGCAAAGAAACTGGTTTCTCGCGTGCGTTCGCTTACTTAGTCCAGCTAGCAATTGATCTTGGCTTCAGATCTTTTTTTTTGGTAAGGATCTTGGCTTCAGATCTTTCATCTTTCTAGGAGTTGATATTCCTTAATATAAGATGGAAGTCTATCTTATTTAGATCAATTATTCAATCCAATGATATTGAGCATATTTCCCATCTCTTATCGAGAAACAAGTGAGCTATTTCTTTGCAAGAATTGTGCTAAATTCCAAATGGGGCAATGCCGCCAAGATATCTTCGTTAGTTGGGTTGGAGGCTGGGGTTGATTCGTGCAAGAGCAAGGTTCATAAAGCAGAGACCAATGAAAAGAATAAATAGGATTTGTTTCGACTTAAAAAGAATAAATTCTTATATCTCTTATTTCTATTTATGAGATGCCAAGAACTAATTTACGTCGAAATGCTCATTTAGTGTTGATCCTTATAGAGTGAAAAAAGGGTCATGTCCGATTTCATTCTTCGTTGGAGATTCTTTTCACCTTTTTTTTTGGTACTACTTAGCTCTTGATCATGCAGGAGTATTTAGTCTTGTATGGTAGTCCGTGCTTATTCCCATCCACGCTACAAGACTGTCCTGCTCATAAATCCGGCAGTATCCCAAATTTCCCAATCAACGAAGACAGCTTAATCTGTCATTAGATCACCTAGTCATTGTACAAGACCTCATTGCTTACGTGGGATGAAAGAACACGTCCTACCATCAATCCATATTCTAAATCCACGATTACACGTACATGTACGATCTTTATTACATTACCTTATAGTCCATGAGCAATAAGGATGAGATTTGAGCTAATGCATGTATGGCTCCCGTTTGGGCAAAACTGCTACTTTTGTAAAGCAATTGCAAATCTTTTTTCAAAAAAATCTTTAATATTATGTTGAGCAATATGCTAATAATATTTGCGAGATGTTGCAGTTACAAAGGGTGTTTGTCAAATAACTTTTTGGAAGCCAATATATCATCGTATTTCACAGTTATAATAGTCACAAAAACATTCATTAAACCTCCATGGTTGTGCATACCGTATCAATGTTGAACTAATCGATTCATTAGATTGGAATTCTTCAAACGTTAGAATTAATAAATCTTCACCCATGAGGTGAGCATTTTCCTTTTGTCTAGGGAATTAAACCTGGAGAACTTGTTCTAAGTTTGAAAAAAATGGTGATTGATCATGTTAACGAGTGGCCTCAAGGAGAATAGCACCGACCACACATAGGTGGCCTTGATAAGTAGGAAATAATGTCTTGAGTTATATATTTCTTGGGCCCCTCTTCTGTGTCCAAACAATTATATAATTTAATATGCTATGATTAAGATGTGCAGCGTGAACAGCATTGGAAGTCCAAAACCAAATTGAGTATGCCTTTGACAATGACTAGTTCCGATGCGGATGTGAGGTTTTCAATGTGTTCACATCCGCAAGATTAACATAGACTTTTATGTGCGCACACGAATTCTTCTGCCCCTTTTAGCCACTTTACATTTTCTAGATAATGACAAATCATTCGATCCAACGGCGATAACCGCCTATCCCACCTACTAAGTATTACCCTTTCCATCACATCTCTCTGAATTTCATAGTGTTAACTACATGAAAGAATTGAACTAAATGGGTAATGCCACGTCAGTAGAATATGCGGGATCACCGATGTACGAGATACTTTGTTCTACATTAGCAAAAGCACCGAAAGTAACATATTTTCTCGGTCCAATTATCTCTTACTATGCCAATAGCTTGGGAGAGCCTTGTTATAAATGTTCCTCCAAACTCAAGAGAAAGTAATATTTATCTCTAGTCAACATCATTTTAGGTGAGAAAATTGATAAAAGCGTCTAAATCAGCCAGTGCACAGGCAGGGAATCCACCTTGAAACATGCCACTAACCTTGGCAGCTCTTTCCTTCGCCTCTTCATCACTCATGAGCTTATCAATTCCCTTCACTATCTCCTCCTTCTTGACCATCACCAAGTCATCATCAGATACCCTGTACCCCACCTTCAGATGGTGCGCCACCAGCTTGGCATTGTAGAACTGGTCCCCCCTGATGGGCCATGCCAAAAACGGGACCCCACGGCACAGGGCTTCCACCGTCGAGTTCCACCCGCAGTGCGATAAGAATCCGCCTGTCGACGGATGGCTCAGTATCAGGAGCTGCGGTGCCCATCCGGTTATTATCAGGGCCCGTTCGCGCACCTTGGCCTCCAGCCCGTTAGGGTGGTACCCTTCTTCGGACCCGCCCGAGCCTGGTTGGATCGCCCATATGAACGGCCACGTGGACTCTTCCAGCGCCTTGGCCAGCGTGTCGTATTCCTCCATCGTCAACCCCACGGAGCTGCCGAAGGACACGTAGATCACGGAGCCATGCAGCTTCGAGTCCAGCCATCGGATGACGTCCTCCTCGGTCACGTTGCTTTGCTTGCTGGGTCGGATCTCGCGATCTCGGACGAGAGAACCGGACGATGTCCAGCATTGATCCGGGAGAAGCGGACCCACGCCCCAAACGGGTTTGCCAACTTGATTGGCTAGGTAATCGAGAAATGGGCCTTCGAGATCGTGACACGTGTTGATCACCAACGCAATAGAGCTCTCGGTGGGATCCACCCAGTATGGCTTTTCGCCAGGCATCCTCGGCGGCCCACCCGGACCCGAAGGCCGAGAAGAACCCGGACCTGAGTCCGAACCCGCTCCCTGACCCTGCTGCTGGCCCCACTTCCGCAATCTAGCCACGCTAGTCCGCCTTTTCAGATCCGAAACCGTGAGCCCCATTTCTTCGGGTAACCCGGGAAGCAAACGGGTCTCCCCCGGCTTGATGTCCAGCGGGCTACCCTTCCAGGCCGCGAGATCCATCGCGGCGGAGCAACCTCCGAAGGTGAAGAATCCGACCGTCCGAACTCCAAACTTGTCGAACACTTCAGCCGCCCAGCCACTTATGACGAGAACATCAAGGACGGCGCAGACGGGCCAGGTCGAGCTCCCCCACCGGGCCGTGAGGAGCTCCTTGAGGAAGTCAGTGAGCTGGGTCTTGCCACGCTCCATATGGAGTTGAATCCCGTCGCTGCCGCCACGCGGCGGATCTGCAGGGACGACGATGACGTCCGTGAGAGGGTGGTCGTGGAAGGTGGAGGGGACAGAGGAAGAGAGAATGGAGGAGACGACGAGGGTGGCCTTGCGGTTTCGGGAGGTGACGAGCTTGCACAGCTCGATGCAGGGGAAGAGATGGCCTTGCCCGAATGCCGGGAGGACCCAAATCTCACCTCCTGCCATTGGTTTCGGACCAATCTATTCGAAAGATACAAAATTTGAACAACTTATGTACGAGACAAGCTGTTGACTAACGGGTGTGAGCGTGCCAATGGCAGCTTTCTTCGACTCAGAGGTCGCGGAGCTGGTTACTTTTGTCAAGGCTCATATATCAAATGAACGGAGATGAGTACGTAATCGCTTACGCTTGCTTAGGGAGTGATGATGCTTCTTTGGATAGGCGATATTTGGAGGAGGATCTCGCAAGATTAGTTGTCTTGATCACGTAAGTAATTGCATTAAAATACTTAAAATTTATCAGAAAATATAATTAAATTATCGAACTTTAAAAAAGGATAATCAACAAACAACTTAATTGAATCAATTTGACACTTTTTAAAGATTTAATTGCACGTTTTTTAAAATTTTAGATTTCAATCACACTTTTCGTGTCAGTGAGTTTCGTCCGTCCCTCTCTCTCTCTCTCTTCCTCCTATGATACTTTGCCTTTTCGTCGCCACCACCATCAGCTTCCCATCCCCAGCTCCGAGCCCGAAGCCGCCATCACCTCCGCCAGCTGCTTCTCTGTCCAAGAGCAAGTGCTCGATGGTCAGTGAGCTTCGTCATCTTCTCTTTTTAGCTGTTCTTGGCGTGTCGATTGGCTTCCTTTTAAGATCGGAATACACACCGGCCATTTCCAAGGGCAGCCCGGGAATCAAGCGAGCTTCGCCGGGCCGGACGTTGCCCGCCTGCACCCTCCACGCGCCTAGCTCCATGGCCGCTGCGCACGCACTGAAGGTGACGAAGCTGATCGCCGGGACGTCGAACTTCCAGAACACTTCCCTGGTCCACCCCACCTAGAAATCGACGACCGCGCACACCACGCGCAGCGGCTCGCTACCGGCCGTCCGTTTCTCCAGGTGGGCCCAGAGATCCCGGCCGGCGGGCTGGTTGAGCTGGTCGGAGACGTGCATGGGAGGGCCGGAGGAGCCGGCGATCTGGGCGACAGTGACGAGGGGGTTGGAGGCGAAGGAGGGAGGGATGGCGGAGGAGAGATGGAAGGGGATGACGAGGGTGGCAAAGTAGCCGCGGCGGGTGAGGTGGAGGCAGAGCTCCATGCTGGGGTGGAGGTGGCCTTGCCCCGGCCCGGTGACGACGAAGATCTCCGCCGTCGCCGACATGGGAAGCTTTCGAGGAGTGACGAAGGTGGGTGTCGAGGTTCAAAAGGAGAGGAGCGAGTCAGCCTGAGTCGTAAGCTTGGACTAGTTGGATCGTGGGAACGAACTTCTTTCTATTCTCATGTGGAGAATGAAGCAGAGAAAAATAAATAAATATATAAATAAATAAAAGAAAGTGCATGGACCGTTTGGTGAGATCAATATTACACTTACTTCATAAGTTTCTTCTTCCTTGCTCTTTATAAATTTTATGTGTCAATATATGCAGAATATATCATATGATGATGTTGCCACTTTATTAATACTTTCTATTTTCTTGATAGTTTTGTTACTCTTATTGACTTATATTTGTCTGTTTCTTATCATATTGATTGCTTTCTCTGTAATCACACACATATGTGAAGAAGGAGAAAATAATTTAACGGGGTTCAGTAGACCAAGGAGAGAACCCTTGGAAGCCTACATCCACGATGGGAAACCCCTAATTCTTCATGTCACCTTGGGGATTTCATTAACTTTACATAATAAGCATGAATATATATTGGAAAGACAGATATAGTCGTTATTTCATTTTTTATTGATTTGAGCCAAATCTGCTACTAAATTTGAACTCTAATGACTAGTCACGCTTATCTTTCCAACACTCTCCCTCCAAGTTGGGGCAAGGATGTCATCAGAGGTCAGCTTGGTCATCACTTGCTGAAAATTTTTGGTGGAAAACGTCTTAGTAAATATGTCAGCTAATTGACCTTCATTTTCTAATGTATGGAGTCTCAATTGTCTTGTCTTGAACTTTCTCACGGATATAGTGACAATCGACCTCTTTGTGCTTCATCCTATCATGAAAGATCGAATTTGAAGCAATATGAATTCATGCTTGATTATCGTAGAATAATTTCGAAGGAGTTTGAAGCTTATTAAGACCCAATTCCTACAACAATAAACGAAGCTAGACTAATTCACACGTGGTTGAAGCCATGGCTCTGTACTTAGCTTCTGCACTTGACCTAGCTAACACACTTTGCTTTTTGCTCTTCCAAGTGATCAGGTTTTCTCCTATAAAGGTGCATAACCCATCGTGGAACTTCTATATGTGGGATTTCCAACTCAATATACATCAGCATAACCTTCAATCTTTGTGTGATCATAATTTTTTATAAGAATGACACGTCCAGGGCATGACTTTAGATATCCCAGTATATGGTCGACCAACTCCACGTGACCTTAGTATGATTAAGAACGACTAGTCTATAAAATCTAAATTTAGTAGGAGATTTGGCTCAAATCGATAAAGAAAGAAATAATAACTGTATTTGCATTTTCAATAGATATTCATGTTTATCCCCACAGATGAATTCTATCTTATTTAAAGATAATGAAAACCCCCAAGGTGATATGAAGAATTGGGGATTTCCCTTCATGGACGTAGGCTTCCAAGCCTCTCTATGGTCGACTAAAGAACTAGTCATTTTAACAAGAAGAAAGGAGATGATCAAAAGCTTCTTTAAATCAAAAGTAGAATCAAGCGGCAAATAGCGACTTCAATAGCATAGGCACCACACTCGAACCTAGCTCTTATACCTTGTTTTCTTTATGATCACACACACACACAAAGAAGGAGAAAGGATTTAACATGGTTTGGTCGACCAAGGAGAGGACCCTTGGAAGCCGACATCCACAATGGAAAACCCCCCAATTCTTCATATTACCTTGGGGGATTTCATCTTTAAATAAGACAGAATACTTTTCTGGAGATAAGCATAAATATCTATTGGAAAGGCAAATACAATTGTTGTTCTTTCTTTATCGATTTGAGCCGCATCTTCTACTAAATTTGGACTCTGCCGACTAATCATCTATATTTTTTCAACATTGATAGAATATGAACAAGTGAAAAAACTCCAGATATTTGATATATTTTTCTTGAATGAGATCTCAATTCCAATGACGCCTATCTTGGAGAAGGAGTCTTTCTTGCCTAACTCTCAAGAAGAGTGGCATACCCCAATGAAGAAGAGGCCTACCAAAAAGAAGTAGTTGCATAGCCCATTGCAAAAAAAGGTCGAAGTTTTAAGTGCTTCAATTAAAAATGCCTTTCCGTCTGCTTTTAGTCTAGTTGTAACATCCTTCTCAATAAATTATTTCATACATTTGCCTATGAATCTCTATGTATTAGCAAATTACCCCGACACCTCCCAAGGAAAATTCCGAATTGAATTCCAAATTGACAAGTTAATGTGAGCTTATCCATGGGTTATACACTATTCAAATAAAAATAAATTTTATGAAAGATCCTGGCTTTCGTGCTTTGGTGAGTCTTTGAGATCCTTTCGATAACATTTGTTGTATTGAAGGAATATCTATATGATTTGATTGATTGTGTAAAGCCCATGTTAGCAAAGGAACCAGTTTCTCACATGCAATCATTCCGCTTACTTAGATCAACTAGCAGCTAATCTTGGCTTGAGATCTTTCATCTTTCTAGGAGTTGATATCACTTGTTATAAGATGGAAGTCTATCTTAACTAGATCAACCATCCAATCCAATGATATTGTAGCGCATTTCCCATCTCTTATCGAGATACAAGTGGGCTATTTCTATGCAAGAATTGTGCTCAATTTTCAAATGGGGCAATGCCGCCAAGATCTCTTCGTTAGTTGGGTTGGAGGCTGGGGTTGATATGTGCATGAGCAGGGTTCATAAAGTGAGACCAATGAAAAGAATAAATAGGATTTGTTTTGACTATAAACGAATAAATCCTTATATCTTTGATTTCTATATATGAGATGCCAAGAACTAATTTACGTCAAAATGCCCACTTGGTCTTGATCCTTATAAAGTGAAAAAAGGGTCATGTTCGCTTTCACTTCTCGATGGGGGTTCTTTTCATCCTTTCCTTCATGGTACTACTTCGCCCTTGATCATTTGGGAGTATTTAGTCTTGTAAGGTGGTCTGTGCTGATTCCCATTCATGCTACAAGACTGTCATGCTCACAAATCGGGCAGTATCCCAAATTTCCCAATCAACATAGGCAGCTTAATTTGTCGTTTTTTTTTTGCTAAAACAAACCTTCCATTGCATCAGAGATGTTCAAATATTACACAAAAACACTAGAGCCTACATCAACATGATAAACTAAAGAAGACTCTGCTAACACTATGTTTTTTACTCTATATGGGAGATCATTAAAAAAGAAAGATGATGCAGTTCCTAACTGATAAAAAGCCCATTTTGCAAGCTCATGATCAACAACATTACTAGATCTGCTGATCTACTTCAAACTCCATTCTGGTTTGTTGCTAAGTAGTAAGCGAGAGTTCGAGACGAAAGAATGAATACACCAAGGACAAATGCCCTTTTATTGAATAGCATCAATTAACACCTTACAATTACTTTCAAAAACCGCTTTGTAGATGCCGAGGGACTGAGCAGCTTTGCATGCGAGAAGAAGAGCTGCAACTTTCACTTCTACTAGCAAGTTCCATCTTCCTCGTCTTGTCCATGCTTGGACAACTGAGCCTCTATACGATCATGCAATAATACCTATGGCACCTCTGTTATCTTTCCATGCACCATCTACATTAAATTTCAACTCTTTGTTTGATGGAGGAATCCAAAAGTTTGACCTTACCCCCAATAAAATCCGGTTCCTCGCTTAACTTAACTTTGTTCTCCTTCTTGACCATATTTGAATATTCCAAGAAATCTTGCATGACCATCTAAATCACCTCGGAAGGAACTAGAATAGTCCGATCATGTAGCTTTGCATTCCTGCAACGCCACATTCTAGTGCAAAGAATTGCTGCATAAAGGGTGATGAGCTTGCAATCCACTCCCATTCTCTATGCTATTTTTATTGGATCAAGAAAGTGATTCACCATCTATTCCGGGGACCTGAAGTTCCAAGCAGACGAGATAATACCCCATGGGCTCTATCTCCACAAAATTTGGGCTAGAGGACATCTTGTGAACAAATGTATTGAATTTTCCTCCGAAGCTCTACACAACAGGCAAGAGGGGTCTGGGATAAAGATCAATTGAAACAAGTTAGCTCGACAAGGTAAAACGTTAGTCGCTATCCTCTACAACATCATTTTGTGTCGCTCATGAGATCTAGCTTTCCAGATTTTGTTCCAAATCTCGCGGTTGTTACCATTTTCATTTTACGACTTTATGAGTTTGTAAGCAAATTTAATAGAAAATATTCCATCAATAGCTAGATGCCAAATCAGTTTGTCTACCCCAATGGAGTTTGGCACATGGATCTAAAGGATGGCTTGGACTGAGGTTGGGCAAAATGTCTGATTTAGACTTAATACATCCCAAGTTTTTGTCCCTGAGATAAAGAAGCTTTCTATCTTTCTATGCTCCAAAGCAGGGTCTGGATCAATAAAAGAAGACAGATGAGTTGAGACATTAGGAATCCAGGGGTGATTTTCGACCTCGATCGACTTTCCATCCTTTATTTGATATAGAGTTCCCAGTTTGAGTATTTCTCTGGTATCTATGATTGCCTTCCACAAAGGAGAGGCTGATGCCTTGACCTCGTGATTCGAGGTCCACAGATATTTCCCTTCAAGAACTCGAACCCATAACTTGCCTCTATCTTGGATCATCCCCCAACCAATCTTCAAAAGCAAAGTATTGTTGAAGTCCCTATTCTGCCGAAAACCCATTCCTCTACTCTTCTTGTTTCTACAGAGAGAATCCCAACATTTAGATGTAAAATATCTGTTTTTCTCGGTTGGCACACCCCACTAGAATTTTCTTATAGAGGCATCGAGTCCGTCACCAGTGCTCCGAGGCGGCCGACTAGATTGCATAGCATAAATTGGTGTGCTCTGAACAACCGATCAGATATATGTTGCTCTACCTTCCCAAGATAGTGTCTTTCTTTTCCAGGAGCTAAGTTTGTTATCAATCTTTTGTTTAAGGAATTGATATTTTGTCCTGCTTTTTCTTGTGTTGAAGAGGGGATTTCCAAGGTACAGTAATTTAGGATTTGTCTTTTGCATGTGGAGCTCATCCATACAAAACTTTTTCATGCCCATGGAAGTATTTTTAGAAAAAAAGAAAGATGACTTCTGATTATTCAAGCTTTGACCTGACCACGAGCAATAAAGTTCAAGGCATTCCTTCATTGCTCTCACTTGATGTTTAGTGGCTCCGACAAATAACAATAAGTCATTGGCATACATAAGGTGAGTTAAAGGTGGACTTTTTCACCCTACTCTTATGCCTGCAATAATCTTCAGATCCTCTGCTCTAGGTAGAATTCTAGAAAGAAGTTCAGTATAAATCACAAACAGATATGGCGAGATAGGGTCACCTTGTCCGAGTCCCTTCTGAGGTTTAAAACTTCCTACAAGTCTACCATTGATGAGAAGAGAATAATGAACCAACGATACACATATTTTTATGAGTTTGCAAAAGTGAGACGAAAACCCCAGACTACATAGTATTGCATCAAGTATATTCTAATCAACTCTATAATAAGCTTTTAGTCCGTCGTTAGATCACCCAATCATTGTACTTTCTTCTCAATCGCTTACCCGCAATGACCTCACTGCTTACGTGGGATGAAAGAACCTGTCCTACCATCAATCCATATTCTAAATCCACAATTATACGCACATATACGATCTTTATTACATTACTGTACAGTTCATGAGCAATAAGGATGAGCTTTGAGCTTTATTCCAACCGATTTGCACTTTCTTGATAGTTTTATTATTCTCCTTTACTTTGTTTGTCTATCTGTATCATGTATAAGAAAGATAACAAAAAGAAATACTACAAGAAATACCTCCATAATGTTGTTTTCTATTGTGTTTTTACGCTTTTCTTATTTAAAATATATATTTATATGTATAGTAAAACGCTTTGCAGTGCAAATCTTTTACGTAAAGCAATATCCTAAAAATAGTTCCGAGATGTTGCAGTTGCAGGGGCGTTCGTCAAATGACTCTTTGGAAGCCAATACATCGTCGTACTTCACAGTCATAATCGTCGCAAAGACATTACATTAAACCTATATGACCGTGCTAACCATATTAATGTCAAACTCATCGATTCATTGGATTGGAATTCTTCAAAACTCGAATTAATAAATCTTCATGCCATGAGGTGAGCATTTTCTTTTTGTTTCTGGAATAAAACAAGGAGAACTTGTTCTGAGTTTGAAAATGGTTATTGATCATGTTAACAAGTGGCCTCAAGGAGAATAGCGCCGCTCACACATAGGTTGCCTTGAGAAGTAGGAAATAATGTCTCTAGTTATATATTTCTCGGGCCCCTCTTCCGTGTCTAAACAATTATTTAATTTAATATGCTATGATTAAGATGTGCAGTGTGAACAGCATATGAAGTCCAAAACCAAATTGAATATGCCTTTGCCAACGACCAGTTCCAATGTGGATGTGAGGTTTTCAGTGTGTTCGCATCCGCAAGATTGACATAAACTTTATGTGTGGACACAAATCCTTCTGCCCCTTGTAGCCACTTTACATTCTCTAGACACAGGACAAATCATTCGACGCAATGCCGATAACTGCTTATCCTGCTGACTTAGTATTACCCTTCTAATCACATCTCTTCGGATTTCACACGAAAGAATTCGACTAAATGGGTGATACCCTGTTAGTAGGACGTGCGGGATCACCGATGTACGAGATACTTTGTTCTATATTAGCAAAAGCATCGCGAATAACATATTTTCTCGGTCCAATTATCTTTGACTGTGCCAATAATTTGGTAGCACCTTGTTACATATGTTCCTCCAAACTCAAGAGAAAGTAATATTTATCTCTGGTCAAAATGATTTTAGGTGAGAAAATTGATAAAAGCATCTAAATCAGCCAGTGCACAGGCAGGGAATCCACCTTGAAACATGCCACTGACCTTGGCAGCTCTTTCCTTCACCTCTTCATCACTCATGAGCTTATCAATTCCCTTCACTATCTCCTCCTCCTTGACCATCACCAAGTCATCATCCGATACCCTGTACCCCACCTTCAGATGGTGCGCCACCAGCTTGGCATTGTAGAACTGGTCCCCCTGATGGGCCATGCCAAAAACGGGACACTGCGGCCCAGGGCTTCCACCGTCGAGTTCCACCCGCAGTGCGATAAGAACCCACCCGTCGAGGGATGGCTCAGTATCAGGAGCTGCGGTGCCCATCCGGTTATTATCAGGGCCCGTTCGCGCGCTTTGGCCTCCAGCTCGTGAGGGTAGTACCCTTATTCGGACCTGCCGGAGCCCGGTTGGATCGCCCATACGAATGGCCACGTGGACTCTTCCAGCACCTTGGCCAGCGTGTCGTATTCCTCCGTCGTCAACCCCACGGAGCTGCCAAAGGACACGTAGATCACGGAGCCGCGCGGCTTCGAGTCCAGCCATCGGATGACGTCCTCCTCGGTCACGTTGCTTTGCTTGTTGGGTCGGATCTCGCGATCTCGGACGAGAGAACCGGATGACGTCCAGTATTGATCCGGGAGGAGCGGACCCACGCCCCAAACGGGTTTGCCAACTTGACTGGCTAGGTAATCGAGAAATGGACTTTCGAGATCGTGACAAGTGTTGATCACCAGCGCGATCGAGCTCTCGATGGGATCGACCCAGTATGGCTTTTCGCCGGGCATACTCGGGCGGCCCACCCGGACCAGAAGGCCGAGAAGAACCCGGACCCGAGTCCGAACCCGCTCCATGCCCCACTTCCGCAATCTAGCCACGCTAGTCCGCCTTTTAAGATCCGAAACCTTGAGCCCCATTTCTTCGGGTAACCCGGGAAGCAAACTAGTCTCCCCATGCCCGATGTCCAGCGGGCTACCCTTCCAGGCCGCGAGATCCATCGCGGCGGAGCAACCTCCGGAGGTGAAAAATCCGACCGCCCAAACTCCAAACTTGTCGAACACTTCAGCCGCCCAGCCACTTATGACGAGAACATCAAGCACGGCGCAGACGGGCCAGGTCGAGCTCCCCGACCTGGCCGTGAGGAGCTCCTTGAGGAAGTCAGCGAGCTGGGCCTTGCCACGTTCCATATGGAGTTGAATCCCGTCGCTGCCGCCACGCGGCGGATCTGCCGGGACGACGACGACGTCCGTGAGAGGGTGGTCGTGGAAGGTGGAGGGGACAGAGGAAGAGAGAACGGAGGAGACGACGAGGGTGGCCTTGCGGTTTCGTGTTGGAGTTGGCGAATACTTCGGGGACCCTTGTTTCTCACACCGGGTACGCCCACGTGAGCTTAGGGAAACTGAAGTGTTGTTCGACAACATGTGACCCATGCGTGCGGAATGCGGGGGTTCGGGGGCAGCGCCCCCGACACGGGTGCCCCGCTGCCCGGTCAGCGGGCGGGGGTTCGGGGGCAGCGCCCCCCGACGGGTTTGGGCTGGCCCGTATGGTGCGAAATTAAGAGATTTCATATAGGTTTAGGTTTTAGGCCCGTTTGGGGCATATATATATTTTGCTCGTTTTTCTGATCATTGTAACGAGTCAAGTGGCTGTAAACCGAAAATATAGTGAAATCTCTTTGCAGGACGTAGCCCTATTCGAGGGTGAACCTGGGTAAACTCGTGCATCGTCTATTTTTCTGATTTCTACGTGATTGTTCTGTTTTCGGTTCTCGGTATATCCCTTCAATTGGTATCAGAGCCGGAGTTGTTCGAGGAATTAGGGTTTGTTCGAGATGTCAGGAGGATCACGAATTGAGATAGAAAAATTCGATGGGACGCGATTTGATTTGTGGAAGATGAAGATGGAAGATCTTCTCTGTGATCGAGATCTCTGGTCGGCAATCGAAACGGAAAGGCCTGTTGCTGCGCAACCTGGTGTCGTGATAGGCAAGGAAGCGGTGAAGGAAGGGGATTCAACTTCCAAACCAGCAGATCCGAAAGAGATTGAAGACTGGAATCGGATTGATCGGAAAGCAAAGGGGTTGATTCGGCTTTGTCTCGCGGACTCAATTCTAACGAATGTGATGGGCGAACCTACAGCCAGAGATTTGTGGCAGAAATTAGAGTCGCTGTATCAAAGTAAGTCGTTGGTTAATAAGTTGTTCTTGAGAAAAAAGCTGTATAATCTTCGGATGCATGAGGGCGACTCGTTTTCTGCACATCTGTATAACTTTAACACATTGATTAGTCAACTCGTATCAATCGGTGTTAAGTTCCAGGATGATGATAAGGCAATAACACTACTCTGTTCACTGCCGGATTCATGGGATAATCTAATTGTGGTGATCGGTGGTGGGGATAAGGAATTATCGTATGAAAGTGTGTGTTCTGCTTTGTTATCGGAGGAGACACGAAGAAAGGGATCGGGAAATTCCGGTAAAGAGGCATTGGCAGCTAGGGGAAGGCCAGCAGAGAAGACTCTAAATTCGAGAGGATCCAGATCCAAATCTCGTGGGCGATCAAAGAGTAGGGAGAGGAGGGTACAGTGCTGGAAATGTCAAGAGTGGGGCCATGTGAAGCGGGATTGTAAAAACAAGCCAGTTTTTAAGAAAGAAGCTGAATCATCCTCGGGTAAAAAGGAGGTCGATGCGGGAGATATGTATTTGGCTGCTGCATGTATGGCGCAGTCAGACAAGGATATATGGTTGATCGATACCGGTGCTTCATACCACATGACGCCTCATAGACATTGGTTTTATGAATATGAGCAATATAACGGTGGGGATGTCATGCTCGGAGATGATACTGCAGTTCAAATTGTCGGGCGTGGCAGGGTGAAGCTGAGGATGAGTAATGGCACAGTGAAGACTATTCCAGACGTGATGCACATACCCTTGATGAGTAGAAATTTGTTATCAGTTGGTACGATGGCTGATTCGGGGGTTATTTTTAGCTGTGATAAGGATTCGTGCAAGATGACTCGAGGTTCTATTGTGATTGCACGAGGAGTCCGTTACGGGACATTATACAAGCTGCTCGGGGAAACAGTGACTGTTGGTAGCGGTTTCGTTTCTGAAGAGGCCAAGGAAGATGGACATGAGATGTCCATGTTGTGGCATCAGAGGTTGGGGCATATCGGTGAAAAGGGACTATCTACCTTAGCTTCAAGTCAGATGGTAGAAGGAATTCCAAAATGCTCTATGGGTTTCGGGTTCTGTGAACACTGTCTTCATGGAAAACAGAACCGAGTTAGCTTCCAACACACTGGTACAAGAGCAACTGAGGTTCTCGAGCTGATTCACAGCGATGTCTTTGGACCTACTCCGACTCCATCTATTGGAGGATCCAGGTACTATGTATCGTTCATAGATGATTTTTCGAGATATAGTTGGATTTATTTTATTAAAAGTAAATCAGATGTATTCGAGAAATTTCGAGAATTTAAGGTTTTGGTTGAAAACCAATTAGGCAGGAAAATCAAGGTCCTTCGTACAGATAACGGAGGTGAATTCTGTTCGGATAAGTTCGAGCAATTTTGTGTGGATAATGGTATTGCAAGGCAGAAGACGACTCCATATACGCCTCAACAGAATGGGGTAGCCGAAAGATTAAATCGGTTACTCATAGAAAAGGCAAGATGCATGCTGAGTTGGGCAGGTTTGGGGACAGAATTTTGGGCAGAAGCTGTAGCCACAGCCAGTTATTTGAAGAACCGATCACCGACCTCATCAGTGAAAGATCGTACACCATATGAGGCAGTGTTTGGGAAGAAACCGAATCTGTCGCACGTTCGGGTGTTCGGCTGTGACGCATATGTTCATGTACCTAAGGAGAAGCGGGGTAAGCTTGACAACAAGTCTGAGAAGAACATATTTGTCGGATACAAGGAAGGGGTTAAAGGCTATAAGCTGTGGAATCCAGAATCAAAGACCATTGTATACAGCAGGGATGTTGTCTTTCGTGAATCACAACCCCAGGTTAGCACACAGAAAGGTGATGAGCCCAAGAAAGTGGTAGTGCTCGAAGAAAGTCCTAAAACTGAAACTGTAGAAATGGTTTCACAAGGCACGCTAATAGAGTCTGATTCTGAATCGGAGCAAGGGGACTTGGTTAATGAAGTCGAGGATGCAGATTCAGATGAAGACTTGGATACAGATAGCATGCCGGCTCTCAGGAGATCGACGCGTGAAAGAAAGGTACCACTTCGATACTCACTTAGTGCTTTGAGTACGTTTCATGCTTTGAGCATTACCGGAGATGATCCTAGTTCTGTAAAAGAGGCAAAATCTATGGATGATGCGAATCAGTGGGAGCTTGCAATGATAGATGAGATGCAGTCGCTTGATAAAAATGAAACATGGAGCTTGTGTAAATTGCCTAAGGATAGAAAGGCAATTGGGTGTAAATGGGTGTTCAAGCAAAAGCTGAAACCGGATGGGACTGTAGAGAAGTACAAGGCTAGGCTTGTAGCCAAGGGGTACTCTCAGATTGAGGGAGTTGACTATGACGAGATTTTTTCTCCTGTGGCGAAGTTGACCTCGATACGGTTTGTTCTGTCTATAGCAGCTGCATATGATCTTGAGGTAGAACAGATGGATGTAAAGACGGCATTCCTTCATGGGGACTTGGAGGAGGAGATATATATGAGGCAACCAGAAGGTTTTGAAGTAAGAGGAAAGGAGAATTTGGTATGCAAATTGAAAAAATCTTTATATGGGCTGAAGCAGTCACCGAGGATGTGGTACCAGAAGTTTGACACGTACATGCTCCAGCTTAATTTTGTGCGTTCAAATTCTGATCATTGTGTTTATGTCAAGAGAACGGGCGACCAGTTTGTCATTCTCACGCTATATGTGGATGATATGTTGTTGATCGGGAATAGTGTGAAGATGGTGAATTCCGTGAAGATTTTGCTGGCCAAAAAGTTCGAAATGAAAGACTTGGGGCCTGCAAATTTTATTTTGGGCATGCAGATTAGGAGGGACCGTGAGAAACGGAAGCTGTGGCTAGGGCAGGAGAAATACATAAAAGAAATATTGAAGAAATTTAATATGATAGATTGCAAACCTGTTGGTACCCCTATACCTTTAGGGACCAAGCTATCTGCGGAACAATGTCCGAAAACGGATGAAGAAGCTGAAGAGATGGCCCGAATTCCATACGCGAGTGCAGTGGGTAGCTTGATGTATGCTATGGTGTGCACACGTCCGGATATAGCCCAAGCAGTGGGAGTCTTGAGTCGATACATGTCTAACCCAGGTAGAGAACACTGGAATGCGATCAAAAGAGTTTTCAGGTATCTTCGTGGAACTTTGAATTTTTCTTTATGTTTTGAAGGTACAGGGAATGGAAACATGCTTGATATCGTAGGCCATGTAGATGCTGATTGGGGTGGAGATATTGATAGTAGACGATCCACTAGCGGATATGTTTTCACATTGTTTGGTGCTGCATTGAGTTGGATGAGTAGGAGGCAAAGCGTGGTAGCGCTTTCTTCTACTGAGGCTGAGTATATGGCTCTTACTCATGCTGGAAAAGAGGCTGTATGGCTACGGCGGTTGTGCTTGGAGCTCGGTTTTGAGCAAGGTGCAATAGAGGTGAGATGTGATAATCAAGGGGCTATTTATTTAGCTAAGAATCCAGCATTTCACTCACGCACAAAGCACATTGATATACAATATCATTTCATCCGAGAAAAGGTAGAGAAGAAAGAGGTTCGGCTTGTAAAGGTCGACACGGTAGAAAATAGTTCTGACTTCCTTACTAAAGCCGTCACAGGTGTGAAGTTTGAATGGTGCTCTACTGCGATTGGATTGAAGAAGAATGATATTGGGAAGGCCCTCATTTGCGCGAAGTATCCACCAAGTGGGAGAATGTTGGAGTTGGCGAATACTTCGGGGACCCTTGTTTCTCACACCGGGTACGCCCACGTGAGCTTAGGGAAACTGAAGTGTTGTTCGACAACATGTGACCCATGCGTGCGGAATGCGGGGGTTCGGGGGCAGCGCCCCCGACACGGGTGCCCCGCTGCCCGGTCAGCGGGCGGGGGTTCGGGGGCAGCGCCCCCCGACGGGGGTTCCGCTGCCCGGTCAGCGGACGGCTGCCCCGCTCGCCGGTGAGCGGGCGGGGGCTCGGGGGCAGCGCCCCCGAAACCTCAACGGGTTTGGGTTGGCCCGTATGGTGCGAAATTAAGAGATTTCATATAGGTTTAGGTTTTAGGCCCGTTTGGGGCATATATATATTTTGCTCGTTTTTCTGATCATTGTAACGAGTCAAGTGGCTGTAAACCGAAAATATAGTGAAATCTCTTTGCAGGACGTAGCCCTATTCGAGGGTGAACCTGGGTAAACTCGTGCATCGTCTATTTTTCTGATTTCTACGTGATTGTTCTGTTTTCGGTTCTCGGTATATCCCTTCATTTCGGGAGGTGACGAGCTTGCACAGCTCGATGCAGGGGAAGAGATGGCCTTGCCCGAAAGCCGGGAGGACCCAAATCTCACCTCCTGCCATTGGTTTCGGACCAATCTATACGAAAGATAGAAAATTTGAACAACTTATGTACGAGAGAAGCTGTTGACTAACGGGTGTGAGCGTGGCAATGGCGGCTTTCTTCGACTCAGAGGTCGCGGAGCTGGTTACTTTTGTCAAGGCTAATACATCAAATGAGTTGGTTGATGGGTGGCTCAGTATCAGCAGCTGCGGCGCCCACCCGTGTATGATGATCAGCCCCCTCTCCCCCACTCTGCTGTCCAAACCATGTGGAAAGTAGCTGCTTCCCATTTGGGCTGGCCGTCCGCCCGGCGGGCCAGGCCGGCCAGACTTCTTCTGGATCACCCATATGAACGGCCGGTTCGACTCCTCCAGCGCCTTGTCTAGCTCTGGGTACTCCCCCGTCGAGGGGCCCACCATGCTGCTGACCGATATGCTCATGACGGAGCCGCGAGGTTGCCGGTCGAGCCACCCGATTATCTCGTCGTCCGAGTAGTTGGACTCTCTCTTGGGCCGGATCTCCCGGTCCTGAAGCAAGGACGCTGCGGACCTCCAGTATTCAGCCGGCGGGAGCGGGCCCACGCCCCACACGGCCTTGCCCGTCAGATTGGCCACGTAGTCTAAGAACGGGCGCTCGAGATCATCGCACGTGTTGATTAGCAACGCCACCGAGCTCTTCACTTCTTCCACCCACGGGGCTGGCTGACCCGGAAGAGGCGGGCCCATCTGCGGCATCGACCCTCCCGGCCCCCTCCCTCCATGTCCCCCTCCCCCCTCCCCGATTCGAGGGCATCCAGTGGCGCCTCTGTTTAAGATCCGAATAACTCAGCACCATCTCATTGGGCAAGCCCGGTGAGGCACGAACCTCCCCCGGCTGCATGTCGTCGGGCCGGACCACGTACGCCGCGTGCTGCACAGTGGCCCAGCACGCCCCGGAAGTCACCGTGGGGATCCCAAGCTTGGAGAACACCTCCTGTGTCTTGTACATGATGTGGTCGATCACCGCGCAAACAGGCCGGGCTCGAGCTGGGTCACGCGCGGCAAGGAATGACTCGATGCCTTGGGCCATTTGTTGGTGCTGGCGAGGGAAGTTAGCAGGCGGGTCTGCTGGCGTTTCTTGTGGGGGTGAGATGTTGATCAGAACGAAGAGAGGGGATTGTTGGAGAGCGGAAGGGATGGAGGAGGAGGTGCTTGCAGAGCTCGATGAAAGGGAAGAGATGGCCTTGCCGGATCTTGGGCACCACCAGGATCTCGTTCTCAGCTGACATGTCTTGGTCGTCACAATCTTTTTTGTGAGCGACTGACACGAACTTCTTTGATGGATTGCTGGTTAAGGAGGTCAAAGAGAAGGAAGATTTCGTAGGCTAAGATTTCTTTGATGGATTGCTTTTTCAGAGTCTCTTACAGTTTCTGTCTGTCATTTGGATACGATCTAACCTCCATCGAGATTGGATTTCGGGTTCAGTTCTCGTTGCCCTACGTCTCATTGCCGACCCAAAATCTGCAGGTCATCATGCACTCCCTACGCGAAATCAAGTACAATCTTCAGTGACACCATAGTCAATGGCTTGCCTCATGGTCGGCAAATCTCTGAAGAGCGACCAGGAGCTGTTTTTCCTATTGATAAAAGTGATCGCTGAACGCAAAGAAGTCCATAGCCGATGTAAACACTATGTAAACTCTACTTAGTCCAAATGTCGACTGTGATGTATGCTCCCTGTCTCTGCAAAACCGAAAGCAATGGCAATATCTTCCATCTTTATCCTCGCTTCTTTTCATTGACAGAGGAACGAGATTGAAACCAAAGCTCTTTAGCATAAAGCAATTTGTCTTATTTCTCTTGTCAGCTCTTCAAACTCTCACAAATTTTTAATGGAGCAACTCACCTGGCATGAACCAGTGAATTCATTAGGCAACCTGAACACATGTATCCATTTCAATAGGCTATAGCCTCTGGTTTATTCATTCATGCATTAGAGGCCATATGTGAACTATCCCAATGACAATTCGGTAGAGATGGGAATTTTTTGCAAGCAGAACTAAGGTGAAATCTCATGGTTACATGGCCAAAAGATCCAATTACAACAGAACTCGTTCAAAGCCTCTGGTTAATAAAACCTCTAAGAGCATCAAATGCGCTCCACGAGCTTGCCGGGAAACCATGCCCGAACTTGGCCTTGATCGAAGCTGCTCTCTTGTGCATCTCCTCATCAGACATGAGGCTCTCGATCCCCTTCACTATCTCTTCCTTCCTCACCACCTGCGACAAGTCCTCCGCCACTCTGTACCCAACCTTGAGATGGCTCACCACCAGCTTGGCATTGTAGTGCTGATCCCTCCGGATCGGCCACGCCAGTAGCGGGACACCCCACCCAATCGCCTCCGCCGTCGAGTTCCACCCACAGTGCGACAGGAACCCGCCTGTAGAAGGGTGGCTCAGGACCAGGAGCTGCGGCGCCCACCCTCTTATGATCAGGCCCCTGTCCCCTACCCTGCTCTCCATGCCGTCCGAGAAGTGCCATCCGGACTTGGACCTGATGACCCATATGAAGGCCCGGGTGGACTCCTCCAGCGCCGCGGCCAGTTGCGCCAGCTCCTCCTCGTCTGGGCCCACCACGCTGCCGAACGCCACGTATAGGACCGAGTGCGGTGGCTTGCTGTCTAGCCACTGGATCACCTCGTCCTCCGTGAAGTTCGACCCGCGCCTGTGCTGCCGGATCGCGCGGTCGGAGATCAGTGAGTCGCCGGACGTCTTCCAGTACTGCTCGGGCAGGAGCGGGCCGATGCCCCAGACCGGCATCTTCATCTGGTCCTCCATGTAGACTAGGAAAGGCCGCTCCAGGTCGGCGCACGAGTTGAACATGAGCCCGATCGAGCCCTCGACCTCTGGTACCCAGGGCGGCCGGAGGCAGCGGAGGCGGGCTGGCCTCTGTCCCGGACCGGGCGGGCCGCCTCGAGGAGGACCGAAGGGCATCCTTTTAAGATCGGAATACACGACGGCCATTTCTTCGGGCAGCCCGGGAATCAAGCGAGCTTCGCCGGGCCGGACGTCGCCCGCCTGCGCCCTCCACGCGCCTAGCTCCATGGCCGCTGCGCAAGCGCTGAAGGTGACGAAGCTGATCACCGGGACGTCGAACTTCCAGAACACTTCCCTGCTCCACCCCACCTGGAAATCCACGACCGCGCACACCACGCGGGGCAGCTGGCTGCCGCCGCCGGCCGCCCGTTTCCGCAGGTGGGCCGAGAGATCCCGGCCGGCGGGCTGGTTGAGCGGGTCGGAGCCGTGCATGCGAGGGCCGGAGGAGCGGGCGATCTGGGCGACGGCGACGAGGGGGTTGTTGGCGAAGGAGGGAGGGATGTCGGAGGAGAGATGGGAGGGGATGACGAGGGTGGCGAGGTAGCCGCGGCGGATGAGTTGGAGGCAGAGCTCCATGCAGGGGTGGAGGTGGCCTAGGCCCGGCCCGGTGACGACGAAGATCTCGGCCGTCGCCGACATTGGAAGCTTTCGAGGATTGACGAAGGTGGGTGTCACCGATCAAAAGGAGAGGAGCCAGTCGCTCTGAGTCTTAAGCTTGAATGGATGGATCGGGGGAACTACTTCTTTCTATTCTGAGAATGAAGCACGGAAGCAATATATAAATAAATAAAAGTGCATAGACCGTTTGGTAAGATCAATATTACACTTATTTCATAAGTTTATTTTCCTTGTTTTTATAAATTTTATGTGTTAATATATACAGAATATATCATATGGTTTAAATCAATCCAATTGATTTGCCACTTTATTAGTACTTTCTATTTTCTTCATAGTTTTGTTACTCTTCTTTACTTTATTTGTCTGTTTCTTGTCATATTGATTGTTTCCTCTGTAAGCACGCACATACGTGAAGGAGAAAATAATTTAACCGGGTTCAGTAGACCGAGGAGAGAACCCTTGGAAGCCTACATCCACGATGGGAAACCCCTAATTCTTCATGTCAGCTTGGGGATTTCATTAACTTTACATAATAAACATGAATATATATTGGAAAGACAAATATAATTGTTATTTCATTTTTTTATTGGTTTGAGCCAAATCCGCTACTAAATTTGAACTTTAATGACTAGCCACGCTTATCTTTCCAACACTCCCCCTGCTGAAAAATTTTGGTGGAAAACGTCTTAGTAAATATGTCAGTCAATTGACCTTCATTTTATGATATATGGAGTCTCAATTATCTTGTCTCGAACTTTTTCATGGATATAGTGATAGTCGACCTCTTTGTGCTTGGTCCTTTCATGAAAGATCGAATTTGAAGCAATATGAATTCCTGCTTGATTATCGTGGAACAATTTTGAGGGAGTTTGAAGCTTATTAAGACCCAACTCCTACAGCAATAAACAAAGCCAGACTAATTCACACGTGGTTGAAGCCATGGCTCTGTACTTAGCTTCTGCACTTGACCTAGCTAACACACTCTGCTTTTTGCTCTTCCAAGTGACCAGGTTTTCTCCTACAAAGGTGCATAACCCCATCGTGGATCTTCTATTTGTGGGATTTCCAACCCAATATGCATCAGCATAACTTTCAATCTTTGTGTGATCATGATTCTTTATTAGCATGACGCGTCCATGGCATGACTTTAGATATACCAATATATGGTTGACCAACTCCAAGTGACCTTAGTATGATTAAGAACGACTAGTTTATAAAATCTAAATTTAGTAGGAGATTTTGGTCAAATCGATAAAGAAAGAAATAACAACCGTATTTGCATTTTCAATAGATATTCATGTTTATCCCTAAAGATGAATTCTATCTTATTTAAAAATAATGAAATCCCCCGAGATGATATGAAGAATCTGGGATTTCCCATCGTGGACGTAGGCTTCCAAGCCTCTCCTTGGTCAACTAAAGAACTAGTCATTTTAACAAGAAGAAAGCAGATGATCAAAAGCTTCTTTAAATCAGAAGTAGAATTAAGCGGCAAATAGCGACTTCAATAGCATAGGCATCACATTCGAACCTAGCTCTAATACCTTGTTTTTTTTGTAATCACACACATGAAGAAGGAAAAAAGGATTTAATGTGGTTTGGTCGACCAAGGAGAGGACCCTTGGAAGCTAACGTCCACGATGGAAAACCCCCCAATTCTTCATATTACCTTGGGATATTTCATCTTTAAATAAGACATAATATTTTTCTGGAGATAAGCATAAATATCTATTGGAAAGGCAATGCAGTTGTTATTCTTTCTTTATCGATTTGAGCCACATCTTCTACTAAATTTGGACTCTGCCAACTAATCATCTTTATCTTTCCAACATGATAGAATATGAACATGTTAAAAAAAACTCCAAATATTTGATATATTTTTCTTGAATGAGATCGCAATTCCAATGACGCCTATATGGAGAAGGGGTCTTTCTAGCCTAACTCTCACGAAGAGTGGCATACCCCAATGAAGAAGAGGCCTACCAAAAAGAAGTAGTTGCATAGCCCATTGCCACAAAGGAGGGGGGGGGGGGATTCTTAAGTGCTTCAATTAAAAATGCCTTTCCGTTTGCTTTTAGTCTTGTTGTAACATCCTTCTCAATAAATTATTTCATACCTTTGCCTATGAATCTTTATATATTAGTAAATTACCCCGACACCTCCCAAGGAAAATTCTGAACTGAATTCCAAATTGACAAGTTAATGTGAGCTTATCCACGGGTTATACACTATTCAAATAAAAATAAATTTTATGAAAGATCCTGACTTTCATGCTTTGGTGAGTCTCCGAGATCCTTTCGATAACCTTTGTTGTATTGAAGGGATATCTATATGATTTGATTGATTGTGTAAAGCCCACGTTAGCAAAGAAACCAGTTTCTCACATGCGATCATTCCGCTTACTTAGATCAACTAGCAGCTAATCTTGGCTTGAGATCTTTCATCTTTCTAGGAGTTGATATCACTTGTCATAAGATGGAAGTCTATCTTAACTAGATCAACTATTCAATCCAACGATATTGTAGCGTATTTCCCGTCTCTATCGAGATACAAGTGGGCTATTTCTTTGCAAGAATTGTGCTCAAGTTTCAAATTGGGCAATGCCGCCAAGATCTCTTCATTAGTTGGGTTGGAGGCTGGGGTTGATCTGTGTAAGAGCAGGGTTCATAAAGTAAGACCAATGAAAAGAATAAATAGGATTTGTTTTGACTAAAAACGAATAAATCCTTATATCTTTGATTTCTATTATGAGATGCCAAGAACTAATTTACGTCAAAATGCTCATTTGGTCTAGATCCTTATAGAATGAAAAAAGGGTCATGTTCGATTTCACTTCCCGATGGGGTTCTTTTCACCATTTTCTTCATGGTACTACTTCGCTCTTGATCATTCAGGAGTATTTAGTCTTGTAAGGAAGTCCGTATTGATTCCCATTCATGATACAAGATTGTCCTGCTCACAAATCCGGCAGTATCCCAAATTTCCCAATCAACATAGGCAGCTTAATCTGTAGTTAGATCACCCAATCAGTGTACTTTCTTCTCAATCTCTTACCCGCAATGACCTCACTGCTTACGTGGGATGAAAGAACCTGTCCTACCATCAATCCATATTCTAAATCCACAATTATACGCACATATACGATCTTTATTACATTATTGTACAGTTCATGAGCAATAAGGATGAGATTTGAGCTTTAATCCAACCGATTTGCACTTTCTTGATAGTTTTATTATTTTCCTTTACTTTGTTTGTCTATCTGTATCATGTATAAGAAAGATAACAAAAAGAAATACTACAAGAAATACCTCCATAATGTTGTTTTCTATTGTGGTTTTTTGCTTTTCTTATTTTAACATATATATTTATATTTATAGTAAAACGCTTTGCAGTGCAAATCTCTTACGTAAAGCAATATCCTAAAAATAGTTCCGAGATGTTGCAGTTGCAAGGGCATTCGTCAAATAACTTTTTGGAAGCCAATATATCATCGTACTTCACAGTCATAATCGTCGCAAAGACATTACATTAAACATATATGGCCGTGCTTACCATATCAATGTCGAACTAATCAATTCATTGGATTGGAATTCTTCAAAACTCGAATTAATGAATCTTCACACCATGAGGTGAGCATTTTCTTTTTGTTTCTGGAGTTAAACAAGGAGAACTTGTTCTGAGTTTGAAAATGGTTATTGATCATGTTAACAAGTGGCCTCAAGGAGAATAGCGCCGATCACACATAGGTCGCCTTGAGAAGTAGGAAATAATGTCTCTAGTTATATATTTCTCGGGCCCCTCTTCCATGTCTAAATAATTATTTAATTTAATATGCTATGATTAAGATGTGCAGTGTGAACAGCATATGAAGTCCAAAACCAAATGGAATATGCCTTTGCCAACGACAAGTTCCGATGTGGATGTGAGGTTTTCAGTGTGTTCACATCCGCAAGATTGACATAAACTTTATGTGTGGACAAAAATCCTTCTTCCCCTTGTAGCCACTTTACATTCTCTAGACACAGGACAAATCATTCGATGCAACGCCGATAACTGCGTATCTTGCCAACTTAGTATTACCCTTCTAATCACGTCTCTTTGGGTTTCACATCAAAGAATTTGACTGAATGGGTGACGCCCGTTAGTAGGACACACGGGATCACCGATGAATGAGATACTTTGTTCTATATTAGCAAAAGCACCGCGAATAACATATTTTCTCGGTCCAACTATCTTTGACTATGCCAATAGTTTGGGAGCACCTTGTTAAATATGTTCCTCCAAACTCAAGAGAAAGTAATATTTATCTCTAGTCAACATCATTTTAGGTGAGAAAATTGATAAAAGCGTCTAAATCAGCCAGTGCACAGGCAGGGAATCCACCTTGAAACATGCCACTAACCTTGGCAGCTCTTTCCTTCGCCTCTTCATCACTCATGAGCTTATCAATTCCCTTCACTATCTCCTCCTTCTTGACCATCACCAAGTCATCATCAGATACCCTGTACCCCACCTTCAGATGGTGCGCCACCAGCTTGGCATTGTAGAACTGGTCCCCCCTGATGGGCCATGCCAAAAACGGGACGCCACGGCCCAGGGCTTCCACCGTCGAGTTCCACCCGCAGTGCGATAAGAACCCACCTGTCGAGGGATGTCGAGGGATGGCTCAGTATCAGGAGCTGCGGTGCCCATCCGGTTATTATCAGGGCCCGTTCGCGCGCTTTGGCCTCCAGCCCGTGAGGGTAGTATCCTTCTTCGGACCCGCCAGAGCCCAGTTGGATCGCCCATACGAACGGCCACGTGGACTCTTCTAGCGCTTTGGCCAGCGTGTCGTATTCCTCCGTCGTCAACCCCACGGAGCTGCCGAAGGACACGTAGATCACAGAGCCGCGCGGCTTCGAGTCCAGCCATCGGATGACGTCCTCCTCGGTCACGTTGCTTTGCTTGTTGGGTCGGATCTCGCGATCTCGGAGGAGAGAACCAAATGATGTCTAGTATTGATCCGGGAGAAGCGGACCCACACCCCAAACGGGTTTGCCGACTTGATTGGCTAGGTAATCGAGAAATGGACCTTCGAGATCGTGACACGTGTTGATCACCAACGCGATATAGCTCTCGGTGGGATCGACCCAGTATGGCTTTTCGCCGGGCCCTAGCGGGGCCATCCTCGAAGGCCCACCCAGACCAGAAGGACAAAAAGAACCCGGACTCGAGTCCGAACCCGCTCCATGCCCCTGCTGCTGGCCCCACTTCCGCGGTCCAGCCACGCTAGACCGCCTTTTAAGATCCGAAACCGTGAGTCCCATTTCTTCGGGTAACCCGGGAAGCAAACGGTTCTCTCCGGGCCCAATGTCCAGTGGGCTACCCTTCCAGGCCGCGTGATCCATCGCGGCGGAGCAACCTCCAAAGGTGAAAAATTCGACCGTCCGAACTCCAAACTTGTCGAACACTTCAGCCGCCCAGCCAAATATGAAGAGAACATCAATGATGGCACAGACGGGCCGGGTCGAGCTCCCTAACCGGGCCATGAGGAGCTCCTCCAGGAAGTCGGCGAGCTGGGCCTTGCCACGTTCCATCTGCTGGTGAATCCCGTCGCTGCCGGGACGTGGCGGATTGGCCGGGACAACGAGGACGTCCGTGAGAGGGTGGTCGCGGAAGGAGGAGGGGACAGAGGAAGAGGGATTGGAGAAGACGACGAGGGTGGCCTTGTAGTTTCATCGCTAATTTGATTTCCGTCGCAAAGAGGAGGGGACAGAGGAAGAGGGATTGGAGAAGACGACGAGGGTGGCCTTGTAGTTTCATTGCTAATTTGATTTCCGTCGCAAATTAGCGACGGTTTGCTTTCATTGCTATTTCCGTCGCAAATTTGCGACGAATTTGCTTTCGTCGCTATTTCCGTCGCAAATTAGCGACGGATTTGCGTTCGTCGCTAATGTTCCGCGGCTAAATCCTTGTTTTTTTTTTTTGTAGTGGAAGTCTTCTGCAGACATGCTTCTCTTCTCCATGGTCCTTACTCTCCTTCCACTGAGCTTCTCCCACATCTCTAGTTGTCTTTGGGACAGAATGTTCTCTGGTGACCTTAGGTACAACGTTTTGTTAAATGTTCTCGGATCATCAATCGCTTTAATTGTGTACGTTGCAATGTCATCTTCATCGAAGTAAACAGCTGCAACAATAATGCAGTATCAAAAACTTTCACGAGTTACCAAACAGAAATTCATACGTACTTGTGACTTAACTGGGAACACAGTGTTGAACTTGGCTAAATGACTCACCCAAGCTAAGGTTTTTGACCTTGATAGAATTTATGAGAAGTCGAAAATATTTTGTGAAGTCCTGATTTAGACTAGATATATCGAGCTAGTGATCGCCCTTCTGATCAAGTACACATGTAATCTAATGAAGATGTTCAAGGATAAACCTAGGAGGATACTGGTTGATTAGGTAAGCCTTACCCCATTATTGACATGAGATAAACATTTAAAACATGACACAACCTCACCTAACAAGAAATTGCTGAAAGATTGAATCCTATATTTGTAATAAAATTTATAGCTCCCTCACACTCCAAGTTGACATAGATGAATGGCCTACTTTGATATGAGTTGATCATTTCACATGGTAGCATTTGGGACCTACGTCGGGGTTAGGGGGTTGTTGTGGCGAGAAGACATCAAACCTGAGAATGGAGTTTCTTAATGCCCGTGTTCCGATTATTTTACCACTTAGTCAACCCTTTTTTAATAAGTTTATCGAAAATATTACCATGTCTGGAACATGTTTTCCTCCATCTCTAGTTGGAGGAAACTTGCTCCAACCAATCTTCTTATTGGTGGATTACAAATATGGACATCATATGGTTGTGACCTACTATTCAGAAATATGGTTAGAAGAGATTTTCTCTATATGCCTAAAGTAGGTTTACGCACCTTACATACATTTGACGTTGCCTCCTCCATATAGATTCACAGTGTCTTTTGGAGGAGGGAGACTCGATAGTTAAGAGAGATTGCCCACAAAATAATTGGCAAAGCAGTTGGCCAACATATGTGTGTAGGGAATTTTAGCTTCCTCGATTGCTTTTCTCACCTCCATTTTCTCATTGAACGTGACCCTTCCCGGCTCAATTGCATGACCCATGAGGGTTGGGTCCATTCCGACCTCCGACGGCAAGAACCTCTACAAAGAATTAGCAAACATTCAAAATCTCATTAGTATTTGTTGCACGGCGATTCTTCAACATGATCTCGACGTGACTATACATTAGCAAAATTGAAAAAAGAAGAAGAAGCAGCTTTGGGGGGTAGAGAAAGAAATGCACATATTGTGACAATGATGCGAGAGAAACGGCATTCTTAACTGAGCCATGTCCACATTTCAAGAAATAAGAAGATTTGATTGCAAAAATTGAGTGAATTACTAGGGGCGAGCAACAGGAACCGCTCGGACCGGATTGCCAGCAGGTTTTGGGCGGTTCCTAGATGCACAGATTCGTTTCTCGATTTCATAAAAATGGAACAGGTGATTTTCAGTGAGAGATGGAATAGTCCACCCGGACCGGTCGAGCCGGACCGAATTGATTATTATTTTTATTTCTTAAAAATATATAAAGAACCTCTTTCCCTGTTTCCTCTCACGTCTCTCCCTCGTGCTCTCTCTTTCCCGCTTGAAAGCGTGGAAAAAAAGAAGAAGATGCGCTCGCCTCTAGACCCGGGAAGACGTTTCAACTCCATCTCTGCCTCTGCTCCAACTTCTTCAATTCCAAAGCCTAGCAATAGCCCCACTCCGCCCTACGTCCTTACAGCCCAACCGGCTGTCCTTTTCCCCGTATTTACCCTCTTACCGTTGCTTTCCTTCGATGGCGAAACCAATGTTCCCTCTCTGTCCCCTGTCATTCCCGACCCCGGAGCAATCCCACAATACCACTGCCTCCCAAATTTCATTACCAAAAAAACAAAACTCGTAATTTCTTAAAAACTCTATATCTCCCAAAATCACAAAACCTCCTACTGAAAGAGCCTCCTCCTCCAGCCGCTACCCGGCATGTTTTTAGAAACTCTATGCACAAAATACAATATGAGATTGATTTCATTGGACCACCCGGAACTGGTCTCTCTGATCATATTCTCAGTTCTTAGCTAAAAATCGGATCAACCAGGAACTGATCACCCCTATGAGTTAAGAGAATCAAATTAGAAAATCAACACAAGTTGGAGGAGGACATTTTCGTTTATCTTAATGCATTCATGACAGGAACATCAGTACAAGAATTTCTTCATAGCACGCTTCGATCGCATTAGGCGCTCACGCAACCGAATGAATCATCTGTTTATCTATCTACAATAATAAAATGAAGTTGGAAAATTATGACTTCTCTACTAGAACTTTCCATTTTGCAAACTCTAGGAGCGCAAGTGATCTGTTCAAGTTCAGCCAAAAAGGATATGGCAAAGGTACGGTGAATGGACAAAATGTTGACGCTACACCTAAACGTGATTTGGCAAATGCAATATCTTATTACATATTGTATTATATAAGAAAAGCCATACTGAAAACATAAACTGGAAAAAGTACATTGAGTTTCATGAAGAAACAGAAGAAATAATAAGGATAGAAAATTTACCAAAAGCAAAAGTGAGTATAATAAAATTGATAAAATAGTTAACAATTGGGGGAAATTATGCAAAAGTCCCATAAAATTTTGGAGTAATGCGCGTTTGCCCTTGAACTTTTAACCGTTGCACAATACGCCATAAATTTTCATTTTGTTACAGTCATAAATCCTCGGTTATTTTTCCATTTGCACGTGCAGTGTACATGTTTAAGGAGTAGAAGTACATTCTCATATCATTATTTGAAGGAAATCTTTCTTTTACCCTTGACTGCTGCAAAATAATGAAAATATAAATGAAACAAAACTAATTCAACTAAAAATAATAGAAAAAATAAATATCAATAATATAAAACACTAAGAACTTTTCATGATTTGATAAATGTAGCAACTTTAATAGAACTGAATAAGATATTTTAAGAAAAAGAATAAACCAAATTAAATAAAAAAGTGAAAATGCCTCAATAAGAAAAAAGGCCAGTGATAAAAGTTTGTTAGTCAAAAGGGTTAACTAATATAAAAGTTTACACTTTTAACTTTACAGTATTCTTCTTTAAGAAATTAAAAAAATATAAAAATCAGTATGGTCCGGGCGGTTCCATTCCCACCGGAATCGGGAACCGAACTGAAAATCACCGGTCCCGTAAAACAAGAACTAGAAACCAAATCGGAATTGCTTAGAACTGGCCGATTTGATCCAGTCCGAACGATTCCCAGTTCGATTGGTCCGTCTTGCTCACCTTATTCTTGTTAGCATATATTTGCCCTTAAAATGTGGTGGGCCGAAAAGAGCTTTTTCACATAAAATAATGTATAGAAGCAGTGGAAAATTACGTTTGACAAAAAAATAATGTGGAATTGTTCATGCGTATGTACCTATTTATTTATTTGTCTATCATATAATATAAGATGGACAATTGAAGCCATAATTGGCAAGACATGTTTGGCCTTTCTGGTCGGACCACTTGCTTGTTCGGACGTCAAATTAGGAAATAGCGACGCATTTACGCCACATCACCTTTTTTAAATAAAAAATTCATAATAACATAACTCAAGGATTGGCAATTTGAGTGTTAATAAATGAGATGTGACGACCTAATCCACAAGTTACGCATTTCAAATTGCTGCTTGGTATCCCTAGCGCTTGTCAAAGGCAATATATCAATTTCAAAAGTTTATCCTAATTCCTTATCCGTGAAACATACATATGATACAAAAGGGATGAGTTGGACGGACGGAATAGATGATTATATAATTGACGTCATGAACACAACTTACTAGGCTCCAAAATTACATTAGAAATTTGATTCGAAACTATGTTATGTCCGGACAAATCAGGTAAACAATGGAACTTGAAATATATGTTAACATTTTACGTATTTGCAGCTCTATTATTTTTTCCAACGACGAAATCCACCTAATTTTTGTTTATCTGGAATGACTACTTTAATTTTTATTTCCTTGAAATCTTATTTTTTAAATATAAGTTTTATTTAAAGTGGAACATTTTTGGACTTTTTATGTCTTTTTATCAAAAGTGAACTTTAGAAAATTTCAATAGTTTTGTTGAGGTGGGGGACGAGCGGCCGTCCATCTCCTTATCATTGAATATTTGAAATGATCGAGACGATAATGCGATTGGTCAAATTGGACCAATGTTGACTTTAGCTGAACCGTTTTTGAACCATCTAGATAAATGGATTGCGCCAGGATTAAATTATGAAATCATCATTGAGTAATTGTGTAAAGGAGATAGTCTTATATACACAAACATAGATATATATACCTACAATCTTTCGTGATATTTGACTAATTTAATGTAGTGAGTTAACTAAATAATTGTTCAGGTTTTTCACTAATTAGTGTGAAAAATTAATTGTCCACCCGCTTGGACCCTCTAATTGCGATAATCATATAATGCGTGCACATGTACCATAATTTGCACAATCACGTAAATATTCAAAAGGGTAACTTATAACTTACACTATTAACGTAGTTTTTTCTCCATAATCGATCTTGTTCACCGTTCATTTGATGGGTCAAATCAAAATTAAATAAAATCGCTTGTGCAGAGCTGTCTTCTTTGCACCGACGATATGTAATCTATTTTTCCTTTTTTAATATGCACATGCTCGAAAAGTCTGCAACAGCTCTCCTACTCTTTTGATATTCTCGACAAAATTTGGTCTCTACGCTGTGGACATTAGATTGATGTCCAAATCAAGCATGTGCATAAGGAAAAAAGAAGAAAAATAAGAAAAATAAGTGAAGAAAGTCCTATCATAAGTTGAAAATCAATCAATTACCTTTTTATCTGTACTCTAAGGGTAAAATAAAATATTATTTTCATAAATATCTCCAGATCTATACGTAAAAATGAATTTTGTCACTGACCACGTTCTATTATCAATAAAATCTTGGAGTATTTTAGTCTTATATAGATAGATACTTTTGTCGGTGTTTGGAATCTTGAATTTTTTTCGAGACTTAGATATAGATAACACAAATATCTATCTTGATTAATTACATCAATTATCACGAGAAGTTGTTTTACTAAGCACTCCATTAATGTAAGTACTTGCTCTGAAATTGAGCATCATATGAAGTGCACAACACTCATTTAAACCCTATGAAAGAACTTTGAATCGAAAAGATGAAAGAAAGTAGTAAATGGTGATGAATGATAACTCAATAAATACCGCTCAAAAAGAGGAGAAATGAGTTTATGTGACGTGGATTACCTTGACATTTTCTGCTTAGAATAGCAATAATGCCAATTGCCAATCACCATATCTGATTTGCTATTGTTGTAGCTTTCAAACCCTTACTTTCTTTCACAGGTTTCAAGCTCCTTTCTTTGCGCCCAATTACTAGTGGATTGGATGCTGATGGAACAATACGACAGGACTCGTACGACAATAATCAAACTTATGCCCCAATAATCACTTACACCCAATTACGAAAAAAGCCTTTTCCTTGAAAGTTTTATGAAGATTTTTCGTCTTAGAATAGTCAGCATGAAGAGAGAGGACCATCAGAACGATTAGCTTAGAGGTGATAATATTTAGAGGTGATCGCCAGCAATAATCGCATCTCCCCGTCCCTGATACCAACTAAAGAAAAATCATGTGAAGACGGGCAATTTTGGAACGCTTTCTATCATTAGAGAAATTAGAAAACTCCACGATGTCCTTCCAAATTGTCCGGCACCCGCTCTCACACACTTGCACGCTTGCCAGAGGCGCATTTGGAAGCTGAGCAAAGGAAGGCAATGGAGAGAGGACATGAGGACCCGCGTCCAAACTCACTCTCACTCTCACTCTCTCTACAGTCTGAGAGAGAGGGAGGGAGGGGTGGGGGAACTGGGTCTTTTGGAGGGGATTTGGCTCGTCATTTCTCGCCGTTCTCGAGCCACTATCTTTGGCCGTCTCGGAGCCGCCTCATTCAGACCTTGCTCCTCACTCACTCTCTCTCTCACTACCGTTTGGGGGGGAAGGGGGCGACTGGGTCTTTCGGAGGGGATTTGGCTTGTCATTTCGAGCCATTCTCGAGCCATCGTCGTTGGCTGTCTCGAACCCGCCTCATTCAGACCCTGCTCCTCACTCTCTCTCTCTCTCTCTCTCTCTCTCTCTCTCTCTCTCTCACTACAGTCTGGTGGGGAAAGGGGGGACTGGGTCTTTCGAAGGGGATTTGGCTCATCATTTCTCGCCATTCCCGAGTCACCATCCTTGGCTATCTCGGAGCCGCCTCATTCAGACCATGCTCCTCTCTCTCTCTCTCTCTCTCTCTCTCTCTCTCTCTCTCTCAATACCGTTTGGGGGGGAAAGGGGGACTGGGTCTTTTGGAGGGGATTTGGCTTGTCATTTCTAGCCGTTCCCGAGCCACTGTTACTGGCCGTCTCGGAACCGCCTCATTCAAACCCTGCTCCTCACTCTCTCTCTCTCTCTCACTACCGTCTGGTGGGGACGGGGGAGACTGAGTTTTTCGGAAGGGATTTGGCTTGTCATTTCTCGTCGTTCCCGAGCCATCATAGCTGGCCGTCTCGGAGCCGCCTCATTCAAACCCTGCTCCTCTCTCTCTCTCTCTCTCTCTCTCTCTCTCTCTCTCACTACCGTCCGGGGGCCAAGGGGGACTGAGTCTTTCGGAGGGGATTTGGCTCATCATTTCTCGTCATTCACGAGCCACTGTCTCTAGCCGTCTCGGAGCCGCCTCATTCAAACCGTGCTCCTCACTCTCTCTCTCTTTCTCACTACCGTCTGGTGGGGAAGAGGGGGACTGGGTTTTTCGGAGGGAATTTGATTTGTCATTTCTCGCCGTTCCTGAGCTACCGTCACTGGCCGTCTCGGAGCCGCCTTATTCAGACCCTGCTCCTTACTCTCTCTCTCTCTCTCTCTCTCTCTCTCTCTCTCTACCGTCTGAGGGGCAAGGGGGCACTGGGTCTTTTGGAGGGGGTTTGGCTTGTCATTTCTCGCCGTTCTCGAGCCACCGTCTCTGGCCATCTCGGAGCCGCCTCATTCAGACCCTGCTCCTCACTCACTCTCTCTCTCACTCTCTCTCACTACCGTATGGGGGAAAGGGGGGACTGGTCTTTCGGATGGGATTTGGCTTGTCATTTCTCGTCGTTCCTGAGCCACCGTCTCGGAGCCGCCTCATTCAAACCGTGCTCCTCACTCTCTCTCTCTTTCTCAGTACCGTCTAGTGGGGAAGAGGGGGACTGGGTTTTTGGAGGGGATTTGGATTGTCATTTCTCGCCGTTCTCGAGCTACCGTCACTGGCCGTCACGGAGCCACCTCATTCAGACCCTGCTTCTCACTCACTCTCTCTCTCTCTCTCTCTCTCTCTCTCTCTCTACCGTCTGAGGGGCAAGGGGGCACTGGGTCTTTCGGAGGGGGTTTGGCTTGTCATTTCTTGCCGTTCTCGAGCCACCGTCTCTAGCCAACTCGGAGCCGCCTCATTCAGACCCTGCTCCTCTCTCTCTCTCTCTCTCTCTCTCTCTCTCTCTCTCTCTCTCACTACCGTATGGGGGGAAGGGGGGACTAGGTCTTTCGGATGGGATTTGGCTTGTCATTTCTCGTCGTTCCCGAGCCACCGTTGCTGGCCGTCTCGGAGTTGCCTCATTCAGACCCTGCTCCTCACTCTCTCTCACTACCGTCTGGGGGGGGCAAGGGGGAATGGGTCTTTCGGAGGGGATTTGGCTCGTCATTTCTTGCCGTTCCCGAGCCACCGTCTCTGGCCGTCTTAGAGCCGCCTCATTTAGACCCTGCTCTTCACTCTCTCTCTCTCTCTCTCTATCTCTCTCTCACTACCGTCTGGTGGGGAAGTAGGGAACGGGGTCTTTCGGAGGGCATTTGGCTTGTCATTTCTCGCTGTTCTCGAGCCACCGTCGCTGGCCATCTTGGAGCCGCCTCATTCAGACCCTGCTCCTCACTCACTCTCTCTCTCTCTCTCACTACTGTCTGGGGGGCAAGGGGGGACTGGGTCTTTCGAAGGGGATTTGGCTCATCATTTCTCGCCATTCCCGAGCTATCATTGTGGCCGTCTCAGAGTCGCCTTATTCAAACCTTGCTCATCACTCTCTCTCTCTCTCTCTCACTACCATCTGGTGGGGAAGGGGGGATTAGATCTTTCGAAGGGGATTTGGCTCAACATTTCTCGCTGTTCCCAAGCCACCGTCGCTGGCCTTCTCGGAGCCGCCTCATTCAGACCCTGCTCCTCTCTCTCTCTCTCTCTCTACTGTATGGGGGAAGGGGGACTAGGTCTTTCGAAGGGGGTTTGGCTCGTCATTTCTCGCCGTTCCTGAGCCACCGTCTCGGAGCCGCCTCATTCAGACTCTGCTCCTCTCTCTCTCTCTCTCTCTCTCTCTCTCTCTCTCTCTCTCTCATTACTGTTTGGTGGGGAAAGGGGGGACTGGGTTTTTCAGAGAGGATTTGGCTCGTCATTTCTCGCCGTTCCTGAGCCACTGTCACTGACTGTCTCAGAGTCACCTCATTCAGTCCCTGTTCCTCACTCTCTCTCTCTCTCTCTCTACCGTCTAGGGGGCAAGGAGGGACTGGGTCTTTCGGAGGGGATTTGGCTCGTCATTTCTCGCCGTTCCCGAGCCACCGTCTCTGGCCGTCTTGGAGCCATCTCATTTAGACCATGCTCCTCACTCACACACACACTCTCTCTCTCACTACTGTCTGGGGGGAAGGGGGGACTGGGTCTTTCGGAGGGGATTTGGCTCGTCTTTTCTCGCTGTTCCCGAGCCACCGTCTCTGGCCATCTCGGAGCCGCCTCATTCAGATCCCGCTCTTCTCTCTCTCTCTCTCTCTCTCTCTCTCTCTCTCTCTCTCACTACCATCTAGGGGGAAAGGGGGGACTGAGTCTTTCGGAGGGGATTTGGCTCGTCATTTCTCGCCATTCCAGAGCCACCGTCTCTGGCCATCTTGGAGTCGCCTCATTCAGACCCGGCTCCTTACTCACTCACTCTCTCTCACTACCGTCTAGGGGGCAAGGGGGGACTGGGTCTTTCGGAGGGGATTTGGCTCGTCATTTCTCGCCATTTTCGACCCACCATCTCTGGCCATCTCGGAGCCACCTCATTCAGCTCCTCACTCACTCACTCTCTCTCACTACCGTCTAGGGGGAAAGGGAGGAACTGGGTCTTTCGGAGGGGATTTGGCTCGTCATTTCTCACTGTTCCCGAGCCACCGTCACTGGCCATCTTGGATCCGCCTCATTTAGACTGTGCTCCTCACTCTCTCTCTCTCTCTCTCTCTCTCTCCCTCCCTCCCTCTCTCACTACCGTCTGGTAGGGAAAGGGGGGACTGGGTTTTTCGGAGAGGATTTGGCTCCTCATTTCTCGCCGTTCTTGAGCCACCGTTGCTGACCGTCTTGGAGCCGCCTCATTCAGACCCTGCTCCTCACTCACTCACTCACTCTCTCTCTCTCTCTCTCTCTCTCTCTCTCTCTCTCTCTCTCTCTACTGTTTGGGGGGAGGGGGGGACTAGGCCTTTCGGAGGGGATTTGGCTCGTCATTTGTCGCCATTCCTGAGCCACCATCTCGGAGTCGCCTCATTCAGACTTTGCTCCCCTCTCTCTCTCTCTCATTACTGTCTGGTGGGGAAGGGGGGACTGGGTCTTTTGGAGGGGATTTGGCTCGTCATTTCTCGCCGTTCTTGAGCCACTATCACTGACCGTCTCGGAGCCATCTCATTCAGTCCCTGTTCCTCACTCACTCTCTCTCTCTCTCTCTCTCTCTCTCTCTCTCTCTCTCTCTCTCTACCGTCTAGGGGGCAAGGAGGGATTGGGTTTTTCGGAGGGAATTTGGCTCGTCATTTCTCGCCGTTCCCGAGCCACCGTCTCTAGCCGTCTCGAAGCCGCCTCATTCAGACCCTGCTCCTCACTCTCTCTCTCTCTCTCTCTCTCTCTCTCTCTCTCTCTCTCACTACTGTCTGAGGGGAAGGGGGGACTGGGTCTTTAGGAGGGGATTTGACTCGTCATTTCTCACTATTCTCGAGCCACCGTCTTTGGCCATTTCGGAGCCGCCTCATTCAGATCCTGCTCCTCTCTCTCTCTCTCTCTCTCTCTCACTACCATATGGGGGGGAAAGGGGGAACTGGGTCTTTCGGAGGGGATTTGGCTCGTCATTTCTCGCCGTTCCCGAGCCACCGTCTCTGGCCGTCTTGGAGCCGCCTCATTCAGACCCTGCTCCTCTCTCTCTCTCTCTCTCTCTCTCTCTCTCTCTCTCTCTCTCTCACTACCGTCTGGGCGGGAAGGGGGGGACTGGGTCTTTCGGAGGGGATTTGGCTCGTCATTTCTCGCCATTCCCGAGCTACCGTCTCTAGCCATCTTGGAGCCGCCTCATTCAAACCCTGCTCTTCAGCTATGGTTCGGTTGTTTATGGAGCTCTACGCCGGCGCGATTCTCGTCTGTTACACCTTCCAGACGTTTGTCATGGAGCCATGACAGCCGCCGATTCACTGCCGCTACTCATCCGGGACCAGGTAACCCTCGACTGAGCCCCTCCCTCTTTTTTTGCTCAACTTGCCACACCGGGGCTGGCGAGCCTCGGTCCGTCCGCTCTATAGACTCGGTTGTGCCGTTCCATGTTCATTTTGATTGTCTCTGTTGAATGTGTTTTGGGTTTGGTCGACATTCGAGTCCGGGTAGGGTATTTTTTTAGACAAACAAGATTTCACTATAGAAGTTGGGGGGGGGTTTAGGGTATTAGCCCCATTTAAATCGCTGTATGGGTTGTGATGCACCCACCAATCACTTATATTGCTTCCCTTTCTCAATTTCCACTTTGAAAGATTTCAATGAAAGCTCTTATTTTTCATGATTTATGTGAGCCATAATAGAGCTAGAGGCTGCCACCGTGCCAAGAATTAAAGATTGTGATTTATTATTTAACATGGATCAGTTGACGTGTGAATTGGGCAAATTAATAAGATTAATGTTTTAATGGGATAAAGCATCATAGGTATCTGAAGTCTGAACTATTATAAAATGTTTAAACTGTTTCCTCCATTTGTTTTTGTAAACTAAATTACGGATATTCTTTCAAGTTAGTCCTTCCATTAAAAGGATAACTCGAGATGCAGCCGTGATAATTCCACGTCAGCTCGACAAGAGCATATTTGTCAAAATTATTTTTGTAATATTTGAAAAAAAAAGAAGAAAAAGAAAGCAAAGCAAAAGGGTTGAAAAGTCAATAAAGAAGCTACAGTGGACTTCAGTTTATAAAAGGGGACCGAGAGCTTGCGGGAAAGAGAAAAAGAAGGAAAGGAAAGAAAGAGGAAAGAAGAGGAAGAAAGGGAAAGAGAAATAAGAGGGGTTTTACACGTAAGTGCCACGGATATCTCATCAAGTCGATTCAACATTGATTCGCAATGTTCGGTAAGTGCTCGCGCCTCTCGTTTGTCCAATCGGAAAAGTTTTCCGGGTTAGAGCTCATATTTCGGAATTATGTGTTATTTGAGAGGTGAAATCCAACCTTTTAGTCATTGGGCTATGAATATATATAGGATTGATAGTTTAGGGTATCGTGGAGCCGTGGGATTTTACGGATTTTGATTTGGACTTACGATTTGCCTAATATAAATTTTTGAAGTTGGCCGCGCAAGGTGAACAGTGCGCGACCAGCGGCTTTTATGCCGATTTTCATCGGTATTCGGCTCGATAACGGGATGGCCAAGTTGGGGATCTTGTAGTTCTTTGGATGGGCTTTCTATTGACTATAAGCTTGCTTGAAACGAGGTTCGGTGGAGGTATTCATGGTGAGATCAAGCTTCGCGCTCAAGCTCCGCGTTGCGGACGGTTTGGATAATTGCTTTGGACAAGTAATTTGTGGGTATCTTTGAGTTGTCTTGTTAGTATTTAAGCATCGTTTAGCTGTTTCGTAGTTGTCGTAGTATTTTACTTGATTTTGACATCGATTCTAGTTTAATTGTTAGGATTACGAGATCATTGATTCGAGTGAGCGTTGTTATTTGATTTTGGGGCATTTCCAGGTAAGTGGTACTATTTCTTCCATTAATTTACAAACTCATGTCTTGAAAATAGTAGAGTTTTAATATGGTATGAGTTATTAACATCATGTTTCTGGCATCAAGTGGATCGAACTTTTACTACCTTTTTAGTCGATTGAAAAGGGATTGAGAATGTTTTATGAAGTGGTCTAAAATGACCAATTGTGAATGCTTTTGTTAAATGTTTAGTGAAAGGAATCTCCAAAAGTAGTTCGTATTGATTACGAAATATTTTATGAAATGCATTTTAATTGATAAATGGAATTGTGAATGGTTATGTGATTCGATTTGTAATACCGGTTTATGAAATAACTTTTTGATGTTGATTGTGCATTGTTGGAGAAATGTTTTGGTTGATATGGTTCATATCGCTATGACGAGAACCCATTGAGGGGGGAGTATGCATACTGTCAGGACGTCCTTTTGGGCCGAACCGCCGGCTATATAGGTGGTAGACCTAGCTAAGGGGGTAAACTTGGTTGCCTTTATCACGGCGTTAAACGTGACCATAGTTCGATAATGAGTGTAAGATTAGTCAATGGAATGGACCATTGATGTGTGATTGATGAGATTAATCGATAGAATAGACCATTGATACTTGTTTGTATTGTTGAGTAAGATTTGATGACTGATTTGGTATATATAGAGTTTTGTTGGAAAGTTATTATACATTTTCGATATTTTATGTATATCGTATATTGAATTTGAGATTGATATCAATTTGCAATGATGCATAGTAATTGTTTGATCCACTTCGAAGAAATGTATTACTCACTGGGCCGTAATAGCTCATTCCTTTCATCTTTTATGTTTTTCAGGTTCTTCGGTTAGTGACCAATAGTTCGAGAGCACTTTTGATGGGGACTTTTGGGAGCTGATTCTCTTGGTAGGGTTTGAGGCTACGTCCTTCGAGAGAAAGAACGGTCGTGTTTCTACCCCTATTCTTGTAGGATTTGGGGTGTGATAGTTTTGATGTGGAATAATAATAATAACTATAAAACAAACGAAGAGCAAGCATTTGCATCGAATGATTATATCTTTGACCAATACAATGTTTGAGACATTGGCAACATCTTGAATTTAATCCTCCATTTATTTCAATCAGGCTTTCTCAATGATTCCAAGTCGTTTTGCTCCTGCACTTATTATTTTCCAAGTCGATGATTCCGAGTCGTTTTGCTCCTGCATTTATGAGTATATGTATTTCGAAAATTTTCTTGACAAGTATTCCTTTTTTTTTTTTGCTTATGGCAGAAATTTCTTGACAAGTACCGGAGCAAAAAGAAAACTTGTGCTTTCAGAGGTCTAGATAAAATTCTTGAAAAATGGATCACCCATCTTAACTCCCTCTCTATGTATGTTTGAGTGCAGAAATTGGTGGACCACTTAGTGGCTCCTCTGCTGAAGTAGATTTCTGTCCTATTGCAACAAGAATGACGCCTCGCTTCAGATGCCAAAGCGGAATTAGAGTACCGTAGGAATTTGATTGTCATCAGTGGCAACATCCTCAAGGAAGCCAACTCGAAGGAGGTCATCAATGAGAATCTCAAAGCGTATATTAAGTAAGTTCGGAAGTTTCTAGGCAAAAGAATACTAGAAGTGCCATAAATTGTGTACGGCAATCACTTTGGTGCAATAAGTTTTTTTTGGATCACTTTAGTGCTAAAGTTTTTGAAAAACGATCACTTAAGTGCTAAAATTTTTTAAAAACGATAACTTAAGTGCCAACTCCGATGCCGTACACAATTTTTTGCCGGAAATCCGACGTGGCATTTTTTTTTATTAATTTTTGAAGCTGACATGGCTCACCGGAGATTGGCACTTAAGTGATCGTTTTTAAAAAATTTTAGCACTTAACGATCATTTTTCAAAATTTTTAGTACTTAAGTGATCGTTTTTAAAAAATTTTAGCACTGAAGTGATCCAAAAAAAACTTTTGGCACTTAAGTTATTGTTTTTCCTCCAATTTGGCACTTAAGTGAGCCAGCGAAAACTTTTGGCACTAAAGTGAGCGCTGTACACAACTTATGGCACTTATAGTATCCTTTTGCCGAAGTTTCTATATGACTCTCAAGATGCTATCGATGACTTCATGCGACGAGAATCAAACTGTGAGTTGGAAGGTCTTGTTACCTACGTTTTAGAACACTATAATCGCCAAACTGTGGTTTCCGAATCACGTGATGTGAGAAGGGTGCTGCAGAATTACAAAACTACACTGGGTATAGCCGCTGCTATGCAGAATTCGCCTCAATTATCTGCAGATCATGCCAATTCCAGCTCGGCCTGCCATTGGTCATCGTCCATCGCCTTTTCTGAGGAGAACGATGATCGGTTGGTGGGCATTGGAGAGGTAAGGGAGCAGCTGGTTCAGTGGCTAACAAGAACAATTCGATGTTGAAAGTGATTTTTGTGCACGACGCGCAAGGAGTAGGGAAGACTAGTCTAGTGGGCGTCGTGCTTCGTGACCAAAGAGTGAGGAGTCATTTCAAATACTATGTATGGATCATGGATTTAAGATCCTTGGAGTTGGTCAAAGACAAAGTGGCCGTGCTCATGAAGGCAAAGGCAAAGATGTGGGATTTGACCAAGAATAACGACCAAGGAATCTAAGTTGAGCTCGAAGAGGTTTTCAAATGCATGAGGAACGATTATGACTTGAGGAACAACAACTACATATGGGTGCTTGTCTTGGATGACGCAGGCAGAGAGCATGTGTTTGAGTCTCTCCGGAGTCATTTAGATCAAACTCGTCCGTGCGTGCTCGTCACGACTCGCGTCAGCAGCTTAGCATCAAAAGCTAGGGCTCTCCTGGATTCTCTATGGGCACAATCCAGTAGTGCTCCTCCTAAACTCCCTAAATGCTCGTATGGATTCCACCACTTTAAGCATGTTTACCTCTCCATGGATGATTCTCGCACTCTATTTGTAACGACCTGGGTCCCACTCGCAAGATATTGTCCGTTTTGGACACTAAGTTCTCACGGTTTTGTTCCTCCGAGAGCAACCCATACTACCCCTAGAAAAGATCTCTTACAAGTTAAAGTTTTCCAAGCCTTTATAAGCAAGCCCAATGCTCCCTCCCTAAGCAATGTGGGACAGGAGACATGCCCCCTTACCATCCTAGAAGCCTGCTGGAAGCCGCTCCTTGTCCAGGCCATTTGGCCCTGGCGACCACTCCCCGCCCTCGTCGGATCGGGTCGTTACATTCTCCCCTCCTTTGAGCATAGCGTCCTCACTGTGGCCACATATGCGGTCGGGAGTCAGCTCTGATATCACCTGTAACGACCTGGGTCCACTCGCAAGATATTATCCGCTTTGGACACTAAGTTCTCACAGTTTTGTTCTTCCAAGGGTAGCCCATATTACCTCCAGAAAAGGCATCTTACAAGTTAAGGTTTCCCAAACCTTTATAAGTAAGCCCAAAGCTCCCTCCCTAGGCGATGTGGGACAGGAGACATGCCCCCTTGCCATCCTATAAGTCCGCCGAAAGCCGCTCCTTGTCCAGGCCCTTTTGGCCCCGGCGACCACTCTCCGCCCTCGTCGGATCGAGTCGTTACACTATTTTGCCGGAAGATGTTCCCCAATAATACCTGTCCACCTTTTCTAAAAGAAGTTTCTCACAGCATCTTAGAAAAATGCGGAGGATTGCCACTTGCGATTCTTGCCACGTCTAACCTTTTGATTGGTATTCGGGGTGATATTAGGGGCACTCCTCAAAGTGTTGAATGGCAAAAGTTGAATGGCAGGCTTGGAGAAGCACTGCTATCCAAAGGAGACACAAATGGCCTAATTGGAAGGATGATAACCCTGCCCATGGACCAACTTCATGATGTCCATGCTTGTCTACTTTACTTGAGCATCTTTCCATTGAATTATCCCATAAGGTGCTCCACATTGATGAGGCTGTGGATGGCAGAAAGATTTATTGAGCAGAATGATAGAAACACGGTCCAAATAATCTCATAGGAAAACCTTGAAAAGCTAGTAGATCATAATATAGTTCAGGAGGTGGAGAAAACAAGTTATGGCAGGGTCAGAACCTACCGTGTTCACAACTTTTTGCATCAAATTATTATCGCCAAGTCGAAAGATGATGAGTTCGCGATGATTGTTGTCGACTTGGTAGAAAAATGGTCTGAGACTATATGGCGCCTGTCCTTACAGAGCCAAATGGATAGTATAAATAGTCACACAAGCATCAAACGACTTCGCTCCCTACTTGTCTCCAAAAGGGTGTGCCCAAAATGGATAAAAGAGCTGCTGGGGCAGGTTAAGAGGCTAAATGTTCTAGATCTTCAAGCTTTTTCTTTAAATTCTTTTCCTAAAGAGATTCTTGGTTTATTATATCTTAGGTACCTAAGTTTGAGGGATACCAAGGTAGTTAAAATTCCGAATGGCATAGGAGATTTTGTACATATGGAGACCCTGGATCTTAAAGATACCCCTGTGGCTGAACTACCTGATGGTATATTGAGGCTAAAAGCACTTCGCAACCTCTTAGTACACAGATCCAATAAAAGTCTAGCTGCAGGAAATCACCAAAAGTATGGTGCTAAGGCTCCATCAAGATTAGGAGTCTTGATATCATTGTAAAAGTTATGCTTGATAGAGCTAAACCAAGTCAAGTGGCGTACATTGTTGGGAATCATTCATGGGGAAAGAGTACACTTGCTAGCAGAACTTGGGAAACTAGAAAATTTACAGAGGCTAGGTATTTCAAATCTGAGAAGTGAAGATGCTGGCCTTCTTTGTTCATCCATTGAGAAGTTGAAAAAACTAGAAGCATTACATTTAATTGCCGCCACAGATGGAGAGATACTAAATCTTTCAAATGTAGATAAGAGAAAAACATCCCCATTCTTTTAGCGAGTTCACTTGACAGGACGTTTGGTAACTTTTCCTGACTGGATACTCACTTCGACTAGTTTGTCCAAATTGGTCCTCAAGAGGAGTCAATTGAATGTAAATCCACTCCAACATTTGAGGGAGTTACAGTGTCTGAAGCATCTAGAAATGCAACAAGCTTTTGATGTACGTGAGATGACGATTGAGGCAAGGGATTTCAACAACTTCGCTTTTTAGGCCTGGATATGTTTGACAATCTTGCAGCTATACAAATTGAAGAAGAAGCACTACCGACTCTAGAAAAATTATTTCTTGCTCGATGCAAATCATTGGCAATAGTTCCGCAATTTATCAAATGTTGCAGAAGTTTGAAGTGCCTTAAATTTTATGATATGCCCAATGAATTCAAGGCAGCAGTACAACAATCCATCAAGGGCAATGAAGAAGTTCTCGTGCGCACGAAGTTGGAATGTAAAGTCTGGGAAGATGGGGCTGTAGAGGAAGTCCTAAATCGCATAAGCAACCGTGCAGGATACCTTTGGCGGCCTCCTATATGCTTTAAGGCTGCGTTTGGTCGACCGTATAAAAGCTAGGATATGATATGTTTTATCCTATCATGTGTTTGGTGGTGGTCCATGATAAAATAAGATCGGATATAGACCGGATATAACCCGGATAAAAAAATCTGAGGGGGGAAAGTGGGATAAACTCGGATAGGATTTCTAATGCTTATTTTTTCAGAAACCTTACGCTCCAGTCGCCGTCATCTTCATTCCCACACGTTGTGCGCTTTCACCAAAAAAATTTCTCGACTTTTTTTCCTTTACCGACTCCTCCGGACCCATGAATAGCAAAAAAAAAATAATTATCCTATCCGACTTTAAATTCGTAGTCCACCAAACAGTGGATAGGATATGAAGAAATCCCAGGATTTCTTATCTTATCCTATCCAGTCCTATCTTGTTTTGAAATTCGGACGATCAAACGCAGCCTAAATAGTTCCCTCAAAGGCTCCAAGTAACCCATGTTCCAACTAAAAATGAGTTAAAATTTAAGTGTGTATGTCAAGTAGGCTCATGAAATTAAATGAGTCACTGCAAAAAAAAGTTATACCTATTCCATTTGTCCAATAATGTCTTATTCAGCAGTTGTTTAGATTTGATTAATGAGAGAATTCCCAGCCCACTCTGAGGTCAAGGTTGGAACACTTGATATTTTGCCTTTGAAGAAACAGAATGTCATGGAAGTGCCTCTTGAAATGTATCCCACATCAACTGCATATGTGGTTTTTTTACTTTTGCTACTTCTTAAGCTTTTAGAGCCCGTTTGTTTTAAGGAAAATTGTATTCGGGAAATTATTTTATAATTTTCTGGTGTTTGGACGATGGAAAATTAATCGATCTACGGAAGACAGTTTTCATGGACTAAAACAACAAGTTTTGATTGGAGGAAAACTACTTTACCTTCTACCAAGAAGGAAATCACTTTTCATAATCACCAAAGCAAAGGAAAACTAACTATGTTATTTGAAAACCTTTATCGTGAAGTTTTCAGTCAAACATACGCACTGATAGTAGTAGTTGTTCTTGTTTCCTTAGTACCTATAGCTTCCTATACATGTCATTTTCCTTGGGTTACTTACAAATGGTATTCAATGCAATTAAAATAGCACCTAAATGTTTGCCAGGATTGTCCCGAGGCACATCCAGCTTGCAGTGAGGAACTGTGAGGAATTGAGCAAGCTCCCGGGTTTTGTGACCATTGCTAATGGAGGAGTGTTGCCCAACATTCACCAAACTCTGTTGCCGAAGAAGATGGGCAAAGGGAAGGGGGACATTGGATCTGCCTCTCAGGAGTTCTAGGGGGTTTTTGTTCGTAGCTTGGGTCTTGTATCAAAGATTTTGCCATGGATGACTTCTAGCATACATGCTTGAATATGGGTTTTTCAGCTGCTCTCTCGCTGGGAATTCTGATATCTTAGTAGGATCATGTTTGAATCAAATCAAGGGTATTTCTTTGTTCATGTTTATGGATGTCAAGTAGACTAAAAATTCTATTCATGTGGTTGCATTACGGATGAGTGGATCTATTGATCTTGAAATTGGTCAAACGTTATCTTCACTGCTTGATGTGAATGTACACTAAATTGAGACTGAAACTAAAACTTGCACATATAATGTAATGTATGGACAGCAGGAAGAGGTAAGAAGATCTAGTGACTCGTTGCTGAGATGCTGCTAACGTTCAATACTGCTGAGACGGTGGAGATTAGTTTCACCTCACTACGACTAGACCAACAACTGGGATCATGGTACTTAAAATTTGAGTTAATACCACGAAAATTTCTAAACTGATACATTTGTGATAAATTTACCCGAAACTATTTTTTTTACCATAAAAAACCTCAAACTGGTATACATGTGATAATTTTACTTCGAACTATTTTTTTGACCACTAAAAACCCTAAACTGGTATATCTGTGACAATTTTACCCTGAACTAATTTTTTAATATTATTTTTTACTTTTTTGAATTTTCTTATTTTTTTATTTTCTTTTCTTTTTCTTTTCCTTTTTTTTCCTTCATCTTCTTTATCTTCAACCTATGGCCAGTCGCCGGTCCGATGACCGGCCAAAGGCGGGGCCAGCAAGGTCAGCCCCGCCGGCAGCTAGCAAGGCCGACCTCACCGGCAACTGGCAAGGTTGGCCTTGCCCACCCCTGGCGAGGTTTGACCTCGCTAGTTGCCGGCGAGGGGTCGTCCTCACCGTCGCTGGCGAGGCTCGGCCTCGCCAGCAACTGGCGAGGTCAGCCTCGCCCAGAAGCGGCGAGGTTGAGCCTCGCCAGTGACGGCGAGGTCGGCCTTGCCCACCCCTAGTAAGGGGTCATCCTCGCCGTCGCTGGGGAGTCTCGGCCCCGCCGATTGCTAGTGAGGAGTCGTCCTCGCCGTCGCTATCAAGGCTCAACCTCGCCACTTCTAAGCGAGGCCAACCTCGCTAGTTGCCAGCGGGGCTGAGCCTCGCCAGCGACGACGAGGACGACCCCTCGCCGGCAACTGGCAAGGTCGAACCTCGCCAGGGGTGGGCAAGGTCAACCTTGCCAATTGTTGGCGAGGTCAACCTTGCTAGCTGTTGGTGGGGCCGACCTCGCCGGCCCTCGCCTCTGGCCAGTCGTCGGATCGGCGATCAGCCATAGGTTGAAGATAAAAAAGATGAAAGAAAAACGAAAAGAAAATGAAAGGAAAAAGAAAATAAAATAAAATAAAAATTCGAAAAAGTAAAAAATAATATTAAAAAATTAATTCGGGGTAAAATTATCACAAGTGTACCAGTTTGGGATTTTTAGTAGTCAAAAAAATAGTTCGGGGTAAAATTGTCATAGGTATACCAATTTTGGATTTTTTGTGGTAAAAAAAATAGTTTTGGGTAAATTTATCATAAGTGTACCAGTTTAGGATTTTTCATGGTATTAACCCTTAAAATTTTTCATGGCTTCATGCTAACAGAAACGTCATTCAGTGACACTAACATGGAGATTTTATATGTCTACCTTCAAGCAAATTTCTAGGCTCTAATCTCTAATAAAGTAGATTTGTTGCCCTTCCCAACCAAGTGAGAAATAGACCAAGTAGGACAAGGACTGTTGTCTAAGGGCATGCGTCCACGCATTTGCTATACAAATGAGGTGAATTGTAATCGATGTGCCAAGGAAAACTATTAATGTGATTTATATATTTAATGTTTTTCTAATGTCGTAAATCACTGTACTTCACTCAATTTATATCTCGCCAAAATGAGTTTCTGTTTATAGTATATTTAAAAATCCTTATACAACAATCTGCGAAACCATTTCGTGTTCATGGCCGGTGACAGTAGCTTTAAAAATACAGGGGTACCAGCAGATACCTAGATAACTTTTAAATTGTTGGCACCCTTCTGGATAAGTTTAAGAAGTTGTTGCCGGCTTTTCATGTAGGGTTGATTCGGATGAAGAGGGGTCGTAAAAGCTCCTCCATCGAGCTCTGTTATACTTACTGATACGAAGGGAATAACTTACTTTAGGATTTGAAATCCTCAATCTGAAATTACTGTGGAGGTGTCACAGCACAGTAGCACCAGCTCTCAAAATCAGCTTCATTTTAATTGGTCTTTGCAATGTATCATGCACTTATCATTAGGAGATTGCAGATTGTTACTACTTTGTTTCAGCAAAAACAGGTGGACAACATGTTGTGATCATCCTATGAAATGTTTAGTGGATAGAATCATAGTGATGGGATTATAAGTGAACATGATGTCGAATTCCTTCCTTGAATATGAATTTGAAAATGTGCCTGCTAAAGACATAACCATTATCGGTCCTTTCAGTCTTGTTGGCTGATTAGTTTTGGACATGGAGATTTCAAACGCACCTCCATCTGCTGTTCATGCAGTACATTATATTTTCTCCACTTTATTAGGTAATATAATTCCACACTGTTTGAGAAAATTTGCATTCGACCTTTTGATTTTTCTTTAAACGTGACAAATGTAGGAAGTTAGATCTCATTCCTTGACCGCATTGAAACAAAAGAGTTTCATTCAAGGTGGCGTTGGAAGTTGAAACTGATATGAGTAATTGAGTCTCACTCTTACGATGATGTTTGGGACCCGGATCTTTCTCACTTTTTGTGGTCCAACTCACAATTTCCCACATCCTCTCTTTTATCGTTCTCTGTCTCGCCGCCTTCATTCGTTGTAACTTGCCTACTCTCGATCCGGTACAGTGAAATAGATGGGACGAGAGTAGATGAGTACTATATACCTTCCACTTTTGCTCCAAGTATTAATGCAGGGTTTTCAAGGGGACTACAAAGCCTTACATTCTGGGCCATTGGATCTAGTAGATTAAATCTTGGCCGTTGGATATTGATGTAGCCGACACTCATCATGCCATATTCTGCCTCACTCCAAGATTCGTGCTAGGCGTGCAGGGGAAGTTTCATGGACGCTAGCTAAAGCCTGGGCCATTGGATAGGTAGGCTCAATCTGATCATTTGATAGTTGCTCAAATGACAGTAATTACTGCCCTTAATTTATGTCAATCATAACCGTCTTTAATGGGAGAAATTGGATAATAACCAAAATAACCAAACGCACTAATTAACTCTCACAATATATACATTATTAGCAACCTCAATTTATTTAACTAGCTGGGTGTCGGTCTAGCCTTTCTACGAACCACATATCTATTGAAGGGAGTCCATATGTATATACCTCGGTCAATAGAGCCTGAATCAAGCCTCCGAAAACAGTACTTGCAGTGAGCACATAAGATGATGACCTTCTAGAGATAAATCTTATTTATGAATAATATCGCAAGATCTCACCCCATGCGACATGGGACTTCGATTGTCAAATGAGGAGCTTCACCCTTAACAAAATCATAAAAGATCAAGCATCAATTTCTGAAACTTCTTTCAATAACTTCTCCTAAGAAATGGTAAAAGGGAAGACAAACAAATTTTAAGAGAGAGAAAAAAATGTTGTCATACAATCAGTTGAATAAATTATATAGGATCAATCCAAAAATGTCAAATCGACATTCAATCATATCCTTTTAGAGTTATTTACAAAAAAACGTAAAACATAAATCGAGAAAAACAATTCATTAGGAAATTATTATCTATAATTTTTATTGGAACGTACAGTAAAAACTCGATACCTTAATCTGATGAGATCATTTGGAGGGAGTTTAAGTTTGAGCCTGTGGATATATCGAATTAAACTCACATTCACATAAAATTTTAAAACAAATGAGTTATGGGGATATGTTAACTACTACACTTTACACCACATGCCCGGTATTTGATTTCTTTTGCTTGACATCCTTACATGTGTACCTCAACAAATCTCTGCCTCACGTGCAACTGTTGTGTTAAGACTACTCCCTCTTAATCTAGGTATCCTTTCGCACCAATATTATCTCAACTCGAATTTTCGCCTTGCCTGTGCCAAGTTTGGCAGGATATTGGAGAGAAACAATATATGCACTTCAGACTCTACCTCAATCGCCTTGACCTAGCCAAGCTTGATGGGAAGCCAGGGGACACCATCTGTAAACTTGATTATGAAGTCACATATGAGATTTCTTCCTTGGAGATCAATTACCAAATGTTGATATACACATGTTTGATCAACTCTGACACCACTTGTTGGATCAATGCTCAACTGAAAAGATAATTAGGAGAATGCTCAACTCCGAGCCCATTAACATATCGAGTTGGACCCACTTCACTCAAAAGTTTAGACCAATGAGTTACTGGCCAATTATAATGTATTAGTTGCTACATTTTGCATGATATCTCCTATGTAAGACTTTTCTCGCCAACATTCTCACACGTACACTTCAACAATTTCCAAAGTGTCAATCTTTAATTTTAAATAAGGATATATTTACTAGAAGTTTTAAAACTTGTCGTGAAAGTACAATTGGGTCCTAAAACTTTTAAAAAGTGCAATAAGTCCTAAAACTTGTCAAATTTGTGCAATTAAGTCCTTTCGTTAACACCACCAATTTGTTTAATAGAAATTGTTGACGTGGCATTTTTAAATTAATTTTTTTTCCTACATGGCATTTTTTTATTTTCTTATTCAAATCTTATTAAAATTGATTTTTAATTCAAAAACAAAAAAATTTATATTACAAAGCAAAACTAAATTAAAAATAAATTATGTTAGGGCCTTGTCGGTGGGCGTTGTCGCTACTGCCCATCGTTGGAGGGGTCGGCGGAGGTCACTGGCCTTGCCAGCCTCGGATGAGGCCCGGTGACACTCACTAGGCCGCCTAGATCTGGGCGACACCGGTGCTCGCCCAAGCCTAGTAAGGGTTGCTGGCCCTAGGCGAGGGTAGCCAACCCTTGCCAGCCTCGGGCCAACCCTCACAAGGCCTGAGCGAGGCCACCCAAATTTGGGCGATGTTGGTGCTTGCCCAAGCCTAGCAAGGGTTGTCGGCCTTCGCCTAGGCCAACAAGGCCTTACCTGGGAATAGCAAGGCTCACCGGCCCTAGGTGAAGGCTGGGCATCACCCAGATGTGGGTGCCCTCAACCTAAATATGGGTGAGCCTTGCCAACCTTAAGTGAGGGTCGGTGAGGTCTCACCTAAGGCAGGCAAGGTTGCCGGCCCAGGCGAGGGCGCCATATTTGGGCGATGCTGGCCCTCACTTGGGGTTGGCAAGGCCTCACTCGAGTCGCCGGCCCCTCCGACAAAGGGCGGTGGTGGCAACAGTGCCTACTGGCAAGGCTCATTCTCTCTCTTTTCAATTTTGTTTTTTTAAATAAAATTTTAGCTTTTTTTTGAAATTTTTAATTTGTCGAGTTTATTACTTATTTTTCTATAGCATTAGCAAGTTGGGGGTATTTATATAATTGTACAAAGCTTAACCCTAAGCCTATAAATACTTCTTTTATCTCAATAAAATATTATTCTCTCTTTTACCAACAGAATAGTATTAGAGCTTGACATTGCTAAGTGAAAAAAGACAACAAGCTTTGGTTCTCCTAATGAGCCGTGCAAAGACATCGTTTTTTATGCTTGATGTCCAAGGTGTCATTTTTCTTCTCCTGCTAATCGGACAACACATCCAATTGAGCAGCCCTACTTTTGCTACTGCACCATAACGAATCTGGTGTCCCATTAACATCAACACTGTAAATCGTTGTTGTCCCATGCTGTTCAATTGACGTCTATGCCCACGTTTTCAACTAGACGGTGTGTTTTGATTGATGTTGAGTTGTTTATGGTGATGTGATAATTAGATCACAAAGTTATGGTGGTATGCGTGAGATTCGTGTATGTTCGTGGCGTTGTCGTTGTGGTTCCCGATTAGTCAGCTAGGTTATAGATAGTCGACTAACAGTAAGTCTTGAAAAGTAAAAATTTCTTTGAATCTCACCCTCTAGTTCTCTCAGTAGTGTTGTGGTAGCGTGTGGTGTTTTATTCTTGGTTTGTGGATATGGCTACTGATCCTGCAAACTTTCCGTCTATTGTTTCGGGGGTGAATCCCCTTAATGTTACTTTTAGTTCAGGATCTTTTGGTACCTATCATAGTGGTACTCATGGTATGACATGCTTACACTACCTTGGTTAAATGGATGGTACCAATTCCTACTTGGTCAATGGCTCTTTCAACATTTATTTATACTAATTGCCAGTCTAAATGGCTTGAAGAAGAACTACCTACATATCCAACTAATCAAGAAGAATGGAAGATTACTGATGTTGCATTGCGTACTCTTTTATGGGGAATATGGCTAAATCTGTCCACCATCTTTTCATGGATTGTGCGACAGCGTGTGAGGTGATGTGCTTTACTCTATTCTGGACAGAATAATATGAGTCGAGTTTGCGATGTGTGGGAGACTTTATTTGAAGCTAAAATTGGTGATGCCAGGTTGGCAAAGTATTATGCTCGTTTTTCATCTTTGTATGAGTGTCTCAAATCCTACTTTCCATTGGCTACCACAGTAACTTAGATGTAGCAATAAGAAGTGGACATAGTGGTAGTCCTCTTCCTTCGAGGTCTTGGTTCATATCACGGTGCTCTTCGGCAAAAGATTACTTCTCTTAACTCTCTACCTTCCATAGAAAAAGTGTACTATTGGGCTACTCGTTATGCTCTTAGTTCCAAAACTTCGACCATATTAGACAGTAGTGCTATGGTGGCTCGTGGTGGTCAAGGAGCTTGTAATCATGATAATGGTCGTGGAAATTTGAACTCAGATATGATCATGGCCATAGTGTTAAGGACCGAAGTGCCCCTCGTGGTGGTGGTGGTAATAGTAGTTCGAGAGGAGCTCGTGGAGGTCACTTTTGTAGTCATTACCAGCTTACTGAACATAGTGTTGATTATTGCTATGACCTCCTGAACTGTGGGGTCTACATGCTTCTGTTAATATTAAGTCTTGGTCTCTTTCATCTGGACCTCTTTTCGGATAGAGTATGGTGATTTTAACTTGTGCGGAATATGCTGAGCTAATAAGAGCACGACAGCTTGGTGTTTCTTCGGGTCCCATTGCTACTTTGGCACAGCACAATGATCCTACCCGTCTCTTGTCCACTGCAACTATTCATTGTCCTTTGATTATTGATTCGGGTGCCATTTATCATATGACTAATGACCCGCGTCTTCTTAGCTCCACCTCGTCTGTTTCGTACACTTCAGTCACTTTGGCAGATGGTTCTCAGTCCAAAGTGGCAGGTTTAGGTTGTGTATCATTGAGTTCTCCCTTGTCCTTACTGATTGTTTACCGTATTCCACGTTTTCTTCGTAATCTATTATTTGTCAATTTTATTACCCGTGATCTTGACTGTAATAGTATCTTTTCTTCCTCTTTGTGTGTTTTTAAGGATCGAAAGAATAGATGCCGAATGGGTGGTGGGCATAAGACTGGTGGATTATATCCTATGGACCCTGAGATTATTGTTGTTGTCATTGCCGTTCAGAAGAAGACTGTGGATGACTCTTATCCATTATATTATTGCCTCGGTCACCCCTTAGCAGATGTACTCCAACATTTTCCCTTTGCGTCTAATTCTAGTCTTCAATTCGATTGCGAAACATGTCAGTTGGGTAAGCACCATCATTTGTCCTTTCCCCCTCGTGTTTTGAGTCGTGCGTCTCAGCCATTTGAGTTAGTCCACTTTGATATTCGGGGTCCTAGTCGAGAGTCTTCATTTGGTTTCCGCTATTTTATCACTTTTATTGCTAATTGCAGTCGTACAACTTAGTTATATTTAATAAAAGATTGTATTGGAGTATTTCATTCTTTCAGCCATTTTTATAATGAAGTTCGTACTCAATATGGCTGTCCTGTTAAGTGCTTTCATATAACAATACTAAAGAAAAGTTTTTTTCTTCTACCATTATTCCATTTCTTGCATCGCATGGTATTTTACATCGGAGTTTTTGTGCTCACACACTACAACAACATGGGGTTGTTGAGCGAAAGAATTGTCATTTGTAAAATGTTGCTCGCTGTCTACTTCTCCACATCCATATGCCTAAGTCATTGTAGAGCTATACTCTTCTTAGAGCATGTCATCTTATTAATCACCTTCCGTCCTCAATGTTGAAGGGAGCTATCCCTTATGCTCTGTTTCATCCTGATTGTCCTTTATGGTCTGTTTGTCCTCGTACATTTGGGTGTGTTTGTTTTGTCCATTCTTTATCTCCTGGGTTGGACAAATTATTACCGTGTTCCAAAAAATGTGTATCTGTCGATTACTCCTGTACTCAAAAGGGTTATGTCTTTTATAGTCCTACTCATCGTTGGTAGTATATTTCTGCTTATGTGACATTCTTTGATGATTAGGCATGTTTTGGCCATTGACAATGGATCTTCTGCCACATTCTGCACCTTATCAGTCGTTGACGCTGACTCCGATTGTATCTCCCACTATTTCTCAGCTAGAGCCACTGCCTGTTCCTTCTACTGATGCTTCACCCGATTCAAGATCACCTATATCGGCTCCTCTTCAGGTTCATACACGTGGTCCTCGCCCTGTTTGGGGTCATGCCTCTCCACCAGCAAACATCCTATCACCGTCTTCGGCCCCGGCTTCTGATCCTTTTTCACTAGCTCCTGTCAATTCTCCTATTACTCACCGTATTGTATCTTAGTATCCACTTTCTCATTTTATGTCTTATCATAAATTAACCCCTCATATGTCTCTCCTTGTGTGATCCTTTGCATCTATTTCTGTGTCTAGTAGTGTGCAGGAGGCTTTGGCCCATCCAGGTTTAGCCCATGCTATGGAGGAGGAGATGGCTGCATCATATCATAATAAGACTTGGGAATTGGTCTCTTTGCCTCTTGATAAACAATTAGTAGGTTATTGCTGGATCTTTGTCATTAAACACCGTCCCAATGGTTCAGTTGAGCGCTTAAAGGTGTGTCCTATTGTGAATGGCTATACGTAGATTTATGGTATCGACTATGATGAGACTTTTTCTCCGGTGGCCAAAATTCCTTTTGTTTGTACTGTTATTTCTTTGGCTGCCCGATTTAAGTGGACTATTCATCAACTTGATGTCAAAAATGCATTCCTTCATGACAATCTTCACAAGGATGTGTATATGGATCAATTACCCTACTTTGTTGCTAGGGGGAGAGGGTGTGTTGGTTGCGAAAAGCCCTTTATAGACATAAACAATCTCCTTATGCTTGGTTTGGCCGCTTTAGTGATGTGGTTATTATTTTTGGCATGCTGATAACTTTATTTTATATAGAGTTTATTTATTATTTTAGACTTAATATTTGCTTAGTTTTAATTGAATTTGATGTCTACTTTATTTATTTTAATTAATTTTTGTAGGTAATTGAAGTTAAAGGGAGCTTAGGGATTAATTCTGTAATTTGCCGGCTTTCCACGCGCAAAAGTATCCAAAACAATCTAATTGTTCCTAAACTATCTAGAAGCTTCCCAAATTGGAGATCAAAGCCATGCAAATCTGAAATCAAGAAAAATCAAGCCTATTTTGGGAAGAAAATCAAAGTCCAAGCTAAAAAAAGAATTTTATTTTTTGGAGGAGTCCTAATTTGGAAGAACCTTTAATTGCAATTCTATTGTGATTAAGGTTTCTTGGAAAGCAAGAGGAGGTCTATATAAAAGACATTAAACGTGATTTCAGAGGGAGAGGAAAAAAAAAGAGGAAGAAGAAGGAGGAGGTGACTTAAAAAATCGAACCTTGATTATTCTAGGTGAATCTGTTCTAGTTCTTCATCATGTTTAATTTAGTTATTGTTTTTAGTTTATTGTTCATTATGTTCTAGACTACTTGTTGTTAGAGCTACGATGTAGCTTAACTATGATTGATTAATTTTCAAGACTTGTTTATGCAATTCTAGATCTCATATGTGTGAGTTATATATATCATGTTCTTAATGCTTTTAAGTGCTTGATCACCACTTGAATGATTTTTGTTGCATGCTGAATCCGAAAGGAGATTCTATGCGAGTGCTTTATGATATATAGCCATGAATTTAACTTAGATAGAGATATACTAGGTTGTTTATGTGGTTTCGGTAGTAAGTAAATCTAGGGTGGTTTATTGAATCCGGGAACATTCATAGATTTTAATGCACTTAGGTTTACTTAAATTCACATGGACCAAGTGTGGGTTGCTAAATCTAAGTAGGGTTACTATACCGGACCAAGGATAGTAATTTAAATTAGGAAGTTCTACCATCACACTATGATTTCAATTTGATTGCATGACGAGCTTGGTTAATTAATCTTGATTGGTTAAGTGAAATCAGATGCTCTAACGTTTTTAATTCTTGATCAAAGTCTTTTGCTCTTTGCTTCTTTATTTTCGAAATTTCTAGGTTTAGTTTGTGAATTTCTATTTTCGATTTTGGTTTGCTGCTTTGGTTAATGTAGCTTTCGAAAATTTCAATCTTAATAGGTTAATTTAGTTTTCTTTAGAATTTCGATTGCCTTATTAAATCTTTAATTGGTTAAATAAAGTTGAGAATTGTTTACCTTTAGTAAGCAATTTGATTAATTTGTCTACAATCTCTGTGGGAACGATACTTTAATTCATCACTTTATTACTTGTTCGATATGTACACTTGCGTTGCTAATTTAGAGAACACATGCATCAGTGTAATATGGATCACTCCGTGTTTAGTATGTCTTCTTCAAAGGGGTGCATTATTCTTATTGTTTATGTTGTTGATATTATCGTTACTGGGAGAGATGTTGAAGGTACACAACGGCTCAAGCAGTTTCAACAGAAGGAGTTTAACACTAAAAACTTGGGTCATCTTTGATATTTTTCTTGGCATAGAGGTTGCATATGCCGATGGCAGTATCGCTCATGCTCAACGAAATTATACGCTTTGACATTATTAAGGAGGTCGGTTTGCATGACGTTAGGCCTGGTCATACACATATGGACCCTGGGGTGAGGCTTGATAATGAACACGAAGAGCTTCTTCATGATCTAGAGAAGTATCGCCAGTTAGTAAGCATGTTAAATTATCTCACTATTACTCGTCCAGATATTTCCTTTGCTGTTAGTGTGGTGAGTCAATTCATGAGCTCTCCCTGTACAACTCACTGGCAAGCCATCCTACAGATTGTTCGCTATTTGAAGGGAGCTCTAGGTCAAGGACTTGTGTTCCATAATCGGGATCATCTTCATATAGCTGGTTATTATGACCCTGAGTCTATGGAGGTGACCGCATATTCTAATGCAGATTGGGCCGATGATCCCCGATTTACTTCTGGATACTATATCTTTCTTGGTGGTAATCTTATGTCATGGAAAAGTAAGAAATAATCTGTTGTTGTCCAATCTAGTGCAGAGTCTAAGTATCGTGCTGTGGCTAATGTTACAGGTGAAGTTCGATGGGTTTGTATGTTGTTAGCTGAGATTGGACTACCTATGTTGTGATAATCAATCTATTGTTCACATTGCTAGCAATCTGGGGTTTCATGAGCGAACAAAGTATATAGAAGTGGACTATCATTTTGTTCCAGAAAAGGTGAATTGTAGTGATATACAATCGGTGCATACACGTTTTAAGGAGCAGCTAGCAGAAATTTTCACAAAACCCTTTTGACGTGGACGAGTTTTGCACATTGGCCACAAGTTAGTCCTTTTTTATATGTACGGCCTAACTTGAGGGGGAGTGTCGAATTTATTACTTATTATTCTATATTGTTAGCAAGTTGGGGATATTTATGTAATTGTATAAGGCTTAACCCTAAGGCTATAAATACTTCTTTTAATCTCAATAAAATATTATTCTCTCTTTTACCAACAAAAAATTTAAATAAGATTTGAATAAAAAGTAATTAAAAATGTCACATATGAGAGAGAAATTAATTGAAAAATGTCATCTCAGTATTTTCCGTTAGACAAATTGACGATATTAAGGCTCCGTTCGTTTGGCGGAAAATATTCTCCTTTTGGAAAATATTTTCTGGGAAGTCATTTTCCTGGAAAATGTTTTCCCGGAACATAATTTTCCGGTGTTCGGTGATCAATATGAAAAACTTTCGGAAAATATTTTTTGTCGGCGGCGGTGACTGGCGGCAGCCGGCATCCGGGGGTCGGCGACCGACGGCGGCGGCGACGACGGCGATGGCGGGCGACCGGCCGACGACCGACGGCGGCGGCGACCGGCGGCGGCGGCGGCGGCGGCGGCGGCGGCGGCCGACAGCAACGACAGCGGCCGGCGACCTTAGTGAAGAAGAAGAAGAAGAAGATCCGGAAAATGATTTTCGCTTTTGAAGAAGTGGAAGTCATTTTCCATAGACTTAGGCTATTTTGTGAGAGGGGAAAGGAAAATATTTTTCCACGGAAAACGTTTTTCGCCCCCCGAACACCGGAAAATCCGGAAAATATTTTCTGGAAGAATATTTTCCGCCAAACGAACGGAGCCTAAAGGAAGAACTTGACTGCATCAATTTGACAAGTTTTAGGACTTGGTTGCATTTTTTGAAAGTTTAAGGACTCAATTACACTTTCGCGATAAGTTTTAGAACTTCTAGTGAACATATTTCTTTTAAATAATATGATACCTTTTCTTTTTTCTCCATTCTCATTCCCACCAAGTGCACATATTTTGGTCCGTTCAATCTTATATTCGATTTTTTCCTATGTGAGATTTCTAAACACACAACAATATTATTATCCACTATAACATGTTGGTATAAGAAAAGTATGGCGGAGCAAGCTTCCCAACAGCGCTGGTATATCGCTTTGGCATCTTTTTTATTTTTTCTTAATTTAGTTTAGTTGTTCTCATGTATTTCCTTTTTCAGTACGAAAATGTAGCAGAACCTTTTTTGAAAATCCAATAAGCTCTAAATAGTATTTTCTTTCTTCGAAATGTATATGGGATGCAATCCTAGCTTGTATTAAAAGAGGGTTTCAGTATAGATGGTCTTCCTTTAAATTTAATTTGTCTAAGGTGATCGATTTCATCAAAAAAGAGAAGAAGAAATTTACTAGCATTAAGAATGTTCACTGGACGGACTTAAAGTTTTGCAATCGGCTACGACGAAGCAACTTTGAAGATGCGAAGTATCGCTCAGGTGTCTATGAAGTTTGACAATATATTAGTGACTTCATTACGGGTCGTAGATCAAAGAATCGAAAGAACGTAATTTGCTCCATATAAGCCCTTTAAATTTGTCATTTAGAAGTCTTTTAGAACTGAACTCAAACTCGTCAGGAAATTCATATTTCGATCTCATTTTGATTCGAATTATGATAACGTCTGCTCTCAATGGAGTCCGAATTCCACGATCGATGAAATAAATTTGGATTTTTCAACTCTCTTTTCCTCTCTGTCTTTACTTCCGCAATAATCAAATCTCCTTTTTGCTTATTTGGGTGCAAAACAAAATGAGTAATTTATCCGCCACATCATTGTTGGTTCAAATGTTCTATACGATCATAACAACGACGTTTGTTTCTATATATCATGCAAATCTTACTCCTTTTTCCAACACCATTAAAAAAAGGATCAAATTACCGTGGCTTGTCTATGATTTGGAAGAGTCATCACACCTATGTACGTGTAATATCACAAATAATTGGCCAAAAGACAAAGAGCTTACCAAACTTGGCGGAGCAATTCTATGTTGTTACAACATACATTAAGAATAAAATTCGACAATACAAAAATGAATAGAAATGTTTTAAAATCAATAAAATTCAACAATAATTGTTCAAAAACAGTTCTCTGAGATTAAATAACTCCTAATTTGAGAAAAAGGAATTATCTAAAAATGTCCGCGAACCTCGTAATGTTCACATAAGTCATTTATCTGAAAGTAAAATTCTTCTCTGAAGAAAGCATAAGACTCCTGTAGTTGTTCATGTGAGTAAGTTGGTCGACTATAAATATTTTATAGATGAATGCTCTGCGTAAAAAGTACATGTATTAATACAAACAGGAAAAATAGTACTCAATTTTTTTCCCGAGGAAATGGAAAATTATATCTTTTACTTGTATAATTAAGATAAGTTCGTCTCTAAAGAATGCTCACCATAAAAAAATGTATTAGGAAAATCTCTAGCTCAACATAAAAAAATTATAAAAAAAATGCTTTATCAAAGTGGTTACATCAACGGAAAACGCCATGTTTGTTGGTGAACAGTAGCCACAATAGGATAAATCTAATCGACAAATTAATCAATTATTTTGAATTCTTCGATTCATGTGTCCATATCTGACTATCTAAGTAGTTGAATACCATTAATCTCTCATCAGAAGTTCAAACAGCGAAAAGTGTCAACAGATTTTAGTTATTGCAAGATTCTAGTTGCTAACAAAAGGGCCGAAATTTGAAAAGTTATCACTTAATGAGTAAGCATATTCGATGACCTTAACTAGCATCGACTAGACCCAATTGATGTAGTTATCAGACACACCCACCATCGCAATTTTAAGTACTGAATTTTAAGCGTTGATAATTTTAAATGCTGAAAAGAGAGATAATCGAAAAAATTGATAGCTGAATATCATTATTCTATCACCTGTTGACACCTAAATTGTAACTAATCATTTGCATGGAATATTAGGATCGGTTCCGGCCTCTAAACAAAAATATTAAAGTATTAATTAAATTACATATAGATGCTAGGAGAATTACCATTTAGTTATAATAAGTCCACGTGAACTGAATTCAAGTTGGTCAATTAGCCCAATATGCTTGATTTTTCTGGCTTCCCCGTCTCTTTTGTCCGCCATAATCCCTTGCCGTCACACCAATCCAAGCTGTTGCAGGTGCGCTCCTGCCAAGGGATCGTTCGATCAGGAATAAGAGTCGATGAAGGTGCCCTAAAACCGAAGATACTCAGCGAAAGGTGTGACTAGTGATTACCTGCAGCGCGAGTCAATCGCGGCCAAAGACAGGGACGAGCAAGGACTCGGCGGCGACGACGAATAGCCGCTGTAGGCGGTGGTTACAGCCGACGACGGACAATCGGCGGTAGCCACGGCCTGGGGACACGCGGACGTGAGAAGAGGGGAAGAAGAAGCCCTAGCCGAGAGATAGAAGGAAATTACTTTCCTCAATTTTAGAAAGTAACCTGATCCTAACGTACACAATTAAATGATTTAGTTTACTTAATCTTACCTTATTAGTCAAAACCAGTCATACAATTATCGAACGTCCTTCATTTACTCCCGTGCTGCTGCTGAGTACACTAATATTGGAATTATCAAAGATGCCCTTAACGTGGTGACTAAGGGCTTGTTTGATGAAACTAAATTTTCAGGGTTGAAAATAGAAACAAAATTTTACTTGACCATAAAAATTTGACACTCACCGCCAGATATGATTAGTTTCTTACTAAAGTAAATGTAAAGCTGTGATTATCGTTGGTAAGCTTTAACGTTACAAGTGGTAAAATTCTAGTTACTACCGGTTAAATTTGCCGGTAGAACAAATTAAGTACCCCCGTTTGCTTACCAAAATTAAGTGGACTTTTGACTTAATCCCAGTCTTTCAAATCAACACTTAGTAAAATCTTTAAATGCACCGTACCAAAAACAGGGAGCGCTCCCTAAAAATCTTTGGCAAACGGACTAATCGAGATGCATGAAATCCGGCTCAATAATCATTGTATGAAATTCGACTATATACGCCCATAAAAGGTGATCGTTGTGCATAGAAAACCTCTTATTTCACGCTATTGGCGCCTCTCGAACACCCCAGCACCTTGGATCTTCCTGCCATCACCCACCCGCTTCTGTTCCTCGTGCCGTTTCACTGGTTTTTTCACTAGCGTTTTTTCTTCCCTGGTTTCGTTTCCACGTTGCCCATCTCCGCGCTTCATTTGGCATTCGTTTTCTCCTTTGCCCCTCGTTCCGTTTCTATGTTGTTCGGATGCATTGTGAATGTGCAATTTCTCGTTGTTCTCTTCATTCCTTTTAAAGTTTTGGGTGACATCAAGACGAGGGTGAGTTCTTGATCTTGATCATTTTGGGGCACGAGTGCGACCGTGATGAACTGTGTGTTTCTTAGTGGGTTTTGGAGATGTGGGGTGTAGTAACGTTGGGTATGCCCTCTAGGTGTTTGATAATATGTCCCATGGGTCGATGCTTTTAGTTACGGGTGCACCTTGCATTACCCCTTTGGCAGAGGCTCTTTTTTTTTTTTATAAAGAAGGAAGAGTTTTCCCATACTTTACTTATATGACCATACGTGTGTAAGAAGCAGAGAATTCGTTTGAGTTTCCCTTCTAGTGCTTTCTGGGCCTTTTCCCGAAGATAACGATGGGATATTGATCCAATTAATTTGGCAGGAGTTCAATTCCAGGATTCGTGTTTTCGGTACTCCGTGCAACGGATTGAATGGAAGCTTTGAAGAATGTTTTGTGGCTCATTATAGAACTATATTCGAAGCAGAGCAGATGCTCTCGTTAATTTGATTGCTGATCTCTGGGATATGCCATTTTTTGGTAGTTCTTGTGGTTTCTGCTGAAAAAGATTCATTTTTTCTATCCGTGTCTCCTGCATCTTATTCTTATGTCTAACACTCTGTCCGATGCGTCGTTTGTGTAGGTATCTCCAAAGAGTAATCTCTCGATTCCGTGGACAAAAAATACAGCTGCTTCTTGAGGTCATGCTATATCGGTATGAGCGGATAATCGAGCACGTGTATTTGTGTATGCATCTTTTTGCGTAGTTGAATCATTGCCCTTGTGAATCAGTAGATAGGAACCAGCTAAGGACGGTTGAGAGGACTCGAACCAATGGTAGTTTCTAGCACTAATCCCCACAATAGGGAAATGGCCATTAGGAGGAGGATGGCCAGCGTGTATAAGTCTCTCACTCTCTATTCCCACCTCCCTAACATACATTCTGCTACAAAATCTGCGCCGCAAGCACTAGTTAAAAGATTTTACTGCTACAATGCGGGCCATAGTGTATTACTACTTGTAGTTGTTACTCATCGCACAAATTATTCAGACATCACTTACACAAAGGCATTCTTTTTTCTATTTTTGGAGTCTTTATATGCTAAGGCAAATTCTAACTGTAATTCTTTCTACTACCTTGGCAATTTCTTGATCTTAGGCAAGGTTTTTTAGATAGCCTGTGCTATTTGTGTCTTAGGCTTTGATTGCATTTTTTGTTAGAAATTTTCGGACTGTCATGGAAGAGAAAAATAAAACAAATATCCATTTAGGAAGTAAAAAGGCCAAAGAAAAGTCTGTGCAATTGGGCAACTTAAACATAGGGCCAAACGAATTCACTGTTGCTATTGTTTAACAGGCTGACGAGTTTGCTGCGGCATTGGCTGCAAGCAAGGGGCTGCCTCCCCAAACGGATCCAGATGGGGTAAGAAAAACGAAAAATCGATGGATCACTTGATTATTGTTGGATTCTACTATTGTTGTGGAGTCTTTCCAAAGTTAGTCAATGTCATTTTTTACTTGCTCCATGTATAACCTTTATCTTTTGTTTTTTTTTGATAACCGAGGTGTCCGCGTGGCCGGCGAGCTAAGGCTCAAACCAGAAATATTTGTCTTTATGTTCACTAAATTAGAAATTTGTTGTTTTTTTTTTAATATCTGTGAATCCGGAGTCACCTATCAATTAAAGGTTCTATCACTTGCTGTGGCATGTAAAAACTTACATTTACACGGTCTCTAAGGAAAAGTGGCCTGGGTGTTTCGAAATAGGTCTCCCTTGATGACATCTTTTGTTTGTCATATTGTCCTTGAGGCCGTGGTTTAAGAAATGACAATGCCCAAGTTGTCAGGGATGATCAGATGAGTCGATAATTCCTTAGTCGTTAAAGGGAAAACATGATGTGATGCTTTATGAGTATCATGAATCAGGAGTTTTCCAAATTCAATTTCTTAATATTGTCATAAAATACCGCATGTTGTGTGATCCTGGCATGATAATCTGCAAGCTCACGAGTTAGAGGCATAGAAAGGCTACAAAGTTGGAGAAGCCTTATCTTTAGTGTGTTTGCTTTTAGTACGGCCCAAGCATATGAATCTCACTTTTGCATGACATCACCATGGCCCTTTTCAATGTTCTTTGATTTTCTTTTTGTTCTTTATGATGGTGTAACAAAATCATGTGAGGAAGCATGACCACTTAATCAGGATTCCATTTAGCCAGATGTTGGAACCATTAGAGTTAGCATGAATTGTACCGCGATTGCCTTCCGGTTATTGTTCTTGTTCTTGTTCTTATTTATCTTGATAGTCGGTGCATAATTTGGGCGTTTTATTCATCCACTCCTGGTTCCATTTTTCAAGAGAAGTTCTATTGGATGAGATTCAGTGTACACCCATATATGCATGTGTACATGGATACATATTTTAATCTTGAGGATCAAGAATATCACCAAGTACATATGCATTAATCCAAATCAGAGACTGAAGTGATCTGAAGAAATGATAGGGAGCAGGTTGAGGCTATGAATGCTACACTTCAAAAGTGATTATCCACATCTCTATCTGAGTGGTTGATCGAGGCATGAAGAGAGGATGCAAAAATGGTGTGCACATGGTATTTATAAATCTTGAGAAAGCACTTGATGTGGTCCCTAGAGAAGTTCTTGTAATAATTGGCCTATTCTCTTAGAATTCCTTTGTTAGCAAACTATGGCAGACGCCACTGATTGGGTAGTCAATAATCTAAATAACCTAGATTACCTTCTTTTGGTATTTTGGTTTTCTTTTAATTTCAAGTGTGTTTTGCCATTAAATATTAGTTACAGATCATACTGTTCGCTTTCTCATGTCTTTATCCTCCATTCAGGTTCTTAACTCTCAAACAGGATTGAGTGTCGGGACACCGGGACAATATGCTCCCGCAATTGCTGGAGGGCAGCCATGGCCAACAGGCACGGCCCCGCAGCCAGTGCCACTTGGGACTGGTCTTGACATCCATGGATATGATGATGAAGAAATGATAAAGCTCCGAGCCGAAAGGGGAGGCAGAGCGGGAGGGTGGAGCATAGAGCTAAGCAAGAAAAGGGCTATTGAAGAAGCATTTGGAAGCGTTTGGATATGATTCACTTAGTTCTGGCACTGTTCTTGTTTGTGGGCGGTAGCATTCTAAGATAGTTCTTAAGAGAGGAAACCAGAATTGCAATTATTATGATTGACCTGACTAAGGAGTGTTTGCAATGATCCGCATGAAGATCATGTCTTTTGTGCTCTTGCATGGAGAGCATTCGGAGCAGCGGCATCCTTGCTTGCTGTTCACTGGCAATTTTAATGCGACATTGAAGGTGTTAAATTGTTACCTCCTCCAATACGGTCATACTTGGGATAGTAATGGGAGCTGAAAAATAGGCATATATGGAGCTAACATATGCTTTGCCTGCAGGAAGGAGAATAGATAAAGAGTTATAATTTGCGGGAGTTACATCGTAGAAGAGACTGTAAACTTAACGCTTCCATAATGGAAAATGATTAGTTAACATTTTAAAAGAAAACGCAGTAGCTTAGCATTTGAAAGAAAGGATGTCATTATGCTAGTACACAAATATATTCATATGGCAAAGGCCCTAACTGTTGACAAAAGGGGACTGTATGAAAATGTGGTAGCTGCCACAGATATCACCTAATACTTGTCTCCTAATCACTTTTCTTTGCATCAGTTGCCATTCCATTTTTTCGTGATAGTACAATTTGTTCCTCCAATTATGAAGATGGTACTCCTCGCCTGTGTTCTACACACCTGTGTTCTACACAAGAATTATGACCCTTTCGCCCAATTTACAATTCTGCAAAACTTTGATATGAAAATAACTGTGACATATAACTGCATATTACATAAAGTGCGTATTCATAGAGGAAGCCCCCAAACACCAGACAGATATTCTTCAACCCTGCAAGTCTCAACTCAGTTTTCTCATATATTAGCTCCCACATTCTTTTTGTTCGCAAGATTGGTTCCTAAAGGAGTACCACGGTTAACAATTTCAACATGTAAGTCTCAGGCAAAGTTTAGCTGCACATAATCTGAAAAATCAATGTTTGGAATATTCCAAAGTGGCCCATCATCCCAATTGTCCGACTCATTTACATTTTCTGGCGGAATGTACATGAAGAGGTGAAGATGCTTTCTCTGTATAAAATTTCTTTTATGGCTGATATCATTTCGTCTTCATGGATAATAAAATATGGATTTGGTCCATTCACATGAACTGAACCAATCACGAGATAAATGGGCAAAAGGCCATCAGATCATAGCACGGCACCAATTATCTATTTGCGGTATCCAGTAGTGCATTGCATAGCTCATGCTCAAAGAGGATTTTCAGCTTACATTAACATCCAGCTTTTCAAGAATTAAGGGATCACATTCTATAACACCGTATCTCTTCGAAATCTTCTTCCTACAAGAAAGACAGTTTTTAATAGGTTAAGCAAAAATTGCTTATAAGAATAAGCAAGGTACATTATAATCGAATAACAGGAGCTGTAAAAGATCACGGAGCCAATAAAAAGAACATAATAGACTCAGTATTAGAAAAGTTCAGATACAAGTGAAAACGTTACAGTCTGAAAAGCCTATGGTCATCATGACTAAACATTAGTCGACTACATAGCCCGTAGTAGTGCATCAACAAAACAAATCTGCATGATCCTGAGAAGCAAAAATTAAATGGAGAAGCCAAAGGAGACAGGATTATAACCTATGAATCTACTGAAACATTTACATCTGTAGGTCATGGCGATAACGAAGCACATATCTCAACAGAAAGAAAAAGGGAAATAGAGAGGATTTTGTCGAAACTGGAATTAAGCTATGACCAAACTTCTATTCTTTCTTTTTTGAGTATAGCTACCAACTTAAATTTCTAGAAAGTCAAACAAAGATAAATTGCTAGAACAGAATTTGATAGCTATCAACTAATAAAATGGATATTTGAAACCTGCAAAAAAAAGAATTCTTCTCTTTCAACCTATAAATGGAGCATCAACTCATAACATGAGATCATTTCATGTGAAGCCACAGAACGAAGAAAGAGTACTACCCAGGATCCTTCTTAACCATTTTTAGTTTGTGCCTGAATGCTGGTCGAACATCAGGTGGACCTTCCACTAAATGCTTAACTGGAGGTTGGACAAAAGCTGTTTCAGTTAATAATTCTATCAAACGAGTTCCCAGCTGCATATATATAAAGTCAAAAGGTCAAAGACTTGGCTATCTCATTAACCGAGACAATCCAGCCATTACAAAGGGGGGTAAAGAAGAGAGAAGCCAATCCTCACAAACCTTAGCCTGGGTATCTCGTCCCCAAGGTTCGAATTCCTCTTCCTTCACTAGCTTTCTTACTTCGTAAGATCTTTTTCTCTTGATCAAGCCATTGACACGTCTCTGGCGCATCACTTGATCTTTGTCCAGATCCACTTCAGGTTCAACCAAATTCATTTTCTTTCGATTGCCCTTAGCTTTCTCCAGTAGACTCTGGAACATTTCCTGAATTATGAATGGATGGAAGAAGATGATTCAAACAATTATTCTGAACAAATATCGGTAATATGAAAACGAAAAGGAAGAACTTCGCTTCATACATGAACATAGGTCATAAGATTGCAGACAATAAGATGGGTTATTTGAAATATTTTTTTCGCCTTTCACTTTCCCACCACAATGAGTAACTGCATAAGGGTCTTCCCGATAGGAGTTTGTGGACAGAGGTCATTGTTAACTTTTCTCCATATTCTGGTTAGCTGGACTTTTCTTTGGCTAAGCTAATTGGATTGAGTGGATAATCAGTACTGTCGCATGACAGGGGGTACTGATCAAAAGGCAAAAAGTAGTTAATGAATCTCTTGCTAGAACAAAAAAAAGTAATTTTGACTTTTTAAAAATTTAAAAAATTTACATGACGTCAACTGGCTTTGGATGTCCATAGTCAATCTCCTTTTGAAGATTTCGGGTGTTCTCCCGAATATTAAAACCAAGAGTGCAATTAAATGGATAAGTCACCCCAAACACACTGTGAGGAAGGATAACATATGTGTACTAGTGAACGATTCTTTGAGGCGGATTAGATCTGTTCTGGGGTGATGCCAACAGTTAATCAGCTATGGTTACCGCGACATGGAACCTAAATTTCTGAAAATTTGTGGAAATTGATCAAGTAGTAAGCTGTAACTTCTCCCGAAATAATGTTTGCCTCGAGCATCATTGAGCTGCTGATAGTGTGCTATGTTTTCTTAGAAAAGCTTGAATGGACTTTATCTTTGTTTAGTGTCTTCTAATTATGTCTGTACCGGCACTTTCCAGCGCATCAATGGCATGGCACAAATCAAGCTAGCTAAATATGGAAGCGTTGACATGGATTTTGTTTTAGGAGAGGGAGATTATGATATGGACAGATGCTTTTTCTAAGGGAAAATTGTCAAAAAAAGTCCTAAACCTATTGCGTTTTTGCCAAATCAGTCCTAAACTTTTCAACTTTGCCAATTGAGCACTAAACTTTTTCACTTCTTGCCAATTCAGTCCTAAACATTTGCACTTCTTGCCAATTGAGTCCATTTAGCCGGTCAGCGCTGACGTGGTAGCCGGCCGTCCGAACAACGCTGACGTGGCAATTTTTAAATATTTTTTAATATTTTTTTCTGGCTTTTCTTTTCCCTCTGGCCGATCTAGCCACTAGCGACCGGCAGACCTCACCGGCCTCTAGCGAAGCTCGCTCCCGCCGGCCACTGGCGAGGGCGAGCCTTGCCCGCCGCTGTGAGGCCGGCCTTGCAGGATCTGGGCAAGGTTGAGCCTCGCCTAGCGATGGCGAGGTCGACCTCGCCATCGTGGGGTGTCGCAATGGCGAGGCCAAACTCGCCGTCACGACACCCAGCGATGGCGAGCGAGGCTCGCCCTCGCCAGTGGCCAACGAGGGCAAGCTTCTCCAGAGGCCAGTGAGGTTGACCTCACCGGCCCGCCCCTCTAGCCAACCGCCAGTGGCTGAACCGGCCAAAGGGAAAAGAAAAGCCATAAAATAATAATAATAATAATAATAATAATAATAAATTTTATTAAAATATAAAAAATTTATCACGTCAGCGTTGCCCGGACGGCCGGCTGCCACGTCTGTGCCGACTGGCCAAATAGACTCAATTGGCAAGAAGTGCAAAGAATTAGGACTAAATTAGCAAGAAGTGAAAAGGTTGAGGACTCAATTGGCAAAGTTGAAAGGTTTATGACTAATTTGGCAAAAACGCAATAGGTTTAGGACTTTTTTGACAAATTTTCCTTTTTCTACAATAGAGGAAACAGTATATATTTGACTGGTTATAAATTAGGGAAAAAACCACCAAAAACCCCAAACTTTCCAATTTGTGACACATTTACCCCGAACTTTTTTTTGTGACACCAAAAACCCCAAATTTTGTTATTTGTAACACATTTACTCCAATATACATTGTCCATGGGTATTTTCGCCTTTTTAGCTTTTTCTTTTACTTTTTACTTTTTTTTTTCTTTCTGGTGAGGGGGGCCCTCGCCGGCGTCGGGCGAGCGAGGGCGAGCCTCGCCGGCGTCGGGCGAGCCTCACCCTCGCTCGCCCAGGCTCGGGCGAGCCTCGCCGGCGTCGGGCGAGGCTCGCCCTCGCCTGGGCGAGCGAGGGCGAGGCTCGCCCGATGCCGGCGAGGCTCGCCCTCGCCTGGGCGAGCGAGGGCGAGCCTCGCCCGATGCCGGCGAGGCTCGCCCTCCTCGTCCGACGCCGGCGAGGGCGGCCCTCGCCCGACGCCAGCGAGCGCGGCCCTCACCAGATCCAGCGAGGGCCCCTCGCCAGCGCCAGAAAGAAAAAAAAAAGTAAAACGAAAAAGAAAAAGCTAAAAAGACGAAAATGCCCATGGACAATGTATATTGGGGTAAATGTGTCACAAATAACAAAGTTTGAGGTTTTTGATGTCACAAAAAAAGTTCGGGGTAAATGTGTCACAAGCGGGAAAGTTTGAGGTTTTTGGTGGTTTTTTCCCTATAAATTAAATGGAAGTTTTGCAGAACAGCATGGTGTCATGTTCTAACCTGTCAGTTGCCTCTGCAGAATCGATTCTGAAGTTCATGGAGATGGCTCATCCGGTAATGCTCATCAACATGGGCATGGTAACGTGTACAAAATTTCTTTTGCTTTCGTCTTATCGTATTGCCATTAGTTCTATGTAGTTTTGTTACCTGTGATGACTGAATTTCCCAGCATGCGTAGGTAATGCAGAAGAGCACAAAGGGCATCGGTATTGTTTCTGAGGGTAAACTGGATCTCGTTGAGGTAATAATTCCGTTAGCTGTTTTAGATCTTGGTGTTCTAATTGCGGTCACCCATGGGGGTTGTGTGCTATCTTTTGGTTCAACTAGTTCCCGGGCCCAGGAACTGTTTGCAGAACTCTTGTGTTTGTGCATGTAAATAGTCGTCTGAGACCCTCTCTTCCTCCTCTTTCATTTAACCGTGGTGCATGTATGAGTCTACGGGAAATTTATGCATGCACTGTTGCATCTTCTTGTATAATATTTGTGATATTGCTCCCGTCAAGGAGTAATAATATAAGTGACACGAGTTTCACTATAAGATATGAAGCCATGATTTTGTTTAGGCATTCACTATAATATATGAAGCCATGATTTTGTTTAGGCATTGACTTTGAGAGTATACAGACTGCCCCGATTTTGTTGAGGCATTGACTTTGTGAGTCTATGGACTGCCCCTGAGCTTCTTGTAACTGCGGGTGCCATGAGGTAGTGCGGTCTGGTCAGCCCATCTGCTACGGTACAGAGGGCCATAGCTTCATATTCTGTCACCATGATCTGATGGGCCAACATGCCAGTCCAGCCCATCGTCATTTGGCAGTGTTAAGCAAGCAGTGGCTGCGGTAGGCTTACTAGTTCCATTAAGAATGCACGATGATATTGGTTTTTGACGAGTTTTCTTGACACGTACTAAGGATTTTTTTTTGCATGACTGCTATTGATATCTGTGTTCACTAGTATAGCCCCTGTGCTATATCTAGTGCGGCCGTCAAACGTAGCAAAAGCAGAGAACTGAAGGAGAAACATTGTAAGGAGACAAAGGAGACAATTGTTTTGAAAGTGTTTACTTTGGGGTTGGGTATAAATTTAAGTTTATACTTCAGCTCTTCCTCATCTATGTTGTCTATGTCTCCCATTTGTGCCCTTTTACTATCTATGAAGACAATGAAGAGTTTCGGAGGACAAATGAGCATCTCACTTACGCTATTTCTAGTTGACTTGAATGAACATTGGCAACTTGGCTAACTTGGCTTATGCAAGCACTTTTACACTTGATCATTTGTCGTTCAAATAAAGTGTGGGCTTACCCGTAAAGCTAAGAATGTACTTTACATCTAATGGTTGGTGCTTAAATATGTGAAATTCAAATAATGACAGTGGTCTTAAAAAGGTTGATAAGGCATGTTTCCTTACCTATGCTTGAGATAGAACCTTAATACTCTTGGTTTGTGACAAGGCCTTGGAATCTGCATAAGTCTCGATATTTTTCACTAGGCTAGTAATGTGCATGGGAATTTGTGTCCCATATGTTGTTTGCATTCTAGCACTTGTAGTTTGCTTTTGCTGAACTCTGATGATATCTACTTAAGCATGTCTCTTATACGCAATGTCCATGGAATAGGTTGATGATTGGTTGGAGAGACTGATTGAAGAAAAAGGGGTGGACTTGTACAGAATGAAGGGTGTACTGTCTGTGACTGGTTATGAGCAACGATTTGCATTCCAGGTTCCACTACTTGTGTTTACGAACTTCTTTCTAGCCATTTTGGTTTAAATCCTCGACTTATTTTATTTCAAAAAACTGCCTCTTCCTTTCAGGGGGTCCATTCAACATTGGATGGCTGTCCGGGAAAAGTATGGGGGTGTTTGGTTCAGCTTTGGGAAGGGGCTTTGGGCCTCAAAAACCCCTTCCCAAAATGCTAGAGTGTGTGGTTCAGCATTAGGCCTAACATTGGCCCAATGCTAGCATTCGGCCTAACATTGGCCAAATGCTAGCATTCCACGAATGCTACTATTCCCATCCTTTTTTTTGGAGGGGGGAAGGTTTGAAGCTGTTCATCTTCTTCACCAGAAGGGTCGACGACGGCGGCCGGCGAGGGTGGCCGGCTAGGGAGAAGGGCCGGCGAGGTCGCCTGGGGTCGGGCAACCCCCGGCAAGCCAAATCCACCACCGCCGGCGGTCGCTTGGCCTCAGGCGACCCCCGGCGAGCCAGATCCGCCGCCGCTGGCAGTCGCCTGAGGCTAGGCAACCCCAGGCGACGGTCGCTTGAGGTCGCGAGACCTAGGCAGCCGTCGACTAGGTCATGCGACCCCCGCCGAGGGTCGCCTGGCCTCGGGCAACCGCTGGCGGCAGCAGATCTGGCTTGTCGGGGGTCGCCCGACCTCGGGCGACGGCGGCCGACTCCGGCGATGGGTAGGTTTTATTTTTTTTTAATAAATAAGATAATTCTCAAAGTCCATTTGCAAAAAAAATTCATCAAACACTATATTTTGGCCAAAGTAGCTTTACAAAATATTTTTACCAAACACCATTTGCATTTTCCCAATAGGCTTTCATCCAAAGGTATTTGCATTCCCCCAAATAGCATTTTCAAAGTTGAACCAAACAGGCCCTATGGGGTCCTGATAAGAAGAGAATAAACAAGCTTGTCATTATTGGGAGGAACCTCGATGAAACTGCCCTACAAAAAGGCTTTAAGGGGTGTCTTGTATGACCCGACCAATCAAAATAGAACAAATGAAAGTGTCGGGTATGTTGATATATGTTAGAGACGGATTAACTATGAATGGAAGGCCCAGGCGACCTCCGCAGGTTCTTTTTTTTTTTTTTTCCTTTTTTGGTTTTTTTTTGTTTTTTTACAGCTTTTTCTATTTTTATTTTTATTTTTGCTGACATGGCGCCACGTGTCTCAAGAAAAATAATTAAAAATAACACGTCAGCACCACGTTAGCGTTTTCCGTTAGTAAATCTAACGGTGTTAACTTTATGACTCAAATGAACTATTTTGACAAGTTTTAGAACTCAAATAAACTTTTTGCAAGTTTTAGGACTCAAATGCACTTTTGTGACAATTTTTAGGACTTGTGGTGCACTTGTCCCTTTTTTTTTGTAGCCTAATTTAGGGACAAAATTAGCGACGATAGAAATTAGCGACGATCTATTATATTAAAAATTCAGCAAATAAAAAATTTTAAGTTCGTCGCAAAAGTTTTGTGGCAAAATTTGGCGACGAACGTTTATGTTCGTCTCTAATGTTATGACGAATTCAGCAAATAAGAGAAGCTGTTGACTCACAGGTTTGAGCGTGGCAATGGCAGCTTTCTTCGACTAAGAGGTCGGGGCGTTCTTTCATCTTTCATATTTCAACTAGCAGCTAATCTCGGCTTGAGATCTTTCATCTTTCTAGGAGTTGATATCACTTGTCATAAGATGGAAGTCTATCTTAACTAGATCAACTATTCAATCCAATGATATTGTAGCGTATTTCCCATCTCTATCGAGATACAAGTGGGGTATTTCTTTGCAAGAATTGTGCTCAATTTTCAAATGGGACAATGCCGCCAAGATCTCTTCATTAGTCGGGTTGGAGGCTGGGGTTGATCTGTGTAAGAGCAGGGTTCATAAAGTGAGACCAATGAAAAGAATAAATAGGATTTGTTTTGACTAAAAACAAATAAATCCTTATATCTTTGATTTCTATATATGAGATGCCAAGAACTAATTTATGTCAAAATGCCCACTTGGTCTTGATCCTTATACAGTGAAAAAAGGGTCATGTACGCTTTCACTTCTCGATGGGGGTTCTTTTCATCCTTTTCTTCATGGTACTACTTCGCTCTTGATCATTTGGGAGTATTTAGTCTTGTAAGGTAGTCTGTGCTGATTCCCATTCACGCTACAAGACTGTCATGGTCACAAATCCGGCAGTATCCCAAATTTCCCAATCAACATAGGCAGCTTAATCTGTCGTTTTTTTTTTGCTAAAACAAACGTTCCATTGCATCAGAGAAGTTCAAATATTACACAAAAAAACTAGAGCCTATATCAACATGATAAACTAAAGAAGACTTTGCTAACACTATGTTTTTTACTCTAGATGGGAGACCATTAAAAAACAAAGATGATATAGTTCCTAACTGATAAAAAGCCCATTTTGCAAGCTCATGATCAACAATATTACTAGATCTGCTGATCCACTTCAAACTCCATTCTGGTTTGTTGCTAAGTAGTAAGCGAGAGTTTGAGACGAAAGAATGAATACACCAAGGACAAATGCCCCTTTATTGAATAGCATCAATTAACACCTTACAATTACTTTCAAAAATCACTTTGTGGATGTCGAGGGACTAAGCAACTTTGCATGCGAGAAGAAGAGCTGCAACTTTCACATCCACCGGCAAGTTCCATCTTCCTCGTCTTGTCCACGTTTGGACAACTGAGCCTCTATACAAACATGCAACAATACCTATGGCACCTCTGTTATTTTTCCATGCACCATCTACATTAAATTTCAACCCTTGGTTTGATGGAGGAATCCAAGAGTTTGACCTTACCCCCAATAAAATCTGGTTCCTCGCTTAACTTAACTTTGTTCTCCTTCCTGAACATATTTGAATATTCCAAGAAATCTTTTATGACCATCTAAATCACCTTGGAAGGAACTAGAATAGTCCGATCATGTAGCTTTGCATTCCTGCAACGCTACATTCTAGTGCAAAGAATTGCTGCATAAAGGGTGAAGAGCTTGCAATCCACTCCCGTTCTTTGTGCTTGTTTTACTAGATTAAGAAAGTGATTCACCATCTCTTCCGAGGACCTGAAGTTCCAAGCAGACGAGATAATACCCCATGGGCTCTATCTCCACAAAATTTGGGCTAGAGGACATCTTGTGAACAAATGTATAGAATTTTCCTCCGAAGCTCCACACAACGGGCAAGAGGGGTCTGGGATAAGGATCAATTGAAACAAGTTAGCTCGACAAGGTAAAACGTTAGTCGCTATCCTCTACAACATCATTTTGTGTCGCTCATGAGATCTAGCTTTCCAGATTTTGTTCCAAATCTCGCGGTTGTTACCATTTTCATTTCACGACTTTATGAGTTTGTAAGCAGATTTAACAGAAAATATTCCATCAATAGCTGGATGCCAAATCAGTTTGTCTACCCCAATGGAGTTTGGCACATGGATCTAAAGGATGGCTTGGACTGAGGTTGGGCAAAATGTTTGATTTAGACTTAATACATCCCAAGTTATTGTCCCTAACATAAAGAAGCTTTCTATCTTTCTATGCTTCAAAACAGGGTCTGGATCAATAAAAGAAGGCAGATGAATTGAGACATTAGGAATCTAGGGGTGATTTCCGACCTCGATCGACTTTCCATCCCCTATTTGATATAGAGTTCCCAGCTTGAGTATTTCTCTTGTATCTATGATTGCCTTCCACAAAGGAGAGGCTGATGCCTTGACCTCTTGATTCGACGTCTGCAGATATTTTCCATCAAGGACTCGAACCCATAACTTGCCTCTATCTTGAATCATTCCCCAACCAAGCTTCAAAAGCAAAGCATCGAAGTCCATATTCTGCCGAAAACCCATTCCTCCACTCTTCTTGTTTCTACACAGAGAATCTTAACATTTAGATGTAAAATATCTATATTTCTCGGTTGGCACACCCCATCAGAATTTTCTTATAGAGGCATCGAGTCCGTCAACAGTGCTCCGAGGCAGCCGACTAGATTGCATAGCATAAATCGATGTGCTCTGAATAACCGATCGGATATATGTTGCTCTACCCGCCCAACATAGTGTCTTTCTTTTCCAGGAGCTAAGTTTGTTATCAACCTTTTGTTCAAGGAATTGATATTTTGTCTTGCTTTTTCCTGTATTGAAGAGGGGATTTCCAAGGTTGTCTTTCGCATGTTGAGGTCATCCATACAGAACTTTTTCATGCCCATGGAAGTATTTTTAGAAAAAAAGATAGATGACTTTTGATGATTCAAGCTTTGACCTGACCGCGAGCAATAAAGTTCAAGGCATTCCTTCACTACTCTTACTTGATGTTTAGTGGCTCTGACAAATAACAACAAGTCATTGGCATACATAAGGTGAGTTGAAGGCAGCCTTTTTCTCCCTGCTCTTATGCCCGCAATAATCTTCGGATCCTCTGCTCTAGATAGAATTCTAGAAAGAAGTTTCGTATAAATCACAAACAGATATAGCGAGATAGGGTCACCTTGTCGGAATCCCTTTGAGGTTTAAAACTTCCCACAAGTCTACCATTGATGAGAAGAGAATAATGAACTGATGATACACAAATTTTTATGAGCCTGCAAAAGTGAGACGAAAACCCCATACTACATAGTATTGCATCAATTATATTCCAATCAACTCTATCATAAGCTTTTAATCTATCATTAGATCACCCAATCATTGTACTTTCTTCTGAATCTCTTACTCGCAATGACCTCACTGCTTACGTGGGATGAAAGAACCTGTCCTACCATCAATCCATATTCTAAATCCACAATTATACGCACATATACGATCTTTATTATTACTGTACAGTTCATGAGCAATAAGGATGAGATTTGAGCTTTATTACAACCGATTTGCACTTTCTTGATAGTTTTATTATTCTCCTTTACTTTGTTTGTCTATATGTATCATGTATAAGAAACATAACAAAAAGAAATACTACAAGAAATACCTCCATAATGTTGTTTTCGATTGTGTTTTTTCGCTTTTCTTATTTTAAAATATATATTTATATTTATAGTAAAACGCTTAGCAGTGCAAATCTTTTATGTAAAGCAATATCCTAAGAATAGTTCCGAGATGTTGCAGTTGCAGGGGTGTTCGTCAAATAACTTTTTGGAAGCCAATATATCATCGTACTTCACAGTTATAATTGTCGAAAAGACATTACATTAAACCTATATGGCCGTGCTTACCATATCAAAGCCGAACTAATCGATTCATTGGATTGGAATTCTTCAAACCTCAAATTAATAAATCTTCACGCCATGAGGTGAGCATTTTCCTTTTGTTTCTGAAATTAAACAAGGAGAACTTGTTTTGAGTTGAAAATGGTTATTGATCATGTTAGCCATTGGCCTCAAGGAGGATAGCACCAATCACACATAGTTCGCCTTGAGAAGTAGGAAATAATGTCTCGAGTTATATATTTCTCGGGCCCCTCTTCCATGTCTAAACAATTATTTAATTTAACATGGTATGTTTAAGAAGTGCAGTGTGAACAGCATATGAAGTCCAAAACCAAATTGAATATGCCTTTGCCAACGACAAGTTCCGATGTGGATGTGAGGTTTTCAGTGTGTTCGCATCCACAACATTGATATAGACTTTGGTAGCGAATGATAACCATTCTGTTCTGGAATGAGTTCCTAAACCAGAAATAGATTTTTCTATTTCTGGTTCCTGGATGAGTTTCTGAGAAAAAAAACCCGTTTGATAATGACAAAAAATTTCTATTTCTAGAACAGAAACTCGTTTGATAACAGCACAAAATTTCTATTTCCTGAAATAAAAACCCATTTGATAAACAACAGAAAATTCTATTTCCAGGAACAAAAATCCATTTTTTTAGAAATGAAATAAAAATAATAAAAAATCCGAAAAATTCATAAAAATCTTTAAAAAAATTCAGAAAATCCCAAAAAATTGAAAACTTCCAGAAAAATCATCAAAATGTCTAGAAAATAAAAAAATTTAGATTTCGGGAAAATAGGAAATTTGTTGAATTTTTTCAAAAAAAATTAAGAAATCAAAAATTTCAAAACTTTACAGAATTGCTTAGAATACCTGTGGCCACCCACTTTTAGTGAAATTTAAATTTTTTTAGGTGCCAAAAAAAATCAAAAAATCAAAAATTTCAAAACTTCACAGAATAGTTTAGAATACATGTGGCCACCCACTTTGAGTGAAATTTAAATTTTTTAAGGTGCCCAAAAAAATTCAAAAACTCAAAAAATTCAAAACTTTACATAATGGCTTAGAATACATGTGGCCAACCACTTTGAGTGAAATTTAAATTTTTGGAGGTGAAAAAAAGCAAAAAATCAAAAATTTCAAAACTTCACAGAATGACTTAGAATACATGTGGCCATCCACTTTGAGTGAAATTTAAATTTTTTTAGGTGAAAAAAACATAAAAAATCAAAAATTTCAAAACTTCATAGAATGACGTACAATACCTCTAACCACCCACTTTGAGTAAAATTTATTTTTTTTAGATGCCCAAATGGTATTTTTTATTTTTTTTTATTTTTTTGGTTCCTAAAGAAAATTAAATTTCACTCAAAGTGGATGGCCACATGTATTCTAAGCCACTTTGTGAAGTTTTGAAAATTTTTCTTTTTTGCTTATTTTTATTTTTTTTTGACACCTAAAAAAAATAAATTTCACTCAAAGTGAGTGGCCACAGGTATTCTAAGCAATTATGTGAAGTTTTTTATTTTTTATTTTTTTTATTTTTTTCGGCACCTAAAAAAATAAAATTTCGCTCAAAGTGGGTAGCCACAGGTATTTCAAGCCATACTGTAAAGTTTTGAAATTTTTAATTTTTGCTTATTTTTATTTTTTGGCATATAAAAAAATTTAAATTTCACTCAAAGTGGGTGGTCACAGGTATTTTAAGCTATTCTGTGAAGTTTTGAAATTTTTTATTTTTTAAATTTTTTTCGGCACCTAAAAAAATTTAAATTTCACTCAAAGTGGATAGCCACAAGTATTCTAAGCCATTCTGTGAAGTTTTGAAATTTTTGATTTTTTGCTTTTTTATTTTTTTCGGCACCTAAAAAAATTAAATTTCGCTCAAATTAGGTGGCCACAGGTATTCTAAGATATTCTGTGAAGTTTTTTTATTTTTTATTTTTTTTGGCAACTAAAAAAATTAAATTTTGCTCAAAGTGGGTGGCCATAGGTTTTCTAAGCCATTTTGTGAAATTTTGAAATTTTTTATTTTATTTTTTATTGTTTTTTATTTTTTTCGATACTTAAAAAATTTTAAATTTCACTGAAAGTGGGTAGCCACAGATTCTAAACCATTCTATTAAGTTTTGAAATTTTTGATTTTTTGCTTTTTTTTCTCACCTTAAAGATCGTGACTTCCATATGAATATGTGTGTTGAAGAAAATGAATTCCTCATAAATGGTTCTCACTTTTGTTCCAGAAATGAAAAACCAACTTTTTTTTTGTTCTCATTTCTGGTTTCAGAATCAGTTTTGGAAGCAAACTTGTTCCGGAAATAGAAAAATGAAATTGCGTTACCAAACGGGTTTCTGATCCAAAACTGATTCTGGGAACAAAAAAATCAGTTCTGGACAGAACCAGAATGGTTTTCATGCAGCACCTTTATGTGTGGACACAAATCCTTCTTCCCCTTGTAGCCACTTTACGTTCTCTAGACATAGGACAAATCATTTGATGCAACGCCGATAACTACGTATCCCGCCAACTTAGTATTACCCTTCTAATCATATCTCTTCGGGTTTCACACAAAAGAATTCAACTAAATGGGTAATGCCACGTCAGTAGAACATGCGGGATCACCGATGTATGAGATACTTTGTTCTACATTAGCAAAAGCATCGCGAGTAACATATTTTCTTGGTCCAATTATCTCTGACAATGCCAATAGTTTGGGAGCACCTTGTTACATATGTTCCTCCAAACTCAAGAGAAAGTAACATTTATCTCTGGTCAACATGATTTTAGGTGATAAAATTGATAAAAGCATCTAAATCAGCCAGTGCACAGGCAGGGAATCCACCTTGAAACATGCCACTAACCTTGGCAGCTCTTTCCTTCACCTCTTCATCACTCATGAGCTTATCGATTCCCTTCACTATCTCCTCCTCCTTGACCATCACCAAGTCATCATCTGATACCCTGTACCCCACCTTCAGATGGTGCGCCACCAGCTTGGCATTGTAGAACTGGTCCCCCCTGATGGGCCATGCCAAAAACGGGACACCGCGGCCCAGGGCTTCCACCGTCGAGTTCCACCCGCAGTGCGATAAGAAACCCCCCGTCGAGGGATGGCTCAGTATCAAGAGCTGCGGTGCCCATCCGGTTATTATCAGGGCCCGTTCGCACGCTTTGGCCTCCAGCCCGTGAGGGTAGTACCCTTCTTCGGACCCGCCGGAGCCCGGTTGGATTGCCCATACGAACGGCCACGTGGACTCTTCTAGCACCTTGGCCAGCATGTCGTATTCCTCCGTCGTCAACCCGACGGAGCTGCCGAAGGACACATAGATCACGGAGCCGCGTGGCTTCGAGTCCAGCCATCGGACGATGTCCTCCTCGGTCACGTTGCTTTGCTTGTTGGGTCGGATCTCGCTATCTCGGACGAGAGAACCGGATGACGTCCAGTATTGATCCGGAAGGAGCGGACCCACGCCCCAAACGGGTTTGCCGACTTGATTGGCTAGGTAATCGAGGAATGGACCTTCGAGATCGTGACACGTGTTGATCACCAACGCGATCGATCTCTCGGTGGGATCCACCCAGTATGGCTTTTCGCCGGGCATCCTCGGCGGCCCACCCGGACCAGAAGGCCGAGAAGAACCCGGACCCGAGTCCGAACCCGCTCCATGCCCCTGCTGCTGGCCCCACTTCCGCAATCTGGCCACGGTAGTCCGCCTTTTAAGATCCGAAACCGTGAGCCCCATTTCTTCGGGTAACCCGGGAAGCAGACGGGTCTCCCCGGGCCCGATGTCCAGTGGGCTACCCTTCCAGGCCACGAGATCCATCGCGGCGGAGCAACCTCCGAAGGTGAAAAATCCGACCGTCCGAACTCCAAACTTGTCGAACACTTCAGCCGCCCAGCCAAATATGAAGAGAACGTCGATGATGGCGCAGACGGGCCGGGTCAAGCTCCCCGACCGGGCCGTGAGGAGCTCCTCGAGGAATTCGGCGAGCTGGGCCTTGCCACGTTCCATCTGCTGGTGAATCCCGTCGCTGCCGGGACGCGGCGGATGGGCCGGGACGACGAGGACGTCCGTGAGAGGGTGGTCGCGGAAGGAGGAGGGGACAGAGGAAGAGAGATAGGAGAAGACGACGAGGGTGGCCTTGTAGTTTCGGGAGGCGACGAGCTTGCACAGCTCGATGCAGGGGAAGAGATGGCCTTGCCCGAAAGCCGAGAGGACCCAAATCTCACCTCCGGCCATTGATTTCCGGTGGGGGTTGTCTCTGTTATCGCTTGCGCTATGCGAAAGAGTGAAAACTTGAACACCTTTATATACAAGAGAAGCTGTTGACTCACAGGTGTGAGCGTGGCAATGGCAGCTTTCTTCGACTAAGGGGTCGGGGAGTTCTTTACTTTTATCGAGGCTAATACATCGATTGAATGGAGATGAGGACGTAATCGCTTACGCTTGCTTAGGGTAGTGATTATGCTTCTTTGGATAGGTTATATTTGGAGGAGATGCCGCAAGGTCAGTTGACTTGATTATTTAACGGTCACTTTATTATTATTTTTTAGGACAAGTGCACTAGAAATCTCAAAATTAATCACGAAAGTACAATTAAATCCTAAAAATTTCAAAAAGTGCAATAAACGAAAAAATTTAATTGAACCAATTTGATAAATTTTAAGATTTGATTGCACTCTTTGAAAGTTTTAAGACTCAATTACACTTTCGTGACAAGTTGTAAAACTTTCAATTTTCAACCAAGGCTCGTAAAAAGGTTATATTCAAATCAGAAGCACCGAGTGAAATAGGGAAAAGAAATTCAAGTTACATGGAAGACGCAAAGTAAGTAAATGCGCAGATTCTCTACAGTGGCGAGTGTATACAGCTGATAATACATCGTTACTGATTGTGAAATTACAAGCCCAACATAACATAGTTCCTCTTCACTCCTCAAATGGACTAGGGGAAGCGCGCGGCTGCTCACGACGACGTCGCAGTCTTGCTGATGATGAAGTCCTTCAACGCGTCCAAAGCGGCCGCCGAGCTGGCCGGGAAGCCGTGCTCGAACACGGCCCGGATGCGCGCGGCTCTCTCCCGCGCGCCCTCGTCGGACATCAGCCTCTCGATCCCCTCGGCTATGTCGTCCCTCGCGACCTTCTTCGACATGTCCTCGGACACCACGTGCCCGATCTTGAGATGGTCCACCACGAGCCTGGAGTTGTAGTACTGGTCGCCCCTGATGGGCCACGTCAGGAACGGGACGCCCCGCCCGATTGCCTCGGCCGTCGAGTTCCACCCGCAGTGCGACAGGAACCCGCCCGTCGACGGGTGGCTGAGTATCAGCAGCTGCGGGGCCCACCCGCGCACGATCAGTCCCCGCTCTCCCACCTTCTTGTCCAGCCCGTGGGGGAAGTAGCCGTCGTCCTCGTCCGAGCCGGGCGACCCGCCCAGGAACGTCCTGGGCGGGCCCTGACGCCCCGCCCCGTATTGGATCGCCCATACGAAAGGCCGGGTCGACTCCTCCAGCGCGGCCGCCAGCTCCCGGTACTCCTCCGCCGTGGGCCCCACCTCGGACCCGAACGCGACGTACAGTACCGAGCCGGGCGGCTTCGAGTCCAGCCACCGGATGACCTCGTCCTCGGTCACGGTGGACGGCCGGTTCGACCGGATCTCCCGGTCGTGCGGGATCGAGCCGGCCGACTTCCAGTACTGCTCGGGCAGGAGCGGCCCGACGCCCCAGACCGGCTTGCTGACCTGGCCGGCGAGGTAGCCGAGGAATAGGCCCTCGAGCTCGGCGCACGTGTGGAACAGCAAAGCGATGCAGCCGCCGGACTCCTCGACCCACGGTGGCTGCTGGCCCGGTCCGGGCGGGCCCATGAACTTCGGACCCGGGACACCCATCGGGCGGGGGGGTCCGGATCCCCGATTCGGAAGCCCTCTGCCGCCGCCGCCTCTGCCGCCGCCGCCGCGGAGGTGCGGCGGGCCGTGGGGCCGGCGCTTGAAGTCCGACGCCGTGAGCGCCAAGTCTTCGGGGAGGCCCGGGAGCCGGCATGTCTCGCCCGGCTTGAGATCCTCGACCTTGGCCTTCCAGACCGCGAGCTCCATCGCCGACGAGCACGCGCCGGAGGTGAAGAACCCGACCGTCGGGATCCGGTGCTTGGCGAAGATCTCGCCGCTCCACCCCATCATGACGTCGAGGAGCGCGCAGGCGGGCCGGGCCGCGCTGGGATCGCCGGGCCGGGGGGCGAGCATGTCCTCGAGCCCCTGAGCCAGCTGGGCGTGGTGAGCCCGGTGAGCCTCCATGGGGTCGGATCCCGGCTCGGCGGGAGGGGGCGGCGAGGAGGGTATCTCGGCGATCCGGAGGAGGGGGTGGTGGCGGCGGAGGGAGGAGGGGATGGAGGAGGAGAGGTTGGAGGAGATGACGAGGGTGGCCTTCAGGTTGCGGGCGGCGAGGTGCTTGCAGAGCTCCGTGCAAGGGAGGAGGTGGCCCTGGCCGAAGAAGGGCACTACCAGGATCTCAGGCGGCGGCGACGGCGACGATGACGACATGTCTGCAGATCTTCCCTCGGACTTGGGTAGGTTCTTGATCTTGGTCTTCTTGAGGTTTCAGTTCGCAAGATCTGGTCTTTATAGAAGGAAGAGGTAAGAAGGAGAAGAAGAAGAAGAAGGGCAGAGAGAGATAGACTTAACGAGAAAGGAAGGGACTTTGAGGGTCCCGTCACGGAGGAGTTTGACCGTTTGTTGCGTCTTGTTGTGTTGGGTAGGTTGTGTTGCTGACAAAAGATGAGGAAGCATGCATTCGTTCCTTTCATCCACATCAAAGGGAGAGTCAAACATGCAGGACACAGCATCCATGCGACGCGTCAACGTGCCTTCTCTTCTCGGTTGCTCGACACGCAAATGACTCGCATGTATTGAAGAGGACGTCCGTCGACATTCAACTCGCGTTTGGACTTCTCGTTACGGTAACTGTACCTTAAACTTGCACAGCAAGGAAAACAGCAGGGGAATCACCTGATTCACCCTCCTCCAAACATGTGCTCTGCAAATCTGAATCGCTTTCATGCGAGACTAAGCTGAAGGGTTCAGTTTGATGGGTGATGAATACTTGCGTTTGTGCTTCCTCCTGTACCAATGTGTGAAGAGGGTTTCGCCTTTTTCCTTCTTCTTTTTTACCGAATGCGAAGTGAATTTTACCTGTGAAGGGAGTAAAATTCTATCCTGTTCATATGGATCCACGCTCATCACCCTTTACATAGGGAATACAATTGGATTGTTCCAAGTATACTGCACAGTGAACAAACAAGATCTGTCTTACATTTACAAACTCTGCTCAACACACAATTAGCATGTTCGCACTCAGGATCAAGCATTCAAGCATCGGTAATATCTGTTACATACAGTGTGCTGAGTGTTCAGGATGAGGGCAGAATGTTCAAGGCGACTTCCTTGAGTGAGGGCATCGCTTCCTGCTGGTGCAAAGTCATGTACCGGTTTCCGACTCTTCTGAGAACCTTCCATGGCCCAGGATAGCATCTACATGACATTACAAAAGAGAAGGAAAAAGGAAAAGAAGAGAGAAATACTGCTGTTAGGGCCATGAGATGGAACTTTTTCATAAAAAAGGAAAATTCTTAATGAATAGATCGGCATTCACAAACCTGAAGAGTGCTCCTCCTTTCGTTCCTTTAAAGTTGTGAATGTAGTACACAGTCTCCATTTTTGGGAAAAGGGTCTTTGTAAGGGCTGCCAGCTTCGGATAGAAAAATGCAGGATAGTCTTGCTACTGTTAAGGATAAAATCCGTGAGGGCACAAGGGCGAAACCTCCATAACATACGGGCCATAGTGAAAAGTTCACTCTCTGCTCATATGATAGCAGAAGAGATAGCACCTTCCTTAAGAAGGTCCAAAGAACGCCAGATAAACACATTAATCTCCGCTAATGGTTGGGACACATTTAAGTATTTGTAACCAATGGTCTAGTCATCCGCTCTAAAGCTAGATCAGTAACTACACGATAACTGTTCAACTCAGTAACTAAATGACACTGTTCAAGAAACCAAAACCAAAATGGTGGTCATGAATTCAGCAAATAGAGTTGTCCAAATGGACGCTGAGTGGATCGAACATCTGTAAGTTGTGTGATTTGAAAAGGTAGAAGAACTGCAAAAAACAAGCTGGCAAAAGGATACATCCAGACCTTATGCGGTCAAGTTCTCCATTGAATATAATAAGCTTTCTGGCTGTGTTCGCGACAGCTTCTCTGTAAAGCTCTTCCACGACAAGCATTTCTGAATTGGACAATAATCTCCTGACATAGAACTTACTTACGCCAATATCAACAAGAAGACAGGATATGTGGAGCTACCATTGACGTTAAAATAGGGATAGGCGACGAGAAATAGCTCGTCTTCTGGTCTCACGCGGTCTGTCATTTTCACTTTCTCAGTAAAGCCGAAATCTTCAAAGAAGGACGGTTTTGTTAGGTAGTCCAACTTAAATGAAGCTCCTTCGAAAGCTGATTTTCTTGCGAATTTGACTTCATTGGCCTCAGGAAAAAACTGAAAGTTGAAATGGCACTTGGAAGTCAATAGACTCTTTAAGAGCAGGATGAGAGTAAGAGACACATGGCATAGAGCAAGAATCCTATTTGAAGATCAATGACCCTGTTTTGATTGCATCACTGTATTTCCTTGTATATATGTCTTTCATGTTGACCCATCCTTCACCAACATAAGCTCCAAAGCAAACTAAATCAACAATCGAAGAAAGGAAGTTGTTATCTCCCTATATGAATGTTATAGGAGTATAAATACATACTCACAATTCTGGTTCGTGTAACCTTCTCAGAATCAACCAACTGGTCGCAAAATTCACGAATCAACTGCATGCTTCCTGTCATCTCTATTCCTCCTTCACCATCACCTGACATAATCTCATAGAGTGAAACCATAGTCAATGAAACATTGATCATATAGTGTTCAAGGACGCTTAGCCAAACAGAAAAGACATTTTCTGCTCGTTTAGTATTCGTACCCATGCATGAGAGAGAGAGAGAGAGAGTCATCACCCTTAAACCATAGAGGATATTCTCTTTGAAAATTTTCACCTCCTAAATGCTTAATACCCATTATGAGTGATATTAACAAGTCATTAAATGCTAGGTAGTGCATAACATAGAAAAGAACTGCCTTCGGTGGCAGAGACTTCAATTAGAAAGAGCAGTTTTCAACAAATAAACACGCACAAACACAAAGATACGAGTGAAGGGGAACTTGAGGCTGTGGTGCTAACCCGGAACAGAATCTAGTCCTGAGGTTGGAAATTCAATCTCCTACAATCAAAATCCATTTACGCTCAACTCAGATTTACAGCTTCTCTTTCCTGCTTCTAGCCATAACAGAAGAAAATGACAAAGGAAACACACCATTAACTGTCTGTTGTCGCTGATGGCCAACTCAGTCGCCCTTTTAGCCTGTCAATTGATAAGAAAAGAAATTATGTCACTGGTATTCTTTAAAAAGATGTGGAGATATATTGCTGTAGCCGCTAGCCACTAGCCATCAGGCCCCGCGTGCACACACACAGTTGAACATTTGTTGTGAAGTTTGCTCTTCAACAAATGTTCCACGGACAAGAAAAATCACATCTTCAACCATCCAAAGGAAGATCAAAACATAAATTCTTCAAAAGCATGCAGAGTGAAACGATGTTGGTTGAAACGATGCTAGAACATATTCCAAACACTTGCAAAGATAAAGGGACTTCTAAAACACACTGTATAAAAGAGCAGAATTCAAAAGGAATACATCATAACATATACACTTCATTGCTAGTTACTGAAAAAAATACATAGATCGACACAATTTCAGTAACATGCTTACTTGTTCAAGCAATTCATCATAGTCCCTCGGAAACGGCGCATCTACCTCAACAGAGGAACGACTTTCACCGGATATTGAACACCTCAAAGGTCTGAAATCCCTTCTAACAATCTTACTGTTCTTTCTCCACGACTTCAAGCACCTAACCAGCTACATCCCCATGGAAATTATTAACCAATAAACACCAGAAGCGCAGGACATTAAAAAGGCAGACACTATTGGAAGCAGACATGTTGGACAGCAGCAGAGCTCTTCTCCAAGACATGTAAACCTAGAAAGTTGGAACTTCCCAGACATAACTCGTTTTTGCTGATTCGGTAGGAAAAAATCGTGATTCAAACACTAAACAACCCACCAAAGCGGGTTCTATGAGCTTCATAGTAGAGAAATTTCAATCAGAACTTGGTTGCTGATGTAAGACCTTCGGATAATTCTAGTATTGTTCAAACGTTTGGCCCTTAATGGTTCCAAAATCAATGATCTACAACAATTTCTATCGCCCATAAACATTGGCCCATTTGGGTCTTTACGCAATTATTCAGCAAGGATCAGGAGTCTGCAAATGGGAATCACCCTCTTCCACAGAAGAAGACTCCCCAAGAATTTATTCAAAAACCAGACGCGAAATGCATCAACTGTGCCAAAGGATCAAGAACCGAAGCTGTTTCCTATGAATTGCAAACAGAGACATAGCTACACACGAAAAAATCTGGTTCACTCCATGATCACCGAGTCTCTGACCTCTCTATCTGAAACACGAGATTTTTGGAGCGGCAAGAGCGATGCGACTCCAGCTCCAGGAGCACTGGATAACGGCATTTTCCGACCACTCCTCCTGGACTCTTAGGACACAGCGAAACGAGAGGACGTACGCTTGACGAGAGAGAAGTCAGAAGCTTTTGCCCATCGAAGCAAAAGCGACATGGATGAACCAAGAACGTGTGTCTGAAATTTCATCCGGAAATGTGACAACAGGACCACCTGGGCCCAGCATGGAGGACGTGGTCGTGAGGCTTATTAAGTAGTCCAGGCGAACGTCATGAAGTTGGTCATTTCAATACCGGATATGAAGATAAGAATTGAGTTTCGTTACACAAATCATAAAGATATACGTAGGAAAAAAAAGGGTATGTGCATAAATAAGCAATTTCAAGATACAATAAGGTAATTATTGTTCATACATATTAATATCAGGTTTCTTCCGACCGATCGCAAAAAAAAAATTTAACAAATTTATATGTCGAAATATCCTAATTATGACGCTTATGTCATTTGGAACAACGTGATCTTTATCATCTAAATACGTATTGAATCCAAAGAAACATGTATCGAAATTTGAAGTGGGTAATTTGATTTCTAGAAGAGACATGACAAACCACTTTATTACGTCAGAGTTATGTGATTTTACATTTTGCTTTCATGAGAAAGAACGCGAGTATCGTAAATCAACATTATTATCATATGATCGATGAATAGTTCTGAAGCAGCAGATGAAGGTGAATTCTCGGCTACAAATAGCGCCGCATGTACTCTTCGACCGTGACATATTTTATGTCCGGATAGAGCTCAGATGCTTCAACGCCATCTTCTCCGATCTCGAAATTCGCGAGGCATCCCTCGTAGCACACATGGTAGTAATGAGTCAACCCGACTTGTTCCGCGTAGTTTTGCTCTTCATTTAGAAGAAAAACACCCATTAATGAGTTGATCATAGTACATCTACATGCACATGCGTTTGCTATGTACAAAAAACAATATGCAGAGTGCAAGGAAAGCTTTCCACAAGCTGCTTGTAGCAAGACTAGACCTCCTGTGAAGTTAACTTTACCTTTCATTGAAGCCAGAAAATCTTGAGCTGAGATGGAGGACTTCTGCAGATCTTTCCCAGTGAGTTTCTCCCAGATCCGGACGACTTCGAGCTGAGACAGGATGTTCTTAGGTGGCCTGAGATACACAGTCTTGTTGAGAGTCCGAGGGTCGTCTATGCTTTTCATGGTGTACATGGAGATATCGTCTTCGTCAACGTATATTGCTGCGCCATACGGTCGACACACGTACATTGATCATAAACCTTTAGCAGAAAATAGTGAACTAACTTTTCCTTACCAGTGTAACCTTGAAACTAAATTGGAGTGTCAAAAATAAGCAATTGCAGAGACCCGAAAACTATACAATAAGGGTTAACATTGCAGTGAAATAGGCAACTTTTGCGACAGATTGATACCTTTTTTGTCACCATCTCCTAACAACACCACAGAGTCTGTAGATGGGAGGATCTTCCCCGGTTGGCATAGACCGCCGAGGAAGTAGCCAGCGAAGCAATTCGCCGAAACGTACGTGTGCGGAATCCCGGCGTCCTCGATCGCTCTTCTCACCACCATTTTGTCGTCGAATGTCACCCTTCCAGGTTCCATTGCATTGGCCATTGTCGCGGGATCAGTTCCAAATTCAGATGGCAAGAACCTCTGCGAGATTTTTCCGAGTATGAGATCGTATGTCTTCTTCATCGAATGTGATGTACACTCGTCGAACTACAGGAGGTTTCTGTTTTGGAGTTTTGGTGGACTTGTTCAGTTCATCAAAGTATATATGCATTGGCTGCACCGGGGTCTCGATCACCTTTAATTTGTACATTTGACATCCCATAGGAAGACTTTCTTCCAATGATTTTGATCAAAGATTCACTGCTAAATTCAATTGACTACTTAAAAAGGCTAAGAATAATTTCACTTCTCGTACTGATCTTTTCCCAATTTCTTCCTCAGAGTTATTATTTACACATAGTCACGACCTCTGTAACCTACTTGTTCTAAGTAAGAATCTTGCTAGCATAATGGTGCCGTTAGACTGGGTTCCTAATGGTGCTATGTTGACCACAATTTTCATTCCAAGAACAACTGGCTACTGGAAGTTTATAGGATGCCTGATCCTTTTCATAAAATTAAAACAATTCCTTGAAAAGAAAATGAATATTAAGAACCTTTGTTTGTTCTTTCTAACTACTGGTCTTGAATCTCAATCTTCATCCCATCTCTCCTCTATGATCGACTTTGCAGCATGATGTTCTTTTTTTATGACTCAATGTTTTGTTATAATGAAACGTCATTACGCTCATAAAATAAGAATATTCACATTGTACGACGTTTTACTCTTGGTAAATGTCACAATCTCTATATCTCAAAGAATAAAACAAGAAACTTATGACATCCACTTAGTTACAAGAAAACTAAGTAATGATCTAAATAAGAAAGAATTACCATTCTATAAAGTTTTGCGCTTATGACGTAACGTCCAAAACTTTTTGTATACCATCATAATCGTAATGTTAAAAAAATGATATTCTTTCATACTGTATAATATGTTGCACTTGGTAAAAGACAAAAATCGTCAACAGTGATGCAACATAAACAAAAATGCATTTTATGACGTCATATGGACCTTATTACGTCAAACTTAATAAATCTTTATAGAATATTGTAATATATATATATATATATATATATATATATATATATATCATACTTGATAACATCGTCACATCGTAAATTAGCAAAATTTGATTTTTTTTCTTCTCTTTTTTTTTCATACGAGCTACTAGTGGTGTCAACGGTTTGGTTCGGTCCGGTTTCTAAACCAAACTTCGACTCGAACCGAATATGAACTGAACCGAAAAACCGGTTTGGTTCGGTTTTGGATAATAAAAAATAACTATTTTCTTTGCCAAAGCTACGATGATAGAATTTAAGTGGAAAATGTCCCATTAATTTCTTTTGGCTGGTTTAGAGATGACCAACTAAAATCACCATATCTCAAATCGAATAAGAGGCTCTATACGAAAAAGAGAAAAGGATCTAGCAGGAAAAAAAAAAAAGAGAAGAAGAGATAAAGGAATAGAAAGCCATAAGAAAAGGAAAAAGAAAGATAGGAATGTAATCTTGGAAGAGGGATTCTTGATTTCCAAAAGTGTGCTGGAGACTGCACCGTCACTCTTGGAACAGTGATGGTGCAGCTGTATTACCATAACATTCCCGGCCTCTTTGATGGCATCAACAAGATTGAGCTGAAGAAGAATGTGGTGGCTCCGGATGTGCACGCCGGAGATTGCGCACACAACCACATCCACCAGCTTAACCGCGTCGACGAGGCTCCGGTAATCGCTGAAAGAGCCCGGAACAAGTTTCACGCCTCTTCCCTTGAACGACAGCAGCATCTGCACTTTCTCTATGTCCGCGCCGATCTCCGGCCTGTGCAGAACGTACGTCTCGTGCCCTAGCTTCAAGCTCGCGTCCACCAATCTCTTTCCCAGGTACCCTGTTCCACCAATTATCAGGACTTTGATCTTCCCCATCTCTCTCTCTCTCTCTCTCTCTCTCGTGGTGGGGAGAGAAGCCAACTTTAGTGCGCATTTATACAAGCGAGAGTTTCTTTGTTTTTCCTTTTGTTGGGTTTAGCTTGGGAGGAAAACTTGGGGTCACTGTCAGGTGCTGGTGAGAGTGCTTGCTTTGTTTTGAAATTGAAGGTAGCATTGTCGATTCGTTCGCACGAAGCAGAACATCAGTTTTGTTTTTTACTGTAGCAATGAGAGTGACGGTTTGACTCATTTTTAAGATGAAAAAATAGAAGTTCTGTTTTATATATATATGGCCATGCTCTTTGAAGGTGTCATTTGATGCAATGATGCGTGTTTCTAGAATATTACTAGCACTAGTTTGACGCGATGCAGAATGTGTGACATTATTTTAAACATCGATTTTGTCAATCATCTTGATCATCAATTCAGCATATCGATCAACAGATAATATAGGAAACTGTCGGTCAATTAACATCTTAGAATAATTGACCGAGTAGTTTGAAAAAGAAAATTACTTTGAGCTTTTAGAACAAGCTCCTTTTAATTAAAAAGGCCATTTCTGTAGTTGTGAAAAGCTGGCCGGGAGAATTGCCCTTGGGACCAACAAATAGCTATGGTGCTAATTTTGGGATGAAATCAAACGATGGCTCTTGCTATTTTGGCCCGAAATTTGAAAAGACAAAAGCACTATGAATCTTGCTAGTGCAAAGTTATCTGTAACATCCATCATTCTCGGACATGAAGAGCCTTGTTGATGCCATGAAGCACGTCAACGAGGTCGTAAAAGGTGGTCCTCATTTTTTTTTTACTTCTTGTTATTGGAGAATTGTCATAATTAAATGATAATCGATAAATGGTATCATATCACCAAAACTTTTTAAGTCATATCGAATAAAGCGAAATCGTTAGGAATTTTTGCTGCCAACTAAACTATCAAAGAAGGGTCCTCATTTTCTAAGTAAAAACTGTTAATTAAACATCTAAACTGGTTATATGTATGTCCCTAAGCTCACCAATGAAATCGGTCTAATTGTGATCAAGGCCAAAAGCATGTGTGAATCAAGGACTCTCTAAGCCACCCACTTCCATTACACAAGTTAGTGCCTTTTCTTTTCCCCGTTGGAAAATTATTATTAAAAAGCCATACGCGATAATGATATGACATCACAAAGACTGCAAGTCACAAAGCGATTGAATAAAGTGGAATTGGGAGAAAATCTTGTTGCCGACTAGGGGTGAGCAGTCGGGTCAACTCGGGAATCAGACCAAACTGATTGGGTTCCCAGTTTAGGGCGGTGAACACACCACCATCCACCTAGGAGCCAACAGTTATGAATTGCTTCGTCAACACCGTAAGGTTGAAAACGGTTTAACTAACATGGAGAGCAAAAGAAGAAAAACGATTCGGCTACAATACAAATCATGTTAAAGTCAACATTGACCGAGGTGATCATTTGAAAGATCCAAAGACAAGGAGATGGACGGCCACTCGTCCCCCGCCTCAACAAAGCTATGGAAACTTTCTAAAGTTCACTTTTATAAAAGACATAAAAAGTTCAAAATGCTTTGCATTAAATCATAATTTATATTTTAGAGTAAAATTTTAAGGAACTAAAAATTAAGTAGCAGTCATTCAAAATAAACGAAAATCACGTGGATTTCGTTGTTGGAAAAAATAATAGAGGTGCAAATTCGTTAAATGTAAAAGTATATTTCACGTTTCATTGTTTACATGATTTGCCCGGATATAACTTCGTTTTGAATCAAATTTCTAACGTAATTTTGGCGCCGAGTAAGTTATGTTCATGACGTCAACTATAGAATATCTATTCTGTCTGTCTGTCCATCCATCTCTTTTGTATGTACAAAATGGTAACCCTACAAGCGAAAATGGAATACATTATATATATATATATATATATTTATATTTGTGCGCACGCGCACGTCTTTTTCTAGAATTAGGAATTAGGAGAAACTTTTGAAATTGATATATTCCCTTTGACATGTGGTAGTGATACCAAGTAGCTATGTAACTTTTGGATTCGATCGCCGCATCTCGCTTTATTAACACTCAAATAGCTTATCCTTGATTTTTTTTCCCAAAAAAACATGTAATGCGGCGTATGTGTCACTATTTCCTAAATTGACGCCCAAGCAAGCAAGTGTTCCAACCGGAAAAAAGGCCAAACATGCCTTGCAAATTGTGGCTTCAATCATATATCTTATTAAACAGAAATATGAATAAATAGGTAAGTATGTATGAACAATTCTACAGTATTGCTTTGTCAAACCAAAATTTCTTTTGTCTACCTCTGCCGAAAAGAATAGACACTGTTTCTATACATAATTTGCTTTGAGTGCCGATTAGAGCAAAAGGATTAGAGCAAAAGGCTTTTCCACTGACCATTTTTTTTTATTCGGTATGATCCACTGACCATATTTTAATGACACATATGCTCACAAGAAGACATGATGAGTAAGGTGAACAATGATGCAGATATGCCCACTGACTCTTGTTTGGTGAAGAATGTCTTGCAATTGGACCAGCCAAAATTACCAAAAAAGTTTTAAGGCTCCGTTCGTTTGGCGGAAAATGTGACATTCTTGGAAAATATTTTCCGGGAAGTCATTTTCCTGAAAAATGGCATAATTTTCCGGTATTCAGCTGAAATCTAAAAAAATTTCTGAAAACATTTTTCGGTGTTCGGCGACCGGCAGTGGTAGCCGCCCCGACAGCTAGCGGGGAAAGGAGGCCAGCGGAAAATGTTTTCCGCTTTTCAAAAGAGGAAAGCATTTTCCTTACTTTTCTTCATATTTTCACTCATTGAGGGGAAAATGTTTTCCGGGTTAGTTTATTTTCCGCCCCGAACACCAGAAAATATTTTTCTGAAAAATATTTTCCGCCAAACGAACACAGCCTAAATGCATTGTAATTTTCCCACTGCACCAACAAGGCTAACCAAACAGTATTTTAAGCAGACAATATGAAATTGATTATATAATAATGTCGGAAATGGGTATTTCGTGCCGAATGAACTCCTGCTATTGGTAGGTGGGTGCTCTCTTTTAGTAGTTTAAGAATTTAATTTGAAGATAAAGGAGGACTGCCACAAATTATGTTGGTTGCTGCCTTGGGAAAAGAGCTTGTGCCGTGCAAGTTCACTTGATTGATTGCGCCTTGTTCGTTTGCTTAGGGCGCGTTTGGTAACGCTTCTGTTTCTCTATTTTTCTGTTCTTCTGTTCCCTGGAACAAAAAAGGAACAGAAATCTGTTTGGTAATGAATTTTATTTTTCTATTTCCTGGAATAGAAAAGTGGCAAAGAAATAGATTTGGAGCAGAAATAAGAAGTAGAAAAAATCTACTTCTTTGTTCCCAGAAATAAAAATAAAAATAGAAAGGCCCGGTCCTCAAGCCGCGACCTCAGCTCCTCCTCCATCCTCCATTGTCTGCAAACCGTCTCAAAGCACCGGTCCGGTCCATTCTTGGCGGAAATAATAAAAAAATTAATTAAATTATAAAAAATTAAAAAATTCCAAAAATTCATAAAAATCAGAAAAATTCTCAAAAAATCCATAAAAATCAGAAAAACTCAGAAAACCCATAAAAATTTCCAAAATTCCGAAATTGAAAAAATTAAAAAAAATTCATAAAAAGATTTCTTGAAAATAAAAAGAGACAGATTTCGGGAAAGTAAAAAGTTTTAATAAAATTTTTCCCAAAAAAATCAAAAATAAAAAAAATTCACATAATGGCTTAGAATAAATTTAAAAATTCCGAAAATTCATAAAAATTAGAAAAATTTCATAAAAATCCCATAAAAAATTAGAAAATTTAAAAATTCCCAAAATTCATATAAATCAAAAAAATTCTCAGAAAATCCATAAAAATCAGAAAAACTCAGAAAACCCTTAAATATTTGCAAAATTCCGAAATTGAAAAAATTAAAAAAATTCATAAAAAGCTTTCTTGAAAATAAAAAGAGACAGATTTCGAGAAAGTAAAAAGTTTTAATAAACTTTTTCCCAAAAAAATCAAAAATAAAAAAAAATTGACATAATGACTTAGAATAAATTAAAAAATTCAGAAAATTGGTAAAAATTAGAAAAATTTCAGAAAAATCCCATAAAAAATTAGAAAATAAAAAAATTCCCAAAATTCATATAAATCAAAAAAATTCTCAGAAAATCCATAAAACTCAGAAAAACTCAGAAAACCCTTAAATATTTGCAAAATTCCGAAATTGAAAAAATGAAAAAAATTTCATAAAAATTTTCGGAAAAATAAAAAGAAATAGATTTAGGTAAATAAAAAATTTTAATAAATTTTACCCCAAAAAAATATAAAAAAAATTTACATAATGACTTAGAATACCTGTGGTCACCCACTTTGAGTGAATTTAAATTTTTGAGGTGCCCAAGTGATATTTTTAAAGATTCCTTAGTTTAGGGATTAAAAGGGGTTTTAAACCCCTAAAAAGGATTAGACAAACTAATAAACCATGCTTATTGGTCACTTATAACTTGTACTTATAGTTAAATAAAAGATATAGATTTGAATGCAAAAAATTGGGAATAGAAATTTTGTACAGTTACCAAACGCATTTCTGTTCTTTTTCTATTCCAGGAATAGAAATTTTGTGCAATTACCAAACACATTATTTTGCTCAGAAACTCTTCCAGGAAATAGAAATAGAAAAAACTATTTCTGAAAAGAAATTATTCCCAGAAATAGAAACGTTACAAAACGCGCCCTTACTCTAACAATCTTTTGGAACTTTGTCTAATTCTATTCTTGTTTTGTCATGCTTACGATCAAAGTTTCAATTCAATGATAAAAGTGAAGCCATTGTACCATGAAGTTTTTGTAGAACGAGTTTCTTCTTTTCTTGTCTCTCCTAAATAAAAAATTTTAGTTTGTTGAACCTTTAATTTTGTTTAAATTGCATGCTTCTAACTTCAGTGCTAGTCATTTGAAATTGGGATAAATACTATCTTATTCTTTTTAGTTTGTCAGGTTGACATTATCTATAATATTTCATGTTGCTTTTTTTGGTTATAAATTCAACTCTAGCTTTCGTTGTGATTTATGTTGTATTTTTAGTTCTAATTGTTAGAAAAAAAATTTGTACAAAACGCCACCCGAACTTTGAGGGTATTACACATTTACCCATGAATTTTCAACTATTACACATTATTTTCTCAACTTTTATTTTGTTACGGTCGGTAATCCTTTGTTATGTTTTCCATTAGTATGTGTCATGTACGTGACTTTCATGGAGCAAATGGGTACATTCATCTCTTTTTTTTGCGAAAATTTTAAATCAGTACCCAAAGTGAGGTTATTTTCTCAAAAAAGGGTTCAAAGTGGACATAGTACCAAATAGGGGTACAAAGTCCCCAATCGGTTTCAAATATGAGTCCGAAGCGCCCAATTAGCCTCAAGTAAGGGCCTGAGTTCACCAGCCGGTCAAATGCTCACCGACCGATAAACACAGGACTATTCCGGCGATCGGAACAAGGGCAGTTTCATCTTTTACTTTTTATTTTTTTTTGTTTCTTTTTTCGTTTTTTTTGTTTTTTTTTTTCCTTTTCCTTTTCCTCTCTTCCCTCCGCCGACCATAGCTAGGGTCGGCAAAAGTCACTGGCCTTAGGCAAAGGCTGCCCTCGCTAGCATCAGGGAGGGCCGCCCTTGCTTGGGTTGGGCGGGCGAGGGTCGACCCTCGCTAGATCCTGCGAGGGCGAGGGTTGCTCTAGCCGGATCTGGCAAGGGTTGCCCTCGCTCACCCAGCCCAAGCGAGGGTGGCCCTCGCCCAACGATAGCTAGGGCAACCTATGGTCGAGCGAGGGAACGTCCCTCACCGGATCTAGTGATGGTCACCCTCACCCACCCAGCCCAGGCAAGGCAACCCTCGCCCGACCCTGGGTTGCCCTCTCCCCACGCCGGCGAAGGCAACCTCCACCTAAGGCGAGCGACCTCCGCTGGCCCCGGCTATGGCCAGTGAAGGGAAGAGAGGAAAAAAAAAAGAAAAGAAAAAGGAAAAAAAAATAGAAAAAGGAAAAAAAACAAAAAAAATTAAAAAGTAAAAGACGAAACTGTCCTTATTCCGATCGCCGAAACAATCACGTGCTTGTCGGCTGGTGAGTATTTGACTGACCGGCGAACTCAAGCCCTTACTTAAGACTAATTGGGCTTTTCGGGTTCTTATTTGAGACTGATTTGGCACTTTAGATCTTTATTTGATACTATGTCCACTTTGGACCATTTTTTAAGAAAATGACCCCACTTTGGGTACTGATTTGAAATTTTCCCCTTTTTTAATGAAAATATCTCTTTCACCCTTGATTTTTGTAAAAATTAAAAAGCAAAGAAAATGGAGAAAAATAAACTAACTAAAACATTAATATAAAAAAATAAGCATAATCGATTATATTAAAAAATAAATTTTATCAAGACTTGATGAAAATATTAATAGAACTAATAAAAAAATTATTAAAAGAAACACAATTAAGTATAAAGGAAAAAGGCTCAATAACAAAAAAGATGAAGCGACAAAAATTGGGTACTCATTATGTTTTAATTGTCGATGTAAAAAAATATTTACTCAATAAAAAATATTTTTGTCCAAATAAAAAATAAAAAATACTTATAAAACCACCTTAGATTGAGATAATCATTTCCTTTTATCAGTTGAGGACATGTTTCCATTTATTTTTTGAAATTTTTTTGTTATAAATTTACATTAGTTAACCCTTTAGAGTTGCTACATTGATCGCATTGTGACAAGTTCTAATTGTTTTATGTTGTTGATATTTATTGTTTCTACTATTTTTAGTTGGTTTAGTGTTCTCTCATTTTCTATGTTTTCATTCTTTTGCGACAATCAAGGTTAAAAAAGAGATATCCTCAAAAAAATGATATGAGAATATACTTTTGCTCCTTAAACATGTGCTTTGCACATGCCAATGGAAAAATAACCGAGGATTTACAGCTGCAACAAAATGAAAAAGTACTGCGTATTATGTAACGGTTGAAAGTTCAAGGGCAAACTTGTACTGCCCTAAAATTTTATGAGGCTTAAAATTGCTTGAAGTAAATTTTCTATCCTTCTTATTTCTTCTGTTTCTTCTTGGAACTTACTATACTTTTTTTCTAGTTTATTTTTTCAGTATGGCTTTTCTTACATAATACAATATGTAATAAAAGATATTGCATCTGCAGAATCATATTTAGTTGTAGACTCAACATTTTGTCCAGTCATCTTATCTTTACCATATTCTTTTTGGTTGAACTTGATCTGAACACTTGCTCTCCTGCAATTTGCAAATTGGAAAGTTCTAGTAGAGAAGTCATAGTCTTCGAACTTTATTTAATTTTTACAGATAGATAAACAGATGATGCATTCGGTTGTGTGAGCCGTAATGCAATCGAAGTGTGCTGTGCAGAAATTCTTGCACTGATGTTTCCATCATTTATGCATCAGGAAAAACGAAAATTTCCTCCTCTAACTTGCGTTGATCTTTGTAATTTGGTTCTTCGTATGAGCAATGGACTTTGTAACTTACTCAATTTCCGCAATCAAATTTTTTTTTTGAAATGATGACATGACTCTACTAAGAAAGCTATTTTTCTCACGTCTTTGTCAGGGTGCTCGCATCTTCTCTCTCCATATTAAAAGTTGTATACATCAGCGCCGACGTCCACGTCAGCCAAATCAAGTCAAAACTAGCTAGAATGACTGAATTGGCGTAAAAACAAAAGGTTTATGACTCAATTGGTATCAATGCAAAAGTTTTAAGACTTTTCTGGCACTTGTCCCTCCTGTTAGTAACTCACCAATCAGGAAATTGTCTGGAATGAGTTTCCTCTAACTGAAGATGGAGGAAAATCATGTTCCCCATATACAATATAGACACGGTAAAAATTTTTTGGATTCGTGAAAAAGAGTTGATTAAGTGGTAAAACAATCAGGAATCTCCTAATCTAATGTGGGTCTCATATCGATATCTCCTCTCCTCCGCACAGCGACCCCCTAATCCAATGTGGTTCCCAGATGCAAACACGTGAAGTGATCAATCATGTGAAAGTAGGTCGTTCGTTTACGTCAGTTTGGAGTGGGAGAGAATCATTACTTGTAATATATGTATGGATTCAAAATATCCGCAATATCTTGTTAGGTGAGATCGTGTCATATTTTAAGTGTCAATATCAGAGTGAGAGCTCACGTAGGTTCACCAGTATCCCCATAATTGTCTGCACAAACATCACCATTATGTCACACGTGTACCCGATTAAAAGTGTAATCAGTAGCTACATGTCTCGTCTAAATCAGGACTCCAAACATATTTCGGCTGGTGGTGAAATCTATCAAGGTCGAGACTTTAGCTTGGTCGAGTCATTTAGCCGAGTTCAACTTTATGATAGCAAATTGACCTCCTAGAAACGTGTCTTTTTTCATAAACCAAATGGTCAAAGAACAACACTTCTGTAATTTCTATTTGGTAATTCGTGGAAGTGTTTGAGACTGTATTGCCCTTGCAGCTGTTTTTCTTGATGAAGATGATATCGCAACGTACGCAATTAAGACAATTGATGATCCGAGAACGCTGAACAAGACGGCGTATCTGAGGCCACCGGAGAACATTCTGTACCAAAGACAACTGGGGGAGATGTGGGAGAAGCTCAGTGGAAGGACGCTGGAGAAGAGAAGCGTTTCTGCAGAAGATTTCCTTGCTTCCATGAATGGTATTTACCTAATGTTATCTCCTTCTTAGATGGAATGAACTTTTACCTGATCATAAGAAGATTTCGATGTACTTACAACACATGAGAGCTTATATAAGGTACACGGTCGGTGTGAACAATACATTCCAATGGTAGTCCGGATCGACAGACATGTACATGAGATAGTCAATTTTTTTCAATTTTTTTTTTGGTTACGAGATAGTTACTTAATTGAGACACTCATGATTATTAAATTAATCCCCCCTCCCCCACTAGGTAGAATCTAGCCTTGGAATTTCCCCTGGGTTCCCTGACTACGCAAACGATAAACATGTCATGCAATGGCGATTATGCTTCTTAATGCTGACGGAGAACCTGGCAGAAGTCCTCTGTATATTTATCATCAAGAGTGACCTGCTGCATAATTTCTTACTACATTAGCTTCAGATCTATGGTAGATCATATTTAGCTAGTTTTGATCTATCCTTTTGTTTCAGGACTGGGTTATGCAGAGCATGTGGGTGAGTGGGGAATTTCTACCACATATTCTATGAAGGCTGTCTGACAAACTCTGAAATTGGGGAAGCTGGAGGAGAAGCTTCCCGGCTTTATCCTGACGTTCAATACACCCGCATGGATGAATACCTGAAGATTTATGTATGATCGTACGAGGAAGCATTTGAACCAATCAGAGTTCACTCAAGCTATCGAAATAAAAATCTTGATTTTTCTATAATGATTCCATCATTTCTGTTATTAAACAACGGTTTAAGCCGAGATTTTCGATTTATGATTGTGTTCTTTTTGGTCTCAGGAGAAAACAAAGACCATCTCAGAGTATTCCTACAATGATCCTAGCTAAGGTTTTCTGGGTTATTCAATCTGTTTTTTGTAATTAGTGAAATTAAGATAACTCCGGCACATGGGGATTTACAAGAAGAACAGGCTTGCGCATTTCTCATGACTCGACTTAATGGTTCAGGTATTGCCAATAGGAAATCTTTTGTTTCATGATGTTACTCCTAGTGATCTGAGAATGTTCCAGTTACAGAGAAGCAGAAATTCACGTATTCCTTGTCTGTCATTACAATAATATTCCCACTATGCATTTGTTAGGAAGCCCCATTTAGCCCTTCCCTACCTATCCGCATCGTGTGACAATCAATCTGTTTCTTGCATATATCAACATACCCGACATTTTCCTTCCTTTTTTTTTGTATTGGTTGGGTCATACAAGACACCCCTTGAAGCCTTTTCGTAGGGCAGTTTCCTCGAGGTTCCTCCCTATAAAGACGAGCTTGTTCATCCTCTTCTCATCAGGACCCCATATTTTTGCCGGACAGCCATCCAGCATCGAATCGACCCCTTGAAAGAGAGAGGCAATCTATGAAGTCAAACAAAATGAGGTTTCAGACCACAATGACTGGAAAGAAGTTGGTATACCAATCACAGACAATACACCCTTCATTCTGAACAAGTCCTCCCCTTTTTCGGCAATCAGCCTGTTAACTTGTGCCTCGAGTTTCGGCCAATTCGATGGATGGATGCAATCGATCCGAACGATTTCTAGAAGCGTGACGAAATCGTTTAAGTTGGTCAGAATTTCTTCACCAACTTTGTCAGAAAAGAAATATCTGAAGTCGTGTTCCTGAAGGGAACTCCGCGCGAAATGACAGAGAGCTGGTCTCTCTGTCTTTGACTCTCGCACGCGACTGAAGCAAAGTCAGAGGGAGACTTACTTCAGCTGATAAAAGGAGGTCTCAATCTTTGCATTAAATGAAAGAAGGTCCCACAAGCTTCTCTTTCTTGGTTTTACATAGAAACTCCATCGCAAGAAGGATTGACCAAAAGAAAAAGTTGCGGGCTTGTTTTGTCTTCTTTCATTTACTTCTTTGTTTCTTTCCTGAGCTATTTTCTTTGGTTGTAAAGGAAAGAACAATGAAAGCTTTCACGTGCGCGTTAATTGAAGGAGCTGAACGTCAATGGACATGATCCGTGAAGACGGCGAGCTGCCTCTTCTTAGGATTATCTTCAAAGATTATGGGCGCACTCTCGACTTCCTTCTCTTGAAATTGCTCCTCACTTCTACAAAAGCAAGAGAGGGAAGAAGCGAGGTGAGAGACTCTAGAGAGCTCCGGAAACGAAACGAAGAGGAGAGCTCTCAAGGGACCGAAAGAGAATTGTGCCGAGAGTGAGTCAATTGAGTTGAGTCGTTAAACACTCTAAATATTGAGTATATATATTAGGATTGAGAAACATTCGAGTGTGAAGGTAATTGTAATCCTACAATTCTTCGATTTATTAATGGATTATTTGCTTGCTCTCTCCACAAACGTAAATTTTAATATTCGGACCGAATCAAGTAAAATTTTTCGTGTCCCTTTATTGTTCCTTGTTTTATTCCTGTCTATTTCTATAGCTCCCGATATAATTGCAAAGTAACGATCCGTTTCCACTGCGTCACCGATTTTACAACACAGCCGCTCTTACCAATCATCAACCTAATCCATGGACATTGCCTGTGAGAGACTTGTTTGAACAGCTATCATCAGGGGCAAAAGCAAACTGCAAGTGCTCGAACTCAAACAACATATGGGACACAAATTCGCATGCACATCATTGGCCAGTGATGAATACAGAAATTTATGCAAATTCCAAGGCCTCATCATAAACCAAGAGTATTAAGCTTCTATCTCAAAGCACAGATGAGAAAACATGTCTTATAAAAATTTTTAAGATCACTGGCCATTATTTGAAAGTCTTCACATATTTGAGTAGTTTTATTAGTAAATCCACACTTTACTTGAACGAGAAGTGTGAAAGTGTGAAAGTGGTCACCTGAGCCAAGCTGCCAAATACAGTATTGGCTTACAATTTTTCTTTAGCTTCAAATGAAGCTGAGGCTAAATAGAGACGATGAATATATCGTTGGATTTGAAGATAGACATCTTTGTTATATGGATTTCTGGGGTATCGTGCCATATAAGACACAATCCATGTAATAAAAGGGAAGTAAAAAAAGCTCTTGACGCAGTATCATTCTTAAGTAGACACGAAACATCACTACACCCAACCCCCCCCCCCTCTCTCTCTCTCTCTCTCTCTCGAGAAAATCTCTCTCTCTCATCATCATCATCATCTAGCTCTCCAATAATCCTCACATCACATGGTGAAGAGCAAGGTCCTCGTCGTCGGTGGCACCGGCTACATCGGCCGTAGGCTCGTGCGGGCAAGCCTGGACCAGGGCCACCCTACGTACATCCTCCAGCGGCCAGAGATCGGCCTCGACATCGACAAGCTCCAGACGCTGCTGTCCTTCAAGAGGAGCGGTGCCCACCTCATCGAGGGCTCGTTCTCAGACCCGAGGACGCTCGTCGACGCCGTGAGGCAGGTCGACGTCGTCATCTGTGCCATGTCGGGCGTCCATTTCCGGAGTCACAACATCCTGATGCAGCTCAAGCTCGTGGAGGCCATCAAAGAAGCTGGAAACGTTAAGGTAATTAACCTTACGTGAGATCCAATTTCTCTCTTTTTAGAGCAGTCCTTGTTGTCTTTCTACTATTTGCTCATTTCTTTCGTATAGCATAAATCTCCGAATATTTGTGAAAATATATTTTTTTTAACCTTTGGAGTACTGAAGGAAATATAATCGTCCAATTTTCAACTCGTGATAGGACTTTCGTATTCGAACAGGAAAAATAGAGTAAACACTGTCGGCGTAAAGAAAGCTCTACATAAGCGTTCTTATGTACCCTTATGTTGAGGGTTTTAATCGTTCGCTCTCGGACTATCCATCAAATTTAAAGTAAAGGAGATTGCTCGTGGAAAGAAAAATAACGTTGATGGTGGAAGTTGTAATTACTCATTTGAATATCCATATGGTTTGCAAATTCTGATACAAGTATGTGCGTTATTTGATTGTCACATTTGGAGGGTCCAAGCGTGTGATTTGTTCAGAATAGTGCGCGCGCGAGCGTCTATATATTCATATATAAGTCTAGTTCTAGTTCTTATTATGATTAATTATTCACACTACCTAGTGAAAAACTTCGACGACCATTTAGCTAAACTCATTTCACTAAATCGGATTTATCAGGTATCAGGAAAGAGTATGATTGCGGTTCTACGTGGTTAGAAGGTTATATACATATAGAAGACCATCTCCTTTACAAAAAAAATTACTGGGCGATGATTTCATGATTTCAGGATTATTGTAGCTGACAACCCCTCGGCTGCAATAATGAAGAGCAAAATATAAAACCATTCAGCTACCATACAAGCCATGCCAAAGTCAAAACTGACTAGTTTGGGCCATCGCATTATCCGCACAATTTGAAGCTTTGCTATTGTAATTTTCTTTTGTCACAGACATGTAACGCCGCGTGTCGCCAGTGACCTAATTTGACGTCCGAACAAGCAAGCGTTCCAACCAGAAAGGGCCAGACGTGTCTGGCAAACTATGGGTTCAATTATTCATCTCGTGTTATAATAAAAGACAGATGAATAGATTGGTACATATGCATGAACAATTTTTTAGATTTCCGATTGTGTTGAAAAGCTTGCTCCACTGACCATAGTTTAAAAACAAATATGCTAAAAAGAGAGATCACGTTAAGAGGTGACAATGATACAGATAAGGCCGACCAAACAGTATTTTAAGCAGACAATATCAGATTGATTGAAATGATAATGCTAGAAATAGATATGCATGCCTTTTGAGCTACTACTATTGGTGGGTGGGTGCTCTTTTTATAAGTCAATGCATGTTCCCTTGACACGCCCTGATTGTTGCTCGATCTAACAATCTTTTGAATCTTTGTAAAATTCTACTGTTGTTTTGTCATGCTTATGATCAAAGTGCGGGAATTTTTGTTATATGGGAAATTTTTGTAGAACAAGTTCCTTCTTGTCTTGTCTCTCTCCTAAATAAAAACTTTTACTTTGTTGTACCGTTAATATTTGATTTAAATTGCATGCTTCTAACTTTAGTGTTAGTCATGTTCTTATATTCCTTTTAGTCTGTCAGGTTGATATCATCTGTGATATTGCATGTCACTTTTTTTAGTTATAAATTCAACTCCAACTTTGGTTGGGATTTATGTAATGCTTCTAGTTCTAACTGATAGCGAAAATTACACGAAACTTCCCTAAACCTTTGGGATTGTACATATTTACTCGCAAATTTTCAACCGTATCCTCTGAATTTTTATTTATTTACAGCTATTAACCCTCCGTTATATTATCCGTTAGTATGTTTAAGGGAAAATGACACAAATGACCCTAAATTTTGGTCGGACGTGCAATTTTGTCATTAAACTTTTAAGTTGTTCAAATGTGGTCTCTGAACTTGAGCACAATGTATAATATCGTCCCTTGACTTTTAATCTGTTCAATATAATGCTTGAGCTATTAGTAAATGCTCAATCTAGTCCCTTTAATATATGAAAACGACACAAAAAGAAGGACTACATTAAACATTTATCAATAGTTTAGAAACCACATTAAACAAATTAAAAATTCAAGGATGACATTACATATTGGGCCAAAATTTAAAAATTACATTGAATAAAAGTTCAGAGACAACATTTCACATTGGATTAAAATTCAGGGACCTTTTATATTAATACCCTATGTTTAATGCACGCGCCTTTTAAGGGATGAAAGTGTATTTCATCTCATTATTTGAAGAAGATCTCTCTTATCCTTAATTGCTGTAAAAAATGAAAAATATACAACTTAGCAGAAAACTAAATTAACTAAATATTAACAAATGAGTATCAATAATATTAAGCAAGAAGAATTTTTCAAATTTGATAAATATATCCACTTTAGTAGAAGTAAATAAGATATTAAAAAAATTAAAGCAAATTAAAAAAAAAGCTCAATAATAAAAAGTTTCATGATAAAAATTGGTCGATCGTTATGTATATATAAAGGGTTAATAAATGTAAAATAATGATTATCAAGAAAAATATATAGCAAATAATAAAAGGAATCGTGTACTCAATTAATGAACGGAAACAATTTTCGGAATCTAAGGTCACTTTTTAAGTATTTTTTATTGATTAATATTTTTTATCAGTTAAACATTTAGCGTACACAATGACTATCCAATTTTTGCCATTTGACCTTTTTGTTATTGAGGCATTTTTCCTTTATACTTAATTGCGTTTCTTTTTCTTGAATTTTTTTTATTAGTTCCATTGATATTTCATCAATTTTTATTAAATTTCATATTTCAAAATTATTAGTGATACTTATTTTTCTGATATTAATTTTTTAGTTAATTTATTTTTCTTCATATTTTTATTTTTCTTTCTTTACAGAATAAAGGGTGAAAGAGATTTTTCTATAAAAAAATGAAATGAAAAAAATACATTTACCCCTTAAATCACGTGCATTGTACATACTAGCAGAAAAATAACGAAGGGTTAACGGTTATAACAGCATGAAAATTTACGCATACTATGTAATTGGTTGAAAGTTTGATGGCAAAAGTATACTACCCTAAAATTTGGTGGGCCCTTTTGTCGAATCTTCCGTAATTGTTAATTATTTTTCATTTTACTTGCAATTGCTTGAGGCAAATTTTCTATCCTTCTTATTTCTTCTATTTAATGGATGAAATCTTATGTACATTTTCTAGTTTATCTTTTTAAATATGGGTCTTGATATAAAAGTACAATATGTAATAAGATATTGCATCTGAAGAATTATGTTTAGGTGGAGACTCAACGTCTTGTACATTCATCTTACCTTTGCCATGTACTTTTTTGAACTTGAAATGAACACTTGCTCTCCTGCAATTTGCAAAATGGGAAGTTCTAGTGGACAAGTTATAATCTTCAAACTTTACTGTATTTTTATAGATAAATTAAAAGATGATACATTCGTATGGGTGAGCAAATCACAAAAGTTAGAACAAATTAGAAATTATGTTAAAACAACTAATTTAAGAAGTTGTGACTGTGAACGATTGCCCAAGAAGTAAATTATGTGCTGATGGGTATAGTATTGGTTAGACATTGTAAATTTATGTGACACGTAATGCAATCGAAGTGTGTTTGTGTAGAACTTCGTGCACAAATGCATCAGGATAGACGAAGAGTCCCTCCTCTTACGTGTGTTTATTTTGTTATTCTCTACTTGAGGCGATGGATTCTCTAACTTGTTCAATTTGTTCAATAAAATTCTTTTATTACCTAAATTGCTAACGTGACATTGCTAAGAAAGCTATTTCTCTCAAGTCATTGTTATGATGTGTGCATCTCTCTCTCTCAATTTGTGTTTTGCTAATGTACCGTCACATCGGCATCATGTTAAAAATTGTTGTCCATCAAATACATTACTGATGTTTTTAGTGATTCTAAATTTATGCAGCGATTCTTGCCGTCGGAGTTCGGGACAGACCCATCCCGCATGGGTCATGCAATTGAACCGGGAAGGGTGTCGTTCGATGAGAAAATGGAGGTGAGAAAAGCAATTGAGGAGGCTAAGATCCCCTTCACATATATCTCGGCGAACTGCTTTGGTGCTTATTTTGTGGGCAATCTCTCTCAACTATCGAGTCTCACTCCTCCAAAAGACACTGTATATCTCTATGGAGATGGGAACGTCAAAGGTATGTGAGGTGCATAACCCTAGTTTAGGCATAATAACAAGGGTTATAGTTTCATCCACCCCGAATCGTCGCAAATTTCCTATGACCATGCCTCTGATTGATGGATTACAACCATACGATGCCATAGTTGTAACCCACCAATCAAGAAATTGATTGGAGCGAGTTTTCTCCAACTAGAGACAGACGAAAACATGTTCCCCATTTACAATATAAACCCGGTAACTTTTTATGTAAACATATGAAAAAAAAGGGTTGATTAAGTGATAAAATTATCGGAATCAGGGCCTTGAGAAACCTTAAGTCTCTTGTTCGAATTCTTCTCGGCACAACGACCCCCTAATCCAATGTGTTTCCCAAATGCTAACATGTGAAATGATCAATTCATGTCAAAGTAGGTCATCCGTTTATGTCAGTTTGGGTTGTGAGGGAATTATGACTTGTATTTTGTGTATGGATTCAATCATTCTGCAATGTCTTGTAAGGTGAGATTGTGTCATATTTTAAATGTTCATCTCATGTCAATATCCCCATAATTGTATCCTATAACATCTCCATCATATCACACGTGTACCCGATCAAAAGGGCAATCAATAGCTACATATCTAATCTAAATCAGGAGTTATATTTCGACTGCTCATCAAATCTATCAAGGTCGAGACCTTAGCTTAGTTGAGTCATTTAGCCAAGTTCAACTTTATTACAGCAACTGCCTTCCTAGAGCTATGTCTTTGTTACAACCGACTAGTCAAAGAGCAACACTTTTTTTTCCCAATTAAGACACAAGTATGCATGACTATGTTCAAGTCATGAAAGTGTTTGATACTGCATTATTCTTGCAGCTGTTTTTCTCGATGAAGATGATATTGCAACATACGCAATCAAAACAATTGATGATCCGAGAACACTGAACAAGACGGTGTACCTGAGGCCACCAGAGAACATTCTGTCGCAAAGACAACTGGTGGAGACGTGGGAGAAGCTCAGTGGAAGGACCCTGGAGAAGATAAGCATTTCTGCAGAAGACTTCCTTGCCTCCATGAAAGGTACTTACCTGATTTATTGTTTTGTTAGATGACTTGTACTTTTGTAGAATTTAGTGTTGGAATATCTTAAGTTCACTAAACATGTCATGCAATGGTGATTATGCTTCTTAATGCCGACGGAGAACCTGATAAATATCCTTTGTATATTTACACCATCAAGAGTGACCTGCTACATGATTTCTTACTACATTAGCTTCAGATCTATGGTAGATCACATTTAGATAGTTTTGATCTATCTTTTTGGTTCAGGACGGGGTTATGCAGAGCAAGTGGGAGTAGGGCATTTCTACCACATATTCTACGAAGGCCGTTTGACAAACTTTGAAATTGGGGAAGATGGAGAAGAAGCGTCCCAGCTTTATCCTGAAGTTCAATATACCCGCATGGATGAATACCTGAAGATTTATGCATGATCGTACTAAGAAGCATTTGAACCAATCAGAGGTCACTCTCGCTATCAAAATAAAAATGTTGAATTCACTATAATGATTCTATCATCTCTGTTATTAAACAATGGTTTGAATTTTCGATTTATGATCGTGTTCTTTTCGGTCTAAGGAGAAAACAAAGATCATCTCAGAGTATTCCTACAACAATCCTAGCTAAGGTTTTCTGGGTTATTCAAAAGCTGTTCTTTGTAATTAGTGAAAATAAGATAACTCAGGCACATGGGAATTCACAAGAAGAGGCTTGATCATTTCTCATAGCTCTTACTTAGAAATTCAGGTATTGCCAATAGGCAATCTTTTGTTTCATAATATAACTACCAGTCATTTGAGTATATTCCAGTTACAGAAAAGCAGCAGTTCATGTATTCCTAGTCTATCATCATAATAGTATTCCCACCGTGCATTTGTTAGGAAGCCCTCCTTAGTCATTCCCTACCTATCGGCATCATGTTATAGTTAATCCGTTTCTAACATATATCAACATATGTGACACTTTCATTCTTTCTATTTTATGTGGTCGGGTCATACAAGACACCCCTTGAAGCCTTTTCGAATGGCAGTTTCATTGAGGTTCCTCCCTATAAAGACGAGCTTGTTTATCCTCTTCTCATCAGGACCCCATACTTTTCCCGGACAGCCGTCCAATGTGGAATGGACCCTCTGAAAGAGAGGCAATTTTTGAAGTAAAATAAGCTGAGGATTTAAACCAAAATGGCTAGAAAGAAGTTAGTAAACACAAATAGTGGAACCTAGAATACGTGTCATTGCTCATAACCGGTCATTGACAGTACACCCTTCATTCTGTACAAGTACTCCCCTTTTTCTTCAATCAGTCTAACAATCATCAACCTATTCCATGGACATTGCATATGAGAGACATGTTTAAACAGATATCATCAGAGTTGAGCAAAAGCAAACTGCAAGTGCCAGAATGCAAACAACACATGGGACACTAATTCGCATGCACATTATTGGCCAGTGACGGATACAGAAAGATTAATGCAAATACCAAGGCCTCATCAGAAACCAAGAGTATTAAGATTCTATCTCAAAGCTCAGATAAGAAAAAATGCCTTACCAACCTTTTCAAGACCACTGGCCATTATTTGAAAATTTTCGCATATTTAAGCACCAACCATTAGAAGTCAAAGTACATTCTTAGTTTTAGGAGTACACGCACCTACACTTTACTTGAACGACCAATGACCAAGCGTCAAAGTGCTCTCCTGAGGCAAGCTGCCAAATACAGTATTGGTTTATATGTCTCCAAGTGAAAAGTGCAGACTGCAATGTTCATTCAACCCAACTAGAAACGATGTAGTTGAGATGCTCATTAGGCCTCCGAATCCTCTTAATGTTGTCTTCATAGATAGTAAAAGGGTCCAAAGGGGAGACACATGCTCTATAGTTGAGGAAAAGTTGAAGTGTAAAGTTAAATTTATGCCCGAACCCAAGGCAGAAATTTGCAGAAATTTTCAAAACAATTTTTCTCACTCGGTCTCCTCACAATATTTCTCCTGCAGGTTCTCTGCTTTTGCTACGTTTGATGACTGCAGTAGAATTGATCTACCAATGAATTTTTAAAAGTATTGCACAGGGCTAAACTAGTTAGCACAGATATCAGTAGCAGTCCCGCAAGAAAAAAAAAGCCAAAATCCATTGGACAACTTGTCAAGAATTCATCAAAAAAACACTATCGTCATGCATTCTTAATGGAGCTAGCAAGCCAACTGCACTCACTGCTTGCTGCTGGCTCCCGAATGGCAATGGCCTGGGCTGGCACTTTGGCCCTCAGTACCATGACATATGCGCTGACCAGACTGCAGTACACCTCGTGCCACCCGTAGTTACGAGAAACAGGGGGGCAGTCCATGGACATAAAAATTATTTGGATATGTTTTCTGTGACTTTGTGTGCAGGTTGACAAGGGTTAAAGAAGAGTAGACCTGTCTAACAGGTTCAGGTACCCGGCATAGTAATGGCCAGATACCCAGCCAGGTCTGGCCGGACGCCTGGCTGTGCAGTTTAAATTTGAATTTTGCCCTCTCAACCTAATGGTTGTTCGGGTGCAGACATCGGAAAGTCTTGATGTTGAAAAATTAGTCATTTGAAGTGTTAATAAAGGCCAAGTAGATTGTTAATATCAGCGAATGCAATGTAGCAACGTGCACGATGAAAACAATCGATGATCCGAGGACACTAAACATTCTCCCCCTGTGACTTAGAATTGCTTGCCTCCATGGAAGGCAATTATTTGCTTGTGAAAATGAGTTCACAATTAGTAACCTTCCGTATACACTGCAAAGGTTAATACATGGCTTCAAGATTATACATACAAAATCTCATTTGTCGGCTTGGCTCCACTCATAAGTCGTAACCTCAAAGCTCGAAATTCGATTCAAACTCGATCAAGTGCTTTTTTCTCCGTTCGAACTCAACTCGATACAAAACTTGACATACTTGAGCTCAACTTGATAAGTATATAAAATCCAACATTCTTGACTTTGCTTGATTGACCGAATCTGACTTGGCTCAAAATACTCGCATTCCCTCTTTTCGTTTGTTTCTAGTATTAGATGGTCCAAATGTAGTAATACCATTGAATGGGCTATGGAAGAGAGTCATGAATGCCTGAGACAAGCATGCTTTCCCACAACTATGGCCTCATTAGCCTCAAACGAGGGACGGTCTTTTAATCTCCAGACACCCATGTATCCGTTTCATAAAACTTTTAAGTCTCTGAAATTTTCTGATCCAGTGAATCCACAGAGTGGTAAATGAAGAGCATAATCACATAACCAACTCATCGCATCAAGCTAACAATACCATTTTAAGTATAAAAAACGAAACACTCAACTAAGCTTGCAAGCCGATCGAATCAAGTATCGTTAGGCTCGAACTCAGCCCAACATGTTACTCGTGCTCAAGGAATCGAGCTGATCTCGAGTAAGCGAAAAAGTCCAGCGCGAGGAGCTTGACTTGCACCCAGCGAAAAAAGTCGAGCACGACGAGCTTGACTCACTTGCACCCCTTGGACTCGAGCGCAATCTTAATTCAACTTTAAAATTGGGGAAGATGGAGAAGAAGCTTCCCAGCTTTAGCCGGAAGTTCAATACACCCGCATGGACAAATTCCTGAAAATCTATGCATGAAAGAACTAAGAAACCATATGAATCTGGATTTAAAGTTCTTAATCGTGAGAGATTCTGTTCTATGTCTCTTCGTGATCAAGAGGATGGTTTAAGCTAATATATTCCGATTGGCTTTCAATCTCCCAAGAAATTAAAGACGTTGTGATCATAGAGTTCCAACAATCGACTTTCGCGATCAAAGTTCGAAAATTGCCTGTCTTCGCGTGGTTTTTTCTCTCGTTGGTGTAGGGATGAGGAAAGGTGACTAATGCCGGTGATTTCCTCTAAACATTATCATAAGGATCTCACCTTCATTAGGTAATATTCTGTTTGAGCAATAAGTACTCTGCAACACCCGTGACCTGGAACTCTGAGGTTAGCGAGCTCGTTACCTCAACCCCATCAAGACGCTAGTAATTAGGAAGTCTCTCTACACAAAGTATGTTGCAGCTAAGCAACACCAGCACGAGAAGTTTAAAGGTTCACTCACAACATTGTCCGGCCTCTGCCTCTGCATGCTAACTATTCCATGACAAGGAATCTTCATAAAACTTTCTAGGAAAGAGTTTTTTCGCAATTGGGTTTAAGAGATTCGGACAAGTGTTTAATTATTGTCGTACGAGCCACTGGTACTGTTCAATCGATGGGTAATCAAATAGTAATTAGGCACAAAGAAAGAAGATTTAAGGTGGTAAAAAAAATTAGGGGTTCAATAGCTATAATAATAGCAAATCAGATCTGGTAATTGGCATTATTGCGCCTCTATATTGACGACTTTGATCTAATGTTGGTCCAAGTCCATTTAATGTAACATTAACTGCATTGGATCCCTTAATTCGTCCAATCTTTTTTAGAATAATTTGTTATATGGATTTCTGTGGTATCATGCCAAATATAAGGCGCAATCCATGTGATAAAAGGAAAAGGACACTTGACGCAGTCTCATTCTTAAGTAGTTAATAAAGCACCAACTCAAGATTAATTTGCAAGATTTGACGATTAAGACACGAAACCTCTCTCTCTCTCTCTCTCTCTCTCTCTCTCTCTCTCTCTCATATATACCCTCTCATTTCTCTATTCATCAACTCAAAGAACTAAGATAGCTCTCCCATAATCCTCACATCACATGGCCAAGAGCAAGGTCCTCATTGTTGGCGGCACCGGCTACATCGGGCGGAGGCTTGTGTGGGCAAGCTTGGACCAGGGCCACCACTACAAAAAAACATGCAATTTGCGACGGAAATTTGCGACGGAAAAATGGCCGTCGCAAATTTGCGACGGAATTTGCGACGGAGCTTTTGTCCGTCGCAAATTTGCGACGGAAAAATTTCCGTCGCAAATTTGCGACGGAATTTGCGACGGTGGTTTCATTCCGTCGCAAATTTGCGACGGACAAAAGCTCCGTCGCAAATTCCGTCGCAAATTTGCCACGGAATTAAAGCCCGTCGCAGAGTACGTCGCAAATGTTGCGACGGAAAATTCTCGGTCGCAAATTTGCGATGGACAAAAATTCCATCGCAAATTCCGTCGCAAATTTGCGACGGACATTTTTCCGTCGGAAATTTGCGACGGAATTAAAATTTGTCGCAAAAAACGTTCGTCATATAATTGCGACGGCAAAAAAACCGTCGCTAAATTCGTCGCAAATTTGCGACGAAACGTACGTCCGTCGCAAATTTATAATTTACATCGCCTCTTATTTATTCCAACTCTATCTCTCTCTCGCTCTCTCTCGCTTTCTCTCGCTCTCTCTCGCTTTTCTCCCTCTCTCATATGTGTTCAATCAGCAAAATCCGCGCACACACATATTAATCTCGGTGAAGCTTTTGTGCGGGTAAGTATCATAGCTACCTTCGTGACTATTTATCGTTGGATTGTAATGTTTTATATATATATATATATATGTTTGTGTTTGTTTTATTTCGTTTCTGCATCACCGGTTTAACGACCGGCGACCGGCGACACTTCGCCGGACTTAGGTGTCTTGCCGAAAGCCCATGCCGTTTTGCGACGGAATCCCAAGTTCCGTCGCAAATTTGCGACGGAATCCCATGTTCCGTCGCAAATTTGCGACGGAATCCCATGTTCCGTCGCAAATTTGCGACGGAATCCCATGTTCCGTCGCAAATTTGCGACGGAATCCCATGTTCCGTCGCAAATTTGCGACGGAATAAAGTGTCCGTCGCAAATTTGCGACGGACATCGTTTTTCGTCGCAAATTAGCGACGGAATAAAGTGTCCGTCGCAAATTTGCGACGGACATCGTCTTCCGTCGCAAATTCGCGACGGACACTTTTCCATTCTCATCTGACACTAGAAATTATGAAAATATTATTTTTAGGTGGTGATTATTCTTTTTGGATATGTGTCTAATTGAAGGTCTCGCAATCCAAGTGGACGTTGCAATTCTCATCAAATTGACCACTTTCTCCTACCAATATTTCCGTCAAATATTTGGGTAAGTCTTCTTTACATTGCAATTTTTTCTATTTTTGCAATTTCATATTAATTGTTGCGTGAATAAAAAAAATTATAATTTCAAAAAATTTATGGTTTTAATAAGGAACAATAGATTTGATATTTTAAATATTTTACCAGAATTTTATATTTTAATACAGACACAATGCAAAGAGAAAGGTCTTGGATGTATAATAAGAACTTACCTGGACGTCAAGGATTGACAGAGGAGTTTCGTACTGGGCTGGAGCGCGCACTCTTCCTCTCGCAAAAGGTTGAGTGTTCGAATCCCGGGCGCCGCAGGGTGACTTAACCGGTGGCACGTGTGTGGTGGCTAGCACGTGTCGCCCCCAGGGTTTACTCCCCGGCTGTCGGCCGTGCGGGGGTTCCCTGGGTTATCAAAAAAAAAAAATATCATTTCATGGATGGAAATAAGTTAAGGTGTCCGTGTAAAAAGTGCAGTAATGGTAAATTTCTTGTGTGTGATCAAGTTAGAGAACACCTTACTAGATTTGGATTTACTCCGAACTATTATAATTGGACTTCCCATGGTGAACCATTTATATCTGATGAAAGATATGGAAGAGGTGATCAATTTTTAGTTAGGGAAGAATGTGGCTATTATGAGCAATTGAACCCATACGAGAGGATGGTGATTGATGCAGCTAGTTATAATTTGGTCACAGAATCAAATCATGCAAGTACTAGTTTTACTCCTACACGTGAACAAGTGGGTACTAGTCATGCTTCACAATTGGAAGATATAGGAGTAACGGGTTTTGATGAGAATGTGTATAATGAAACTTTTGAATCTAATCAGTTCTGGGATGTGTTGCAAGCAGCAGATGAACCTTTATGGGCAGGTTGTGAGGACCACACTAAGTTATCGGTGACAGCCCGACTATTAAATATCAAGGCAGAGCATAATGTGTCTGCGGATTGTTTCAACTCTTTTGTTGAAGTAATGCGGGAATCATTGCCTCGTGATAACATCATGCCAAGTGATTTTTATGATATGAAAAAGCTAGTGGATAACTTAGGTCTTCCGGTTGTAAGGATTGATGTATGTAATAGGGGTTGTATGATATATTGGAGAGATGATGAAAATGGAGAATCTTGCAAATTCTGTAGCCAACCTAGGTACAAGATTAACAGGAGGCCGGGTCGTAAACAGAAGCGTAGACCATGGAAGCAAATGTTTTATCTGCCCTTAATCCCCAGATTGCAAAGGCTGTATGCATCTAAAGCCACTGCTGAACACATGACTTGGCATGCAAATCATGAAACAGAAGAGGGTCTAATGTGTCATCCTTCAGATGCGGAGGCATGGCAACATTTTGATAGAACTTACCCTGAGTTTGCGATGGAGCCTCGGAACATCAGGTTAGGTCTCTGTGCCGATGGATTTGCTCCATTTGGGAAAACAGGAAAAAGTTATTCATGTTGGCCAGTTATCTTAACGCCGTACAATCTTCCACCTGGTATGTGCATGAAGACACCTTATATGTTTTTGACATTGATCGTGCCAGGGCCGCAAAATCCGAAAAAGTTGATAGATGTTTATATGCAACCATTGATTGAGGAGTTACAACGGTTATGGGTTGAGGGTGTCCCTACGTATGACGTTTGTACCGATCAAACATTTGTAATGAAGGCTGCCCTTTTTTGGACGATAAATGATTTTCCAGCTTACGGAATGTTATCTGGATGGAGTACAGCTGGGATATTAGGATGTCCGATATGTTTGGAGAGGTCAAAGTCATTTAGATTAAAACATGGAAAGAAGCCCAGCTATTTTGACTGTCACAGACAATTTTTACCGCCAAGTCATCCTTTCAGAAGGAATAAGAAAGAGTTCATCAAGAATAGGACTGAAAGAACGCGTCCACCATTGAGGTTGACCGGCAATCAAATTTGGGAGCGTGTGCAGGATTTGCCAACTGTTGTTGAGAACCCGCACGGCACGACTTTTGCATATGGAATTACACATAAGTGGACAAAACGCAGTATATTTTGGGATCTACCATATTGGAAGGCCCATCTTATTCATCATAATCTTGACGTCATGCACATAGAAAAGAATGTTTTCGACAATGTCATAAATACTGTGATGGATGTCACCGGAAAAACAAAAGACAACTTGAACGCAAGAAAAGATATGACAGATATTTGCGATCGGCCAATACTAGCTGTGGATGCAAACAGCAGGGGCCCAAAACCGAAAGCAGTTTATACATTGGATAAGGAGCAGAGGCGAGTTGTTTGTCAATGGTTGAAATCTGTGCGGTTTCCTGATGGATATGCTTCGAACCTCGGGAGATGTGTTGATTTGAATGAATGCAAGTTCACAGGTTTGAAGAGTCATGATTGTCACATCCTGATGGAAAGACTACTTCCAATAGCTTTGAAGGAAGTTCTACCGAACTTTGTATGGGGCGCCATTACAGAGTTAAGCAATTTCCTCCATGATATTTGCTCCACAGTGTTAAAAGCATCGCATATGGAAAAACTAGAGAGAGATATTCCAATTATTCTTTGCAACTTAGAAAGGATATTTCCTCCATCGTTTTTTGATTCGATGGAGCATCTCTTAGTTCACTTGCCTTATGAGGCCAAAATTGCAGGTCCCGTCCAATTTCGATGGATGTATCCATTTGAGAGGTAATGTTTTTTTTTAAAATACAGTTCAAATTAGTTTATCATATAATATGTTTCGATAAGCTTCTTTCCATTTCGACTAGATTCTTATATCATTTGAAGAAAAAAGTGAAGAATAAGGCACGTGTTGAAGCTTCAATTTGTAATGCATATATTGTGGAAGAAGTGACCACATTTGCATCATACTATTTTGAGCCGCACGTTCAGTGCAAGAGGCGGAGAGCAGGCAGAAATGATGAGGGCCCCATTGATCCCAATTGCACAGCATTCTCTATTTTCAATTATCTGGGTCGACCAAGTGGCGCTTGTAAGTTTCGTTACTTATCAGGCGAAGAATTTCATGCAGCCCATACTTATATTTTACTGAACTGCCCAGAAGTCGAGCCATACTTCAAGTAAGTGTAAATTTGCAAATATATGTTTTGTGTGTCAAATATTTGCTAATATTTAAATGATTTTTAATATTAGGATTTTTCAAACTTCAATGTGTGGACTAGAACCAAATGAGTTTGATCGTTTGTGCGATGAACAATTTGCAGCATGGTTCAAGACATATGTAAGTTGCCTATGGACCAAAACCAAGTTATTAAAATTGTATACATCATTTAGTAAAATATATATTATTGATTTTGCATGTGTAACCTTAGGTTCACAGTAATTACAATGAAATTGGAGGGCAAGGATTGCTATATCATCTGTCATGGGGTCCACAGTTAAGAGTTCGAAGTTGGCCAGCATATTTCATAAATGGATATATTTTTCATACTCAAGAATATGGAATGGGAAAATCCACAATGAATAGTGGTGTGTCTGTTCGATCATCCAATGGTGGCAGTGCAGAAGATGATTTTTATGGCTTGTTGGATGAAATCATCGAGATAGAGTACCCTGGACCATTAAGGATGCGGGTTGTGTTATTTAAGTGCACGTGGTTCGACCCCGTCAAAGGAATGAAGGTGCATACGAAATTCAATTTGGTTGAAATAAATCACAAGAAAAGGTATATGAAGTATGAACCATTTGTGTTGGCACAACAAGCAATTCAAGTATGTTATGCATCATATCCTAGTTTGAAACGTGACAAAGCTGATTGGTGGGCTGTATGTAAAATCAAAGCACGGAGGAAAATTGAGGAACATTGGAAGGATAGAGCCTACCAACAAGAGGAAGTGTGTAATACGGTTGAAATTGAGGAATATAACATACCAACTTTACGAGATCCGTGTGGAGCAATGATAGATGTCGATGCAACTGAAATTTGCGAATTAAATGTACAAGAATGTTCAGAATCTGATTTTCTAACGGATGACGAAGACGAGGACGAAGACGAAGACGAAGATGAAGATGAGGACGAGGAGGAGGACGAGGACGAGGACGAGGACGAGAACGAAGACGAAGATGAAGATTAAAATTTTTGTCACAACACTCTACAAATGTGTAATTATTAATGCGACAAGTGCTATTTTGGTTGTTATCATTATTATTCTTGTTATTATTGTTATAGTGCTTTTTTAATTGTCGATTACTCTTTTTATTTTAATTGATCGTCCGAAATTTTGTCCTTAAATGCCGACAAGTCAAATATTAGTAACGTCCCCTAACATTTCCGATATTGTAATTTCCATTGCAAAATTTGAGATGCCAAAATTTTGGACTGAAAAAAAGACGTAACAAATTTATGACCTAAATAAATGAGATGCTAAATTTTTAGACGAAAAAAGGACGTCACAAATTTACAACGATCATTTAGTATGTGCATATTTTCGAGTGATTTTTTTCGGTTTGAAATTTGTGATGGATATTTATTTCCGTCGGAAATTTGCAACGGATTTTTTTTTAACGTCGCATATTTGTGACAGATTTTAATTACCGTTGGAAATTCTTTGATACATGTGGAAAATTTGCGACTGACTAAAACCGTCCGTCGCAAAATTTGCGACGGAATATCCTGTCCGTCGCAAATTTGCGACGGCATACTCTGTCCGTCGCAAATTTGCGACGGAACAAACGGTCCGTCGCAAATTTGCGACGGAAAAAATCGTCCGTCGCAAATTTGCGACGGAGAGAGGATTCCGTCGCAAATTTGCGATCCGGAAAAAATTTCCCCCCATTTTTTTTATGGAAAATCAAAAATTTGCGACGGAACAAACCGTCCGTCGCAAATTTGCGACGGAATAAACGGTCCGTCGCAAATTTGCGACGGAACAAACGATCCGTCGCATTTTTGCGACGGAATCCTCTATCCGTCGCAAATTTGCGACGGAAAAAATCGTCCGTCGCAAATTTGCGACGGCGAGAGGATTCCGTCGCAAATTTGCGACCCGGAAAAAATTTCCCCCCATTTTTTTTATGGAAAATCAAAAATTTGCGACGGAACAAACCGTCCGTCGCAAATTTGCGACGGAATAAACGGTCCGTCGCAAATTTGCGACGGAACAAACGATCCGTCGCATTTTTGCGACGGAATCCTCTATCCGTCGCAAATTTGCGACGGAAAAAATCGTCCGTCGCAAATTTGCGACGGCGAGAGGATTCCGTCGCAAATTTGCGACCCGGAAAAAATTTCCCCCCATTTTTTTTTATGAAAATTGAAAAATTTGCGACGGAACAAACCGTCCGTCGCAAATTTGCGACGGACATAGTATATCCGTCGCAAATTTGCGACGGAAAAAACCATCCGTCGCAAATTTGCGACGGAATCCTCTCACCGTCGCAAATTTGCGACCCCGACAAACATTCCCCCCATTTTTAGTATGAAAAATCAAAAATTTGCGACGGAATAAAATGTTCCGTCGCAAATTTGCGACCGATTAAAGCCTTCCGTCGCAAATTTTCGACCGGGAAAATTGGAAATTCGGAGGCAAAATTTTGCGACGGAGGGGAACGGTCCGTCGCAAATTTGCGACGGAATAAAACGGTCCGTCGCAAATTTGCGACGGACAAGACCGGTCCGTCGCAAATTTCCGACGGACAAGGTCGGTCCGTCGCAAATTTCGAACAAAACAAATTTGCGACGGATTTTAATTTCCGTCGAAAATTTTTGTCGGTAGAAATTTTGCGACGGATCTCCTATATTCGGTCGCAAATTTGCGACCGAATTTGTTCCGTCCGTCGCAAATTTGCGACGGACACACAACTGTCCGTCGCAAATTTGCGACGGACATGTGCCTTCCGTCGCAAATTTGCGACGGACACAACTGTCCGTCGCAAATTTGCGACGGAACGCAAATGTCCGTCGCAAATTTGCGACGGAAGGCACATGTCCGTCGCAAATTTGCGACATGTACTTGCCCCGGGCCCCCGCCCCCCCTTCTTCTCCTCTGCCTACCCGACGCCACAGATCTGCAGATCTGAGCAGCTCCCCCGCCGCCGTCGCCGCCCAGCCTCGCAGCCGCCCCGCAGCTCCGCCGCCCGTCGCCGGTCGCCCCGCAGCTCCCCCGCCCGTCGCCGGTCGCCCCGCAGGCCCCCCCGCTGCCGTCGCCGGTCGCCCGCCAGGCACCCCGCAGCCCCCCGCCCGTCGCCGGTCGCGGGCCAGGCGCCCCGCAGCCCCCCGCCCATCCCCCGCCCCCCCGCCGGTCGCGCCCTCGTCCCCGCCCCGCCTCGCCGCGTCCGAGCAGCGGACGGAAGCCTCGCCGCCGCCGACCAGCAGACCGAGGCCGTCGCCGTCCAGCCTCGCCGCCCACTCGCCCGACCGCCAGGAGCCGCCTGACGCCGTCCGCCCGCAGCCGCTGCCGTCGCCGTCGCCGCCCACCTGCAGCCGGCCGAGGCTCTCGCCGGAGCAGCCCTCGCCCTCGCCGGAGCACAGCCACCCTCGCCGGCGGCCAGCCGCCGCCGCCGCCGCCGCCGTCGTCACCGTCGCCGCCGTCCAGCGGCCCGCGCCGACGTGCCGCCACCGGCCAGCCAGCCACCCAGCCAGCCATCCGCCTCCCAGTCGCCATCGCCGTCGCCGCCGCCCGACGCCGTCGTTCGCCCCGTTGTGGCCGAGCACCTAGCGGACTACTCGCCATTTGGGCCCACACTCGCGCCGGGACCGCCACTGTTCGATCGACCGGTTTTTGTTGTCCTTGAACCAAGTAAGCAACTTTCTAAACCCTAGTTAGTATAATTAGGTAATTAGTCGGACTTGTTTAGGGATTATTTATAATCACTTTTCGTTGGCTAATTTACGTGTCGATTTTAGGATTGCACATGGCTTTGATTGATGGTCGACTGGTTAATTTGTCTATTATGTTGATGATTAAGCGTTAAATGACGATTACCTGATTGATGAAGCGTTTTCATAGCAAATGCATAAAAATTGAAAAACTCTAAAAAAATTCATGACAAATTACGGAAAATTATAAAAACGGTATATGTTTGCAACAAATATGAAATTTTTTTCGTAAAAATTTTTAAAAATTTTTACGAAACTAAAATTTCATAATATTACAAAATGGCAAAAATTAATAGTGACCACCCATTTTGAGTGAAATTTATATTTTTTAACGTTCCGGGAAAAAAAAATACAAAAAAAGTAAAAATTTTCATAACCTTATAAAATTGCTTAAAATAAATGTGACCACCCATTGTGAAGGAAATTTTTATTTTTTTTGGGAAAAAAAAATTTGAAAAAATTTTCAAAATATAAAATTTCAAAACTGCACATAATTGCCTAGATAACATGTCGCCATCAATTTGCAGTGAAATTTAAATTTTTTGACGTGGCAAAAAAAATTAAAATTTAAAAATTTTCAAAGTTTAACGTAATGACTTATAATACCTGTGGCCATTCATTTTTAGATATACTTAAATTTTTGAACGTGCTATAAAAATTATTAAAATAAAGAAGGACAAAAATTTTGGAAACTTGATCTAATTGCATAGATTACTTGTGACCACCCAATTTTACGACTGAAAACTTTTTTTATTTCACGGAAAAAATTGTATATTAAAAAATAATTATGTAACATTAGTAAAAATTTTTATTTTTCAAAACTTTACAGAATATCTTAGAATATCGGTGGCCACCAACTTTTAGTGAAATTTTTTTTTAGCTCCCAAAAAATATTTAACAATAATAACAATTTTTCTCTTACAAAACTTTACAAAATGACTTAGAATACCTGTGGCCACCCACTTTCAATGAAATTTAAATTTTTGTATGTGGTAAAAAAAATGTAATCAAAATGAATGCGATGTATATTGTGATGTTTGATACTTGTTGCCACCCATATCGTGCTCATATACTGATGTTTCATATGAAAATGAATGGGTTTCATAATATATTTGTTCGTAGGAAATTGCACGTCATAAACACTTGACATTGGCTCATTTCAAGGAAACATTTTCTCAGTCTTTCCATCAAAATGGTAAGTTTCGTCATGTACATCATTATGTGTTCGTAATACGTGTCAATAGTTTTTTACATATTCGCATAACCTTCATACTTGTCAGTATAAACGTGGAGGTCACATGCATAGAAGACAAGCTTCTTCCTCGTCCTCGTCCCCGGCCCTTTCCTCTGCCCCTGTCCCGTCAACTAACCCTCAACCACAATATGGTCCGTCACAATATGGACACGTTGGCCCTTCCTCCAATTTTCAACAACATGTTACGGGACTTGGCCACATGGGAACTGAATATCCTCAAGTTCAATCTCCTGTAGCTGCCTCTCCTACCGTTCCACCGCATTATTCGGCGGAACAATCGAATAATGACGGAAACCTAGGTCAAGAAGATAACCGATTCTTCATATGCCCATTTGGAGATTCGTAAGTACTTCATTTTTTTTAGTATATGTTATATTTAGGGCTTTTGATATAGATGTCAACTGAATTGTCGATGTTGCACAATATCCGTATGATTGCAGATTCACGGATGCTCCGTCTGTTGTGAGGGAATTAAACAAAATAGTAAGAAACTTTTGGATGGGAGAGTATATTACTTACAGAAGTGTTCCACAAGAAGTGAAAGAAATGTGGTGGAATGAGTTCAAGGTAAGTTTTACATATTTTATTTTCTCATCAATTAAGTTTGGTGTAGTATATTCATGGTCAAGAATGAAGTAAAAGGACTAGAACAACTCTGTAGTTTTCGATACCTAAAGGACCAGATATTTTTCCCGACATGAACTTTACAAAATCTGTCTATATTTGTCTGGTGCATGGTTATGGATATGTGATCATGAAAATAACTTTCCATTTGTGTTTTTATTCATTGCAGCGGAAGTTCAAGTGGGAGGAAGCCGAAAATAATGAAGTGAGAAGAATTTTCGATAAGAAAATCAGTGATTTTATGCGAAATGTCATGAATAGAGCGAAGATCAAGCAAGCGAAGCCGTCTTTCATTACAGCTGACAATTGGGCGGCAATTAACAGATTTTGGGCATCTGAACAGAGTCAGCAACTCTGTGAGCAGAATAAGAAGAATCGATCTTCTAGTTCCAGTGAAGGGTCAGCCACATATGCTGGGGGCTCTATCAATATTGCGGAGCATCGCAAACGACTGGTAATTAAGTTGGTTAAATGAGATATAACTTAATTTAATTCGATTACTCATGTTTACATTTTGTAGGCACATGAATTGGGGAAGGAACCGACATTTGCAGCTACATTTGAACGCACGTTTCAAAAGAAAGATAAGACATGGACTGGCAATCGGGCAAAAACTGTTAAGGTATGTAAGGTTATACTTTGGCTTATATGTACACTATACTATAATTAAAACCATGAATGCTTTCAATATTTATGGTTGATATATATACATACATATATATATAGTGATTTTATTTTCATCTACATTGTAAATGTAGGAAAAATACGATGAACTTTTATTAAGCAGTGCTAGTGGTAGTGATGATTGTCCTGAGTCTAGGCCATCAGCTGAAAATATGGCATTGTGGATGGAGGCAACGGGTGGGGTGAAAAAAGGGAAAATATTTGGGATGGGATCGATGTCAAGGATGTACATGCCGAAGAATCCTGGAAGTTCATCATCCACTGGGACTGGTCGAAGGAGGTCACGACAAGAAGAGCAATTGACCCAAGAAGTGGATCAGCTGAAAAATGTACTTGTTCAGAAGGACGAACGAATACATAACTTGGAACAACAAATGGCACTCGTTATGCAACACCTTCACCTCAATCGCTATAACGATCCTTTTGTACCTCCAGCCAATCCAATAGGTCATGGGCACAATGATGACCAACCCATTAATGCCGAGAATGCTGCTGCTGATGATGATGATGATGATGATGATTTTCTCTAGACTTACTTCTCAAAATCGGGGGTAAGCTTGCTTCATAATCTTGGTTTTTCATAATTTCACTCATATTCATATGTAAGAACATTTATGTTCGTCCTGAAACGTTTTTTTGTTAACCCTCTTGTTATTTTATACCTAGTTCCACATCCATGCATAAACGCTTCTTTTATATTATGGACTGATTTATGTATCGACATTTTCTCAGGTCTCGACAAAAGTGACTACTTTTGGTGTCTTGCCATCGTACCAACGCTGCGTCTTCTTGTGTACGGTTTTTCATCGTCTTATATGGTTGTCTCGCCGCTTAGTTCATGTTTTGAATATATTGTAAGGCTTGGATCTCAAATAACATCATGTCAGACTCTGCAACTGTCCTTCAGTTATTTGTTTTAATTATATGTTATTATGGCTGGTTTGTCAGAATTTATGGTTTGTTCGTTTTCCTGTTTCAATTATATGTTATATGTTATTGTCTCCTTTGTTTGATATGAATAATAATTTATGGCCGAAATGCTGTAAAAATAGCCGAATTTTGCGATCATTACAGTTCGTCGCTAATTTGCGACGAATTTTTTGACGAAAATTGCGCCGAAAATTGAGACGAATTTTGCGACGGATTTGCGACAAAATTTTCGACGGATTTGTGACTAAATTTGCGACGGATTCATGGCTACTTTGCGACGAAATTTGCGACGGAATTTGCGACGGATTTTGCGACGAATTTGCGACGGAATTTGCGACGAATTTTGCGACGAATTTTGCGACGAAATTTGCGACTAATTTTGCGACGAATTTTGCGACGGAATTTGCGACGGAATTTGCGACGAAATTTGCGACGGATTTTGCGACGAATTTGCGACGGAATTTGCGACGAATTTTGCGACGAAATTTGCGACTAATTTTGCGACGAATTTTGCGACGGAATTTGCGACGAATTTTGCGACGAAATTTGCGACGGATTTTGCGACGGAATTTGCGACGAATTTTGCGACGAAATTTGCGACGGATTTTGCGACGGAATTTGCGACGAATTTTGCGACGAATTTTGCGACGAAATTTGCGACGAAATTTGCGACGGATTTTGCGACGGATTTTGCGACGGAATTTGCGACGAATTTTGCGACGGATTGTTTTCGTCGCAAATTTGCGACGAAATATTTGCGACGGATTGTATTCGTCGCAAATTTGCGACGAATTTTGCGACGAATTTTGCGACGGATTTTGCGACGAAATTTTTTTCGTCGCAAATTTGCGACGAAATTTTCAATTTTCCGTCGCAAAAATTTGCGACGACCTAGTAGCGACGGAATTTTTTCCGTCGCAAATTTCGTCGCAAATTCGATTTGCGACGAATTTTTCCACATTTTCCGTCGCAAATTTCGTCGCTAATCCGATATTTTTTTGTAGTGCACCCCACATACGTCCTCCCGGAGACCGGCCTCGACATCGAGAAGCTCCAGACGTTGTTGTCCTTCAAGAGGCGCGGTGCCCATCTCATTGAGGGCTCGTTCTCGGACCCAAGGAGCCTTGTCGAGGAAGTGAGGCAGGTCGACGTCATCATCTGTGCCATGTCGGGCGTCTACTTTCGGAGCCACAACTTCCTGGTGCAACTCAAGCTCATAGAGGCCGTCAAAGAAGCAGGAAATGTCAAGGTAAACTCATTTTTCTCTCTTTTAAGAGAGGTCTTTATTGAGTTGTTACTGTTCACTAAGTTCTTTTATTTGTTCGGTTCGAAGTTTTTCATAGGGTTTTAGAGAGTATTATGCACTTTATATGATGCTCAATTTCAAAGCAATTACTTATATCTATGGAGTGCCTAGTAAAACAACTTCTCCTGATAATTGATGTAAAAAAAATTGATCTAATATCTGTCTTTGGAGTATTCATGATAGATATTTATGTTATCTATATCTAAGTCTCAAAAAGTTCAAGATTTTACACGGCGACATATCTATATAAGATTAAAATACTCCAAGATTTTATTGATAACATAACGCCATCGGAGACAATATACATTTTTACATAGAGATCTAAAGATATTTGCGTGTGTGTGTGTATATATATATATATATATATATTACCCTTAGAGTACAGAAAAAATGTAATTGTCTAATTTTCAATTTATGATAGGACTTTTTTCACTTATTTTTCTTTTTCTTTTTCTTTTTTACCTTATGCACATGCTTGACTTGGACATCCATCTAATGTGGTTCACACCGAGGAAAATTTTTCGAGAAAGTCAAGAGAGTAGGAGATATTGCGGACTTTTTGAGCGTGTACAAATTCGAACAGGACAAATAGAGTCTATATCGTCATGTAAAGAAGACGACTTTACACAACCGATCTCATTTTTAATTTTAATTTGAGGTGTTTTATCTTTCACTCTAACGATACACATCAAATCAAAAGTGAATAAGGTTGTGCAAATTGTGATACACGTGCACACATTATATGATTATCTATGTGGTTGGATCTCTGTTTTTCTATTCTTGTTTTGTCATGCTTATGATCAAAGTCTTATTTAATCTTCGCGGGCCACGCGCTCGTCGGCCACAAGCGAGGGTCTACATACCCTCACTGGCCGCAGGCGAGAGTCGCAACCTTCATTGGCCAACAAAGGCAAGCCAATCTTCATCTTCTAGACCAGCACTTTCAGAATCCTTGCTCATCAGCTCCTCTGTGCTCGCCTCCAAAGAACCTCCACTTCGACCTCATCTACCGGCAGAGTTACGAGCCTAAGGATCTCACAAAGGGATCCAGGCGAGGGCCATAACTCTCACCTGTGGCCAGTGAGGGTTTGATCGATAAAGAAGATGAAAGAGATGACCAACGGTGTTGAGAAGAATAAAAAGAAAGAACAGGAAAGGAGAAAAAAATAAATTTTAAAACAAAATTGTTAAAACGATATTGTTTCGGATCATTTCTTCCATGTCGGCCGTCAGCAATGTCACGTCAAACTGCCGGCGCTAACTGGACTATCACGTCAGCAATTTCTGGCCTAATAGACTATATTGAAATATTGTCAAAAGATTTAGAATTCATTGATCAAAGTGGAAAGTTTAGGACTAAATTGTCGGTGCAACAGGTTTTAGACTTTTTGGATAATTTTCCCCTCTCTCCATCCAAGTTTTCTTCGATTTTGCTAATGTACCATCAGACTGGCATCACTTTAAAAAATCCTCATGCATCAAATACTAATGACGATTTTAATGTCTTTTAATTTTTTGCAGCGGTTCTTGCCATCAGAGTTCGGAACAAACCCGGCCCGAATGGGTCATGCAATTGAACCGGGAAGGGTCACGTTCGATGAGAAAATGAAAGTGAGAAAAGCAATCGAGGAAGCTAAAATTCCTTTCACATATATCTCCGCCAGCTGCTTTGCTGGTTATTTTGTGGGTAGTCTCTCTCGGTTATCGAGTCTCACTCCTCCAAAAGACACAGTATATCTTTATGGAGACGGCAATGTCAAAGGTATGTGAGGTGCATAAACCTACTTTAGGCATTACAACAATGGTTATATTTTTCTCCATATCTAATTAGAAGAGTTCTTTTCTAACCATGCTTTGGATAAGTGGGTTACAACCATTTAGAAATATGTCTTTTTCGTTCCGAATAGTCAAAAGGACAACACGTCTTTTATGAATTTCCATGTGGTAAATTCGTGAGAGTGTATGATTCTTGCAGCGGTTTTTCTTGACGAAGATGACATCGCAACGTACACGATTAAAACGATTGATGATCCAAGAACACTGAACAAGACGGTGTACCTGAGGCCACCAGAGAACATTCTGTCCCAAAGACAACTGGTGGATATGTGGGAGAAGCTCAGTGGAAGGACCCTGGAGAAGAGAAGCATTTCTGCAGAAGACTTCCTTGCCTCCATGAAAGGTACTTACCTGATTTATTGTTTTGTTAGATGACACGTAATTATAAGAAAATTTCGACCCCTTTTGTAGAATTTGGTGTTGGAATATCCTTAGGTTCACTGACTACGCGAACGATAAACATGTCATGCGATGGTGTTCTTGTTTTTTTTTATGCTGACAGAGAACTTAATAAAAATTCTTTATATACCTTCAAGAGTGACCTGCTGCATAATTACTTGCTACATTAGCTTCAAATCTATGGTAGATCAGACTTAGTTAACATTGATCTATCCTTTCGTTTCAGGAATGGATTATGCGCAGCAAGTGGGGTTGGGGCATTTCTACCACGTCTTCTATGAAGGCTGTTTGACAAACTTTGAAATTGGGGAAGATGGAGAAGAAGCTTCCCAGCTTTATCCTGAAGTTCAATATACCCGCATGGATGAATACCAGAAGATTTATGCATGATCGTACTAAGATGCATTTGAACCAATCAGAGTTCACTTCCGCTATCAAAATAAAAAATCTTGAGTTCTCTGTAGTGATTCTATCATTTCTGTAATTAAACAATGGTTTCAGCCCAGATTTTTGATTGATGATCGTGTTCTTTTCGGTCTCAGGAGAAAAGAAAGACCATCTCAGAGTATTCCTACAATGATCCTAGCTCAGGTTTTCTGAGTTATTCAAAAGCTGTTTTTTTGTAATTAGTGAAAATAAGATAAATCAGGCACATGGGGATTCACAAGAACAGGCTTGATCATTTCTCATAACTCAACTTATAAATTCAGGCACATGGCGATGTAGCAACGCGCGCGATAAAAGCAATCAATGATCCGAGGACACTGAACAAAACGCTGTACATAGAGCCACCAGAGAACCAACTCTCCCAGAGACTTAGAATTGCTTGCCTCCATGGAAAGCAATTATTTGCTTGTGAAAAGGAGTTCACAATTAGTAACCTTCGGTGTACATTGCAAAGGTTAATACGTAGCTTCAAGATTATACATACAAAATTTCATTTGTCGGCTTGGCTCCACTCATAAGTCATAACCTCAAAGCTCGAAATTCGATTCAAACTCGATCGAGTACTTTTTTCTCTGTTCGAACTTGACATCTCGAGCTTGACTTGTTAAGTATATACAATCCAACATTCTTGATTTTTCTCGCTTGACCGAATCTGGCTTGGCTCGAAATACTCGCACTCCCTCTTTTTGTTTGTTTTTAGTATTAGATGGTCCAAGTGTAGTAATACCATTGAACGGGCTTCGGAAGAGAGCCATGAATGCCTGAGACAAGTATGCTATCGCACAGCTATGGCCTCGTTAGCCACAAACAAGGAACTGCCTTTTAATCTCCAGATACCATGTATTTGCTCCATAAAACTTTCAAGTCTCAAAAATTTTCTAATCCAGAGGATCCACAGAGTGGTAAATGAAGAGCATAATCACATAATCAATTCATCGTATCAAGCTAACAATACCATTCTAAATATAAAAAGACGAAACACTCGATTGAGCTCGAAAGCCGATCGAATCAAATATCGTTAGGCTCGAACTCAGCCAGACAAGTTACTCGAGCTCAAGGAGTCGAGCCGATCTCGAGTAAGCGAAAAAGTCGAGCACGAGGAGCTTGACTCGCACCCAGCGAAAAAGCCGAGCACGAGGAGCTCGACTCACTTGCACCCCTTGGACTCTACCACAGTCTACAAAGGCTGATCAATTCAACTTTGAAATTGGGGCAGATGGAGAAGAAGCTTCCCAGCTTTGGCCGGAAGTTCAATACACCCGCATGGACAAATACCTGAAAATCTATGCATGAAGGAACTAAGAAACCATATGAATCTGGATTTTAAGTTCTTAATCATGAGCGATTCCGTCCCGTGTCTCTTTATGACCAAAACTATGGTTTAACCTAATATATTTGGTTTTACTTTCAATCTCCCAAGAAATTACAGAAGCTGTAGATCACACAGTTCCAACAATGGAGTTTCGCGATCGAAGGTTTTCTTCAGAATATTGTCGGCATGGGAAGGTGGCGTTCTTACACCAATCGTCGAGGGATAATTCTGGTGTAGCCGACAGGCAAATAGGAAGGTGTCCCAGTTTTCATGGTCTCTGTTGACTTTCCTCCTAGTTTGAATCAGATGTCAACCCGTGGAGGCCTATTTGTCACCATTGCATAGACTCATACTTTATTTCTCAAATGGAAACGAAAATAAAAGAATATTTGAAAACTTTGGAGAGTAAAGGAGCTTTGAAATTCTGGATATATAGATCGTCTTAATCAAAGGTCAAACTTCATTGTCTGGATCTGCACCTAACCTTCCTTTACCGAACAAGATACTTCTCATTGCATGGTCCATGTACGCACAACAAAGCTCACATCCGTTGTCAACAAAATGCAGCAAGTGCCGGACGATTTGAAAGGGCATCATCTAGTTTTCTAATTTCTTCAAGTGATCGAAAGTTCCTATTAAAATATATCTTAAATTTGAGCCTGTATACAATACTCTATTCACACGTGACTTTCATTTAAGGAGTTGAAAATAAATGGATATTCGTTGATCACATGTGACTTTGTGATCCTCGCCCGAATAAGAAAGTCAAAAGAAAAGGGACAACATAAATGGAAACGAGAGAGAGGAGCCGCATATTGTGGGCTTCGTTTGTCCTCTTTTATTAACTTCTTTGTTTCTTTCCTTTGCTATTTTATTCTGTTGTAACAGACTAAAGTAAAAAAAAAAAACAGATGAAGCCTCATCTTGCATTTAAGGGAAAATTTTAATTAAAAATCCAAGTGGAGTCAAATTCTCAAAAGAGGGCCCAAAATGAATATAGTGTCAAATAAGGGCCTGAAGTGATCAATCAATCTCAAATAAGAACCTGAAGTGCTCAAAAAATCTCAAATAAGGGCCTAGGTTGCCGGCCGGCCAAATACCCACTGGCCAGCGAGAATGTTACTCTTCCGATACCGGAACAGTAACTTTTTAATTTTTTTATTATTTTTTCCCTTTCTGTTTTGTTTTCTTTTCCTTTTCCTTTTCTTTTTTTTTTCTTTTCTTCCTTCGTCAACCTCAGGCGAGGCCGCCCTCGCCGGCCCCTGCTATGGCTGGCAAAGAAAGAGAAGAAAAGAAAAGGAAAAGGAAAAGGAAAAGGAAAAAATAATAAAAAAATTAAAAAGTTACTGTTCCGGTACCGAAATAGTAACATTCTCACCGGCCGGCGGGTATTTTGACCGGCCAGCGATTCAGGCTCTTATTTGAGACTTTTTGAGCACTTCGGATCCTTATTTGACACTACGTTCATTTTAGATCCTCTTTTAAAAATTTGACCACACTTGAGGTCCTTAATTGAAATTTTTCCGTGCGTTTAATAAAGAGCTCTTGATCAAAGAAAGAGGAAAGAAGGGTCTACGCCCACCCTCTTCCCTCCTTCATTAATGCATGCGCATGGCCATGTGCAGGCATGCCCATGAACATTGGTGGGCACCGCAACTGCTTCAGAGATTGGTCTTGTGGGTGCCGAAGTTACGGCTTGATTTGTCCTCTGGCAACCCTTCTATTCTTGATAAAAGGGAATAGAGGGAACGAAGGAGAGCGCGCTAAGTCCTTGGTTGCCGAGAGAGCGCCATGTCCTTTGGTGGCCGAGAGAAGACAGGGAGTTATTCTCGTGAGGATTTTGTTCATCATAATTATATCAGAGTGATTTAGCCAATTAAATTTTTATGAGTAGAATTTGTATAATTCTCTGAATGAGATTTCATTATAAATTGTGAGAGACTAAACACTGAGTCAGTTATTGAGTGTAATTGAAAGTTGAGAAACACTGAGAAAGTATTTGAGTGCTCGAGTGATTGTAATTTTCGTTGTATCGCTTGTTTGTATAGTAAAATTCCATACTGCTCTCTCTGTAAACGTAAATTCTAATATTCAAACCGAATCACGTAAATTCGATGTCCGATTTCCTTTCCTTCCTTCCGGCTATTTTATCCATTTCGCTTGCCTCTATTATCGCAACAGTTCGAACATTGCCAGTCTTCGCAAGCTTTTTCTTTAGTTGGTATAGGGATGGGGAGAGGCAATTAATGCCAGCAATCTCCTCTAAATATTATCATAAGGATTCTCCATCCATTAATGAATATTCGATTTGAGCAATAAATACTCCACACCATCTGCGATCCAAAACTCTAAGTTCGCAAGCCCATTACCACAACATCAGGGATTTGCTCGCAATCGTGAATCAAAATTTTGATCTCGTGAAAGATATTTACAACTAAGCCAATCACTCGGATGGTCCTGCCTCTACATGCTAACTATTCTACGGCAAGGAATCATCATAAAACGTTCTAGGAAAAGGGTTTTTTCGTGATTGGGTACTAGTGATAGGACAAGAGTTTGATTACTGTCCCGTGGCATTGTTCGATCGAGTAATTAGGTACAGAGAAAGAAGCTTGAAAGGGGTGAGAAAAAGTGGGGGTTTTAAAGCTACAATAATAGCAAATCAGATATAAAAATTGGCATTGTTGCGATTGCCAATACGCGATCTGATCTGCTGTACTTAGCTTAAACACTGACCAGTCGACCAGGAGTATCCTTATTATATATAAATTTTCTGTACAATCCTGCCAAATGTAGGACACGATCCATGTGATGAAAGGGGAGGGTAAGGAGCTCTTGACGCAGTCTCATTCTTAAGTAGTTGATAAGGTACCAACTCTTGATTTATTGCAAGATGCGAAACAACATCTCTCTCTCTCTCTCTCTCTCTCTCTCTCTCTCTCTCTCTCTCTCTCTCTCTCATATATACACCCTCTCATTGCTCTATTCATCGCTCAAAAGAACTAAGAAAGCTCTCCCATAATCCTCACATCACATGGCGAAGAGCAAGGTCCTCGTCGTCGGCGCCACCGGCTACATCGGGCAGAGGCTCGTGCAGGCAAGCCTGGACCAGGGCCACCCCACGTACGTCCTCCAACGGCCGGAGATCGGCCTCGACATCGAGAAGCTCCAGAGGCTGCTGTCCTACAAGAGGCGCGGTGCCTACATCATCGAAGGCTCGTTCTCGGACCCAAGGAGCCTGGTCGACGCCGTAAGGCAGGTCGATGTCGTCATCTGTGCCATATCCGGCGTCCACTTCCGGAGCCACAACATCCTGATGCAACTCAAGCTCGTGGAGGCCATCAAAGAAGCCGGAAATGTCAAGGTAATCAGCGTTACATAAACTCATTTTTCCTCCTTTTTAAGAGGTCTTTATTGGGTTATTACTATTCACTAAGTTCTTTCATTTGTTCAGTTCAAAGTTTTTCATAGGTTTTAGTGAGTTTTGTGAACTTCATACGATGCTCAATTTCAAAGCAAGCACTTGCTATAATGGAGTGCTTAGTAAAACAACTTCTCGTGATAATTGATGTAAAATAATCGATCTACTATCTGTCCTTGGAGTAATCAATATAGATATTTGTGTTATTTATATCTAAGACTCAAAAAAATTCAACATCTCACGTAGCTACAAAAAATCTATATATATAAGATTAAACTATTCTAAAGTTTTATCAATAACATGACACGGTCAGTGACGAAATTCATCTTTACATATAAATACTGAGATATTTATGAAAATAATATTTTTTTTCTTTACCTTTAGAGTACAGAAAAAATGTAATTGTCTAGTTTCGACTTATGAAAGGACTTTCTCCTTCGACCAAAGAAAAAGGACTTTCTTCACTCATTTTCTTTCTTTATTTTTTTCCTTATGCCTCATGCTTGACTTGGACATCAATCTAACGTCCACATCGTAGAGAGGAAAATTTGTCGAGAAAGTTAATAGAGTAGGACAGTTTTTGCAGACTTTTTGAGCGTGTATATAGTCAAACACGAAAAATAGATTATATATCATCGCCGCAAAAAAAGACGCCTTTACACAAGCGATCTTATTCAATTTTGATTTGAGGGTTTTGAGCGTTCACTCCCACGATACCAATCAAATCAAAAATGAACAAAATCGCTTATGGAAAAGAAACTATATTAATAGCATAATTAATAATTATCCGTTTGAATATCTATATGGTTGTGCAAATTATGGTACATGTGCACACGTTATGTGATTATTACAATTAGAGGGTCCAAGCGGGTTTATAATTAATTATTCACACTAATTATTAGTGCCAAACCTAAACAATTATTTAGCTAATTCACTCAATTAAATTAGTCAAATATGAGGATTTGGATGATGAATTCATGATTTGATCAGGGTGCCATCCATTTATCTAGATGGTTCAAAACGGTTTAACATGAAGAGCAAAAGAAGAAAAATGATTCAGCTACAATATAAATCATGTGTCAACCTTGACCAATTTGACACTTCGCATTATCTGCTCGATCATTGGATATATTCAAAGATAGGGACATGGACGGCCACCCGTCCCCCACCTCAACAGAACAAAAAAATTGTCCATAAAGTTTTAAATCTATTGCACTTTTGTCAATTAAATTCTAAACATTTTAATTATATTAATTGAATTCTAAACATTTTCACGTTTTGCTATTTGAGTCCACGTCAGCGTTGATCGAACGGCCTACGCCCATGTCAGCTCTGGCCTGCCAAAATTAGTCAGATGAACTGAATTGATATAAATGCAAAAGATCTAGAACTGAATTGAAATAATTACGATATGTTTAAGACATTTTTAATAATTTTCCTCCAATTATGTGTAAAAGCTCTTTTCGACTGACAATAGACTAATGGCAAATATATGCTAACAAGAGACATGATGATTAAGGTGAGAATCATACGGATATGCCCACTGACTTTTGTTTGGTGAAGAATTTCTTGCGACTGAAACCAAGAAGGCCAACCCAACAGTATTTTAAGCTAGACAATATCCAATTGGTTATACAATAGTGTCAGAAAATAGATATGCGTGCCTTTTGAACTACTGCTATTGGTGGGTGGGTGGGTGCTCTACTTTATTAGTTATGAAATTTAATTAGAGGATAAAGGAGGGCTGCTACAGATTAATGATGGTTCCTGTTTTTGTAAAAGAACTTGGGCCATGCATGTTCACTTTGACTGATTGCAACTTGTTAGCTACTCAATCTAATAGTCGTTCGGATCTTTGTAAGATCTAACAATCTTCTTTTCTTGTCTTTTCCTGAATAAAAAAATTGCAGTTGTTGTGCCTTTACTTTTTGTTTAAATTGCATGCTTCTAACTTTGGTTGATAGGTGAAATTGAACCAAACTCCCCCGAACTTTGGGGGTAATACAATTAATGATATTCGCTCTTTTTTTTATTATCATAGTGTTCGTTAATTTGGTTTTCTCGCATTTTATATTTTTTCATTCTTTTATAGCAATTAAGGGTAAAATAGAGATTTCCTTCAGAAAATGAGATGAGAAATCCCTTTTACCGCACTGCACATGCAAATGGAAAAATTACTGAGGATTCACGGCTATAAAAAAAAATGAAAGCCTAGGGGATATTGCGTAACGGTTGAAAATATAAGGGCGAACGTGTGCTAACCCAAAAGTTTATGGGGGGTTTTGTGTCATTTCCCCTAATTGTTAACTGTTTAGTAAATTCAATTTGTACTTACTATTGCTTGAGGTAAATTTTCTATCCTTCTTATTTCTTCTGTTTCTTAATGGAACTTAATGTACTTTTTTTCTAGTTTATGATTTCAGTATGGCTTTTCTTACATAATACAATATGTAATAAGATATTGCATCTGCAGAATCATGTTCAGGTGTAGACTCAACATTTTGTCCATTCATCTTATCCTTGCCATAATCTTTTTGGTTGGACTTGAACTGAACACTTGCTCTCCTGCGATTTGCAAAATGGAAAGTTCTAGTAGAGAGGTTATGATCATCGAACTTTATTTAACTTTTATAGATAGATAAGCAGATGATACATTCGGCTGCGTGAGTGCGTAATGCAATCGAAGTGTGTTGTGAAGAAATTATTGCACTTCTACTATAAATGCATTTGTGTGTTAATGGGTATAGTATTAATTTACCATGATAAATTTATGTGACACGTACTGCAATCGAAGTGTGTTTGTGAAGATATTCTGATGTTTCTATTATAAAGGCATTATGATAAACAAGAATTTCCTCCTAGATCTTGTGTTGATCTTCTAATTTGGTTCTCCATTTTAGCAATGGATTCTGTAACTTACTCAATTTGTGCAATCAAATCTTCTTATTTCTTGAAATGCGGACATGATGCTACTAAGAAAGTTAATTCTTTCCCGTCATTGTCATGATGCGTGCATCTCTTTCTGTATCACCCAAGCTTCTTCTCTCTTTTTTTCAATTTTGCTAATGTATAGTCACGTCAACATCATGTTAAAGAATCGCCGCCTGACAAATACTAATGAGATTTTGAATGTTTAGCGGTTCTTGCCATCGGAGTTTGGGATGGACCCGGCTCTCATGGGTCATGCACTTGAGCCGGGAAGGGTCACATTCGATGAGAAAATGGAGGTGAGAAAAGCAATCGCGGAGGCTAAGATCCCCTTCACATATATCTCGGCAAACTGCTTTGCCGGTTATTTCGTGGGCAATCTCTCTCAACTAGCGAGTCTCACTCCTCCAAAGGACACTGTGTATCTCTATGGAGATGGCAACGTCAAAGGCATGTGAGATGCATAAACCTACTTTAGGCATAATAGCAAGGGTTACATTTTCTTCCATCTCTAATTGGAGAAAATCTTCTCTAACCATGTTTCTAATCAGTCGGTTACAATAGTTGGATATTTGTATTTGTAACTCACCAATCCAGAGGTTGGTTGGAGCGAGTTTTCTCCAACTAGAAATGGAGGAAAACATCTTCCCCATTTACGATACAGACATGATAACGTTTTCAATAAACTTATAAAAAGGAGTTGATTGAGCGGTAAAACAATCCAGTCCTAAGCCTTAAGAAATCATAAGTCTCGTGTTCAATTTCTTCTTGGCACAACGACGCCCCTAAACCCGATGTTGGTCCCAAATGCTACCATGTGAAATGATCAATTAATGTCAAAGTAGGTCATTCATCTGTGTCAGATTGGACTATGAGGGAGCTATTACTTGTATTGTATATTATGGATTCAATCTTTCGGCAATGTCTTGTTTGGTGAGATTGTGACATATTTTAAATGTTTATCCCGTGTCAATAATGGGGTAAGAGCTTACCTAATCAACCATTATCCTCCTAGTTGTATCCTTGAACATCTTCATTAGATTATCTTGTACTTGATCAGAAGGGTGATCACTAGCTCCATATATCTAGTCTAAATCAGGACTTCATAAAATATTTCGACTGCTCATAAATTCTATGAAGGTCTACAACCTTGGCTTGGTTGAGTCATTTAGCTAAGTTCAACACTTTTTGGTTCCCAATTAAATGACGTGTATGAATTTCCGTTTGGTAGCTCATGAAAGTATTTGATACTGCATTATTGTTGCAGCTGTTTTCCTTGATGAAGATGATATCGCGACGTACACAATTAAAACGATTGATGATCCGAGAACACTGAACAAGACGGTGTACCTGAGGCCACCGGAGAACATTCTGTCCCAAAGGCAACTGGTGCAGATGTGGGAGAAGCTCAGTGGAAGGACCCTGGAGAAGAGAAGCATTTCTGCAGAAGACTTCCTTGCCTCCATGAAAGGTACTTACCTAATTTATTGTTCTGTTACATGACATGTACTTTTGTAGAATTTAGCTTTCGGATATCCCTAGGTTCACTGACTGCTTCAACAACAAAACACGTCATGCAATGGTGATCGTGTTTTTGAATGCTGACAGAGAACCCAATGAAAACCCTTCGTATATTTACCATCAAGAGTGACCTGCTACATAATTACTTACTACATTAGCTTCAGATCTATGGTAGATCATATATATAGATAACACTGATCTATACTTTTGTTTCAGGATTGGATTATGCGCGGCAAGTGGGAGTGGGGCATTTCTACCACATTTTCTATGAAGGCTGTTTGACAAACTTTGAAATTGGGGAAGATGGAGAAGAAGCTTCCCAGCTTTATCCTGAAGTTCAATATACCCGCATGGATGAATACCTGAAGATTTATGCATGATCGTACTAAGAAGCATTTGAACCTATCAGAGAACACTCGCTGTCAAAATAAAAATCTTGAGTTTCTCTATCCCGATTCTAATTTCTATCATTTATGAGAATAAAAAATGGTTTAAGCCGAGATTTTCGATCGATGATTGTGTTATTGTCGATCTCAGGAGAAAACAAACATCAGCTCAGAGTATTCCTACAATGATCCTAGCTAAGGTTTTCTGGGTTATTCAAAAGCTGTTTTTTGTAATTAGTGAAAGTAAGATAACTCAGGTACATGGGATTTACAGGAAGAACAAGCTCGATCATTTCTCGCAACTAGATTTAAAATTTCAGGTACTGTCGATAGGCAATCTTTTTTTATATGATACAACTCCCAGTCATTTGAGAATATTTCAGTTATAGAGAAGTAGCAATTCACGTATTCCTAGTTTGTCGTCGCAATAGTATTCTCACTATGCATTTGTTAGGAAGCCCTCCCTAGTCCTTCCCTACATATTGGCATCCTGTTATAGTTAATCCGTTTCTAACATATATCAACATACCCGACACTTTCATCCATTCTATTTTGATTGGTTGGGTCATACAAGACACCCCTTGAAGCCTTTTCGTAGGGCAGTTTCATCGAGGTTCCTCCCAATGAAGACAAGCTTGTTTATTCTCTTCTCATCAGGACACCATACTTTTCCTGGACAGCCATCCAATGTTGAATGGACCCCCTGAAAGGGAGAGGCAGTTTTTAAATAAAATAAGATGAGGATTTAAACCAAAATGGCTAGAAAGAAGTTCGTAAACACAAATAGTGGAACCTGGAATACATATCGTTGCTCATAACCAGTCACAGACAGTACACCCTTCATTCTGTACAAGTCCTCCCCTTTTTCTTCAATCAGTCTGTCTAACCAATCATCAACCTAATCCATCGACATTGGATATGAGAGAAAAGTTCAAACATATATCATCAGGTTGAGTAAAAGCAAACTGCAAGTGCTAGAATGCAAACAACATATGGGACACAAATTCCCACGCACATTACTAGCCCAGTGACAAATATAGAGACTTATGCAAATTTCAAGGCCTTGTCATAAACCAAGAGTATTAAGGTTCTATCTCAAGAATGATAAGGAAACATGCCTTGTCAACCTTTCTAAGACCACTGGTCATTAATTGATTTTTTCACATATTTAAGCACCAACCATCAGATGTAAAAGTACATTCTTAGCTTTACGGGTACACCCACACTTTACTTGAACGACAGATGATAAAGTGTGAAAGTGCTCGCATAAGCCAAGTTGCCAATGTTCATCCAACCCAACAAGAAATAGTGTAGTTGAGATGCTCATTAGGCCTCCGAAACTCTTCATTTTGTCTTCATAGATAGTAAAAGGGCACAAATGGGGACATAGGCTACATAGATGAGGAAGAGCTGAAGTATAAACTTAAATTTATACCCAACCCCAAGGCAAAAACTTTCAAAACAATTATCTCCCTTGTCTGCTCAGGATGTTTCTCCTTCAGTTCTCTGCTTTTGCTAGGTTTGACGACCGCACTAGAACTGATCTATCAAGGAATTTTAAAAGTATTGCGCAGGGGCTAAACTAGTGAACACAGATATCAATAGCAATCACGCAAAAAAAAATTCCTTGGTTCAAAATGTCAAGAAAATTCATCAGAAAACAATATCATCAGGCATTCTTAATGGAGCTAGTAAGCCTACTGCACCAACTGCTTGCTTTTCGCTGCCAAATGGCGATGGGCTGGGCTGGGCTGGCCCATCAGATCAAGGTGACAGAATACGAAGTTATGGCCCTCTGTACTGTAACAGATGCGCTGACCAGACTGCACTACACTCATGGCACCCGTAGTTACAATAAGCTTAGGAGCAGTCCATAGACTCTCAAAGTGAATGACTAAACAAATTCATACCTTCATATCTTATAGTGAACACGTGTCACTTATACTATCACTCCGAAATCATGGCTTCATATGTGATAGTGAAACTTGTGTCACTTATATTATTATTATTATTATTATTATTATATTATTATTATTATTACTCCTTGATGGAAGCAATTTCACAAATAGAATACAAGAAGATGCAACAGTGCATGCATATATTTCCCGTAGACTTATAAATGCAAGAGGAGTAAGAGAGGGTCTCAGATGACTATTTACATGCACAAACACGAGACTTCCGCAAACAGTTGCTGGCCCCACCATGTCATTCACTTTTCCATAATTAAAGCCTCCAGGGTGAATAAACTAACACCCGAGCAGTACATCATTCTACTAGGGAACTAGTTGAACCAAAAGACAGCACATAACCCCCATGAGTAATCAAAATCAAAACACCAAGATCTAAAACAGCTAACAGAATTTTTACCTCATCGAGATCCAGTGTACCCTCAGAAACAATACTGACGCTGGAAACTGCAGAATCATGCACATGATCATGATGATGCCCTTTGTGCTCTCCTGCATTACCTACTCATGCTGGGAAATTCAGTCATCACAGGTAACAAAACTACATAGAACTAATCGCAATACCAGAAGACAAAAGCAAAAGAAGTTTTGTACACGTTACCATGCCCATGTTGCTGAGCATTACAGGATGAGCCATCTCCATGAACTTCAGAATCGATTCTGCAGAGGCAACCAACAGTTTAGAACATGACACCATGCTGTGCAGCAAAACTTCCATTTAATTTGCAACCAGTCAAATATATATACTGTTTCCTAAATTGTAGAAAAAGCTACCTGTCCAGATCATAACCTCCCACTCCCAAAACAAAATCCATGTCAACACTTCCATATTTAGCTAGCTTGATTTGTGCCATCCCATTGATGTGCTGGAAAGTGCCAATGCAGACATAATTAGAAGACAATAAACAAAGATAAAGCCCATTCAAACTTTTCTAAGAAAACATAACACACTATGACCAACTCTATGATCCTCGAGGCACACATTAGTTACGGAGAAGTTATAGCTTACAACTTGATCAATTTCCACAAATCTTCAGAAATTTAGGTTCCATGTCATGGTAACTATAGCTGATCAACTGTTGGTATCACCCCAAAACAGATCTAATTTGCCTCGAAGAATCTTGCACTAGTACACCTATCAATATGTTATCCTTCCTCACAGTGTCTTTGGGGTGACTTATCCATTTAATTGCACGTTTGGTTTTAATATTCGGGAGAACACTCGAAATCTTCAAAAGGAGATTGACTATGGACATCCAAAGTCAGTTGACATCATGTAAATTTTATTTAATTTTCAGAATGTCAAAATTACTTCTTTTTTTGTTCTAGCAAGGATTTCATAAAGTATTTTTTGCCTTTTGATCAATAACCTTAGTCATGAGACAGTACTGATTATCCACTTTATCCAATTAGCTTAGCCAACGAAAAGTCCAGCTAACCAGAATATGGAGCAAAGTTGACAATGACCTCTGTCCACAAACTCCTATTGGGAAGACCCAGCGCAACTTTCATTGTGGTGGGAAAGTGAAAGGTGAAAATGATACTTCAAATAACCCATCTCCAATTGGCTGCCAAATGCTATTCGGAGTTAAAACAGATGGAAAGAGTCTTAATGTGGTCATTACTCATTTGAATTCGAATTATAGGAAAATGTTCGTGCAAGTTTCCGCCATTAAATATGATACCAGGTACCAACTTATGGTCTGGGAGACACATGTTTATCATGTGTTCTAACCAACTCCAGAGTAAGTTGGGGTATGTTCACATCATCATTCTAGCTTAAGAGGTTCATAAAGAGACTGCTTATCCAATCCCAGCCCACCCTCTTTCTTCTCGATTCTCCTTGAAGAAAGGAGCTTAAAGAATATTAACGCCTACTGCAAAAGCATACCTTGATCCTTTTAGTCAATATATCCAGCTCAGCTTCAGTTGCCAGGTCAATCTACCAATGTATAAAGAAAAACATCTTAAGAGATTAAAAATGACAACCCCCAGGCCCCAATTAAATAGAAAAAATTGGATGTGTAAATGAGAAGAATATCCGCAAGCATTAGTCAACCTTGTTTATTATAATACGGTCAGCGTAAGCAATTTGTTCGACCGCTTCATTCACAACAAATCTCGGTTTCACTTCATTTAAGTGCTTCATAGCATGCTTGGAGTCAACCAAGGTAACAACACCATCCAATTTCACATATCTTGAAACCAATTCATCAGAACAAAATGTGTCAATAACTGGACCTGGCTTAGCAAGGCCTGCAGAGAATTTCATAATTAACACATAAGTGAAAAAAAAATTGGGTTTAAATGTATTATAATCATAATATCGAGACCACAGAATCAATTGAAAACATACAAATATAGCGTATATAAATGCAGCCCTTGAGAATATGAGATGAGCAAACACAAAATTCAGCAAGGGCAATAGTTGTCCATTAGCAATAATACAAATTATGTGTAAGCGTGAGTTACCCGTGGTTTCAATCACAATATGATCAAATTTGTCCCTTTTCTTCTTAACCAACTCGAGCAACATCTTCACCAAGTCTCCACGTACAGTACAGCATAAGCACCCGTTGTTAACCATTATAATTTCCTCGGACGCGGAAGCGTGACTTGCAACCAACGAACCATCAATATCCACCTCACCAAACTGAAAAGGCGGAGAGTTAAAACAACCAATGAGTATCTGCATCATCGATTCTAATTGCTTAAGCGTTAAACTATAGCTGTTGAATGGCACTGCACACCCCAACCAGACAGCCACAATCTCCATTAAGCACATAGGTATCAGCAATATGAGAAAGAGCCCTCTTTTAAACAAACTTGCAACAGCCACGAGAGACCACGAAAACTACAACGAAATTAATAACCCTCAAATTCAGCATTCTGCAAAAATAGACATATACACCTGAAGCAGAAGCAGTACACAAGTTACATAATTGCATACATGATGTGAACTGGGTTACCTCATTTTCAATGACAGCAATCCGCTTGCCATGTTGAGCAGTCAGAATATGGTTGAGCAGAGTCGTCTGCACCACAAACCATCTCAACTCAGAACTACCACCACAGCACACCATCAATTACAACAATTCGTTAAGTCAACAAAAGAGAAGAAGATGCCAACCTTCCCGGAGCCGAGGAAGCCGGTGATCACCGTGGCGGGCACGCGGTCGTCGAGACCGAGCGCGGCCGCCCCGGCTTCTTCGATCCTGTAGCCCGGCTCGGAGACGAAGCCCCTAACGTCCCGGCGACGAGAAATGAGCGAGTGGAGGCTTCCGACGAATTGGAACGCGGGAGAAGAAGGGTCGGTGCAGCGTGGTCGGAGATGGGGATAGAGGTTGCTGCCCGATGCCGCCCTGGATATCAAGAACCTGAGGAGCGCCGCCATTCACGGAGCTTCGCCGGAGGAATACGGCGGCGGTCGTTGCCGCCCGCGGTGGCGACGGCGACGGGGAGAAGGCTTTGGGGGGGGGAAGAAGAAGCAAGGTGGATAAACCCTCGGCTTGTCGGAGGGTTTAAGAGGGAGGAAGAGAAGAAGGAAGTCAGATGGGCGCGGCCGAGCTCGTCCGATAACGGGCCTGATGATGAACAAGAACTGAATGCTGAGATTTCACATTTCTTGAGATCGAAGGGTCCAAACGAACAAGACGACATTTTTACGTGGGCTTTATTCTTAGCGAGCGACGTGACGGACAAATTCAATCATTGCTGCTCCGGCCCAAGAAAAAAATCATCGCACCGCTGCAAAGATTCTATGGAAATTCGTGGTTTTTAGTTGGACCCGATTCAGATAGGGATGAGCATGACTCTAGAGTAAAACCTAGAACCTAAAAACTTGATCGGTGAAAACCTGTAGGTTTCAGATTCCAAGGTATACAGGTAGGTTCCTATTTCGACAGATAGGTTCCTGATTCTAGGTAGGTGGAAACTGAAACCTTAAACAAGTATTTTGTATTTTTTCTCTGTCTATGTCTTCGCGTGATCATGCGGTGTTCTTCTATGGTGTTAGCTGATGAGTACATAATCTGGAACCACTAGTCTGAACTTTCATTTTTTGACTTATTAATGTTTCATATCCTTCGTATATCTAAATCTAAGTTGTAGTCAGTGGATTATAGAAGCAAGTTGTGGTCATTGAAGATAATGATTCGTTGTAATTGTTCAATTAATAATACAAGTGGAACCCGTGTAAACCCTAGTAGGAGTAAGCATGGTTTCAAGGTAAAACCTGGAACCTAAAAACCTTACCAATGGGACATGTTGGTTCTAGGTTCCAAGGTGCAAGGGTAGGTTCCAAATTCCAATTTGGAGAACCCATTTCGACGGGTAGGTTCCAGATTTTAGGTAAGTGGAATCTGGAACTTAGAACCTTAAACCTTAAACTTTAAACAAGTTTTTTGTGTTTTTTCTTGGTTTATGTCTTTGCGCGATCCTACGATGTTCTATAGTGCTAGACGATGTTCCATGGCGTTAGATAATGAGTATATAATTTAGAACCACTAGTTTGAGCTTTTATTTTATGACTTGTTAATGTTTCATATTTTTCATGTGTCTAAATATAAGTTGGAGTTAGTGAATCTTAGCAGCAAGTGGTGGTCATTAAATATGATGATTCACTACAATTGTTCAATTAATAATACAAGTGAAACATGAGTAGAGCCTGGAACTAATCCTAGAACCTATGACAGGGTAAGTTCCACGTTCAAACGAGTAGGTTTCAAGTTTAAAAAAATAAAGAACTTGTACCGGGTAGGTTCCAAGTTTCAGGTGGAACCTATAAAGAACTTGGAACCCTATAAGGAACTTAGAACCGTTCACCCCTAAATCATGGAACCGATCATGAAACTTGTGACATGATAGATTCTACGGTCCAAGGTATATAGGATAGGTTTTATGTTCCAAAAAATGAGGAACCAGTTCTTATGGGTAAGTTCTATGTTCCGGATGGAACCTATACGAAACCTAAGCCGCTCACCTCTGGATTTGGGTACCTCGAATTCTTGACAATTGCATCTAGTAGTTTTACAGTGCGTTTGATTTAACTAGCATTTTCCAAGAATCCTTTGATGAAAGAGGATTTGCTAAAAGCAAATAACTTTTGGTTGATGTGTATTTTGGGTAAAGCAACTTTGAAATAAAAATAAAAAAAGGGAGGGGCAAGCATTGGGAAGCATCGCCAAAGAAGGCATGGAGTTTGGGCAACCTTCGGTGGCGACCGTAGGCAACAATCGACGGCGGCCAAAGGCAATCGTCAGCCACGCTAGTGTTGATCGGCAAGTCTCATCACCGCAAACCTCGTCGCAATACTCGTTGAACCTTAGTAAAAGCACCAAGCAATGGAGGTGGTCGATGAAGCTTAGGAAAGCCCAAGTGAGGCCCCGTCAACAAGGTCGCAACCCCAGGTGAGGGCCACCGAGGTCGAGGGACTTTGAGGAACAAGACGCCAGGGTATTCAACCTTTAATGGTTGAGCTTCCCAGATCTTGCCTTCAAGAGTCAGCGCAAACCTTAGGTGAGGGCTACCTGAGGTTGTGCGACCTATGGCGAGGGCAATGCAACCCAATTAAATCATTACGGAGGTCGCGTGACCCTAGTTGACCCCTCGTCGGCGTCTGTTTAGCTCCTCCACCTCTGCAAACTCCAAATCTGCAAAGAAGATGAATAGTCGCGAGGGTAAAACCCGAATATGAAATTATTTGCAAGTGTATTTTAGGAAGAAAAAAAATTATTTATCTTTGGGACCCACCTTTCGAAAATGCTAAAAACCTTAGACAAGTCCCCCACCTGCTTTAAACTTTTCAGCTTTATCAATATAGGCATTTCCCCAAAATGGCTTAAAATATTTTTGTCAAACACCTTAGTTTTTTCTCGAGGAACTTTGGAGGTACAAAACCCCTTCGAAAAGGTGGACCAAACGCACCCTTAACCTACACGGTAGTTAACTAAAGAGCAAGTCATTTCCCCATGCCTCATCGAGTGGTTTTGGTAGTTTCGGTCTCCGTCGGTAGGAGACGGGACGTGCTTTGCTTGCTCCAGGCGCAACGAACCTAACTGCACACCCGTCCTTACATGACGCCCACGTGGATCTCACGTCATCTAACGGTAGATACGAGAGCCCGGCTCACGTGCTCTCAGAGCATGCTGAGATTTCTTTCCGTTGAAGAGGGCCACCTCGAGCTTTTGATTTCGGCCGAAATTTTGACGGGACAAATGATGAAGCGAAGTACCGGTGTCTCCGCTCGAACGGACATGCGAAGGTGGAGAAACGACCAGAAAAGATGGGAATATGGAAGGCAAGACGGAGTGAATTGACAAGAGCATCATGGGGCGCCAAAAGAACGAAAAGAAGAAAGAGAGAAATTATAGCCTCGACTGCACATAAACTGAGGATGTAAAAGCAACCATCAACTCTGCAAAATTTCATCTGTTCTTCAAGTTTACGACCGTGAAAATGGGTTACCTGAGTATTTCCATCTGAAGAGGATGTCTTATCAGTATCTACCAAAAGCTGTTGTTAGATTTATTTAGAGCACAATCTCAATAATTCCACAGACTGCTTCAAGATGATTCGGATTCCTGAGTGCGCCCCCTGTTTTCAAAATGACAGCGAGTAGTACCTATAGCAACGTTCATCCACTCACTTGGTTTGAATCAACGTTGAGATAAAGAACTTCAAGTGGCTAAGTGGCCAACATTATCTTCCTTTACTGAGAAAAAACGTCGCTAAGGAAACAGCAAGCAAAAGCCTGATGACAACGCATGGACAATGATACGAGAAACCCACTCCTTCGGCAGGAATTTGGCCAAAAAGACAAAACAGGAAAATTCCCTTTGTCGCCCCCCTTTCGATTGGCAAGAATCAAAGGCTCCATTACAACGAAATCAGCTATCTTATGGTATCAAAAGCGGCTTTACTGAGAAAAATGATGCACCAACGCATGATTTAGAAGATGGTTCTGCATCAGCCCGTACCGAAGGAAGAATCAAGAAGTTTGAAGCACACTCCCCAGTTCACCAAACCCTGAATTTTTTAAACCAAAATGAGTTCCCAAAGTGTCTATGGGTAAAAGCAAACCACTCAGGAGTGCTAGGAAGAACTTCTTGATGAACAGAAAGAATCTTATAAATTCCAACTCAAATCACTTACAAAAGCACAATCACCCATCACCACAAATTAAAGTATTGCCAAACTACCATAAAAAGGCTCCTCTACACAACCCTAACCAAGTACATGCACAAGTTCCACCATTAAATTCGACAGGATGATAAAACCTTTTCCAGCATCGTTACACAAACTCCTATGTCTTCCAAGGTTGCTCTATCATGAAGGGGGAGAGAGAGAAACAGTTAGTAGCAATTCCTGGTTTCTACGGTGCTTCCAAATGCAGCGGGTTCTTCATCATACCGCGCCTCGGCGAACCTTTCTCATCGTCTTCCCTCACATTGCCTGCAGCTAGGGCCCCACCAAGATCGCTTACATTCCCGAAAACAAACATCACTGCCCCGAGAATAGCGCAAACGAAGGCGATACCGAAAGAAGTGCTCACGCTCCGCGGGACAACCGACGCAATGCCGAAGCCCGCGCAGGTTCCCAACACCTTCACCCACGAATACCACACGGAGAAAGCACCTTCCTTTCCAGATGGTGCACAGTCCAACACCAAAACCCTACCATAAGCATACAAGATTCCCGCTGCGGTGCTCTGCAAAGTCGCGAAGAAAATCACATGTCCCTTGCTCCAAGTTTTACTACGATAGTAGAATCCAACCCCGCAAGTGATCATCGAGAGAAGGAAGCCCAGTAGCTGCATTTTCACCGCATTTGCCTTGATGAGGTTCTGAAGTGGGTGCAGCAGCGGCAAAGACACCAGAGGGAAGAGGAAATAAGTCAACCAGAAATACAGTACAAACACAGGTTTCAGGCACAATTCCCCGACTAAAAAGAGCACCGCCCCAGTGAAGATGCACATTGTTGTGAACGATGAGAGGAAGACGCCGACAAGGCTTCCCACAGCATGAGGGTAGCTAAAGATGGAGATAATATAGGTAAATGGTGGAGGAGGGGAGTCGGGACCAGGCCTATATGCCACGATTACGTAGAGAATGCCGAGAAGCCAAAAGAGACCACCGAAGATCGAAACCACCCACAAGCTGATAAATCTATCTTTCTGGTCAAGCATGTGATAAGAGAATGCAGAAATTAATGCAGCACCAAAGCAGCCAGCTGCCGTGGCGTAAAGCGACAGCCACCCCGAGACAGATCTCCTGGCTTGGAATTGGGTCTTCTTGAGAACAGGGCCAGTGAAACCACGGATCATGAGGCCAAGGTTGCGGGTGTGGGCAGCCGAGGCCACCAGACTGGCAGCCACGATCACCACAATATAAGGCAGAAAGATCCAAGGGGTGCGGAAGAATCCTGCCGGAAGACAGAAGATGGCTCCGACGACCGTGGCGGCTCCGGCAATTATCTGTTGGTATTGCCCATGGTCAAGGCGCATGGAGACAAAGTTCAACAAAGGCGCAGCCATAACCAAACCTATGAACCAACAAACCGCAACCCATTCTAGAGGGGAAATATTAGCCTCGTTCATTGACCGGTGCGTCAGCCCTACAAACCTGGAGATCAATCCAATCAGGAAATAAGTGTCTCATGCTATAGGCAAATGAAACATCCATTGACAAGCCAGTGCTTCTAAGAATTGCAAAACATAATTAGGTCATGCATCCAAGAATTGCAAGATTGAATTAGGTCATGCAAGTTGGATAGCTTTCAAAGATCATTTCTAGTCATAGACTCCTGTTCAAATGCAATGAACCGGAACAATGTACTCGATCATCCGAGATACTCATTACAATTCAATTTTGGTCAGCTTATACTTATAGGAGGGAGTTGGTAAGTCTAGGCTTCTTCCAGTTCATACAAACAATACAACCATTAATGGAGTCTCAGTCTAATATACCAACAATACTTTCTCAACCCGGCCGTTGCGGTTAAGGGTCCGAAAATCGGAGAATTTGTACCGAGCAACGAGCACAACGTATCGCCCTATGAAACATAAGATTAATTCAAATGGCTCTCGTTCCCTAAGGACACACACACACACCCTAGGAAACATTTCTGAAGGGCCTCCGTGTAATTTCACAGAACAATGGTCTTTTCTTTTCTTTTCTTTTCTTTTCTTTTCTTTTCCCCAAACAGTCCGACCCTTCAAAGTCCACCTCTTTTTCAAAGCATGGTCCCCCAAATAGATAGGTCTCCGTCCCTTCCCCTCCTCAGTCGTTCAAATTTTGAACGCATCTCAGGATCTTGTGTGCGTGTCGTTGTTGCTGTTGTCGGTTCACATCAAATATAAAAGTTCGCCCCCAGGCAAAAGTGGTCCCCGCCCCCAAATCCTATTGGCCTCTCCTGTCGGTTTCACAATTAAAGCAGAGCTGTTTATCCAAACATTATTCAACACCCTCACTCAATTTTCTTCCCGTCCTTTCGGCGCACCCTTTTCTTCATTTTACCCCCCCAAAAAGTTCGAATTTTCAACGGTGCCACCTTCAACCACAAACCAAACACCATTAAAGAACCAACGGTAACTTGAGCTTCCCGAGGCCATTGAATAAAGCCAAAAACTCTGTAAAGATTAACCCTTTAAATATATGATTATACAGACACATGATTCTAGCCTGGTTTTGTGGCTGTGGACGTTTCCAAGGTTATAAAGTAACGAACTTGTGCGTAAATATAATAGTGTCAACAAGCCGACAAAAGAAAAAAGGGCCTTCCCAACACTTGGTTTGTCGGGACTCTCTTAGCAAGACCCATCATTTTAGCAGAGATTTTTTTGGACATTGTACTAGCTGATCTTTTATCTGCTTGAGCACTCAAACCCCCCATATGAGAGCGACCAAGCCGGTGATCTTTTGCGTAGCTCAGCGCAGCTTCCATGTCTTTTTTTTCCCCTTTTATTTGTTCATTCCCAACCCACCCCCCCCCCCCTTATTTCACAGTGCAAGCTCAAATTCTCATGCTCACGCTTTGTTTGGGAACGAGGGAGGAGGGACGGTGAGGAAAGCAAAAACGAGAACAAGCGGCTTCACGAGGTGGTCGGGTTCTTGCTCAAGAACTCTAACAAGAAAAAGAAGGGAAAAAAAAGAACGTTTCGAACGTTTTGTGTGAGTTCATCACTCTGTTCTTGACACTAGGACACATAGTTTTCACGCAAAAATTTAACAGCAACAGGCAAGACATCGTGACAAAGAAACACTGCGAAAACCTTAGACGTAGAAGAAGAGTAAGAAGCTGAAAGAGGAAAGAAACACTCACAGTTTCATCTCCTTCTCTCGACAGGCCAAGCCCTTGTGGCTCTTGGTCCAGCCCTGGGACGGCTGCGGCGGGGCGCCGACGACCTGACTGATGATGAGCGGAAAGACGATGGGGATGAGCGCCGTCTCGACGAAGTAGGTGCAGAAGCCGTACAGGTGCCACCCCCACACCTCCACCCTCGCCGGCTTCTCCTCCATGGCGTCGTACGACCCGTACCCGCCCCCCCTCGCCCTCTCTATCTGCACGCCGCCCACGCCGCCCCCTCCCACGCCGCCGCCGCCGCCACGCGCGTCCGTAGTGGCCAGCACCTTCCCGATCGACGTGCCCCCAGAAGACCCCCGGCTGTTCCCGCCGTCAGCGGTCGTGTCCGCCATATCCCCCTCAAGCTCAAGCTCAAGCTGAAGCTCGCACCTTTCCGAGCAGAGAGGCCAACTGGGTAGCAGCGAGCACACAGTGGCGCGACGAAATTACCGAGATACCCTCGACGGGAAAAAGCCTAGTGAGAAGGCAGGAGGAAGTGAGGAATGAAGGTTGGAAGGTGGGTTTTCTAGAGAGAGAGAGAGAGAGTGAGTGTATAAATGAGAGAGAGAGAGGGGATGGTGGTAAAGTGGGAATAATGATTTTGTTGAAGGGGTGAGGGGGAGAGAAAAACAGAGAGAGAGAGAAAAAAAAAGGGGGCGTGCGAAACAGCTGGTTCTTGCGAGACTATCGAGAGAGAGAGAGAGAGAGACTCTGTGTGTGTGTGTGTGTTTGCTTGGTTTGATCACAAACAAAAAGAGCTTTAACATTGTTTTAGGGGCGTGGAAGGCATAAACAAAAGGAGGGGGAAAAGCAAGTTTAAGGGGGGGAAGGGTAGGGGAGGGGAGGGCGCCATTAACGAGGCAGGTGTCTTTATGCCCCTCAAAAGCTACCATGGTAGAGGGGGGGCCCTTTCGTGCTCAAATGGTCTCCCTCCCTGCTTCCCCCTCTCTCTCTCTCTCGCTCTGCTTTGCTCTGTTTCTCTCTCTACTGCGAGGGGCAACTGTTCCTGCGTACTGCGTACTGCGTACTGGGGTAAGGGGAGGAGGGCGGGCACGTACTGCGTTGCGAGCCAGTCTTTGCAGGGTTTAATAAATTGGTGGTGAAAGGCAGTTGTGGAGGGTTGCATGCGTCTTTCTAAGTCATGTGATCTGTATACCGGTTGCGCGGTTTAAGATTATACCATGAATCGTCGGTTCGAGACTTCGAGTAGGAGGTACCGAGATGAAATCGAGCCCGACGCCACACGAATCGGGTCAGGTTTCTGTAGATCCCCCGGGGTCGAATTCTCGAGGATGAGCCACCGCACCATAAAAGGATAGGTTTCGATGGAATGTTGAAATTCGTTAAAGGGTTTGTGCGGTACAGCATTTTGTAAAGAAAATAAGATGGATTGCGTTACGGTACGACATTTTAAGATGAATCAGTCTTTCGAGAGACGATAGAAGAAACCTCCACAGTAATCGAAGTAGCTCGTAATTATACTAATAATTAGATGATTTTTGAAATCGTCTTGATTTGATGTGTTTTGTGTGTTAATGCAAGGTTAAGCATTTAACCATAGACAGAATTACAATGGCGAGGTATAATTGGCAGTTCAATAACGAGTTAATCACAATTGCTTACGTGACTTGAATAAACTAATTTCAACCCCCTTGAAGGGACAGCTATTTAGCTATTGGTCATCATTTAAGAAGCGAAATATTTCAAGTTCGATGCTGACCATCATCAGTCCCTGAGCTCATTCTATGAGTCATGCACTTACAACTCCACAGTTAAATGATGCGTCTAGCGCGAAAGTCTGGTGCTTAATAAGCATCTTGCTATTGCCATTTGACTTTGAATGGAATCGCTATCGACAATATATTAATGAAACGCAATCGATTTTGTCTTTGAAACATGAAAACTTTGGTTTTCGATTGATTCCTCGAGTCATTATTGGACAATAGTCATGCTTTTCTCCATCGTTGAATGTCACTATGTCTACGAGTAGTGGACCATTAATAGGGAAGAAATCGACCTTTAATTTTAGTTTAAGTATGAACATAAGTAATGTCCATAACCTATGATTAATCAACCATGGGCTTCTCTTGAATTTTTTGTGTTTGGTTAAGAGGTATCTCATTAAGGAAAGAGGAGTTGAAACTCCTACAGGGACCTCCGCGGCCTATCCCGATCCTACCGAGCGGGCTTCACAAATATGTTTCTTATTTTTAACGTGTCGGTGCCCGCACGCCCTACACCTCTAATACCTTTCAAATCTTTTTCTTTTCTAAAGAGTAGGAAGACCCTCTTATTTCTTTACATTTTAAGGATTTCGAGAGGTCCGAAAAGGGCCGAGACCGAGGAGTTTAAATCCCATACATGGATGGAGGGCAAATATGAGTCATATGACATCGTGCAATCTATATTTTGTGCGTGTGTGTGTTGGGGAGACTCGGACGAAAAGGGAGGAGAGGGAGAGATAGACAGAGAATTTTGAAAGTACAGTGGAATAGTCAAATTTGTCATGGATTAAAATTACATCTTTGGCAGCATTATAACGGGGAGGAGTGTATTCCTCAAATCACGTTTGTTGTAATGATGGGAGCGAACACAGTGGAATGATGATGAGCAGCACGCTTTTGCTCTCGCTTCGGAAGAGAAAACTATACTGCATTGGGGGGGCATTCCGCCAGCCCTAAAGTTGGGCTGACTGTTCTGTACAGACTCATCATGCCCATTATCATTACGAGTTACAAAGCTAGAGGTACTGTGCCGAAACATGTAACGGTCTTGTTAACGAGTGCCTCCTAACGACACTTAATGACAACTTTCGTTTAGAGAATTAGGGACATGGTTGCTTTAAAATTTCATCTAATAGCGAAGGCGTACTTCTCTTTCGCTGTGTTGGTAGCTTTGAAAACCCAATTCATGTCAAGTATGTGTAGACGCTTCTTTAACAAGATTCATTTGCGGCCGAATACGACATGAGAAGCAAAGGATATTGATGACTTGGTACTTACACAACGGACGTCTTTGAGGTATCCAAACGCACTTCATTCGTTTGGTTCTTCGTGTCACTAATTACGGATAGTTTCCATTCTTTTGTCGCTACGAAGCTATCTAGATTTTCGTCCACTCTGTATCTAGTTGGTAAGGTTCTTGAGCTAATTCATGTGTTTATTTCTCATCCAAGGAAAAAACTTAAGGGTCGATGCCATTAAAAATCACAAAATAGTACCCTATGATGCATTTGCCCCAAGTCTCATAAAAAATTTCAAATTAGTACGTCATGACACATTTGTCCAAAACTAATTTTTGCCTCACAAAAAAATTTCAAACCGGTATTCCTATGACACTTTTCCCCAAGCCGCTATCCCGAAACCAAATTTACGCTCCACTAGTTCCAGGGTAGCAGTTCGGGATTTTCGTGAGATGGAAATTAGTTTTAAGTAGGGAAAATTGTCCAAAAAATCCTAAATCTTTTGCACTTTTGCCAATTCAATCATAAATCTTTTAAGTTTGCCAATTCAATCTTAAAACTTTTCACTTCTTGCCAACTGAGTCCATCCGGCCAATTTTGGCCGATCGGCCATCGGCCAGAGGGAAGAAGGCAGAAAAAAATATTACAAAATTGCCACATCAGAGTTGGCCGAACAGCTGGCGGTCACATCAGCCCTGACCAGTAAAAATTGACCGAATGAACTCAATTAATGAAATTGAAAGGCTTAGGATTGAATTGGCAAAAGTGCAATACGTTTAAGACTTTTTGGATAATTTTCCCATTTTGGGTAAATGTGTCATAAGAGTACTAGTTTGAAATTTTTTGTGAGACGAAAAATTAATTTTGAATAAATGTATCATGGAGATATTAGTTTAGGATTATTAATATAACATTGATCCTTTAAAAAAGTCCGTTTTGTTTGGAATCCTAATGTCAACAAAGGAAAGGCAATAATTATCGAGAGCATTATCGGAGAAAATCGTAATTTCGCACCATTAATCATTCACTTAACCCACTTTTTTCCACCTTTGGTGCATCAAACGGAAAAAGATAAGGTTGCACGCTCAAGAGCTTTTAGCACTACAGAGACATGACCTTTAACAAACCCTAACCTTTTGTTTTCCTCCTCTACTTTTTATTTAGTGGTTGAAATATTGTTTTCGTTTTAGAGGGAAGTGGAGGTTTCACCTAACTCGTGGAAGAAATTTAATCCACATAATTTCCCACCTCTTAATGACGTCACAAAGTGGACCGTACAGCAAAAAGGAGATGAGAATGTGCGTACAGGAGGAGTATATACACTTAGCATGTGCATATCAATGTTATGTGATGATTCGATGGCTCGTCTGAAAAAGAAGATTGAAGAAAAAGGAGAAAATCCTTGTGATGGTACTCGATGAAAAGAATCGGGGGTGCAAAGCAAAATGAATTCTCTCGAGTTGAGGAGAAATTCGAACATGGCTTACTCAGTCGAGAGTCCAAATTTATAAATAAATATAACCCTAATGTAACGGTGTAATAACTATACAAATAATCTGTGAATTTTTAATTTATTTAATATGATCCATAAATTTTTAGTAAATGCTTAATCCAGTCCCTGAATTATCATATCTATGTATTCAATTTAGCCCATGAACTAGATAATCTAGGACCACATTAAACATCGAGTTAAAATTCAATAATCATGTTGCATATTAGAATAAAATTCAAGAACCATTTATATGATTTTCCTGTAACTATCTACTTAGGGCTAGCCGTCTTCCTCGTGCAAGATCATTGAGAACTGTGGGAACTATATCTTATCTTGTGACCGATTCTATCAGAAGAAACAAAACGCCCGTGAGCTCTTTTGGTGAAGACGATGGTCCTGCAAAACCTTTATGATCGTGAGATGAAGTTCATGCTGTGTTGGAATGCGTAGCTTCTGTCGCATCTATTATCGTGTTGGCGTTCGATGGAGACGGCGCGGGATGCGTATGCTTGCTTTACTTGGACGGCAAAGAAGGAAGAGATTCGTGTACACAAAAGCAAGATAGAGGTTTTATCTACAAGACAGGAACTTGACAAGTGATTTTCATGGAAGCAATGGTAGGAAAGGTAGGAAATGTGCGTAGTTGATGGGTAATTAGTTTGAATTGTTTCCATGCACATGACAAATTTATATTCCTGGACAAAAAAAAAACAAATTTATATTCATCGATCGTGATAGTAAGCATGCGGCAGGATTTACACCCTCGCCTTTCGCGATGGCATGAGATTGCTAAGCTTAGCTGCCGTTGCCGCATGCAAGCCACAGTGACAACCACGATAACAACCGCAACAATAAGGTCATTCGCAATATAAACAAAGTCCTTGCCCTGGTATCATAGGATGGACGACGCTTTTGCGTAAAAGTGATCTGCCCAACTTAGCTCTCGGTAAAAATCAAAAGCCCGAAAAGATAGCTACCGACATCGTCAACACTTACCTAGCACTATCGTAGGAATTCTACATTGATCACAATGTATGCGAAGTTGAGCCGCAGCTACCTCCCCAAAAGTACAAGCCCATTGTCGCAACGCTACACAGACACGTAGAAAAAGGATTCGAGATTCACTTTAACCTAAGCGCCTTTCAAAGATGGATCGAGGATGTTTTTTTTTTTTGGAGATCGAGAAACGCTTATAATATGGATTTGGGGCGAAGGCTTCTTCAAAACACTTAAAACTAACGGCTATTGTATTGCTAAACAATGTTTTTAGCCACATCGTTTACAATATGTGCGATTTTGAGCAGTAGCTACCTCCCTAAAGTACGAGCTTGTCCGCTACACAGACATATAGATAGAGATCGAAGATTCACCTTAACCTAAGTACCTTTCAAAGATGAATCGAGGGTGTTCTTTTTTAAGATCGAGAAGCGCCTTATTATATGAATTCGGGGCGAAGGCTTCTTTAAAACACTCGAACCCTAACGGCTCTCGCATTGCTAAACAATGTTCTTCGGCCACTTCTTACGCATTAAAGTCCGCTCGATAACTTGACTCCCAGGTCTCCTCTCTTTTCTTTTCTTATCTCTTCCTCGTCTTCAAGACACCGGCGAATCTCGATTTAGTAAAGCTTTAAGAATCTTTTCAAGGTGGCCTACGAAGCAGCTATTAATTAAAAAATCATTAATCTCGCGGGCCGTTGCGCTTATGGATAAGGGCATTTCTAATTATTTTAAGGTAAAGTTGTATACAATAATTGATGGTGTATGCGTATGATATCGGGCATGGTAAACAATGCCGGAAAGCGTGGGAGTAGTAGGTGATGCCTCAAAATAAATATTGCAAAAAAAAATTTTTGGCGGCATCTTCTTCTTCTTCTTCTTCTTTTTCTATTTTTAACTTTTGCTTTTTTCTTTACTTTACGTTTTGAGCTTTCCAATAATTTATTTATTCTTTTTGAAAAAGAGGTGGGGCATGATGATGCATGTTGCCTAAATTGAATTCGGGCATAATGTGATTTCTTCACAGGTACTCATCCGAGGCTGTCATCTCATCAAATTGAGTTAAATAACCCTTTTTTTTGTTGCTTTTTTTGCATGAAAATACGGGCTTGAACAATTAATTTCGGCCGGATAAAAAAAATATACGAGACGCTTTTCTTTTCTTTTTCTTTATCCACGTAGGCCATATTTGGTAGATGGAGTGTAGATAGCAAAAAAAAAGTTAATTGTTGGTTCCACTCATGATTATGTATCTAAAATTCGAAAACAGGAAAAAAAATAAATCTTTTAAGTCTCGTTAAATTTACGCTCAGTTATGTTATAACCCTACATGATACTTGTATATTGGAATAATTTTAGATGTTTCCCTCTTCAAAAAAAGTTAAAGTGCGGATAAAAAAATTACGAAAAAATAGTAAATCGAAAATGAAAGTTCACTCCAAATATTGCTTATTTTGACGGCCTAATTCCAAAAAAAGGGATCAATTTTACATTAGATGACAATTTTGGCCCAAACCTTTCTGTGTCTCGTAAAAAATCACAAACTTCTACTTAAATTTCAAATTTAGCATGAATAATTTGAAAATTTCATATTATGGGGATCAGATTTGAAACTCGTGTAAAAGCTAGTACTTTTTAATGAGATAAAAAAAAAGTTCGGGCAAAATCTATCACTCGAGATAAGATTAATGTTTTTTTTTTGGAATTAACCCTTATTTTGACATGGCCTCTTTTGAAATCTTTCCACCATTCATAATTAGACAAAGAAAGGTAACAATAAAAAAATATATTCATTTCCCATTCCAATGCGCCTCCTATCTACTCCTTTCCCTTCGTACCTTCTGCTTTCAAATTATTAGGGTTTACTCCCTACGAACACGACCTTACAACCTAGGTCCTTCCATGAGTCTATCGTAGGAAGGACAATGTCCATGGCTCCTCGACTTTAACTGGGTGCTGACTTCTAGGATACACCATGGGACAAGTGTGCTTGGAAATTGGAAAATTCTTGGGGGGGGAAAAGGTCGACAGAGTCACACTCATAATGTCCAAGGAAGAATCTACAAGTAGATAAGCTTGATTTGGGTTCCTATAATTGAGGCTTTATTGGGAGTTTGAATAGTGGTATGGCGGATTTATTTGGTGATCAAGCTCTATGAATTCTAGAAGGGACCGGCTTAGTCTAGTTTTCTTGTTAGTTTAATGTCCTTTCGTCAACTCAACAACCCCACTTTAAGCGTAGACGTGATCGATGGGCGAGTCTGATCAGATTGAGTGTCAAGCTTAGGGACCCATGTACGTGATCGCCTAATAAATTTTGACCGTGCGAGTAACCAAGTTTGAATAGGCCTAACTTTGCAAGCAGCCCAAGAAAGAAACGACTTGTCCGAGCCTACTCATTTGCGGTAGAGGCTTGGGCGAGCATCGAGAGTTGACTGGCCCGTTATCAGCTCTCTTAGGCCCGTGATGGCATAACACTCACCGTCCATCGCCGCCCGCAGATATACTTTTTTACCTTTTTTTTTTATGGAATAGAAATAGAAATAACAAATTTTTCTAAGAGCTCACTCTCACCGTCCACTGCCGCCCGCAGATATACAAATTCTACATCGATGCTATCAAACGAATTTTCTATTTTAAGAACAGAAATTTTGTGTCGTTATCAAAGTTACTTTGTGCCCAGAAACTCGTTCGGGAAGTATTTCTAGCCATAAATTGTTCCCAGAAAGAGAACGTTTATCATTCGTACCTTGAGAGAAAGTATTTCGTGCATCAGATGGACCGTGTAATTTTCTCCTCATTTTTTTGAAATCAAAGCAAAGTAGATGAAAATGAAAATATAACGAGAGCAATGTGATTGATCGATTACTTCGCGTCCGAACTTTGTCCTAATCCTAGGCAATTGGACAGTGCTCTTGTATAGAGTTGGGCCGGCAAAGTGCAGCATCAACAAAAGAAACATTGGGTCACACAAACGCTAGAAGCCCAAACTAATGGGCTCATAGCGGCCTCATATACGTAGTATGCCTCTATCTGCTCTTAGCTATTTGTGCATACACGGGCTTTTTTTTTTTTGTTATTTTAGTCCAAAGTAAATATTTTACTCATATCTCAAAATAATATATGAAAGGTTCAAAACAAAGCAAATCCCAAACAGTAAAATAGAAGAAAAAAGCACAAAGTGCCGTGATAAGCACACATCTGTCTTGGCATCAAAGCATAACGAACGGCGCCCAATCATCGTAACTTGCATCGTCATTTGGGCAAATCGTAGCTATTGGAGTAGGGGATTACAATGTATCCATACACGGGATATCAAACACCCATTTTCGGAGGATAAATTCATTGAAATTTGGAGGTCACTAAACTTTTTGTGAATTATACAATAGGACGACTGAAATTTAATTTTAATCGCTTGATGCACTAGAATCTTTCAATTTTGTAATTCATCCACTTTTATTAAATCTAATCAAGTTTGTCACAACATAATAATATGTGTCCATGTGATAATGACTTGGCATCTACCGATTGAAAATTGGTGGAGTTCCGATTAAAAAAAGTATCAATTGCAAAAATGTTGAAAATGTAGCGCGCGGGGGTGATTGAAACCAAAGTCCGGCAGCCTGTTCACTAAACTTCAAGGAGCCACTAACGGAACGTAACCAACTTTTCGACCTTTGGTTATGTTTTTCGCCTACTATCGGTAATTCTTAAACCTATTATATTTGTGCCAAATCAGTTCATAAACCTTTTAATTGTGCCAATTTAGTCATAAACTTTTTCGCATTTTGTCAATTGATTCTATCAGGCCAATTTTGATTGGAAATTACTGATGTAAACGCTGGCCATTCCATGTGACATGTTTAGCACTAACTTGGACATTTTTAGTAATATTTTAATAAATTTTATTATTCATTTCTTTTATTAACTTTTGTTTTTTGGGACTGAGGCCGACGAGGGTGTGGTAGCCCTCGTGCGATGCCCTCATTGTGGCCAATGAGGGCCTGGTCAAGGGTCGTGATGCCGTCGCCAGCCAAAGCAAGGGTGTGCAGCGCCTAACTAGATCTGGGCTAGGCGAGGGCATCGCAGTCCTCGCTAGCCTAAGATGAGGCCATGACACCCAAATCAAGCAAGGGCTAGGATGCCCTCGCCTGTGGCCGGCAATTATTGCCATCTCTTAGTCCAAAAAAAAAGAGTAAATAAAAGAAAAGGAATAACAAAAAAGTTATACAAATTATTTTAAAAAATTCAAAATTTTATTATTAAAAATGTCAACATTGGCATTGTCCGCACCATGTAGGACGACCGGCGTCTACGTCAGTGATTTCCGATCAAAATTGATTGAATGAACTTAATTTGTACAACGCGAAAATGTTTAGGGTTAAATTGATATAATTGAAAAATTTAAAATTAAATTAACGCAAGTGTAATAGGTTTATGATCTTTTGGTAATTTTCCCAGGTTTTTGGTTGACTATGCAAATCTAAGTACAGATTTCCTTATGACAATGTCTTTCTATCACGGGTGAGAAGGGTGTTTGGCATGGAATGGAATGCAACAATATTCATAGAATCAAGGGTGGGTCCAATGTTATCTGCCTCATGTGAACTCGTGAGCTCACGAACGTGTGAACCCAAGAGAACAATTTACACAAAAAAACACATACGATGACGACAAGCACAAGTCCATGATGCAATCAAGCAACTTGACGTGAAGGCATTAAAAAACTCAAGCAAAAGGAACAATATTCGGACGCAATCGCACACCGAATCTCATTGGGTACACAGCTGTCCACCACGATATTCCTATACTAAAGATAGAGACCTAATCATCAATCCTCAAGCCCATCATCTACCATTTTTCCGCGAATGTATAAGCAGGCGAATTAAAAGAAAAATAGATAATGACACAAATCGGTTTTTAAACTTTAGTCCGATGTGTAAGGTAGTTTCCAAACTTTTAATTTATTTAATGTGATTCCTAAAATTTTGGTACATATTCAATGTAGTCCCTGAAATATATAAAAATGTTCAATGTAATCTCTGAACTTGAATTAACGAAAGGCCTACATTAAACATTTCATATAATTCAAGGACTAAATTGAACATGTACCAAAAGTTCAGATATGACATTAAACAAATCAAAAGTACATGGACCGCATTACAAATCTGGTTAAAGTTTAGGGACCGATATTGAATGGATTAAAAGTTCAGGAACCACATTGTACATTGAACTAAAGTTCAGGGACTGTTAGCGTCATTTTCAAAAAAAAAAAATAAAGAGAGGAAAATTATCGATTTGGCTAATCAATTTTTGGCGACTAATTCCATTCTCGGGTGGATTTCTAGATTGCGCAATTTGGGGGGAGCCGAAAGCAGAGAGCTTAGGGCCTTCTTCAGTGTCGAGAAGGGCGAAAGAGCGGTGTGGTCCAAAGCAGTAGGCGTGCGTTTTCGCAGTCTTTCACTTTGGACAACAATCAAATTGGCTCAGCAACCCCACCGGTGTCGCCACAAAGCTACAAAGGAAAAGGCCCATCACCACATGCGGAATCTTTCATTGCTCACGAGGTGAGGCGCGACTCTGCGCCCCGTGCTTAGATTCCGTGTGAGCAAAAGCTCGAACGCCACCCCCTTCGATCGTCATGTGGGCGCCCGCGCGAATCCGAGGACCGGTATGCGAAGGTTTCCGTATTCACTGGCCTTCCACGCTTTGGAGCGACTCGCGCGTGCCGTTACGGGGCCCGTTTTTCATTCACGGGGTCGAGACTCGCCCAGTACTTCGATACGCGTGAACGACCATCGAACGCCACCCGATGGTCGTGTGGGGCCCGCGCGAATCCATCCGTCGAGCGATTGAGGGCGACTCCTGCGCGCCGTTTCAGTGGCCTTTTTTTTTTATAATTTTTTTCAAAGAGGTTGAGGATATGAAACTTTAGGCCGCGGAATGAGATGAAGACAGGAAAATGTGGTTCTCATGAGAAAGCGCCGAGACCTTAATTAAGTTGCTTGCGGTAGAAGCAGGAAGCTACTGGTCCGATGGGCCTTTGGCATTTGGCTGAAATCCAACTTCTGTACGACAAAAGCCGCCAAGTAACCAATTTGCATCAGTTCACGTAACGTCAAAGTTTCGACTCCATCGTTTTCTATGTTCATACCTAATAAGAGAAAAAAACGAGATAGGAGCACCAAAGCGCCACTTGAGCATCTTAATTTTTTTCGATCACTTAAGTATAGTTACCTTTAAAAATTATTCACTTGAGGCCTATCGGTGATTTCCTTTACCAGAAAACTTGATGTGGCATTCGTTGGGTCTTTTTTCTTGCCCCAAATTGACGAAATGGGGTTAACACCTCCATTGAAACCCTAATCCCAGTTTTCGCCCAAATTGCTCCCGCGACAAAATATCTTCCACCGAAAGTTATTTTTCGGCTTTTAACGAGAGAAGACGGGTTCTGTAGTGATTCCGAATAGAAAATATCCATGTAGAGAAGAAGCAACTGCAAACTTTTACTTGGAACTTCGAACCGAATTGTACGTATAAATTGTGTCCGAATTTAATCGACGACAGAACTCGAGAAAGTGCAAAGCCGGAATTTAATCGACGATACAACACTCAAGATAAAGATACACGTACATGAGAGTAAAGATAATTGGAATACAACATTTTGATTGATGTCGGGAGACTTCTTCAGTTGACGAACACCAGTATTTATAGGCCTTCCACCAGAACCGTCTCAAAGCAGTTTCCGCAGTTGCAACTATTGCTTCCGCGCCTCCAAGAGTTCCGGTTCCATTTTTCCCACGTTGTCGGTCCTGACCCCCGAAACAGTTGCTCCTTCAAAGTCGCGCTCCGATCCTTCGCGCTCGTTTGCTACTGCAACTGCTCTTTTCCCCGATGCTTATCAACAATTCAAACCATGATCGAGCTTTGATGTATCTCCCAGATTTACTGATTAAATCTGGCCTAACAATCGGCAGCCATTATCACCATTTATTAATGGCAAACAAACGGTCATCGATATATGTACTACCACTAGCCTCATTGACATACATGTGGTTGGTAGCATCCATACTTCAACATTGCATCGATAACTTGGCCCACTTTTGATATAACTAGTACCGCACGGGCGCTGCCGTGGCATTGAAAGAGCTAAGCCTTTTCTCAATTGCTCACTCACTTACTCGCACCGTAAAGAGAGAGTCTAAAGAGAGGAGTTCTGGTAGATGATGGAAATGCTTCAATTGATTTGGATGATTCAAATAGGGGGAGAACACTCCTACTTATATGGACTCGACTCATTACATTCATTGATCGACTTTTGAACAGGTAGCCAATATCACATCTTCCCGTCCACTAACTACTGGCATTTATGCCGAGAACTCTCTAGAATATGGCACAATTACCGTATCGCTCGTCTCTGGGAATGTTCTGGAAATTTTATTAGGATTTGGACGAGACTTTGTTGTTATTGCACGATCCTTGGCGCATGAAAACCTCGCGACCACGACACATGCATGCATGGAAAACCGATAGGAGAGCAAGAGAAATCGGGAGATGGGTGGACATATTGAAAAGAACATATTCTCCACAACTTGAGATAAAAAGAGGAAAGTATTTGGCTATTGAAGATCACGCAAGGACGTTGGGCTCTAGATAAACTCTTTTAGGCAAGAACACTTCTTATTGATTAAGTTCATCACTTGTCAATAATAATCAAAAGTCGGTCATTTTATGGTGTAAACAACCCCAATTTGCAATTCAAGAATCGCTGAAGTGTTGTAGAATCGAAGAGGACAAAGAGGCCAACTGCTTACGCAATTGCTTCTCCTCATTTTTTTTATTTGAAGCGGCTTACGAATTGTTCAACCAATGGCGAGCTCGGGCTCAAAGAAATTGTGGTCACGGCTTCAATTTCTAAGAGGAAAATTGCTCACGCATGCGTGATGTGTTGATTCTCTCCTCTAGGCACTCCCGTTTGATTACGCATGCTTCGAATTCCTCACCGCCATGAGCAGTTTGTGTCGTCGGCATCAGCACAACAGCTCTCAATTTTCGGCGTTAATGGAAAGACTCTATTGAATCAATTTGACAAGTTTTAGAACTTGATTGTACTCTTTACATGTTTTAGGACTCAATTCATTTGTACTTCCTTGACAAGTTTTAAGATTTTCGGTACATATATCCCTATTAGATTTGAGGGATTTAACAAAAACCATGGGCAGTGCAACAATTGAAATAGAAAAATTGTTGCGCAATTTGTAATTCTTCTAGGGAAGTTGTTGTGGAATAGAAAAGGCTTAAATTTTTAAAACTAGAATTCATCATAGATAAAAAAAGAAAATTATTAACTAATGCACTTGTTCACAGATATGAAATTTATAAGATAGGCAACTGCTAACTGGAGATATTTTTGGAAAAGGAAAAAAAATTATCGATATCTTTTGGAAAATTAGTGCTTTATATGATAGCACACATCATGAAACGCCGTGCAGTTTGAAATTCAAAGCAATAATAACTGCTCTCGCATTTCCACGTCTCTTGACGTTCAGGCTCGGACTTTCGGTTGCTACTGACCTATGCTCTATGGGCTGACAATAAATGAGCTACTGGCTTACTATACACTTTATTATTAGCAACATACAATATAATTTAAAAGTATGAAACGATTTGTATAAAAATCAGCCAAATGTACCTGATTTATCATGTAAGTTGGGTAAGATTAATTAATATGTATTTCTTATGTGCCAATAGGATATATTGCATGGCAATATCTTTGATGATCAGAGATTTCCGAGATATTCAATATCGACAATTTAGGAAATATGTTACTGGGTTTACGTAGATCTCAGACAACATGTTTTTTTTCTTTTCTTTTTGGAGTCTGTTCTACTCAAGGTCTCCTTTCTCTTAGATTTTTACTTCGCCACTTTGCAAGCGTGAGAGTCAAACCCTACATCTATAACTAAATGTCCCCACCTCGCCCAATTTCATTACCACCGGGCAACTTGTTTGACAATTCAATTTAAGTGTTGAAAATTCAAAAAATAAGCATTGAATGGGACCAAACTTGTTGAACACTAACAAAGACTTAAATCATCGAAAATCACTGACGTGGCGATCCAAATAATTACATTGGAATTTAGCATAGATATTTATGATTAAATGTGCAAAATCGAAAAATCTAACACTGAATCGACAGCCATATAATAAATATAATACTGATTGGACAATTTCCTCGATGTGTTCATAATAATTCACATGGAATGTTTCCAGATAATACAGGTTGTCAGCCCATCACCTGTCCTAATCAATCTCCAGAGGATTAAAGACACTTTGGACTAAGCCCATGCTTAATTCTTTTCTCCTTAAATTAATGAAACCCCCTCCACTTAAGAAGGGTTAATCATTTAATATCTAGCGGTCATAATAAAATTTCATTGGAAATTACTAACATGGCGATCGGAATAACTACATCGCGCAAAGGTCTATGACTAAATCGATAAAATTAAAAAATTTAAGATTGAATTAATATCTATATAATAAACTTAAAACCGATCGAATAATTTTCCCAACTTCTTCCAAACATTCCATCCAGAATATTTCGAGATGATATATCGGTACACAGCCTGTCAGCCCATCATCATCTGCCCTAATCAATCTTCAAGAGAATGAAAGATTCTTTGGACCAAGTTCACGCGTAATCCCATTTCTCCTTAAAATTAATAAAACCCCCTCAATAATTTAATAAAGTGACTAGCGGTCATGATGAGCACCCCCCCAAATTCTGCCCACTTTTCTGCCGTTGATTTCGGAAAACCGTTAAAAGTCCAATTAACTTTTTTCCCCTTTTTGTCTTTTCCTGTTACCACCACCGTTGCACGCTAGAAAAGTGGATGCTGACGGACAAAAGCATTTCGCATCTTCCGGCATGCCATCTCCACCGTTCATTTTTTAGGAAACAATGAGGGCCGTCGGATAGGGCAAGTGAAATCCAACTGGAAAGTGCACTTTGCGTGGAGAAATTACTAAACTCGGAAGCTTCGTCAGTGGTGGCTTAAAAAAAAAACAGGGAGCACTTTTTGTCTTAATAAAAGGGAATAACTTTTACTCGAGTTCTAAATTTAATTTTTATAATGTAAAATTTTATGATTGTTCTGGCCAAATTTGAGATTTAAGTGAAAATTTATGATTTTTACGATAAAAAAAATTCGAACTAGAATTGTGACACAAGGTAAAGTTAATACTTTTTTTGGAATTAGGCTTAACACTTACATACTACTTGCCTAAACTCTTATTGATAAGAAAAATGGGAATCTTGTATTTGTAATTGAGAAATTACAACTCATTGTGAAAAAAGATTACTTGTCATGTCCCAATTTACTGAGGATGTTGATAAGTTTTTAACTAATTGTGGAAGGGTTTACATTACTTTTGAGTTATGAAATTACAAAAAAAGTCTAGGAAAACTATAAAGTGATATAGGAGTGAGCTTACTTTCGTAGCCGCGAAAGTAATTTTTCTTATATAATGAAGTAATTTCTATTGTGTTTAGTGAATATCGACATAGGAAAGTAACATATCATATAAAAGTGCAACATGTAAAAGAGTTCATACTTCATGTCAGAAACTTTTTATAGAACGATATAAGGTTTGTTAAGATTTCCGTAACGAATTGAGTACGATCAATTTTCTTTCGAGCATGTAAAAGTATTTGTACTCGCGACGGGAACGTAGAAATACCCGACATTTTTCGTTCTCCTTGTGATTTTTTTTACTTTCTATTTTTCTTTCGTCCAGATTTGATTTGTTTTCTTAAAGACCACTCACCTTTGACATGCCTTTTATAAAAAGTAAGAAAGACCCACTTTGATTCCAAGAAAAAGGTTGCGCCTTTAAGAGATTACTCATTCGGATTTGAGTTAAAGAAAGTCACTCTCAATTGCCAACACAGAAAGAACAGTGTACTCTACATGCGTTTGCTTACTTCGTGTATCGTCTAACCAAGCAAAAGCACAAGCACTTGCCTATTCCACACAAAGCAAAGAACTTTACACACTGTCGAAACATGTCACGGGCAAGAATGTTTCTTTCTAGTAACGAAAGTCATCTTTATCGCGCGTCGAAGTTAAGTCCGCTGAATTTTTGTCACGAGGTCTGCAAATCGAAGCGGACGGTCGGGACCGATTCAATCAGCACCGGTCGATAACATTTTGAAGCGCGGGCTCTCTCAAAATCAAAACTTCCTAATCCGCCGTTGCTTTCGGTTCACACTTTTTCCCCCTCACTCTGTTCCTGTCTTGGAGGTTTTACAGAATTGACTATGGGAGTCACGAACAGAACAGTCGCGGAAAATAGTAACCAAGTCCACCGTCTCTGTCAAACAGGACCTAATCGTTCCACATTAGAGTCCAACGCACATGCACTTCCTGGAGCCGATGATGGTGCAGGACCAACAGCCAAATCTTCCTCATGAACACCAAGAACTGATCCCAAGAACCAGAGATGCACAGCCTCGATCCTAACAAAATCTACTTTAGGCTCATCCATGCCCCGCGAAATGGCATGACCCAAGATTTCTTGAGCAGCCAAAAAGTCAAATTATTCTTGCCCATCTCTTTCCAGGCCCATCACGTTCTCCCTATCTCCACCGAACTCTCTCTCTTTTTTTCCCCTGCTTCTTCACGCTCTCTGGTATCTGCAATTGCATGAACTGCCATGGCGACTCTGGAGGACATTGGCGTGTCGGCGCTCATCAACATTGTCGGCGCCTTCTCTTTCCTTCTGGCGTTTGCTCTGCTCAGGATCCAACCCGTCAACGACAGGGTGTACTTCCCGAAATGGTACATCGCCGGATCGAGGACCAGCCCCAGGTCCCGGAACTTCGTGGGCAGGTTCGTCAACCTCAGGTTCACCACGTACTTGACCTTCCTGAATTGGATGCCCCGGGCCATGAAGATGAGCGAGGCCGAGATCATCAGCCACGCCGGTGTTGACTCTGCCGTCTTTCTCAGGATTTACACTCTTGGGTATGGACTGGTTTTTGTGAAAATTGGAACTTTTCTCGAGCATGTTTTGCTTTCTGTGCAAAGCAGGATTTTGAGGCAGAATTTTGGATAGATCACTGAATTTTGACAGGAGAATCACTTCAATGACCGCGGAAGTTTAGAGTTGCTTGTCTTGGCTATAAAATTTGACTGAAACGCATGCACCCAATCAGGCCTTTCTTTCGCTTTGTGATTGTTCCTATTATGATGTTCAAACTTCAAAGGACTGGTAATTATTTGACTTTGTTATGTACCGTCAGGCGGCGCGTCTGCCCGCTCTCAGTTTCTTACAAGAGTTCGTAGCCTGCAGCAGAGCTGATTACTCATAGTCATGTTTTTTGGATTTGGATGGATATGTTGTTTTCAGTAATTGCAAGACTGCAACTCAGTTGACCTCAGAGTTTTAAGTTACATTTTGTGTCGAGTTGCTGACATGTTTTATCTCATACCATCGGTATCTTAGTAGCCGCTACAAGTCATGATCAATGTGAATGTTGGAATATAAATCTTGTTCTAATTATGATCTGTTGGTGAAAAATGATGCAAATCTATCGATGGAGAATTCTAATCTTCTGCAATTTTTGAACTTTAGTAATGGACCGTTGTGGTTGCTTTGGAAGAGATATCACCGTATGCATTTACATGGATGCGTACATGTGTTTGCTGCATGTTGTAATTCTTTCCAGTTTTGCTCAAGACAGTCTTAGAGCATCTTGTAGAAAAAGAGAAAAGAGGAAATAGATGGTCTCGTTATCCTTCTCCTGAAGGAACTATGGAATTGTTGCTCATCTTTTGATGACCATTTACCAGTTATGATCCATATATACATCCCCAGAGATGGTCAATACTCAAGTACGTAGTGTTAGCCATGTAAACGTTAAGTTACTTTCCTGTAATTTTGACTGAAATTTTCTCACTTTGATCTGTCAGGTTGAAGATTTTTGTACCAATTACGGTGGTTGCCCTCTTGATTCTTATCCCAGTCAATCTATCAGATGGGACGTTATCTTTCCTGAAGAGAGATTTGGTTACAAGTGACATCGATAAGCTATCAATATCAAATGTTCGTCCTCAGTCAACAAGGTAAGTGTACTTTCTATCATAGCAGAGATAGCTACTGTTCATAAGAACATGTAGCACAACACCGGCTGGCAAAATAATAAGGTTGAGTAATTTATACTGCTTGAAGATAAACACGATGAAACATGATAGCACGAATTTTCTTCCCTTTTGAGTGCTAATTAATTTAATAAAGGTTGCTCGTCTTACAACACTTTGTTCCTCATTCTCTTGTCTCCAAAAAATTTCAACGATGACCTTGTAGCATTCATTTGCAGGTTCTTTGTTCACATAGGATTGGAGTACTTGTTCACTCTATATACGTGCTTCATGCTATTCAAGGAGTATGATATTGTAGCTTCTATGAGGCTGCGTTTCTTGGCTTCACAACGGCGCCGTGTCGAGCAGTTCACAGTGAGTTGAACTCTAACCACATTCTGTGGTAGTGTATCTGGAGCTCAAAATTCCTAGAAGCACAATGAAGGAATTTAGATATTCGTATGAAAATCGTCTTAGAGATGAAAGACTCATATTTCTAGTTATTTGTAACACTTTTGATAAGAACAGGATTCTGTAAGGGGCAAAAAGAGGGTACAACTAAATATATGTGAGAGCTCCTGGAGACCAAAGGGCTAGATCACCGGATGAAAAATCTAAACCGTTCCTCATATTTTCTAGCTGAGGGGATTTTGCTGAAAAATATCTTTTGCAGGTAGTGGTTCAAAATGTGCCTCGTGTTTCTGGCAAGTCAGTATCAGATACCGTGGAGCATTTCTTCAAAACTAATCACCCAGAACACTATCTTTGTCACCAGGTAACGTATGCTTATTGTGGACTCTTCAATTAGTTATATTTTCTTGTACATAGCTTGAAATACTTCTGAGAAATTCATTTGGTTGTAAAAACACGAGAAGAAGTCGACGTCTTTTTGTTTTGGCTTCTGGGCGCACGAGAACTTTATGTCATTAAATAGTGCTGAAGTTTATACATTTCAGGCAGTGTATGATGCAAATAAATATGCTGTACTTGTGAGAAGAAGAGACAGGCTCCAGAATTGGCTTGATTACTATCAGCTTAAGTTTGAGAGGCATCCTGAGAAGAGACCAATTAGCAAGGTATCTCTTTTCATAAGCTAGTGTTTGTTCACGTGGTTTCTTGGGCACATGCCCCTGCGCTTACGCACAGACGCACTTGATCTTGGTCAAAATGCCACACAGAAACATGCTCCTTCAGCTATGCTCCTCTGTAACTATGCCTGGTATGGTAGCTGGTTTAAGATTTCAGAATAGCTTGTCCAAGAACTTAATCCTATGATTTTTTTTTTGAATCTTATTCCCAGATTGGTTTTTGCGGACTCTGGGGTCGACGAGTAGATTCAATTGACTACTATAAAGAACAGATCAAGATTCTTGAAAAAAGAGTAAGACATGTCCTGGATATTCCATCTAATTCATACAATCTGCATCATACTACAAATATCCAGCTATCAACTTTAATTTGCTCTACCTTTGGAACCGGTTTTTTCATTTAGAGCAGCACTAGGTCTTCCAATATTCTCAATTGAATTCTTTTAATTGTATTGATGCGTTTTATTCTACGTGCTTCCTTCGTCAGATGGCCGTGGAGCGTGACCAAGTTATTAAAGATCCAAAGTCCATTCTACCAGTTGCTTTTGTTTCCTTTAATTCACGATGGGGGGCTGCAGTTTGTGCACAGACGCAGCAAAGCAAGAATCCCACCTTATGGTTGACAAACTGGGCTCCAGAACCTCGGGACGTCTATTGGGAGAACTTAGCTATACCATTTGTTTCACTGACCATTCGGAAGCTTGTGATATCCCTGATGGTGTTTGCTCTGGTGTTCTTTTACATGATACCAATTGCATTTGTGCAATCTCTTGCCAATTTGGAGGGTCTAGAAAGAGTTGCTCCTTTCCTCAGGCCTGTGATAGAACTGTGAGTATATTACCGGACCCATGAGTTCACATATTAAACCACAGAATAGACTGTTTACGTCTTGGAAATGCAATTTTGGTAATTCTTCATTATCGACCGAAAGAGAGAGATATCTCTAGTTTCTGAAAGGGGAAATGAGATTTGTAGCTGCAATTGTCATGGAGGTTCCTGCCTGTTTGCACGTTTATCCTTACATCTTACACTGAACTTGCAGGAACTTTATCAAGTCATTCTTACAAGGTTTCCTCCCGGGCCTAGTCCTCAAGATATTCTTGTACATCCTTCCTACAGTACTGTTGATCATGTCGAAGATTGAGGGGTACATTGCATTGTCTACGTTGGAACGGAGGGCTGCTTCAAAGTACTACTACTTTATGCTGGTTAATGTCTTCTTGGGAAGCATTATAACTGGAACAGCATTTCAGCAGCTGCATTCTTTCTTGCATCAGTCAGCTACTGAGTAAGATTACATCATTTGATTTTTGATGCTAGTTTCCTGTGCATGTTGTCTCAGATACTCCTGCTCGTAATTACCGTGTAGATCTCTGTGTCAGTGCCAATTCAATTGGTCTATTCTCTCTTTTAATTCAGTGGGAGTTTGACCATCTCTCTAATTTAGTTGAAGCACTTGTCACTTGTTACTGCAAACAAGTCATGGATGAAGAAGTTTCAAGTTTTTACCCAGTGGTCTTTGGCATTGCAAATCCCTGTTTACTGTTACAGAAAGTTTCTCTCTTCTTGACTCTGGAGCATTTCTGATTTTTCCTTTGGTTTAGTAATAAGAATTCGACGTGTCAAAAGAACTATAATTCTCTTGTTGTGTATTCATGACCACACTAATGCCCGCACAGCACAGACTCACTCACATGCATACAGATGCACATGCACGAGCACTTGCTCATTCCCAGACATGAGCATGCATGCGTGCACCCACATGCACTTTTCTTGGTAGTAATATAGTTCTTGAGACCCTTGTCGTACCTTCCCTTGCAATAGTTTTCATTATTTGTCCATACAATGTCTTTTCTTTCTATTAGGGTTTGCTTGTACAAATTATTGGTATTAGTCTTTTCTTTTCCTGATTCTATATTTGCAGCCTCAAAGTTGGTAGATTCTCAGTAGTAACCAAAAAGATACTGATATGAGTGAATTAGGGAAATACTCTTCTGCTTACTGCTTTGCAGTGCATATTAAAAAGTATGTTCTTATGAGATGTAAGTCATAGCCGACAGTTGTTGGTGCATTTTATCCCCAGGAACTTAAATAATTAGCTTTTAACTTGATTTTCTGTCATAAGAAGAATTTTCTATGGAGTTTTTCATCACATTTCAGGATACCGAGGACCATTGGGGTGTCAATACCAATGAAAGCTACTTTCTTTATTACCTACATAATGGTTGATGGTTGGGCTGGGGTTGCTGCTGAGATTCTCCGTTTAAAGCCATTGGTCATATACCACCTCAAGAATATGTTTTTGGTGAAGACTGACCGGGACAGGGAAAGGGCCATGTACCCTGGAAGTGTAGATTTTCCAGAGACTCTCCCAACCCTCCAATTGTACTTTCTTCTGGGAATTGTTTATGCTGTGGTTACTCCGATTCTTCTTCCTTTTATTCTGGTGTTCTTTGCCTTTGCATACTTAGTCTACCGTCATCAGGTCAGTTAATGCTTGAATGCTTTGCGTTCCTGTGCGTATCTTCCTTGAGTTCATTTATTTGCGCTAAGTCTCCCCCTCTTTTTAGGGATTTACTGATACAACCTCGATAGAGCGTAGAACATAACAAACTGGAACTCCCTAGAGATGGAAATCATTTGGAAGCTAAATTTTCTTGGGAAATGATGCAGGATAAGTTATGAGGCTATTGAAGAACTGTTTTCTTATTTTATTTGATTCTGATATGTAAGTTGGTAACTGCCGTGACTTAAATTCAATGATAGCAAATGATACTTGTTCTATCTCTAGTCCCCTTAGTTTTTAAGTAGGAGAAATCCGCTGTTGTATTAATAGGCGATCTGTTTGCAGATAATTAATGTCTACAATCAGCAATATGAGAGTGTTGCTGCATTCTGGCCCCATGTTCACAGCCGCATTATTGCAAGCTTACTGATATCTCAACTTCTGCTAATGGGGTTGCTCAGTACCAAAGAAGCTGCTAATTCAACTCCTTTGCTTGTTGTATTACCGGTATTCACGTTGGCATTCCACAAGTATTGCAAGCATCGGTTTGAACCTGCCTTTAGGAAGCATCCGCTCGAGGTATTTCCTCAATGTCCCTTGCTGGTCATTTTGGATAACAGTCTTGAACTGACTCCATCCATTATCTTCAGTTCTTCAGGAATTCATTTTCTTTTCTTGTTCATTCTTTCCTCCACAGGAAGCAATGGCAAAAGATTTAGCGGAACGAGAAGAAGAACCGAACCTGAACTTGAAAGCATACTTAGCTGATGCATACCTGCACCCAATTTACCGGTCATTTGAGTTGGAGGAAGAGGAAGTAGTTCAAGTCAGAGCAGAAAAGCACCAAACTCATGTAGCCAGCCCTTCTGGAAGCGAACTTAGCTCGCCCTCGCCTCCCCATCATGCTTATCACTACGAAGTTAATACACAACATTACTATTCTTATCATTACGAGGCTGAACCTTGAAGCAACAGGTCCTCTTCCGCTCCCTTATGAAAGCCTAACCTCTATTTTTTTTCAATCTTGTAACAATCTCTCTGTCCATTGTAATTACGTAGTGTTGGATTGACTTTTTTCTATTTTGTAGTTTCCTTGTTTGTATTTGTTCTTCTGTGTAAATTTGAGTGACTTTCTGTTCAGACAAACTCTGATGAACATGAAGTTCCTATAGATTTTTATTGTCTTTTCTTTTGCTTCATCGTAATTCAGTTGACAAAAGTGTAAATGGTTGTAACTCTTTGCGGAAGGCATTATCATGAGATATTCTCGTCCTGCTCATTTAATTGTCCATTATTCGTCTGAAGCATGGTAGCTGAAGTTATTTCATGTTGTTAGGACTCGAATACACTTCGCCCTTTTACTGTTCCTGATGGATGAATTTTGAAGATGGTGATGACTATGCGATGGTGATCAGATCGGCATGCATAGCACCGCGTGAGTGATTAGTAAGATAGACATATTTTTCTTCACCATTGGATTGAGTCTCCTGTGTGGCCTGACTCAAATACATTGCCTCACAGATTACTTGATCCTTCAGGTAATTCTTCCTAGTCTTCTAACACCTCTAATCCTGATCCGTGCTTTGCTTTGGCTAGCCATTCTGTACAAGCATGTGCCTCCCGCTTAGCTATCTTCACAACGGAATAATGGCCTAATTACCATCAGATGCATATTCATGGACTTCAATCACACTATAGCAAAGACAAGCTCCTCCAAGCATCAAATATTCATTTCAGGAACCGTCCTTTGACGCCGTTATTTTCGTCGAACAGCTCATTCCAATAGCAATGTGCCTTGCTAAGCCTACACCATTTTTTTTTAACTAGTAGTTGTTAAGTTGGCTGAAATATGAGTTGTCTGAAATTTAGAATACGGGTTAAAATAGGTCTAATAGTGTAAAGCCCAATGAATGATGGGTTTTAATGGGTTTGCAAAGAACCCAACTTCAAGCCATTAAATCAGAGAGCCATAATGCCCTCTACGTACCCGTGCTCGGGTCCACAGAGGTCGTGCCCAGATGCTGGTGGCCATGCCTAGGTTCTATGGGAACTCGGCTCCCACATTTGCACCTTACTAGAGTCCATCAAGGCTGGGCCCGGTTCCTCAATGGTTGGGTCCTTGTTCATAGAGGCCGGGCTTAGGTCCCTCGAGACCAAGCCCAAGACCTCGTTGCCCCTACTTGGGTCTATGGAGGCTGGGCTTGAAATATCGGTGCTCGTGCCTGGATCTTCGGCGGCCATGTTTGGGTACTCGGCTTTTACGCTCAAGTCACTAGCTTGACCAGGCCATTGAGGCCCGGCCATTTTCTCAACGAACGGGCCTAGGTTTATAGAGTGTCGGACCTCAGTCCCTTAAGCCCAGGTTGAGACCTCAGTGCCTATGTTCGGCTCCATGGAGGCCGAGCCTAGGTCCTCTATAGCGGCTTGGTTCTATAAAGGCTAGGCCCAGGTCCCTCTAGGTCGGGCTTGAAACCTTGTGCCTGGGCCCTCGCTGGCCATGCCGGGTGCTCGGTTTCCACACCCGTGTCACCGGTGCTCGGTTCCTCGGTAGTTGGGTCCAAGTGCATAGTGGTTGGACCGTGGTTCCTCGAGGCCAAGCTCGACACCCCAGTGCCTGTGCTCATGTCTACGGAGGCCGTGCCCGGGACATCGTACCCAGGTTTTCTAAGCTAGACTTTTGCACCATCCTGCAACCACGAAACCGGCTATATTGCTTTACAAGACGAATCCGATTCTGACCAAATTTGCTTACGAGGCTTAATGGTCTGAGGGCCGTGTTGCACGGAGCGGCCCCATGCACGGAGGAAGTTTTCCACTCCAATGGCCATTGGCCAATAGGCAAAAGCCAATGGGCAGCTTTGAAAAGCGCTGTTCACTGCGAATGCAGCTGCAAAGAAGCTGCCGCTACTGTCCAAATCTCATCTCCAGTGTTTTACCGTTATCCCCTGTAGTCCATACAAACTCCAACGCTCCAAGAAAAAGGCCCACAAACAAAGAACAGCCGAAAGGATGGTTCCTCCCTCTCTCCCTCTCAAGACTTCCCCGCCACTTCCTGCCATGGCGATTGTCTCGGCCACACTCCACCCATCGCCATCCCGTCTTTTCAGTAACAACCGCCAACACTGGGGGAAGCCCTTTTCTTCAAGTTCCCTCATATCGCTTTCTTCTTCCGGAAGTATCCAATGGCACGCGTCGTCACGGCTCGCTTGCAGCGATGGCCAAAGGGCGGATAAGAGATCCGGTTCGGAGATATCGTGTTCAGGGATCAGACACGATTCTGGGTTCTCTCCCAGGTTCTTGCAAATGGTGGGTGCCGAGAACACCTGCTCGGATCGAGCACTTTTGGTGAATTCAGCGAGCTCGGAGAGTGGTGGCACTTCCACGATCTCTCAAAAGGTCCTCTTTTCATTTTCTTTTTAGTGAGCCACTTAGCATGTTTTATGGGGTCTCAGCTAATACAATTTAGCATGGCT